>LR738712.1:286808976-286930529 GCA_902687465.1 Secale cereale
TAAGTTAAAAAATACTCCGAGTTAGAGCATCCCTCTTACTCGGGGGCTTAGCCATGAGCCAGTCATCGCCTAAGTTAAAACCTCCTCCGAGGGCGAGTGTCCCTGTCAATCAGGGGCTTAGCCGCGAGCCAGTCCTCGCCTAAGTTAAGAACAACTACAAATGAGAGCGGCCCTCTCACTCGAGGGCTTAACCGCGAGCCAGTCCTTGCCTAAGTTAAAAACTACTCTGAGTGAAAGCATCCCTCTCACTCAGAGGCTTAGCCGCGAGCCAGTTCTCGCCTAAGTTAAAAACACCTTCGAGTGAGAGCATCCCTCTCAAGCGGGTGCTTAGCCGCGAGCTAGTCCTCGCCTAAGTTAAAAACTACTCCAAGTGAGGGTGTCCCTCTCACTTGGGGGCTTAGCCGCAAGGTAGTTCTCGCCTAAGTTAAAAACTACTCTGAGTGAGAGTGTCACTCTCACTCGGAGGCTTAGCTAAGAACCAGTCCTCACCTAAGTTAAAAACTACTCCGATTTAGAGAATCCCACTCACTCGGGGGCTTAGCCGCGAGCCAGTCCTCACCTAAGTGAAAACACTACTCCGAGTGAGAGCGACCCTCTCACTCAGGGGCTTAGCCGCGAGCTAGTCCTCACCTATGTTAAAAACTACTCTGAGTGAGAGCGTCCCTCTCATTCAGGGGCTTAGCCGCGAACCAGTCCTCACCTAAGTTAAAAACTACTCCGAGTGAGAGTGTCCCTCTCACTCGGGGGATTAGCTGCGAGCTAGTCCTTGCCTAAGTGAAAAACTTCTCCGAGTTAGAGCACCCCTCTCACTCGGGGGCTTAGCCGTGAGCCAGTCATCACCTAAGTTAAAACCTCCTCCGAGTTATAGTGCCCCTCTTGGTCAGGGGCTTAGCAGCCAGCCAGTCCTCGCCTAAGTTAAAAACTACTCTGAATGAGAGCAACCCTCTCACTCGGGGGCTAAGCCGCGAGCTAGTCCTCGCCTCAGTTCAAAAACTACTCCGAGTGAAAGCGTCCCTCTCACACAGGTGCTTAGCTGTGAGCCAGTCCTCACCTAAGATTAAAAGAACTCCGAGTGAGAGCATCCCGCTCACTCGGCGGGCTTAGCCACGAGCCAGGATGCCGCCTGGTGGATGGACCTCATGCTCGGCGAGGAGGGCCGCCGCCGAGCTGCCCTCAGGGTGGCGCGATATCAGCAGGTGCTGCGGAGGTACCACTACTGCGGCGTCCGTGCAAGAACATTTGAAGTTGGTGACTTGGTCCTAGGCGAGTCCTTTCCCGGGAGGGGTTACACAAGCTCTCGCCCATGTGGGAGGGCCCGTTCAGAATCGCTCGTGTCCCTAGGCCCGGTGTTCTGTGCCTGGAGACGCTGGATGGGATACCTATCCAGATTTCCTGGAACATCGAACACCTCGGAAGGTTCTATCCGTAATCAAGGGTCCGCGCCCGTGAAGGTCTCCGCCCGTGACACTCTCACGTAATAATGAGTCCTCGGAGTCTCATGTGTGTTGCCTACGGTCCATCAGACGGGGCTCCCACCCATGCCCCAGTGGCAGTCCTTAGCTCCGCGTTGGGAAGAAGACGTAGTGTAGAGGTCGGACGCGACCTTTTTCCTTTTTTGGCTTGGTGTTTGGCTGTCAGCCTTTTCTACTTCCTTGGCTATCAGCCCTTCGACTACCCCGTGCTATGAAGTTCTCGTGTTTCTAGTGCTTCTTGCATTTGGTTGAAAGTCTTGTTTGAGATCTTTCTCGACGGTTTTAAGTTCAGTTTGTTGAGCAGGGTTGCGCCACCCGCTTTTCTTCGTGCGCCTCACGCGTGGGGGCTGGGACACGGTCGGTCACCGGCCTTCGCCTGCCACGGCGCCGTGACCTCGCCTGGCCAAGCCTGCTCAGGCTCTGGCGTCGGGCTTCTCAGTCCGCGCAACCCATCCTACCGAGCCGGCTCGGGCTTCGATGCTTTAACCCGTGCTCGGCGCTCTCAGCGGCTCACCCATGCTCGGGGGCTGCACGAGCTCTCTAGATTCAGCCGTCCTCACGACCTGATGGGGCTCATGACGCCAAAGAGTCAGGTGGACTCCGCCTCAAGACGTCGCGATGTATAAAAGCTAAGTAATATCACCAAGGCAACAAAAAACATGACAGCAAGTTCTCGCTTCATACATATATCACAGTCCATTACACGCCTTCTCGAGGCAACTTGAAATTTTGACACAGAAAGGACATGAAGGAAAAAGCAGGAGAAGAAGCAGAGGCTACTCCCGTTTAGTCGGAGTCTCCCAGTTCCTCCAGCTTCATCAAGCCACAGCGACGCGGCAACCCCCTCCCCTCGCCAGGCCGAGCTCGGCGGCGTGGTGGCTCGTCGCGGCCGCCATTGCTGGAGGAGCTGCTGCTGCCATAGAGGGTGGACCCGCGGCGCCCCCGGGACTAAGATCGTCTCCGGACGAGGAGCTGCTCCTCCGAACGTCGTCCCTGTCGTCCTCTTCATCATCGGCCTCGGGACAACACCCAAGGCGCCTCCTTTCCTTCGAGAAGACCCTGACAAACAGTGTGGAGGCGCCATCGTACCTGAAGTGGAGCGCACACCTCCCCTGCAGCTGGCGCGCGCGAGCAAACGATTGCCAGCCGCGCTCCAGGAACACATCGCCCAAGGGAGCCACATCAACCTCCACCCAGGATGCACCACTGCAGCAACCGTTAGCCTGCGGCCAGACGCTGCTGGGGCCTCCGGCGGGTAACACGTCGCCGAATGAGCGGGGAAGCCGGAGCCAGGAGACACCAGGCTTCTTCGCCCACACCACGAACTCCGACGACACGTCGAAGGAGTGGAGATGCGGGCGCAGAGGACGCGCGACTGCCATGCGCCGTATCGCGCCTCCTCTCCCACCACAGCCGTGACCACCTTCACCACGGGAGGACGTACCGTGCCTCTCACCAACGGCCGCGACAAAACCCAGGAGTCCGCGCCCGCTTCCCGAGGAGTCGCTGCGGGCACAGCGGTATGCTTGCGGGGACGCCCGCGGCCCCTCTTCGGCGGCAGCAGGGCCAGATCCTTCGGGGCCTTCCCCTTCTCCGTGGTGGTCGGCTTCCTCGGCGGCGCCATGGAGATCTCGCGGCAAGTGGGAGAGCGAGGAACAAGCAAGGAAGAAGATGGCGCTGGCTTGAAAACAGCTTGGGCGCTCCCTCCCTAGTCCCATTTATAGGGCGGAGGAGCCCAGCCGCCAGCCACTGGCATCACAGCCATAACAGCCCCGTCGTCTGCGTCGAGGAGTTGTCAAGTCAGACGATTACAAAGACTGTGTGGGGAGCGGAGTCGCCACGTCCCATCCAACCGTCACGCGCTGGCCGGGCCCGCATCCTCTTAGGGGCTACGGCGCTTCATCCTCGACTAAGGATTCGCCCCGAAGCCAACTCCGGGCGCACCTTGGGCCCGAGGGTTATTGTCGGCGTCCTGGGAACCAGGGTACCCAAACTTGCCTATCTGCGGGCCGCGACGCGCTCCTACCACTGCCTAGTACGGCCCAGCTGATCGACCAGCTGCCCAAGACCCTCGCGAGGGCCCTAGGCCTCGCGAGGAGAACAACGTCAAGACCCTCTTAGGAGCAGCCTCGGCAAGGTGCTCCGGAGGGGCGGAGAATCCAAGGCCAAGCCTGCCTCAGGAGGAGGCAATGACGTTAGCAGTGATGCACCGCTCCAGCAGGCGCCAGCACACACTCGAAGCGCAGTTGTCGTTTCGGTGCAAAGGAGGCAGCGCAGGCACAGGTTCCCGAGGAGCGGGACAAAGATTTCCCCATTGGTGCAACAAGACCGAAGACCACAAGGACGACAGAGAGGATGTCATCACTGAGCCCACCACCGCGTCACCACCTGGTCCTTTTGCAGGCGAAGTCTGCTTTTGTCAGGGTAGGAACGTCCTTGTGTTCCCGCTCGAAATGGCCATTGTGGGATCCCTTCCCGCCTAATAATTTCGGTGGAAGAGGACCCTGGCCACCTATATAAGTAGCTAGGATCCCCACTATGAAGGGATGGGGGAGAAGCAGATCCATAAACTCTGCCACCATGCAAAGGAGCAAGAACACTTGCCTCCTGACCCTCCTGAGCTCACCTCCTGAGCTCAGGAATCACTGTACTAGTTCATATTCCAGCCCTTCTGAAGCCAATCCACCAAAGCACGAAGTAGGGTTTTACACCACAAGGTGGCCTGAACCTGGGTATACTCTTGCGTGTTCCACTTGTCGTTTGCTTGAATCTCTTCACTGGGCGAAGGCGAGACACTAGGTAGACGTGAGTGGGAGAGATCTTCGTTCACGCCCCTGTGTTTGAACTTCTTTGGTTTTGCAGATCCCGTAATCCGACAGCCGTGAGCCAGTCCTCGCCTAAGTTATAAACTACTCCAAGTTAGAGCGTCCCTCTCACTTGGGGGCTTAGCCGCAAGCCAGTTCTCGCCTAACTTATAAACTACTCAGAGTGAAAGCGTCCCTCTCACTCGGAGGCTTAGCGGCGATCCAGTCCTCGCCTAAGTTAAAAACACCTTCAAGTGAGAGCATCCCTCTCACTCGGGGGCTTAGCTACGAGCCAGTCCTCGCCTAAGTTAAAAACTACTCCAAGTGAGGGCATCCCTCTCACTTGGGGACTTAGCCGCAAGCCCGTGCTCGCCTAAGTTAAAAACTACTCTGAGTGAGAGTGTCCCTTTCACTCAGAGGATTAGCCGCGAACCAGTCCTCGCCCTAGTTAAAAACTACTCCGATTTAGAGCATCCCACTTACTCGGGGGGTTAACCGCGAGCCAGTCCTCACCTAAGTTAAAAAAACTACTCCAAGTGAGAGCAACCCTCTCACTTAGGGGCTTAGCCGCAAGCCAGTCCTCACCTAAGTTAAAAACTACTCTGAGTGAGAGCGTCCCTCTCACTCGGAGGCTTACCTGTGAGCCAGTCCTCGCCTAAGTTAAAAAACTACTCCGAGTGAGAGCGGCCCTCTCACACAGGGGCTTAGCCGCAAGCTAGTCTTCGCCTAAGTTAAAAACTACTCTGAGTGAGAGAGTCCCTCTCACTCGGGGACTTAGGCACGACCCAGTCCTCGCCTAAGTTAAAAATCCTCCGAGTTAGAGCACCACTCTCACTCAGGGGCTTAGCCGCGAGCCAGTCCTCGCCTAAGTTAAAAACACCTCCAAGTGAGAGCATCCCTCTCACTCGGGGGCTTAGCCGCGAGCCAGTCCTCGCCAAAGTTAAAAACTACTCCAAGTGAGAGTGGTGCATGGAGCAGTACATGGAGTCCAAGCCGAGGACGGATCGGATTCTGTTGGCGAGACAGTTGTTTACTCTGACGATGAATCTTCATCCGGGGAGACCGAGTCTTTGTATCTGTTGCAGGACGGCCGATCCGGGGGTATATCTGATGGTGACAGTATTGCGGACCCCTTTGATCCGCCAAACCGGGTGGCTGTCTTCATGGCCGGATCACAGTCTATGCAGCAGCCCACGGTGACTGGGGTGTTCACAGCCGAGGTAGCTGGTGCAGGGGCGAGGAGCCAAGCCCTCTCACCCTCCGACGCTCTATCCACCTTGGTCGAGGAGCTCACAGCACGCGCAATAGCAGAGGTAGCTCCTGCCAACAAGGCGCAACATGATGCGAAAATCCTTCAGCTGAAGGGCCGGATTGAGCAGGCTAAACGGGATCTGGACGTAGAGAAAGCCATGATGGTTACAAGACAAGCAGAGCTGGATTCCCAAGCTTTCCGGCTCAGGATTGATCAGGCTTCTGTGCAGGAGGTAAGGAACAGAAGGCAGCAAACTCGTCTACCGCCGGTTTATGAGGCAATGAATCTCTTTGGCACACCGGGAGCGGGAGCCAGCAATAACCTAGAAGTAAACCGGGTAGGAGCCCCAGGAGTAGGCGCACCGGTTCAACAGCCGGCCGCAGAGCGGAATCATCAAGTTGTGCCCACGCCGCACATCCCCACCCCTCCTGGCCATTATTCAAACCCGTTGGACAACATTGTCGCCGTCGCTTCATGACTGGCCGCTTTACCCGTTGAGGGAACGTCCCTTGTGGCGTTGGAAATGCGCCGGGCCAAGGAATTGCTGGACACAGCGTTGACACAGCAGTAGGCGTACTCTTACAGCAGGGAGAGGATTCATTCAACACCCCGCCACAACAGGAGTTACACTAGGCGTTGGGATGAACCGGAAGTGTCCAGCAGTGAACGGAGACGTCACCGTCACATGCAGGATAATCCGACAGGAGCAGAGGCGCACGCCTAGGAGGCGATGAACCGGGCCAGACCTACTGCCCGCGAGGATACCTGTCAAATGACGCCGGTTCACCCAACCATAGCAGAGACAGGAGTCACGGCGAGTTCTTTTGGAGTACAGTGTCTTGTCCCCGCTTTACGAAGCGTAAGGCTACCCAAGGACTTCAAAGGACCGCGCAAGGTGCCCAACTATACGGCAGACCTGGCTCCAGAGGCGTGCATTGAGAGCTATGAGATGGCTATGGAGATGCTAGACGTGGATGAAGCGGCATTCGCCAAGTATTTTACCATGATGCTTGAGGGTACAACCCGGATATGGTTAAAGGGCTTACCAGCTAACTCCATCGGATCATGGGGTGAGCTGCGTCGCCAGTTTTTCAAAAATTTCAAAGACACGTGCAAGCAGCCAATGTCAGTAGTAGACTTAGCGGCATGTGTTCAAGGAGAACAGGAGCCTATGAGCACCTGGGTGCGGCGAGTGTCAGAAATCTTGCACTCTTCATATAGAATCAACCCCAGTACGGCGATAGTGACACTAGAAAACAATTGCCGGTTTGAGTCTCTGAAGTTGAAATTGGGATGGCTCAAGCGGGATTATAATGACATGGGGACACTCATGAGCGCTCTGGTGAAGTATGGGGACCCTGACAATGCTAAGTACCCTGAGGCAGATGGAGACAAGTCCGAGAAAGCAAACAAGGCTGGTAAACCGGCACAGGCTAATCCGGTAGGAACAAGTTTTAATGGTAAGCGAAAGGCAGAGGGCGGCTCTGATTTTGTGGCCAATGTTCAAGGAAACTTTCAGCGCCACAAAGGTAGGCCACCTCCATGGAGCGGAGGAGGATCCGTCAATCTGGATCAACAGTTGAACGAGCCTTGCCCGAAACATAGCACGCCGGAACACCCGGCTAAACATACATGGGGGCAATGCCGGATCATGGTAGAGGCCATGAGACAAGCCAAATACAACAATGGACCACCGGGCGGCAGCTCGAGTTCCGGTTTTCAAGGTCCGGGTCACCAGGGTAATGGGTCCGGATCAGGATATCATGGCGGCAACAATAACTACAACCAAGGCAACCACCAGCAGCATGGTCAGGGCGGTTATAACAACCAAGGCAACCACCATCATGGTCAGGGTGGTTACAATAGCCAAGGCAATCAGCAGCGTCAACAGCAGCAGCAATCCAGATATTAGAGTAATCAGAAGGAGCTAAGTAGTGGACAATACCATGTCTTTACTACGAGTTTGTGTAAAAGAGATCAAAAAATCATGAAGTGGGCGGTACACGCAGTTGAGCCGGCAACACCACGTTTTCTGCGTTGGTCGGAACAACCTATTGTGTGGAGCAGAGAGGATCACCGACCACAGATTGATAATCCGGGCCAGTTGGCCTTAGTGGTGGCACCATAGGTGGGTGGCACCACAGGTGGGTGGCACCACAGGTGGGTGGCTACAAATTCACAAAGGTACTCATGGATGGCGGCAGCAGTATCAACATCTTGTATTACAAGACTTTCCGTCGTATGGGGTTGACGGACAAGAAGTTGAGACAGTCCAACACGGTGTTCCATGGACTGGTGCCGGGTAAATCGGCTTACCCAGTTGGGAAAATTGATCTGGAGGTCACCTTTGGAGATGAGCAGGACTCCAGGTCAGAGACAGTAACCGTTGAGGTTGTAAAGATCCGGAGCCCATATCATGCTCTGTTTGGAAGGTTGGTTTACGCCAAGTTCATGGCTAGAACGTGCTATGTTTATCTACAGCTCGATATGCCGGGTCACAAGGGAACCATCACGGTGCACGGAAGTCGCAAGATTTCATTGGAGTGCGAGGAAGGAGACGCAGCCTATGTAGAGGCAGTAGGTGCTACACAGGAGTTGAAGTTCTACAAAGACAACGTTGATCTGACAGATATGTCCCCGTTAAAGAAACCAACTACAGAGCATGATCCGGCGTTGAAATTTAAATCGGCAGAGGAAACTAAGCAAGTTGACTTTGTGCCAGGCGATTCATCCAAGCAGTTCACTATCAGCGCTAACCTTGACACCAAATAGGAAAGCACGCTCATCGAGTTCATCCGTGAGAACCAGGATATCTTTGCATGGAAACCTTCTGACATGCCAGGTATACCGAGGGAACTCGCTGAGCACAGTCTTAATATTGATCCAAAGTTCAAACTGGTCAAACAGTATCTGTGCCGCTTCAACAAAGAAAGGCGCCAGGCTATAGGTGAGGAAGTGGCCAGGCTTTTGGCCGCATGGTTAATAGTTGAGGTGTTCCATCCGGAGTGGTTGGCCAATCCGGTTCTGGTGTTAAAGAAAAATGGAAAGTGGAGGATGTGTGTGGATTACACAGACTTAAACAAAGCTTGTCCAACTGATCCTCTTGCTCTCCCCCGTATTGATCAAATCATTGATACTACGGCAGGATGTGAGCGGTTAAGTTTTTTGGATGCATATTCAGGGTATCACCAGATCAAGATGGCAGTTAAGGACCAGGAGAAGACAACCTTCATAACTCCCTTTGGAGCTTTCTGCTATGTATCTATGCCCTTTGGGCTCAAGAGTGCCCAAGCAACTTACCAGCGTTGCGTACAGAACTGTCTTAAGGGGCAGATTGGAAAAAATGTCCATGCTTATGTGGATGACATCGTTGTAAAGTCAAGGAAGGAGGAGACGCTGATAGAAGACCTAAGGGAAACCTTTGACAACCTCTGGGTTTATAAGATGATGCTTAATCCGGAGAAGTGCGTTTTTGGTGTTCCGGCAGGCAAGCTCCTTGGGTTCTTAGTATCAAACAGAGGAATAGAGGCCAATCCGGAGAAGATCAAGGCGATCACATCCTTGACTAAACTAGCTTGTATCAATGATGTCCAGTGCATAGCTGGCCGGATTACAGCGTTAAGCCGACTCATCAGCCGTTTGGGAGAGAAGGCAATTCCGCTTTATCAGATGCTGAAAAAGATAGATCGGTTTATATGGAGCGATGCTGTGAACGCTGCATTTGACGACTTGAAGCGGCAATTAGCAGAACCGCCGGGCCTTGCTGCCCCTGTAGACAGCGAGCCGCTGCTGTTATACGTGGCCGCCAATGCCTGTGCAATTAGCATGGCAATTGTGGTGGAGCGCAAAGAGGCAGGTAAGGAATATCCGGTTCAGCGCCCGGTTTATTACATCAGTGAGGTTCTAATTGAATCGAAGCAAAGGTACCCACACTGGCAGAAGCTGGTGTATGGCGTGTCCATGGCAAACTGGAAGCTGAAGCACTACTTCCAGGGCCACCCAATCACTATTGTTAGCTCAGCTCCATTGGGGGATATAATCCAGAACAGAGAAGCCACTGGCAGAGTAGCAAAGTGGGCCATTGAGCTTAGCCCACACGGATTGAAGTATGTGCCACGTACTGCTATCAAATCCCAAGCATTGGTAGATTTCATCAATGATTGGACAGAATTGCAAGTACCAGAGGAGAAGCCGGATCATACATACTGGACTATTCACTTCGACGGTTCAAGGCAATTAGAAGGCTCGGGGGCTGGAGTTGTGTTAACTTCCCCACGAGGTGACAAGTTTTGTTATGTCCTCCGACTAATGTTCCCTTGCACTAACAATGCGGCTGAATATGAAGCACTACTTCACGGGCTGCGGATGGCTAAGGAGATGAATTTAAGCCGAGTCAAGTGCTTTGGTGATTCAGATCTAGTGGCACAACAAGTGTCTGGCAAGTGGGATTCCAAGGATCCTCTTATGGCAGCTTATAGGCGAGAAGTTGAAGCAGTTGCAGGATGTTTCAAAGGATATCAGGTGGATCACATAGACCGGCGAAAAAATGAGGCAGTCGATGCTCTAAGCCGGCTGGGATCTCAGCGTAAACCGGTGCCACCAAATACTTTCTTGGACGAGCTGCACAGTCCATCAGTTCAGGTACCATCGGAGGAGGATTTGGCTGTTCCTGATCCGGAAGCACAGCTGGTTGCGGCACTTCATGTTATTCCGGATTGGACCCTCTCTTACTTGGCGTACCTGAGCCGAGGAGAGTTGCCAGATGATGAGATTGAAGCTAGGCAGATAATCCGGCGATCCAAGTCTATGACCATTGTTAACGGAGAACTTCATCACTGCAGCATTTCTGGAGCGTTTCAATGCCGTGTATCATCGGAAGAAGGCAATGATATTCTTCGAGAGATACACGAAGGCGATTGTGGTCATCACGCCGGTTCAAAATCGCTGGTAGCCAAGGCCTTTCGTCACGGGTTCTACTGGTTAACAACCCATGCTGATGCGGAGTATCTAGTCCGAAAATGCGACGCTTGTCAGAAATTTTCACGGCGTGCTCTTGTTCCGGCACAGGAGCTGCGGATGATTCCAATTACTTGGCCGTTTGCGACTTGGGGGCTTGATACGGTTGGGCCTTTTAAATGATCCGAAGATAAAAAAACCCACCTGTTGGTGGCAGTGGACAAATTTACAAAATGGATTGAGGCAGAGCCTGTCAGTAAGTGTGATGCGGCAACATTGGTTAAATTCATCAAAAAGGTAATTTTCCGGTTTGGCTTTCCACACAGCATTATTACTGATAATGGCACCAATTTATCCAAAGGAGAGATGGAAGAGTTTTGCCAAAGGGAGCATATTCGCCTGGATGTGTCTTCAGTAGGTCACCCTCAATCCAATGGTCAAGCTGAAAGAGCCAATCAAGAGATCTTGCGAGGCATCAAGCCCCGGCTTATGACTCCCTTGCAAAGAACACCAGGGTGCTGGGTTGAGGAGTTACCTTCTGTCCTTTGGAGCATCAATACTACGCCTAATAGGTCTACAGGCTACACGCCCTTCTTCATGGTGTACGGTGCTGAAGCGGTTCTTCCAAGTGATATCTGACACGACTCACCACGGCTGGCAGCTTATGTTGAAGCGGCCAATGAGCAAGCAAGACAGGACAGCATAGACCGGCTGGATGAAGAGCGTGACATAGCAGCACCATGATCTGCAATTTATCAGCAAGACTTGCGCAGATATCACAGCCACCGGGTCAAGACCAGGACGTTCCAGGAGGGGGACCTGGTACTCCGGCTTATACAAGACCAGACAGATATGCACAAGCTATCCCCACCTTGGGAAGGGCCCTTTGTGGTCAGCAAGAACCTGCACAACGGTTCATACTACCTGGTGGACGTTCGAGAACACAAAGACTCACGGACAGCAGAGGAAGAGACGAAGAGGCTGTGGAACATTGCTCTTCTGCGGCCTTACTACACTTGAGCCAAGAGCTCCGCTTCATGTATCCTGTATATATTATGATTAATGAATAAACCGGCACCCCTGGTAAACCGGTGGATCAGCCATTTTCTTCTAAATAAGTGTTGTATGGGAGTTCACTTAGGTGATATCCATCTAAAGTTTACTTCTTTTGATATATATCATGCTCATCAAGAAAACAAGATGCTTTGATCAGTCTATTCTGCTATGCAGGACAATTCTATAAGGGACCAACCAGGACTTGCCATTCAAGCACAACTCTCTTATAGGTACCCTATCTCCACGGTCACTAGGGGGCTACGGATTATATTCGAATCCTAGCTTAATCCCTTCTAGTCCGGTTTATGCGATCGTAAAGAAATCATTGCTCCTTGGATTACATCCATTGATCGGCAAAATAAGTCATTGCTCCTTGGATTACATCCATTGATTGGCAAAAGAAATCATTGCTCCTTGGATTACATCCATTGATTGGCAAAATAAGTCCTTGCTCCTCGGATTACATCCATTGATTGGCAAAAGAAATCATTGCTCCTTGGATTACACCCATTGATTGGCAAAATAAATCATAGCTCCTTGGATCACGTCCATTGATTGGCAAAATGAATCATAGCTCCTTGGGTCACATCCATTGATTGGCAAAATATGGACCTAGCAACTCGCAAAAAGCCTCGACTACATGGTCTTATTTGCAACAGTGTTTTGTGTTTTGTGATTTTTCAAAGTTTTCTGTGGTTAACCAAGTTTTTGATCCGGAACTGGGCAACTTCAAAGTTGACCACATATCTACAAAAGTCTGGGTCATAGAACACCAGCATGATTTAAACCGGCGTTTATCATAACCCGGAACAATCATTGGGCAAACGCCAAGAGGGCCAAGAGCCTAATCAGAATTTACACGTTCAATTATGCCTACCGGATTAAGGATGTCAAGCACGCTTAATTAAAGGTATGAAGTATTTTTGGGTATAAAATAGATACTCTTTCAATATATATGCCTATGCGCCAATGTAATAGGTCCGGTGGTAAACCGCCAGGACATCTTTTTAGCGTTGTCTCTACAGATACAGATAACATAAAAGGATCAACCATAGCAGGCAAGGGATTAAAATTGGCAGATGCCAAGTCAAGCTGTGACATCCAAATTGAGACAGACAATGTTTCGAACTATCCTATTACAAGGCACTTGCAGGCCTGAACGGATTAAAGTTTTCTCGCAACAGATTACAGCAGATAAGAGTTAAACTGAGCGACTTATGCTTCTTCTTCCTGTTGTGAAGGCTGAGGATCGGCTTGTTCCGGAACTTCGTCGTCTTCTTGAAGCGGCTGGAAGTCAGGAACGCGCCAGTCGATCTTGGATAGTGCACGGAAGTACATTTCCTCAGTAATAAGATCGTACGGATCAATATCTGGAGCGAAAGTATGGGCACGCACTGGCGGGATCAGATTCTCGGTATCATAAACCGGCCGGTCCACCCGTTCATTTTCTAAGTCATATGCCGGATGATACCTGGTCAGGTCCGCTTCATCAGCAAGCTTGCTGGCAAGAGGCCGCATTTCCTTGGTTAAAGCACGGAGGTCCTGGCCAGAGAAGGCAGATCCATTTCCTTAGTACTGGGATATGCGTTCATAGCTTCTTCCGGATCAAAATCCGGAACCCATGCCTTGGCCCGAGTCAGTGCTACAAGAGAACCGACCCTTGCAGCAGATTTCTTCACTTCCACCAAGCAAATAGGCAGGATGGAGAGCTTCTCTAAGGTACCTTGGATAGTGGTTGGGGCCGCTTTCTGATGAGACATTGCACTTATAATCCTTTGAGCGCCGGAATACAGCTGCTCCACCAAGGTATAAGAGGCCTTGAGCTTCTTTCGAACGTCATCTCCAAGATGAGTTATGCACCGCCCTACATATGATTGTTAAAGTTAAATCGGAGCGGAACAAAGATTACAGAGATGAAAACATATGCAGATTGAGTGCTCACCAAAGATAGCAGAGGTCGTAAGTTCTATTTGCTGTCTTAAACCGGTCAGCTCTTGCGTCACCAGATTAAGGGCAGCTTCAGCATCCTTTGCTCTTTCTCAAGAGCGTTCCTCTGCACCTCCCAGGCTGACCGCTCTGCTTCAAAGTCTTTTTTCAAATTTTCTGTATTGGTTAAGCTCAGCGCAAGCTCGTCCTTGGCTTCGGCAGAAGCAGTTTAAGTAGCAGCCAATCTATTCTGCAGCTCAGTTACCTCTGCAGCCCTCCGGGTCAAGTCAGCCTACAGGGAAATCAAATGGATTAAAAGACAATTCAGACAAGTCTCAAGCATATAAACAAGTTATCCACTTGACACTTGGGGGCTAATGTACAGTTGAAGTATCGAAAGAGGAATTCAGACAAGTTCCAGGCACATAAAACAAGTTATGCCCCTGGCACTTGGGGGATAATGTAAGTTCATTTTTGCATGCATTAGAAGTGCCGGTTCACCTATAACGAAGCTAAACCAGCACTTGGGGCTACTATGGCCTAAAAATAGGAGTACAAAAAACACAATACAGAGACAAGTGAAGGAAGTTACCTCATACTTATCCTTCATCATATTGAGCAACCCGGATTCATAATCGCGGCTGGTATGAAGCCGTTTCAAATACCCGGAATAAAGTTCGTGGGCACTTAATTGGGCATAGCTGGATAAGTCCGTGCTCCACTTGCCCTTCTCTTGTTGAAGCTTCTCCTCTTTGGCAGTGTGTTTGGCCAAGACGATAGGCTCAATAGGAGCGATAAAACCTAAACCGGTTATCTGAACGTCTGGGGAAGAAGCAGTAGTTGGTTGAGAAGGGGCAGCTGTAGGCACCGGACTAACAGGAGCCGGGCTAGCCCGAGAAGGGCTAACCCAGACTGGACTAGCCGGATCAACTACATTCTCCGTATTAATATTCTCCGGAGCAACAGTATCATCATGATCAATGGGAGCAGGGTCATCAAACGGAGTTGCAGGATCGTTCTGTGGAGGGATGACTTCATCCGGATCAGCTGCCGGTTCAGTGGTAGCAGTCTCGGTAGCCGCTTTAGTGGCTTTCGCCTTCTTGCTAGGTGTCAGGACCCCGATCCTAAGTCACACCGATCTAGCTGTAACACGTCATATCACTTTGCGGCCTCACGCGCGGTAACCCCACGGGTGCCACCTTACCTGGCCCGGGACCGTTTGCGCATTTTGGCACACGTATATGACAGTGTCGCTAGCATCCATATGACAGAGAACCCGGGCCGACAAGGCTAGTTATAAACCAAAAGTGGCACTAAATTACAGAGACAGGCATCCATGACCCAGCAACGAACGTGTTGGTCATCAACGTATGAACCCAAGTCGTAGCAAGCTACATGGACTTAAAGGAACAACGCGTGACATTTCCCCTAAGGGACAGACACAGGAACGAAGAAGGACACATGCCGGCCAGCCTACGTGTTCCGAGCAGTAGCAAGCTACCAAGGCTCATTGGAATCACTAGGAGGCATTTCCCTGTAAGGTAGGCTGCCAAAGGAAAACAACTAGGTGTCGGATCCTACACATACCAAGCATTTCAATCATACACGCAATATGCTCAATATGTGCAAATACAACATTGCATCACAACAGAACTCTATGACTCAAAGTACTTTATTTAAAAGGCTCCAAGAGCCATACATAACATATCCATACAGGTAGGGGTCACATGACCCAACACTCAAGTCATACAGTCATACAAGCACAAGCGGAAGCTACATGTCTGAGTACAGACAACTTAGAAAATAAAACAGGCTTGGTGTAGCCTGAATATCTACAAGGCCCTTCACAAGCTCCAGATCTCCGTCTGGGTGTCAAGCTACTCGTCGACGTCAACGTCTATGTAGAACCAATCAGCAGGGGCAGGGTTCTCCTCTGCAACAGTTATTAAGCAAACATGAGTACAAAGGTACTCAGCAAGTCTTACCACAGAACCTATCATACATGCAACATTATCAAAGGGGGGTAGTGGAGTTTATAGCAGAATGCCAGCTTTGACCTTGGCTAACCTATACTACAACTCTCAACAGAATGCAAGATGTTATTACGAACACGAGTCCTCTACTCACCACATCAATACACTACCGAGGATCCTCTTCCGTCATCCTACGGAAGGGCCATCCACGGCACTCACACTTATCTTGAGGCTTTTAGTAGTATCCATCAACTTGTCTATGAACTGTAAGAGTAACCAAGTAGTTCGTACCGCGAACAACGGCTATTCGAATAGTTTGATAACCCTGCAGGGGTGTACTTCTTCACACACGCTTTCACCACTTATCGCCGTTTACTCGGCGTGTACTCGGCAACCTTCAAGCGGAAGCCCAGTGGGGGTTTCGGCCACGACCTGACTAACTACTCAATTCTCTCGTCCAGGTTTATCGCCTATTTGGGTTCCATCCGTGGGGAGATCCGGCCGGGGTGTCGCCCACGGCCCCAAACGATGTGTACAGGGTTCCCGAGTCACCAAACGGGCAACCGGTACACCGTGCCACGTACCTGTCGCATCACAACCCACCCCGAGGGTCAGCGTTGTGCACGACCTCCAGTAAGCTATAAACACCAGAAACTAGTTGCAACTCCTGGACAGAGATCAAGGGTAATTAATAAGCCGAGAGGGTCCATTGGTTTCGGGCCCAATGCATGGTAGTAACTGCAACTTGAACCACACATACAGATCTCAGGTCCTATGGACGATTCCAATGAAACAACCCACCATGTACTCCTACATGGCCTTTCATCGATACCTTTACCAAGCGTATTCCACACTTCCCTCTCTTTATCGGTATGATCATTTCACTCTGATCCATCACCCAGATGAATCAGACCAGACACAACTCTAAGCATAGCAGGCAACATAAACAAATAGCATGGTGGATCACACATCACATGGCTCAATCAACTCCTACACATGCTAGTGGGTTTCAACTATTTACTGTGGCAATGACAGGTCATGCAAGGGAGTAGGGTTCATCTACCGCAGCAGGTAGCAGTTCACACGCTGTTGCCTTAATACAGTAAAAGAGAGCAGGAGCGAGAAGATTGGGTTTGTATCGGAATGATCAATGATTGCTTGCCTGACAAGGTAGTTGTCGGGTACTGCTCTTCAGCTGGGTAAGCAGCAGTATCCTCGGGAGCAGGACCTAACACAGGGAATATCGACGATACAATCATTAACAAACAAATGCAACAATATGATGCATGTTCATGACATGGCAAGATGCATGTGTGTTGGCTAATGCAACTAAAACCAGAAGGGCTTGAACCTATTTGAATCAAAGATTCAAATTGAAGTTCAAACTATTATTTAAATAAGTGCATTATCATGTTTTTGATGCATACAGCAAGTTAACTTGTTCAAACATGCATGAAACCAGTGCCATTGGAAAGATTGGATTTTTCTGATCATTTTTCATATATAAATCTTTTCCATCCGAGCTATGGTTGATTTTATATGATTTTTAGAAGTTTTGGGTATTTTCTGGAATTTCCTGAATTATTTTAAATCTAAAAATCCTAGAAAAACCTTTACTGCGTCAGTATGACATCATGCTGACGTCAGGCAGTCAACAGGGCCATTCCAAGTCAAACCTGACCAGTGGGACCCACTGGTCAGTGTCACAGTTAACTAATTAACTAATTAGAATTAAATTAACACCTAAACTAGGTTTGACTTGCGGGCAGGGCCCACATGTCAGTGACCCAGGGGGGTCAAACCCGTGGTCAAACAGGTCCAACTCGCCGGCTGAAAGTGCAACTAATCCCCGGGTGGTTTTGGTAATTAATAACAACATATATATCATTGAACTAATAGTTACTTGAGAATCATTTCAGAGAAGTTCAGTGATATGGGTATGGCGAGGACTGAAGAAGTGGACCCCTCAAAATGCTAAGGCAAGCATTGGCAAAAGCTCAAGACTCCATTTTTGGTTTAGTGATCCAAGATCACATTGAGTCCATAGAAAAAGCCAATACTATTAAAAGGGGATGAGGTTATGATGATGATCTGGTTGCTCAAGTGCTTAGTGATACATCTCCTAAACTATCAGCAACTTTCACTGCCATATACACTCATAAGTAATCTCGGTCCCACCGATATTCCAAACTCAGTCACACCGAGATGAACCACCTCAGCCATAAGCCAAACCCTAGTAAACTCGGATTTTCCGATTCTGAACTCGGTCTCACCGAAACATGAGTTGCCAAGGTTCTGTAACCTTCTGTCATCAAATCGGTGTCACCGAGATGATGAAGTCGGTCCCACCGAAACTGGCATGCTCTTGTCATTGCACGAATCGGACTAACCGAGATTGTATATTCGGTCCCACCGAAAACCCCAACGTTCACATTATTTGAACTATCGGTCTCACCGAGTTATCCACTTCGGTCCCACCGAGATTTCTCAACTGTGTGTAACGGTTGGATTTTGTGTGGAGGCTATTTATACCCCTCCACCTCCTCTTCATTCGTGGAGAGAGCCATCAGAAAGAACTACCACTCCTACCTTACATTTCTGAGAAGAGAACTACCTACCCTTGTGTTGAGATCAAGTTGCTCCACTCCCACCATATGAAGCTTGATCTCTAGCCTTCCCAAGTTGCTTCCCACTCAGTCCTTTCTTCCACCACAGCCAAATCAGTGAGGAGAGTTGAGTGTTGGGGAGATTATCATTTGAAGCACAAGATCAAGGAGTTCATCATCATCTACTACATCTATTACCTTTTGGAGGGTGGTGCCTCCTAGATTGGTTAGGTGTCGCTTGGGAGCCTCCGTCGTCGAGATGTGGAGTTGAACCAAGAAGTTTTAAGGGCAAGGAGATCGCCTACTTCGTGAAGATCTACTCCGAGTAAGGCTAGCCCTCCGTGGGCGTAGGCCATGATGGAATAGACAAGGTTGCTTCTTCGTGGACCCTTCGTGGGTGGAGCCCTCCGTGGACTCTCGCAGCCGTTACCCTCCGTGGGTTGAAGTCTCCATCAACGTGGATGTACGATAGCGCCACCTATCGGAACCACGGGAAAAATCACCGCGTCTCCAAAATTGCGTTTGCTCTTCTCCACCTCTCTTTACTACATGTGCAATTTACTTTCCGCTGCCTACACTCTAGAATTGCATGTGTAGGGTGATGCTTAACTTGATCAAAACTGTGAATCTGCCAAAAACTGTTCTTTTTAAAAAGGCAGAATTTTTATACTTACAAGTAGTCTAATCACCCCCCCTCTAGACATACTTTCGATCCTACAAGTGGTATTAGAGCTTTGGTCTCCATTGTATTGGTTTCCATTGCATTGGACTCCATAAGCTTGGTTTCACAACCTAGGAGAGTCTGGCGTCTAGTGAGGGTAATTTTTGTAGAGGTCCTTACTTTGATGGTACAAATTTTGCTAGTTGGAAGCATAAAATGAAAATGCATATTCTTGGTCATAACCCAGCCGCATGGGGCATTATTTGTGTTGGTATGCAAGGTGAATTCTTCGAGGAAGGAAAAGTTCCGGATCGCGAAGCTACACCGGAAGAATTGCGGATGTTGCAAAACAATGCTCAAGCTTGTGACATTCTCTTCAATGCCTTGTGTCCCGAGGAGTTCAACAAAATCAGCCGTCTTGAAAATGCAAAAGAGATTTGGGATACTTTGGTTGAAATGCACGAAGGTACCGAGTCCGTGAAGGAATCAAAGCTAGATATTCTTCAAGGTCAACTTGACAAGTTCAAGATGAAGGATGGTGAAGGAGTCGCTGAAATGTACTCTAGGCTTGCTCTCATCACAAATGAGATTGCCGGCTTAGGAAGCGAAGAAATGACCGTTCGATTCATCATCAAGAAGATTCTCAGAGCTTTGGATGGAAAGTATGACACCGTGTGCACTTTGATCCAAATGATGCCAAACTACAAGACTCTCAAGCCAACCGAAGTCATTGGAAGAATTGTTGCTCATGAGATGACACTTGAGGATAAGGAAGAGCTTCACAACAAGTCGAGTGGTGCTTACAAAGCTACAAGTGATGCTCCCACAACCTGAAGTGACAAGTTAGTTTCCAATGAAGAAATAAGCCTAATGGTTAAGAACTTCAACAAATTCTACAAGAATAGAGGCAAAGAGAGAAGCTCAAAGTCTAGATCATATGATGAAAAGAGATCTTCTAGTCGTGATCGAAACTGCTACAATTGTGGAAGACCCGGACACTACTCAAATGAGTGTACGGCTCCCCACAAGAGAAGAGAAGAATCTCCAAGAAGAAGAAGTTCAAGAGATGAGTCACCTCGGAAAGAGAGAAGGAGTAGAGATGATCGTTATGAACGAAGACCCTCTCAGAGAAGCAAGGATTCGGAGAGGAAAGACAAGTCATCAAGGAGCTACACAAGAAGAAAACATCAAGCTCATGTAGGTGAATGGGTCTCCGGCTCCGACTCCGACAATCAATCCGATGGAAGCTATCACTCCGACTCCGACTACAGTCAAGATGAAGGTGTTGCCGGTCTTGCTCTCGTATACTCCAACTCCAACTCCTACGACTTATTTAATTCACCAAATGAGGGAATTGGAAGATGCTTCATGGCTAAAGGCCCCAAGGTATCACACCCTGAATTCATTGAATTCAATAGTGATGAGGATGACTTGCTTGGTGAAGATGAGCTCTTGCATGATAAATCCAGTGAGCCTAGTAACAATGAACATGCTAGTAGTCTTTATAGTGGAGAAGAGTCGAATGACAATGCTATGAAGGAGATTGAGCGTCTAACTAAAGAACTAAACACTCTTAAGTTAGCTCATGAAACAACTCAAGAAGATCATAGAGAGCTCCTAAGATCTCATGAGAAGCTACGCTTCGAGAAGCTCACTCTAGAGCAAGAACATGAGTTTCTAAAAGCAATCAATGACGATCTTCGAAAGAAGAGTTCTTCATATCTTGCCAAACGACTTCTCTTGTCTAATTTCTTGCCACCCATTAAGACTAAGCATGACAAGCATAAGAAAAATTCTTCCTCTAGCAGTAACAATAACCATGCTAAATCCAATGTTGTCGCTTCTAGTAGTTCTCTTGATTCCACTAACAATGTTTCAAGCCAAGTTACACTTGAGCAAGAGAATAGTTTATTGAAAGGGATCATAGAGAAAGGTGTCTACAAGAGCCTTGCCGGAAGCAAGAACTTTGAGGAAATTGTTCGCAAGCAAGGAAGGCACCGGAAGAATCAAGGAATTGGTTTTGAGCGAAAGTTCAACGCCGAAGGTGTTGAGTGGGAAGAAGGTCAATATCCTATTCCACAGTTTGTTTCTCAAAAGGAGAAGTATGATCCTACTTCTTCCAATGTGGAACAAGCTCAAGATGACCTTCCACCACAAGACCACAAGCTAAAAGCCAAGGACAAGCTTCAAGAGGAGATTGATGCATTTGTTGAAGCACCTCAAGCCATGGTCAAGTGGGTTCCCAAGGAAACGTCAAGTTCTACTTCGTCAAGCTCAACTACAACCCCAAGGATTCCCATCAAGATGATGTGGATCCCGAAGAAGAAGAACTAGAAAGTTCTTGAGGGTGACTCCGCCAACATACTTCACTCACATTCATTTTGGCAAAGAACTTGTGCAATCAACTTCCATAATGTGCACTAGTTCATGGAGTCACAAACCCTCTTGTTGGTAAGTCAAGGGACAAGGTAATCATTGCTTTCATGGACATCATCTATTGTGAACTTCAATCTATGTCCATGGATATCCGTGTTTGTTCCTTGTAGGACTAACCCATGTAGGTATTGAAAGTGCCCGAATCCAAAGGATAGCTCCCAACTCTTAATGATATCCATCAACATTGAGCATCCACATCTTCAACATCTACATGAAGTCTTCTACGACAACCCAAGGTTAGTTTGACCCTTTAAAAGGGGTTCTCACATCTAGGGGAGCTTTGCTCTAAAAAATTGAGCTAAAGCATCTTCAAATGATGTGAACACATCAATGCTTTATGTAAAAGTGGTAACCCCACTTGTGCTTAAACGATGAGTATGACCTATGATCAAATGTTCTCATTTGGCTCCTAAGTCAAAATACTCATATAAAGATGACCTAGTCATCGACAAATTGTGTGTTAGTTGCTAGAGTTTTGGTTGTGCATGTTTGACACATATTTCATTTGCTATCTTATTGTGTGAGCATGTTGAATGCATGATTTTATCCATTCGAGGACATCCATTTGTTGTTTTGGTCGTTTTGATTTTTCTAACCAAATGGATGGACAAGAATGCCTAAGTACCTCCCCTAGCTATCTATGCTTTCTTGTCTCAAATTCTATTCATGCTTACATCACAAACTTTGAACAAGTCATTTTCGGACCCTCCGGGTGAGGAGCACTCGGAGCCACCGATCCGTCAAGGGCTAATCTCCAAAACCTTCTAATTGATTTCGGTCAGACCAACTCACTCAAACTCGGTCGAACCGAAAGCATTTAGACTGATCTAGGTTTTCATCTCGGTGAAACCGAGTTGTGATTTTCGGCGTGACCGAAGTGCATAACTGCCTAGCAGTTATCCATCTTGGTGCCACCGAGTTTTACAACTCGGTCCCACCGACAGCAAAGGGGTATATATTCCAAGGGCCGCGCGCGTTGATTCCTCCTTCAAACGTTTCGCCCCCACATCCCTTGCTGTCGTCGCCTTGGTCTCCGGATCATCGCCGTCGTCGCCTGTGCGCCCACGCCGCAGGTCTCCGTCGCCGTCAACGGCCATCTCCTCCGCGCCGTTGCCGCCGTAGAAAAACTCCACCAAGTTAGGGTGAGTTTTGATCCCACTCGTGCTCCCATCTCCGATTCAATGCACGTTTGGATTGCCTAGTATCTTGCCACGATTGAAATCCTCCTGTACACCAGATTGGTTCGTTTGAACTAGATTCGAGTAAAAATTTTAGGGTTAGGTTTCCACGGAACACATCTCGGTGAGACCGATTTTATATTTTCGGTATGACCGATTTGGCCTATGGCCATTGCACTGCACCCTTCGGTCCGACCGAGTTGTGCAAAATCGGTGTGCCGAAATAAAGATTTTGTGAAACCCTAGTGTTTTCGGCAGGACCGAAACCCACTTCGGTCAAACCGAAAGTGGTGTGCCAAGCTCCTG
Organism: Secale cereale; assembly: GCA_902687465.1. Classification (NCBI taxonomy): domain Eukaryota; kingdom Viridiplantae; phylum Streptophyta; class Magnoliopsida; order Poales; family Poaceae; genus Secale; species Secale cereale. Next base: position 286,831,603 of record LR738712.1, read on the forward strand.
TTTAACACTTCGGATTCACCGAAACTTAAACTCGGTCTGACCGAAATGTCTTCTGTGAAAACTTAATACTAGAATTTGAACTCATTTTTTTGCAAAAACTTCTGCAGTTTGTGATGACTCTTCTTCTCTGCCTATACCTTATCTATTCATAGGTTGTCGGCCATGTCAGATACCAGTGACAGTCAGAACAGGTCAGAGACACCCATTGCAGACATTCCAGAGGCAGACACTAGTCCTGATCCTAGTAGCTCATCTGATGATGGTGAGAGGAGTACACCAAGTGGCATGCCTCCTGCAGCCACCAGAGCTAGAAAGGAGAAGAATTCAGATGATGAGGATTCAGATTTTGTTGTTGAGGAAGAGGTGACCTCAAAGCCTAAAAGGAAGGTTGTTGCCAAAGAGCAACAAGGTCAACAATCTAAGAAGGGCACCAGCAAAGTCAAGCAGTCAACTGTTGCTAAGAAGCTGAATTTGGGAGAGGCAGCTGCAAGCAAAGTGAAGAAAACCACCAAGAGAAAGAGGGTAGTGCATGTGTCAGAAGCTCGAGCAGATATGTATATTGACTCTCATGCAGATGCAGCAGTAGAGGATGAGGATGAGGAAGCACCCCAGCCTCCTCCTCAGAAGCCGAAGCTCATGGGTGATGCCATTAAGGCTGGAGCCACATCAAAGCCCAAGAAATCTGCTCCAGCTAAGGCAGCTCCAGCAAAGCTTGCTGCCAAGCCCAAGAGGACCATCAGAAACATTCCAGCGTCTGAAAAGAACAAGGATGATGTGCCACCAGCTGAGTCTGACGATGAAGGACAAGTTTTGCTGAAACTTCGTCCAAAACTGCCACTCCATAATGATGCTCATCCTCAAGCTGAGGATATGAAGGCAAGGAAAGATAGAGGTCTCAGGCTATGGAGACAGACTGACCCATATGCCGTGAGGAGAAGAACTGCTGTAGATCCCAGATTTCACACCAGAGAGCAGCAGAACTTCTATGAGACCGTGCTGATGGACAAGAAGCCCATAGTCGCAGACACCAGATATGTTGACTGGAAGTACATTGACAGTGAAGAGCACAGAGATTTCTTTCCACATGTGCATGAAAGTTTCACTGCATGTGGAGTTGCAGATTTTGTAGGTCAGAAATTGACCAGTTGGAACGATGAGATGATAATGCAATTTTATGCCACAGCTCACTTCTACCCTGATGGAAAGATTACGTGGATGACTGAAGGTCAAAGGTTTTCTTCTTCTGTTGAAGAATGGGCAGAAATTCTGAATGCTCCAGTGCAACGAGAAGATGATATTGATGTATATGGGATTCCAAAGAAGAATCATGAATCCATGAAAAACATGTACAAAGAGATTCCAGCAGAGGATTTGGAAACCTGGAAGCTCGGCTCAGTCTACCATCTCCAGGCAGGCTTACCTACCACTAATACCATTTTGAGGCATACCTTGATGCCCAAATCTGGAGATCATCGCATGATCAGAGGATACTCTATCAACATGTTGCATATACTTGATGAGAAAGCACCTTTCAAGGTGATGGACTTGATGGTAGAGACCATTAAGAGGACTGCAGCTGACCAGAAAAGATCATGTGGATTTGCCCCGCAGATTCAGATGCTTATCAATGCCAAGTTTGGCACGGGCACATTCTTGTTGGATAGAAAACATTTACCGCTGCAGCCAGAGCATGAAGACAATGTTGTTGTGATGGATGAGGAGAATCCGACATCTGTTGAAGGTCAAGCCAAGATCGCAGCTGCTAAGAAAGCCAAAGCTGACAAAGCAGCAGCAGCAGCAGCTAAACCAAAGAGTTTCGGAGAGCAAATTCTTGAAGCTACTCAAAGGATTGAACAACGCCTGGCCAGCATTGAACAGTCTCAGGAGAGCTTAGAGAGGATTGTTGACGAGAAGATCCACGCTCTGGACGTGAAGCTGACTGAAGTACAAGTGACCGTCAACAAGCTCGAGGCAGACATTGAGGAAGCAAAGCAGGACAAGGCAGAGCTTATGCGTGAGTTGCAGGATGACTTAGTCCAGGATTCTCATCGACAGACTGCTCCGGTTCCCAAAGGATCCCGATCAGCTGCTATTCCAGTGACTGACACCAGGACTACAGCTTCAGCACCTCCCATAGTTCCAGCAGTTACTCCAGCTCCAGCTCCAGTGTCCACTCCTCCAGCACAGACATCAGCTGAAGTCTTCGCCGATGCTGTCATATCCACTCCGACATCAACCCAGACGGGAGCCGCCAGCAGAGTCCACAGTGACGTTTAGCTCTATGCTTTTTCGAACTTTTTGGTAACTTGTTGCCAAAGGGGGAGAAATTGTATAGATCATAGGGCTTCGATAGAGAGAGTGTTGTTGTCTTTGCGCTTTTGCTCTTTCGTTCTTTTGCGGTTTCTTTGAGATACTTTTGGTTTTCGAGACATTCAGTGTGCTTGATACTCCGTTTGATGCTACCTTAATGAGTGCTTGGTCGTACTATGCTTTAATGTGTGCTTAATGCTTATCATATGCCTTTCCTATCTCGTATGACTATTTCCTCATGTCTTGGTGATTGGGTGCATGCTGTTCATTCTTATCATTTTGTGCGCTCCACCAAGATGTATGTGAAATGGAAGAGTGACCCATGATCCTAATCGATTGTGCATTTGCATTCAAACGCAAATCTTAAATAATGCACAAATTTAGGGGGAGCTCTTGCTTATCACATACTTCTCAAAGCGACGATATTATTCATTGATTATATCCTTTGTCGAAGCTTTGATCTATATGTTGTCATCAATTACCAAAAAGGGGGAGATTGAAAGTGCAACTAATCCCCGGGTGGTTTTGGTAATTAATAACAACATATATATAATTGAACTAATAGTTACTTGAGAATCATTTCAGAGAAGTTCAGTGATATGGGTATGGCAAGGACTGAAGAAGTGGACCCCTCAAAATGCTAAGGCAAGCATTGGCAAAAGCTCAAGACTCCATTTTTGGTTTAGTGATCCAAGATCACATTGAGTCCATAGGAAAAGCCAATACTATTAAAAGGGGATGAGGTTATGATGATGATCTGGTTGCTCAAGTGCTTAGTGATACATCTCCTAAACTATCAGCAACTTTCACTGCCATATACACTCATAAGTAATCTCGGTCCCACCGATATTCCAAACTCAGTCACACCGAGATGAACCACCTCAGCCATAAGCCAAACCCTAGTAAACTCGGATTTTCCGATTCTGAACTCGGTCTCACCGAAACATGAGTTGCCAAGGTTCTGTAACCTTCTGTCATCAAATCAGTGTCACCGAGATGATGAAGTCGGTCCCACCAAAACTGGCATGCTCTTGTCATTGCACGAATCGGACTAACAGAGATTGTATATTCGGTCCCACCGAAAACCCCAACGTTCACATTATTTGAACTATCGGTCTCACCGAGTTGTCCACTTCGGTCCCACCGAGATTGCTCAAATGTGTGTAACGGTTGGATTTTGTGTGGAGGCTATTTATACCCCTCCACCCCCTCTTCATTCGTGGAGAGAGCCATCAGAAAGAACTACCACTCCCTCCTTACATTTCTGAGAAGAGAACTACCTACCCTTGTGTTGAGATCAAGTTGCTCCACTCCCACCATATGAAGCTTGATCTCTAGCCTTCCCAAGTTGCTTTCCACTCAATCCTTTCTTCCACCATAGCCAAATCAGTGAGGCGAGTTGAGTGTTGGGGAGATTATCATTTGAAGCACAAGAGCAAGGAGTTCATCATCATCTACTACATCTATTACCTTTTGGAGGGTGGTGCCTCCTAGATTGGTTAGGTGTCGCTTGGGAGCCTCCGTCGTCGAGATGTGGAGTTGAACCAAGAAGTTTTAAGGGCAAGGAGATCGCCTACTTCGTGAAGTTCTACCCCGAGTAAGGCTAGCCCTCCGTGGGCGTAGGCCATGATGGAATAGACAAGGTTGCTTCTTCGTGGACCCTTCGTGGGTGGAGCCCTCCGTGGACTCTCGCAGCCGTTACCCTCCGTGGGTTGAAGTCTCCATCAACGTGGATGTACGATAGCGCCACCTATCGGAACCACGGGAAAAATCACCGCGTCTCCAAAATTGCGTTTGCTCTTCTCCACCTCTCTTTACTACATGTGCAATTTACTTTCCGCTGCCTACATTCTAGAATTGCACGTGTAGGGTGATGCTTGACTTGATCAAAACTGTGAATCTGCCAAAAACTGTTCTTTGTCAAAAGGCAGAATTTTTATACTTACAAGTAGTCTAATCACCCCCCTCTAGACATACTTTCGATTCAACACCGGCGTTTAGCCGCCGGCGAGGCCAAACACGGCGGCGTGCTTCGGAAAACGCCTACGGTGCACGGCTCGAGCTGCGGTTAGGTGCGTTGGAAAGCCCTTGCTGTTGCGCGTCGGATGGTGGTGGTCGCCGGACCTGGGGTGGCCGGAGACGACGGCAACGAGCTCGACGGCAGCGACCGGCGTCGGGCGTGTGTGGAGATGCGGCTACAGGGGCCTAGGCAATGCGTGCGTAGCACCTTTCGCATCTACGTGCTGCGGTGAGTGTGTTGGACGGGTGCCAGTGACCAAATGGTCACCGGAGCATCACCGGCGGCGAGCACCGCGGCGGTGCGTGCGGTTGAGCTTTGTGCAGTGCGTTCCAGGGCAAAAGAGAGCCAACGGAGAGGGGGAGGAGGAAGCTAGGCTCACAGGGGTTGCAGCAAGCGCCGGAGCGAGCTCGGAGGTGGTCGGAGCTGAGCGGAACGGCGAGAGGGATCTCCGCGGCCGGAGTTTGGGAAGAAGAGGTCGGGGGTGTCTCCAGGGCGGGCGAGCGCTCGGGGCTCGGCCTGTTCGAAGCAGTCGAGGATGGCGGAGACGATGGACACCAAGGCGGGGCTCAGGGACGACGGTGGACGCGGCTTCTACGACGGTGCGAACATGGCGGCGTCGGCCATGGCGCGGGGAGATCGAGGGAGAGGAACTGGGGGGAGGTGGAGGTGTCTGCGAGGTCGGGGAGGACGTGGACGACCGAACCATCCCTCCAGGACGGCGAGAGGATGAAGCAGGGCGGCGGGCAGCTGCGTGGCGCGCGGCGCGGTCGCCGTCGAGCACCTGCCTGCCTGCCTGGCCGAGCCAATCAGCTCGCTGGAGCGGCAGCTGGGCTGGGCCGGCAGGTGGGCCGGGTGGGGCGCCAAGTAAGTTTTTCTTTCTCCCTTTTTTTTCTATTTTCTTTTCTGTTTTATTTCTTTTGCAGCTTTGTTCATTTAAATAAAATGCCAGAGCATTTTTGTAACTCATAACACTTGTCATACCTACTGTATATATTATGAACAGTAGGAAACATTATAGTTTATGATTATTTGAGCATTTAAAATATTTTATAGCATTTAAATGCCCAAATTCAAATACCATATGATTTAATCCAAAGCCCTAGATTGTCCTAGAAAATTGTGCACCATTTTTGGCAGAGGTTTAAGACCAAGGCAGAAATGATGAACATTTTTTAAGGGCATTTTGGGTACATTGGAAAATATTTTAGCAAACCCTAGTTGTTAGGAGAGGGGTGCTGGGGTTTCTGTTAATCCCATTTCAAGTTTCTTTGAAAGTAGACAAGATGCACACTCTAGTTAGGTCCTAATGCAAGTGCTAGCTAGGGATGTGACAACTCACCCCCACTTAATAGAATCGCGTCCCGAGATTCGGGTTCCTCCGGAAAGAGGGTGGGGTACTCAAGTCGAAGACGATCCTCCCTTTCCCAAGTAGCTTCACTCTCGGAATGATGTGACCATTGAACCTTGAGAAACTTGATATTGTGGCGTCGAGTGGTGCGCTCAGTTTGACCAAGAATACGAACTGGGTATTCTCGATATGTGAGATTTTCTTGGAGATCAAGCGTTTCGTGGGCCACTCCGCGGATAGGATCCGAGAAGCAACGCCTGAGTTGTGAAACGTGGAAAACATCATGAACTCTGGAGAGGTGCGGAGGTAGTTGCAGTTGGTAGGCAACTTCTCCTCGTTTGGCAAGAATGCGAAAAGGACCGATGAAACGAGTGGCCAATTTCCTTTGATACCGAAGCGATGGGTTCCCTTAAGTGGAGTAACCCGAAGGTAAGCCTTATCGCCGACTTCAAAAGTCACAGCCTTATGATGACTATCATATTGGCTCTTTTGGCGAGACTGGGCTGTTTTCAATCTCTCACGAACGATGCGAACTTGTTCCTCAGCTTCCTGGATCATATCCGGGCCAAAGAATTGTCTTTCGCCGGTTTCTGACCAGCTAAGAGGTGTTCGACACCTTCGTCCATATAGAACTTCGAAGGGGGCTTTGCCCAAGCTGGCTTGATAACTATTGTTATAAGCGAATTCGGCAAATGGAAGACATTTTTCCCATTCCATACCAAAAGAAATGACAGAGGCTCGAAGCATGTCTTCCAGAATTTGATTGACTCGTTCCACCTGACCACTTGACTGCGGATGGAAGGCGGTACTGAAGGAGAGATGAGTTCCCATAGCATTCTAGAAACTTTCCCAAAATCGGGAAGTGAAAAGACTTCCACGGTCCGAGTTAATCTCCAACGGCACACCATGAAGTGATACTATTCGAGAGACATATAAGTCTGCTAGCTGGCTAGCGGTAATACTCTCCCGAACATGCAGGAAATGAGCTACTTTAGAGAGGCGGTCGATAACGACGAAGATAGCATTATTCCCTTTCCTGGACCTGGGAAACCCGGTAATGAAGTCCATACCGACTTTATCCCATTTCCATTTAGGAATAGCTAAGGGTTGAAGGGTGCCAGCAGGCCGTTAATGCTCTGTTTTGACTCGACGACAAACGTCGCGGTTAGCAATGAATTGAGCGATTTCTCTCTTCATCCTAGTCCACCAGAATCTCTGACGTAAGTCCTGATACATTTTGGTACTACCGGGATGAATCGTGAGAGGAGATTCATGAGCCTCCTTAAGGATCAAACGTCTTAGGTTTCGTACTTTAGGAACCACTAAACGGTTGCTAAAGAATACGACTCCTTGATCATCAATTGAGAAACATCCTGCAACTCCTTTCTTGATGTTCCTCTTAATACGGGAAATTCCGGGATCAACCTTCTGTGCTTTGATGACCTGATCCATAAGGGTAGGTTTCACCACCAAGGTGGAAAGGAATCCTCGAGGAACAATGTGAAGGTTAAGCTTGCGAAATTCCTCGTGGAGAAGTGGTTGACTTTGTTGTAACGTTAAATTGTTACAATATGACTTACGACTTAGTGCATCGGCCATCACATTGGCCTTCCCAGGAGTGTAAGTGATTCCTAAGTCGTAGTCCGTAAGCAACTCAACCCAACGTCTTTGCCTGAGATTCAAATCCGGTTGGGTGAAGATATACTTCAAACTTTGGTGATCAGTGAAGATTTCACAGCGATTACCAAGAAGGTAATGTCGCCATGTTTTGAGTGCATGGACTACAGCTGCAAGCTCTAGATCATGAGTAGGATAGTTATCCTCATGTGGACGCAACTGTCGAGATGCGTATGCAATCACTTGACGATCTTGCATGAGAATGCAACCTAGTCCTTGTCGCGAGGCGTCGCAAAAGATTATAAAATCCTTGGAAAAGTCTGGTGGTACCAGTACAGGTGCAGATGTCAGGCGTCTTTTCAGTTCCTGAAAACTAGACTCGCACTGTGGGGTCCACTCAAACTTTTTATCTTTCTTGAGGAGTTCGGTTAGAGGTTTAGCAACCTTGGAGAAATTCTTGACGAAACGTCGGCAATAGCTCGCTAAGCCAAGAAAACTCCTAACTTGCTTGACCGATTCAGGGGGAGTCCAATCAAGTACGGCTTGGACTCGCTCGGGATTGACAGCAATACCCTTGCCAGAGATCACATGACCTAGATAGGTTACTTCTGGCAACCAAAATTCACATTTAGAGAATTTGGCATAAAGGCGGTGCTCTCGAAGTTTCGTCAATACCAGCCTTAAATGCTCGGCATGATCTTCCTTGTTCTTGGAGAAAATGAGTATATCATCGAGGTATACCACGACGAATTTATCCATATACTCCATGAATATAGAATTCATTAACCGAGAAAAGGTAGCTGCGGCATTGGTTAATCCGAAGGACATAACGGTGTACTCATATTGGCCATAACGAGTAACGAAAGCCGTTTTAGCAATGTCCCCGTTCTTGATTTTGATTTGATGGTAGCCCAACCTCAAATCCATCTTAGAGAAGACTGAGGATCCAGCGAGCTGGTCATACAGGTCGTTGATCCTGGGAAGCGGATACTTGTTCTTTATGGTGACCAGATTGACAGGTCGGTAATCTACAACCATCCGCTCCGTTCCATCCTTCTTCTTGACGAAGAGGACGGGGCAAGCCCAAGGGGAAGAACTAGGACGGATGAAACCTTTTTGCAAGGACTCATCGAGTTGTTTCTTTAGCTCAGCTAATTCTAGTGGTGCCATCTTATAAGGTCTCCTAGAGATTGGGACAGTTCCAGGGATAAGATCTATCACGAACTCGACATCTCTGTCAGGTGGAACTCCTGGCAGTTCTTCCGGAAAAACATCCGGGAAGTCACGGACTACCGGGATATCTTCGAGTTCTGGTAGAGGGCTGGCATTAAGAGAATAGAGCTGACGTTCAGCCATTCGGGCCAAGACATTGACTATCTTGCCGGATGGATGTGTAAGTTGAACGGTCCTAGTAAAGCAATCAATCTTGGCATAATGAGTTGTCATCCAATCCATACCCAAGATGATGTTTATGTCCGAGGACTTGAGAGCGATTAAAGATACAAGGAAAACAAGTCTATCAACAAGGATTTCATTTCCATGGCTTACCCTAGAGGTTTGCCACTTTGAACAAGGAGTTTGAATAACCATGGAAGTAGGCATGTCACAAAAATTCATGTTGTGCAATCGAGCATAGCTCTCAGATATGAACGAATGGGATGCTCCAGTATCGAAAAGAACAGATGTCGGATGGCAGTTTACGAGAAGCGTACCAAGGACGACGTTAGGATCCTCATAAGCTTCTTCGGCAGAAACATAGTTGACATGACCACGTGCAGTGGGGATTGGCTTGACATAGTTCACCTTGGCGGTTGGCTTACCACGGCCAACGGGTTTTCCTGGCTGGTTCTGGGGACAATCACGCATGTAGTGTCCCGGTTCTCCACACTTAAAACATGTCACAGTGGTGGTGCGTGGAGCAAAGTTGGAAGGTGGTCCTCCATAGGTCTTAGCAGGTGCAAACTGCTGAGTTGGGCGAGGCGCCTCATAGGATGGCCTCGGTGTATACTTGGGTGGCAGAGCAGTGTTAGGGACCCACACACGGCGCTTGTGAGAGCCAGAGCCGGATGAGGAACCAAAGTCTCGAGTATGCTTGCGGGTGGCCTCGAAGTCGGTCTGGCCTGTTTCAGCACTGATAGCCTTGTTTACCAACTTCTGGAAGGAAGTGCACTCGTGCAGACGTAGATCTCGACGGAGTTCAGGGCTGAGTCCCTTGCGGAACCTCGCCTGCTTCTTGGCATCGGTGGATACTTCCTCAGGTGCATAGCGTGCCAGATTACCAAACTCACGACTATAGCCATCCATAGTTAAACGGCCCTGGGTGAAATTGCAGAATTCCTCCCGCTTGCGATCCATGAGACCTTCCGGAATGTGATGTTCACGGAATGCCTCACTAAACTCAACCCAGGTAGTGACTTGGCTAGCAGGACGCATAGCTTCAAAGTTTTCCCACCAAAGACTGGCAGGGCCCTCAAGATGGTAGGCGGCGTAGATAACCTTGTCAGCTTTGGCCACACGGGCAGAGTGTAGCTTGTGGGTGATACTACGTAGCCAGTCATCAGCATCCAGAGGTTCAGTGGAGTGATGGAACTTTGGTGGACACATCTTGATAAAATCGTGGATTGACACCACGTCATTCCTCTGACGGAACCCAATGTTCTGCTCTATGCGTTCCAGCAGACGGTTGGTCTCTCTCTTGTTCCGTTCTGCTTCAAGCATAACTTCCGACAAAGAGGGTGGCTGGGGCAGATTCCCATCTCTAGCCCCACTAGCCTCGCCCTGCTCCTGAGCAGCAGGAGTGTTCCGAGTGGTGACCATCATAGGAAAACAAGACAACGGTTTAGACAAGGATGGCAAAAATTTGACATAGAAGTGCAGAATGTAATGGATGACACAGAATGCAGAGATGTTCATCCGTACGACATGGTAATATAGGAACTGCTATATATACACCAGTGGTCATACACACGATACTAAGTTTAGTACAAGCCAAGGCTAAAGTACAACTGCGGTGAAAGACGATACATCCCATCAGAGGCATTCCAAGCTCCTATACATTATTTAACTACACCTCCGGAACTCAGTACACACTAAGTCATATTCCACAAGACACGCAGGACTTTGGAAATACAACTACTACAATACTACTACTACCACGGACTAGCTTAGACATTCGCGTAGTAATCCTCGTAGAGATTACCACCGTAGCCTGGAAATGGTACAGACGGATCTTGGAACTCGCGAGCACTCGAAGGCTGTGGACCATAGGGGCATGGGTGTGGTCTCGGTCCCGATGCTGGTGGTAACCGACGCCCACGTGGAGGCGTAATACCCCCAACGTCACGCCAATCCATGCGATCAGGCAAACGAGTCCGCACAGGGTACAAATCTCGCATGTCCAGATATCCGGCGTGCACAGCAGGTGCAAGCCGTGTCAAAGTAGTCCAATGAGCGGCTCGGGTGTTATACAGCTCCATTCGGAGGGCACGGACCTCACGATCCCTATCCTCCAACATCTGAACAGTGGTCTGAAGCAGTGGCTCTACATGAGCAGCATCAGTATACAGACCAGTGTAGTAGCCTTCCTCTCCGGGAAGTGAGGCTGGCATGTAACAGAACTCAGTGTTCATCAACAGGGCATGCCTAGCACGGAGAATGGTCATCATCGAATAAGCGGCATCCTGCACTGCCATCTCGATGGTAATCCCGAGTCCATAAGACCAATGGATGGGATCATTAGCTCCGGGATATGAGGGGTATATCCGGACTGTGCAGAAATACTGACTTTGATTGAAATCCCGGTACTGTTCCTCCACAGTGTATTTAGGATACCAGCGATAACCGGTCTCAGTCATCACACGGACTAGCATGGCCGTGTGACCGGGCACATTAATGCACCGAGTCAAATGAACCACTTGGTGAGGGATGCGGCCAGACATCTGAAACACGAAGTAATGCAAAGGCATTAGTGTTTCTGGAAGAAATCGGGCAACATAACAACTGTAAATGCTCAAACAAAGATTTGAGACATCATACAAATGATAGCATAGCCACTCAACAATTCCATATCAAGGTTCCGGTTCAACAATCATCATACTAAAAGGATAGAAACTGAACTGAGGCTTGAAACCAATAATCCTAAGAGTCTACGGATTAGTAACACGTGAACCTAGTAAGGATAAGAGGCCAAGTCCTAAACCCCCATAGAAAGAATAGACTGACTCGGATCAGAAGGGCATAAGGTAAAGGAGTAAAAAGAGCCTTACGTTCCCTTCCACAATCAATTCCCCTACATATAACTAAGAATTTTTCTAGACTCAACATCGACCAGTTTGGCTTGAGAAACCTACAGGCAGTCCAGCTCTGATGCCAACGTTGTCAGGACCCCGATCCTAAGTCACACCGATCTAGCTGTAACACGTCATATCACTTTGCGGCCTCACGCACGGTAACCCCACGGGTGCCACCTTACCTGGCCCGGGACCGTTTGCACATTTTGGCACATGTATATGACAGTGTCGCTAGCATCCATATGATAGAGAACCCGGGCCGACATGGCTAGTTATAAACCAAAAGTGGCACTAAATTACAGAAACAGGCATCCATGACCCAGCAACGAACGTGTCGGTCATCAACGTATGAACCCAAGTCGTAGCAAGCAACATGGACTTAAAGGAACAACGCGTGACATTTCCCCTAAGGGACAGACACAGGAACGAAGAAGGACACATGCCGGCCAGCCTACATGTTCCGAGCAGTAGCAAGCTACCAAGGCTCATTGGAATCACTAGGAGGCATTTCCCTGTAAGGTAGGCTACCAAAGGAAAACAACTAGGTGTCGGATCCTACACATACCAAGCATTTCAATCATACACGCAATATGCTCAATATGTGCAAATACAACATTGCATCACAACAGAACTCTATGACTCAAAGTACTTTATTTAAAAGGCTCCAAGAGCCATACATAACATATCCGTACAGGTAGGAGTCACATGACCCAACACTCAAGTCATACAGTCATACAAGCACAAGCGGAAGCTACATGTCTGAGTACAGACAACTTAGAAAATAAAACAGGCTTGGTGTAGCCTGACTATCTACAAGGCCCTTCACAAGCTCCAGATCTCCGTCTGGGTGTCAAGCTACTCGTCGACGTCAACGTCTATGTAGAACCCATCAGCAGGGGCAGGGTTCTACTCTGCAACAGTTATTAAGCAAACATGAGTACAAAGGTACTTAGCAAGTCTTACCACAGAACCTATCATACATGCAACATTATCAAAGGGGGGTAGTGGAGTTTATAGCAGAATGCCAGCTTTGACCTTGGCTAACCTATACTACAACTCTCAACAGATTGCAAGATGTTATTACGAACACGAGTCCTCTACTCACCACATCAATACACTACCGAGGATCCTCTTCCGTCATCCTACGGAAGGGCCATCCACGGCACTCACACTTATCTTGAGGCTTTTAGTAGTATCCATCAACTTGTCTATGAACTGTAAGAGTAACCAAGTAGTTCGTACCGCGAACAACGGCTATTCGAATAGTTTGATAACCCTGCAGGGGTGTACTTCTTCACACACGCTTTCACCACTTATCGCCGTTTACTCGGCGTGTACTCGGCAACCTTCAAGCGGAAGCCCAGCGGGGGTGTCGGCCACGACCTGACTAACTACTCAAGTCTCTCGTCCAGGTTTATCGCCTATTTGGGTTCCATCCGTGGGGAGATCCGGCCGGGGTGTCGCTCACGGCCCCAAACGATGTGTACAGGGTTCCCGAGTCACCAAACGGGAAACCGGTACACCGTGCCACGTACCTGTCGCATCACAACCCACCCCGAGGGTCAGCGTTGTGCACGACCTCCAGTAAGCTATAAACACCAGAAACTAGTTGCAACTCCTGGACAGAGATCGAGGGTAATTAATAAGCCGAGAGGGTCCATTGGTTTCGGGCCCAATGCATGGTAGTAACTGCAACTTGAACCACACATACAGATCTCAGGTCCTATGGACGATTCCAATGAAACAACCCACCATGTACTCCTACATGGCCTTTCATCGATACCTTTACCAAGCGTATTCCACACTTCCCTCTCTTTATCGGTATGATCATTTCACTCTGATCCATCACCCAGATGAATCAGACCAGACACAACTCTAAGCATAGCAGGCAACATAAACAAATAGCATGGTGGATCACACATCACATGGCTCAATCAACTCCTACACATGCTAGTGGGTTTCAACTATTTACTGTGGCAATGACAGGTCATGCAAGGGAGTAGGGTTCATCTACCGCAGCAAGTAGCAGTTCACACGTTGTTGCCTTAATGCAGTAAAAGAGAGCAGGAGCGAGAAGATTGGGTTTGTATCGGAATGATCAATGATTGCTTGCCTGACAAGGTAGTTGTCGGGTACTGCTCTTCAGCTGGGTAAGCAGCAGTATCCTCGGGAGCAGGACCTAACACAGGGAATATCGACGATACAATCATTAACAAACAAATGCAACAATATAATGCATGTTCATGACATGGCAAGATGCATGTGTGTTGGCTAATGCAACTAAAACCAGAAGGGCTTGAACCTATTTGAATCAAAGATTCAAATTGAAGTTCAAACTATTATTTAAATAAGTGCATTATCATGTTTTTTATGCATACAGCAAGTTAACTTGTTCAAACATGCATGAAACCAGTGCCATTGGAAAGATTGGATTTTTCTGATCATTTTTCATATATAAATCTTTTCCATCTGAGCTATGGTTGATTTTATATGATTTTTAGAAGTTTTGGGTATTTTTTGGAATTTCTTGAATTATTTTAAATCTAAAAATCCCAGAAAAACCTTTACTGCGTCAGCATGACATCATGCTGACGTCAGGCAGTCAACAGGGCCAGTCCAAGTCAAACCTGACCAGTGGGACCCACTGGTCAGTGTCACAGTTAACTAATTAACTAATTAGAATTAAATTAACACCTAAACTAGGTTTGACTTGCGGGCAGGGCCCACATGTCAGTGACCCAGGGGGGTCAAACCCGTGGTCAAACAGGTCCAACTCGCCGGCGTTTAGCCGCCGGCGAGGCCAAACACGGCGGCGTGCTTCGGAAAACGCCTACGGTGCACGGCTCGAGCTGCGGTTAGGTGCGTTGGAAAGCCCTTGCTGTTGCGCGTCGGATGGTGGTGGTCGCCGGACCTGGGGTGGCCGGAGACGATGACAACGAGCTCGACGGCGGCGACCGGCGTCGGGCATGTGTGGAGATGCGGCTGCAGGGGCCTAGGCGATGCGTGCGTAGCACCTTTCGCATCTACGTGCTGCGGTGAGTGTGTTGGACGGGTGCCAGTGACCAAATGGTCACCGGAGCATCACCGGCGGCGAGCACCGCGGCGGTGCGTGCGGTTGAGCTTTGTGCAGTGCGTTCCAGGGCAAAAGAGAGCCAACGGAGAGGGGGAGGAGGAAGCTAGGCTCACAGGGGTTGCAGCAAACGCTGGAGCGAGCTCGAAGGTGGTCGGAGCTGAGCGGAACGGCGAGAGGGATCTCCGCGGCCGGAGTTGGGGAAGAAGAGGTCGGGGGTGTCTCCAGGGCGGGCGAGCGCTCGGGGCTCGGCCTGTTCGAAGCAGTCGAGGACGGCGGAGACGATGGACACCAAGGCGGGGCTCAGGGACGACGGTGGACGCGGCTTCTACGACGGTGCGAACACGGCGGCGTCGGCCATGGCGCGGGGAGAGCGAGGGAGAGGGACTGGGGGGAGGTGGAGGTGTCTGCGAGGTCGGGGAGGACGTGGACGACCGAACCATCCCTCTAGGACGGCGAGAGGATGAATCAGGGCGGCGGGCAGCTGCGTGGCGCGCGGCGCGGTCGCCGTCGAATACCTGCCTGCCTGCCTGGCCGAGCCAAGCAGCTCGCTGGAGCGGCAGCTGGGCTGGGCCGGCAGGTGGGCCGGGTGGGGCGCCAGGTAAGTTTTTCTTTCTGCCTTTTTTTCTATTTTCTTTTCTGTTTCATTTATTTTGCAGCTTTGTTCATTTAAATAAAATGCCAAAGCATTTTTGTAACTCATAACACTTGTCATACCTACTGTATATATTATGAACAGTAGGAAACATTATAGTTTATGATTATTTGAGCATTTAAAATATTTTATAGCATTTAAATGCCCAAATTCAAATACCATATGATTTAATCCAAAGCCCTAGATTGTCCTAGAAAATTGTGCACCATTTTTGGCAGAGGTTTAAGACCAAGGCAGAAATGATGAACATTTTTGAAGGGCATTTTGGGTACATTGGAAAATATTTTAGCAAACCCTAGTTGTTAGGAGAGGGGTGCTGGGGTTTCTATTAATCCCATTTCAAGTTTCTTTGAAAGTAGACATGATGCACACTCTAGTTAGGTCCTAATGCAAGTGCTAGCTAGGGATGTGACACTAGGCTTGGGCTTGCTGAAGAAAATTGAAGGAACAATGAGAATCATCAAGGTACAAATACACATATAAACCGGATATTGAAAAGGACTTACCAAGGCACGGTCTTCAGCACAGGGACCTGGGTGGCGGTCGACTCACCAGAAGAGGACAAAGCAGTCTCCTGATAGTTAGGATCAGATGGTTTAAGCGGTTTACGTATAAGTCCGGCCTTTGGATGGAGAAGATTTGGAAAAAGTAAAACCTCAGAGCGGCGCCTGCAAGCCGGAGTAAGAGATATTCCGGAGGATTCTACTACATGGCCACTATGGCGCGTAGTCCGGCGTGCTTCATGCTAGTGCTTCTTCAAAAGAAATTTGGGGTCCAGTTGAGCATAAGGATGAGAAAAAGGGTATTTCCGGGACGCCCGATGGATTTTGGGCGCCGGCGGTTCTGAGTCTGAAAAAAGAGAGATTACCTCAACTTCTGCCGCTTTACTTCCTTCAGCCAAATCCTGTGGAAAGACATTGTTAACGTAAATTTGGATAAAGGGAGATCAAAGCATATCAGGATTAATTCATACCTCTGAATCTGGATCATCTTCCCCAGGATGTGAACCGGAGGCAGCGGCCGCCTTCTTCTTCTTGATAACATACGTCTTCCGGCGTGGCTGCTTGCCGGACTTATCCTGAGGTTTTCTCTTCCAGAAGGGGTCGTTGGCCTGTGCAGAAGATGAAAAGTAAATAGAAGACAATTGATATGGACGGATCAGAAAAAACAGAAGAGGTCAGTAGGAACTTACTACTGGCGGTTTGTTGTTTTCATAGAATGGAGCCAATCCGGTCTGGCTGCATTCTTCCAGGGAGATGTTGAGAATTTTCTTTGCGGATTCAGTGATTTCCTTCTCAGAAAGTATTATGTCAATGTGGCGTTGAGGGTCATCCGTTTTTCCGGTATACTGGCACATCTGGCTGGAGCGCCGGCTCAGTGGAAGGATGCTCCAGGCGAGCCAATAGCGAACAAAATCTACTACGGTTAAACCGTTGGCCATAAAGGCCCTAAGCTTAGCAAGCTGAGGGGCAAACCGGGCTCGTTCTGGAGCACTAAGGCGCTGTGGCAGGGGATGATCCTCAGGTAGACGATGGGCACGATAACCTGGTAGTGGGTTTTCTCCTTCAGGAGAGGTGTCTTTACAATAGAACCATGATTGGTTCCATTCCTTGGGGTGTGTATGGAGAGCAGCGTGAGGGAAGGTCACATCTCTTCTCTTTTGAATGCTAACACCGCCCAACTCTTGATGCGGTCCAGCACATCCCGGAAAAATTTCGAACCGGGAGGGCTAAAACCCCGGGCCATGTGATCAAAGAAAACAATGATCTCTCCTTCCTCAAGGGTAGGGGGGCATTCATCTCCTGGGGTCCGCCAGTGCAGAACATTTTTAGGACCCAGAAGACCAATTGAAGCAGCCTTTGTTAAATCTTCTTCCGTAATGCGGGAAGGAGCCCAGTTGCAACAAACGAACTATTTCGCAGTCATCTCGACTAAAGGAAACGCTGAAAGATACAGTGCAAAATCCGGATTACTAAGTACTGAAGCATAAACCGGAGCGTAACATCAAATTATATCGACGGTTTATAAAAGGGACTAATGGCATTGACAACCTGGAAGCAGATGTGAAATGAACTGCTACCGGTTTATGATAACAGAAAGGAGGAGGCTAAACCATCGGGCTTACAACTAATTCTTTACAAGAAGAGCATATGATTGGTTAAACCGGTGAGTTACTTACAGATCTACAAAACGAGGAAACAGGTTTCTGCAGAAAGCTAAAGTAAAAATGGATCTGAGATGTAAGAAAAAGGGGAAATATACGCTCTGCTTATACAGGAAGAACCACGAAGGGTTTCTACAGACCAAATGAATCTAAGGTTTGAATCTAAGGTTCGAATCTAAGGTGTAAACCACGGAGCAGGAGTGCATTCGAAACGAATCCAAGGTTTGAATCTACTGCAAGTGTAACCTACAGGGATGAACAACAAGCTTCGAGGTTTCATGGCGGAAGCCATGGAGGAACCCTAGATTGAAATCTACAGTGAGAAAGAAGGAGTACCTAAGGAAGAAGAAGACGGCGGCGGAGTGCTCTGGATACGGTTCAGGGTGATGCAGCGGCCTGGCTTGACGATGACGACGGGCTCGAAGAACGGCGGCGGAGTTTCGAGCGACGAAGGAAGACGAAGTGCGGCAGGAAGAAAAAGGATAGGGCTCAGCGGTATTTATAAAGCTGGTGAGGTGAAATGGCAAGCGCGGGAATCAAGGAGGTCAGAGATTGGATAAAGATTCCGTTGTCGCCTCGATCTTCGGAATAGCATTTAACAAAGATAACAAAAAGAGGTGAGCAATAAATGCGGAGGTGATGTCACGATAGATTGAGATGATTTTTGGAGATAAAGTCATAGCCGGTTTACAAAGCAGAGAAGTTATAGAGAAGACATTTATGCAAAGACTTAGAAGACTGACATGAACAAGTTCAAATCAATCTGGGGCCTAATGTCAGGGATATTACTAGCAGGTATAAACTGGCTAGGAAGGTCCGGGTTGCACTTATATAGTTGTATTATCATAAGCCCAGTAGAATATGAACCGGAGGTTACGGCCCATGGAGGCTTAGGGCCCATATGTAAAGCTTACGGTTTGTAAACCGTCATACCATGTAACTTGAGGTGTAAGATAGAAAGAGCAGAGACCGAGGCGGATATGATTATGAGCCGGCCTCGGGACTCTGTACACCGGACCGGGCGTTGCCTCCTATATAAAGGGACGAGCCGGCGACAGTTCAAGGACAAGCAACAACCCGTCGAGACACAGGCAAGCAATCCGCTCCCTGTTCATCGACGCCCAAGCAATACCAAACCAAACTAGACGTAGGCTTTTACCTTCATCGAAGGGGCCGAACTAGTATAAACCCTCTTTGTTCTTTGTGTGCTTTAACCTCTTCAAGCTAACCCGCGCGATAGCTCCACACCCAAGTCCTCTAAACCGGACATCTGCCGTGCCAATTCCACGACACCAAGTGAGGGCGTCCCTCTCACTTGGGGGCCTAACCGCAAGCCTGTGCTCGCCTAAGTTAAAAAATACTCTGAGTGAGAGCGTCCCTCTCACTCGGAGGCTTAGCCGCGAGCCAGTCCTCACCTAAGTTAAAAAATACTCTGATTAAGAGTATCCCACTCACTCGGGGGCTTAGCCGCGAGCCAGTCCTCGCCGAAGTTACAAAACTACTCCAAGTGAGTCGGCCCTCTCAATCAGGGGCTTAGCCACGAGCCAGACCTCACCTAAGTTAAAAACTACTCCGAGTGAGAGAATCCCTCTCACTTGGGGGCTTAGCCACGAGCCAGCCCTCGTCTAAGTTAAAAACTACTCTAAGTGAGAGCGTCCCTCTCACTCAGGGGCTTAGCCACAAGCTAGTCCTCGCCTAAGTTAAAAACTTCTCCGAGTGAGAGCCTCCCTCACACTTGGGCGCTTAGTTGGAGCCATTCCTCACCTAAGTTAAAAACTAGTCCGAGTGAGAGCATCCCTCTCACTTAGGGGCTTAGCCTCGAGCCAGTCCTCGCCGAAGTTATAAACTACTCCAAGTGAGAGCGTTCCTCTCACCCGGGGGCTTTGCCGCCAGCAAGTCCTCGCCTAAGTTAAAAACTACTCTGAGTGAAAGAGTTCCTCTCACTCGGAGGCTTAGCCGCGAGCCAGTCCTCGCCTAAGTTAAAAACACCTTCCAGTGAGAGCATCCCTCTTACTCGGGGGCTTAGCCGCAAACCAGTGCTCACCTAAGTTAAAAACTACTCTGAGTGAGATTGTCCCTCTCACTCGGAGGCTTAGCCGCGAGCCAGTCCTCGCCTAAGTTAAAAACTACTCCGATTTAGAGTTTCCCACTCACTCGGGGGCTTAGCCGTGAGCGAGTCCTCACCTAAGTTCAAAAACTACTCCGAGTGAGAGCGGCCCTCTCACTCAGGGGCTTAGCCGTGAGCCAGTCCTCACCTAAGTTAAAAACTACTCTGAGTTAGAGCGTCCCTCTTACTCAGGGGCATAGCCGCGAGGCAGTCCTCACCTAAGTTAAGAACTACTCCGAGTGAGAGTGTCCCTCTCACTCGGGGGCTTAGCCACGAGCCAGCCCTTGTCTAAGTTAAAAACTACTATGAGTGAGAGCGTCCCTCTCACTCAGGGGCTTAGCCGCAAGCTAGTCCTTGCCTAAGTTAAAAACTTCTCCGATTGAGAGCCTCCCTCTCACTCGGAGGCTTAGCCGGGAGCCAGTCTTCGCCGAAGTTAAAAACTACTCCGAGTGAGAGAGTCCCTTTCACTTGGGGGCTTAGCCGCGAGCCAATCCTCTCTTAAGTTAATAACTCCTCCGAGGTAGAGTACCACTCTCTCTCGGGGGCTTATCCGCGAACCAGTCCTTGCCTAAGTTAAAAATACCTCCGAGTGAGAGCATCCCTCTCACTCGGGGGCTTAGCCGCGAGCCAGTCCTCGCCTAAGTTAAAAACTACTACGAGTGAGGGCGTCCATCTCAGTTGGGGGCTTAGCCGCAAGCCAGTCCTCGCCTAAGTTAAAAACTACTCTGGGTGAGAGCGTCCCTCTCACTCGGAGGCTTAGCTGTGAGCTAGTCCTCTCCTAAGTTCAAAAACTACACTGAGTGAGAGTGGCCCTCTCACTTTGGGGATTAGCCGCGAGCCAGTCCTCACCTAAGTTAAAAACTACTCCGAGTGAGAGCGTCCCTCTCACTCGGGGACTTAGCCACGAGCAAGCCCATGTCTAAGTTAAAAACTACCCTGAGTGAGAGCATCCCCCTCACTCAGGGGCTTAGCCGCGTGCCAGTCCTCACCTAAGTTAAAAACTTCTCCGAGTGAGAGCCACCCTCTCACTCGGGTGCTTAGTTGTGAGCTAGTCCTCGCCTAAGTTATAAAGTACGCCGAGTGAGAGCATCCCTCTCACTCGGGGGCTTAGCCACGAGCCAGTCCTCGCCTAAGTTAAAAACTACTCCAAGTTAGAGCATCACTCTCACTCGGTGGCTTAGCCGCAAGCCAGTCCTCACCTAAGTTAAAAACTACTCTGAGTGAAAGTGTCCCTCTCACTCGGAGGCTTAGTCACGAGCCAGTCCTCGCCTAAATTAAAAACTACTCCAAGTTAGAGCATCCCTCTCACTCGGGGGCTTAGCCGTGAGCCAGTCATCGCCTAAGTTAAAACCTCCGCCGAGTGAGAGTGTCCCTCTCAATCGGGGTTTAGCAGCGAGCCAATCCCCGCCTATGTTAAAATCTAATCCGAATGAGAGCGGCCCTCTCACTCAGGGGCTTTGCCGCGGGCCAGTCCTCACCAAAGTTAAAAACTACTCCGAGTGAGAGCATCCCGCACACTCGGGGGCTTGGCCATAAGCCAGCCCTCGCCTAAGTTAAAAAATACTCTGAGTGAGATCGTCCTTCTCACTCGGGTGCTTAGTTGCGAGCCAGTCCTTGCCTAAGTTAAAAACTACTCTGAGTGCGAGTGCCCTCTCACTCGGGGGCTTAGCCTCGAGCCAGTCCTCGCCTAAGTTAAAAACTACTCCGAGTGAGAGCGTCCCTTTCACTCGAAGGCTTAGCCGTGAGCCAGTCTTCGCCGAAGTTAAAACTACCTCGAGTAAGAGAGTCCCTCTCACTCGAGGGCTTAACGGTGAGCGAGTCCTCGTCTAAGTTAAAAACTCCTTCGAGTTAGAGCACGACTCTCACTCTGGGGCTTAGCCGCGAGCTAGTCCTAGCCTAAGTTAAAAACTAGTCCGAGTGAGGGTGTCCCTCTCACTTGGGGGCTTAGCCGCAAGCCAATCCTCGCCTAAGTTAAAAACTACTCTAAGTGAGAGCGTCCCTCTCACTCGGAGGCTTAGCCGCGAGCCATTCCTCGCCTAAGTTCAAAAAATACTCCGAGTGAAAGCGGCCCTCTCACTCAGGGGCTTAGCCGCGATCCAGTCCTCACCTGAGTTAAAAACTACTGCGAGTGAGAGCGCCCCTCTTACTCGGGGGCTTAGCCGCGAGCCAGCCCTCGTCTAAGTTAAAAACAACTCGGAGTGAGAGCGTCCCTCTCACTCAGGGGCTTAGCCGCGAGCTAGTCCTCACCTAAGTTAAAAACATCTCCTAGTGAGAGCCTCCCTCTGACGAGGGCGCTTTGTTGCGAGCGAGTCCTCGCCTACGTTAAAAACTACTTCGAGTGAGAGCGTCCCTCTCACTCGGGGGCTTAGCTGCGAGAGAATCCTCGCCTAAGTTTGAAACTACTCTGAGTGAGAGCATCCCTCTCACTCGGAGGCTTATCCGCGAGCCAGTCCTCGCCAAAGTTAAAAACTACTCCGAGTTAGCGCATCCCTCTCACTCAGGGGCTTAGTCGTGAGCCAGTCATTGCCTAAGTTAAAACCTCCTCTGAGTGAGAGTGTCAATCTCAGTCGGGGGCTTAGCAGCGAGCCAGTCCTCGCCTTAGTTAAAATCTGCTCCGAATGAGAGCGGCCCTCTCACTCGGGGGCTTAGCAGCGAGCCAGTCCTCACCTAAGTTAAAAACTACTCCGAGTGAGACCATCCCTCTCACTCAGGGGCTTAGCCGCGAGCGAGTCCTCACTTAAGTTAAAAACTACTCTGAGTGAGATCGTCTCGTTCACTCGGGGGCTTAGCCACGATCTAGCCATTGTCTAATTTAAAAACTACTCTGAGTGAGAGCGTCCCTTTCACTCAGGGTTGAGCCGCGAGCCAGTCCTCGCCTAAGTTAAAAAATTCTCCGAGTGAGAGCCTCCCTCTCACTCGGGGGCTTAGTTGCGAGACAGTACGCGCCTAAGTTAAAAACTACTCTGAGTCAGAGTGTTCCAGTCACTCGAGAGCTTAGCCGCGAGCCAGTCCTCGCCTAAGTCAAAAACTACTCAGAGTGAGAGGGTCCCGCTCTCTTCGGGGCTTAGCTACGAGCCATTCTTCGCCGAAGTTAAAAACAACTCCAAGTGAGAGAGTCACTCTCACTCTGGGGCTTAACTGCGAGCCAGTCCTCGCCTAAGTTAAAATCTCCTTCGAGTTAGAGCACCACTCTCACTCGGGGGCTTAGCCACAAGCCAGTCCTCTCCTATGTTAAAAGCACTTCCGAGTGAGAGCATCCGTCTCACTCGGGGGCTTAGCCGTGAGCTAGTCCTCGCCTAAGTTAAAAACTACTCCGAGTGAGGGTGTCCCTCTCACTTGGGGGCTTAGCCGCAAGCCAGTCCTCGCCTAAGTTAAAAACTACTCTGAGTGAGAGCGTCCCTCCCACTCGGAGGCTTAGCCGTGAGCCAGTACTCGCCTAAATTAAAAACTACACCGATTTAGAGCATCCCACTCACTCGGTGGCTTAGCCACGAGTGTCGGTCTACTAAAGTAGGGGTACCTTAGTATCCCGACTGGTGCACGGGCAGTAGCAGCGTCCCGTAGCAGGGCTAGCCACTCGCCCGCCAAGACCCGCTCTGGATCCCTTTGGAGCCATTCAAGAACAAAGTATTCAAGTTAAAGAAACAAGACACCGGCAAGAGGAGCCTGCCGGGAAGGCCGTTCCAGGCTCAAGATCACCCCTTTTGCACAAGGCCCTGGCAAGAGGAGCTTGTCAGGAAGGCCAAACATGGCATTTGAGAAGACTTGCCGCAACGCTCCGCGCGTCGCGGCAAGGCCCGGAGAGCGACAAGCTTCCGGGCGCGGCAAGGTAGCGACCGCGGCAAGGCGCTTGCCGCGGCAGGCTCCCACTACGTGCCCGCGCTCCAGCTCATCCGGCTACGCGTCGCCCTGGGGCCCTTCCAGGTGCACGTGGCGGAAGGCTGTGCAGCCTGGGGTACACCGTGGCGAGCCGCGATGACGAGGCCACTTTCGTGGCGAACGGAGACGCCCTGACGGACGCTTTTTGCACTGTTTGGGGCGACGGCGACGGGCATTCAATGACCTTGTCCCCTGCCGTCAGGGTTAGGTACCGAACACTGTACATACACTGTACATACACTATTCCAACTACTACCGTTTTTACATTTTTACCCTCATCTACGTTCCCACCTGTCGGTGACCCCTTTGACCTATAAAAGGAGGCCCATGCGCAACGTAGAAGGGGTTCCGATTTTCGAACACTCTCATGCTCGGTGTAGCTAGCAACCAGCTCTGTAGCTCTTCGTGCTCCTGAGCCAAGAACACAATACAACCAAGGCAGGAGTAGGGTTTTACGCATCCGTGCGGCCCGAACCTAGGTAAACTGCTCGTGTGCACGCTTCGATCCGCTCTTTGTGCATCCTCCGCTCCCTTGCCGTACCGAAAAGGGGCTCCGGTCCCATACGTGTTCGTGGGCGATCAGTTTCCCCGACATCTTTGGCGCACCAGGTAGGGGGCGTCGAGGTTGTGCGAAACTGATCCGGCGTTCACGCGGGCGGAATCTTCAGCAACTTCATCGACTTCATCGACATGCCGCCGAAGAAGAAAGCTTCGGAGGTAGCAGGCCCGTCCGCGTCGATCCCACCACCACCGGAGCCAACGGTCGGTGGGGTAGACGCTAGTGGAAGGACGGACGCCGGCGAGGAAACTCACGGCGCCGCCAAGTCCAAGGACAAGACGGACGACTGGGCGCACTCCAAGACCTCGACGTTCGTGCACGCACCGCGCCCCTCTCAGGAGGTGCCGGACCGGCAGCGACGTGGTACACAAGGTACCATCCGCTTGCTGGGCCAAGGTCAAGTTGGTGGATTGCGGGACGCTCAAGGCCAACGTGCTAGCACGAGCAAGGCGTGGTCGCCGGGACGAGACCCTGCTCCCTCTAACGCAGTTAGAAGTCCGAGCATATCTCGCTCCTCGCACCGCTCGCCACCGCTCCCCTCCACTCCAGCAGAAGCTCTTTCTCGAGCTCAGCCGCTCCTCGATTTTCCTCCAGCGGCAGACAAGGCGGAAGACTGGAGGGCCACCATCCAAAGCCTCATCGCCTTCGCCAACAATGACACGCCGCAGCAGCCGACGACGTCGCGGCCGCGGCAAGTCAGCCAGGCGCGGGCTGATGGAGACAAGACCGCCGGGGGTGCAACTACCATGCACTCCCCGCCCCGAAGGCCGAAATCGCCGACTCGCCGGATCAACATCGACGACGACTCCACGGCGTCGTCGGATCCACGAGCTCGCCGCGATCAACGCCAAGTCCTCGACGACATACGACAGGAAGACGCTCGAACTCGCATCGAGCGTCGAAGAGAAGCGCAACGACAATCCGACCAGCGCGCTGGGCCCGCTGTCGAGATGCACGCGCCCGGAGAACCAGGCGGCTTGCCGTACGCGGCGGCTTGCCCTGCGTTCACCCGTGAGCTGCGGCAAGTCCAGTGGCCCAGCATGAAGAACTTCAAGCCCGACGTACCCGAGAAGTACGACGGCAAGACTCATCCGTCAGAGTTCCTCAGCATCTACACCATCGCGGTGCAGGCTGCCGGGGGACGCGACGAGAAGATATTAGCGAACTATTTCCCGCTCGTGCTCAAGCCGAACGTCAGATCTTGGCTCATGCACTTGCCGGAGAACTCCATCTCTTCTTGGGTCGACCTGTGCCATCAGTTTGTCGGCGCCTTCACGGGCGGCCACAAGCCCCATGGCCAGGAAAGTGATCTCCATATACTTGCCTAGAAGGAAGGAGAGTCCGTGCGAAAGTACATCCAGATATTCAGCCGCGTCCAGCACAACATCCCGGACGTCCACCCTGCCGTAGTTACTAGCACGTTCCACCAGAACGTGCGTAACCGCCGCATGAGGGAGGAAATGGCAATGTGCAAGATACGAGACGTCAGTGAGCTCTATGCCATGGCCGACTAGTGCGCACGCGCTGAAGAGAGGAGGAGACTCCCCGGGGAGGATACTGGAGCAGGAGGAACAGACAGTGAGGATGCCGCACCGGCAAGGAAGAACCGGCGGCGGAATAACAAGAAGAAGAATAACAAGGAAGTACTGGTCGTTGAGCAGTCCGGCAAGGAGGCTGGCGCCAAGCAAGCTCAGGTTGGTGGCTCCGGCAAGGAAGCTACCACTGTAGCGGCCACTGACAAGCAGGACGGCTCCGACAAGCAGTACTGCAAGATCCACCGCACCAAGGGCCACGATCTCTAGAACTGCAAAAGGGTCGAGTACCTCGTCGAACAGCAGAAGGCTGAGTACGAGCGACGCAACAAGGAGAAGGCCTAGGGAGGTGGAGGAGAGTGCGGCAAGAAGCGGCCATTCAATGGCCGGGGAGGACGCCGCGGCAAGGCCAAATAGCGGCAAGGAGATAGACCTCCCCGCGGCCGCGACAAGGACGAAGACGAAGACGACGATGAAGACATGGATGACAGAGACAACAGCGAGCAGGAGTTCCAGAAGGCCACAGAAGTTCTGTGCGTCGACGGAGGGGCCTCACTGCATACTTCCCACCGCCAACTTAAACAATGGGTGCGGGAAGTTAATGCAGCAGAGCCACCCGTCGAGTCGCCCAAACTCCTGAAGTGGTCCAGTACGCCCATCATCTTCGACATTGAGGATCACCCTGACCGCACAACTGCGGTCGGGTGTTTGCCGATGTTGGTTTCACCAACCATCCGCAACCTCAAGGTCACCAAGATGCTGGTTGACGGCGGGGCCGGCCTGAACCTGATCTCCTCTGCTGTGGTCCGGAAACAGCAGATCCCCGACGGCGAGCTCGAGGAGACCGGCATGTTCCAAGGGATCAACCCGGGAAGGAGCAAGCCTAAAGGGAAGATCACACTGCCAGTAACTTTCGGCTGAGAGCTGAACTTCAGGACTGAGAGGATCACCTTTGACGTTGCCGATATCCCATTGCCCTACAATGGGATACTTGTCCGTCCAGCGCTCGCCAAGTTCATGGCAGCCTCTCATTACGCCTACAACATGCTCAAGATGCCAGGCCCAATAAGCGTCATCTCTGTCCCCGGCGACAAGAAGGACGCGCTTATCTGTGCCGACAAGATTTACCGGGACGCAGCAGCCGCAACAGACAGCAAGGCACTTGCCGCTGAAGCTCCCGGGGGGAAGAACAAGACCAAGTCCGGCAAGAGCTTTGGGGCCCAGTCCGGCAAACGCACCTCTTCGGAGTGCTGCGCTGCCGTCGAGGACGCACCATCGAGCTCCACCGGCAAGTGCAAGAAGGGAATGGCAGCTCCACCTGCAACCAATATGGTGTCCGCCAAGGAGGACGACACTGGTGGTACTTTCACCATCAGTGCCACGCTCGATCCTAAATAGGAAAGCGCGCTCGTTGCTTTCCTGCGGCCGAATGTCGACGTGTTTGCATGGCAACCGTCTGACATCCCCGGCGTTCCCAGGAAAGTGATTGAGCACAAGCTTGTCGTTTGTCCTCACGCGCGGCCCGTCAAGCAGAAGGTCAAAAAGCAAGCGGTGGAGTGCCAAGAGTTTATCGCGGAGGAAATCAAGAAGTTGGAAACGGCAGGCCTTGTCAGAGGTGTACATCACCCCACGTGGCTGGCCAACCCTGTTGTAGTGCGCAAGACAAACGGGAAGTGGAGGCTTTGTATAGACTTCACCGATGTGAATAAAGCCTGTCCCAATGATCCATTTCCCTTGCCGCACATTGACCAGATCATTGACTCCACGGCTGGGTGTGAGTTGCTTTCATTCCTTGATGCATACTCCGGGTACCACCAGATATTTATGGCTGAAGAAGATGAAGAGAAGACTGCGTTCATTACTCCATGCGGCACCTACTGCTTCATACGCATGCCCTTTGGATTGAAGAATGCAGGTTCAACGTTTGCGAGGGTAGTCCACACTGCTTTTGAGCCACAGATACACAGGAATGTAGAAGCTTACATGGATGATATAGTGGTCAAGAGCAAGGACTAGGATACCCTGATTCAAGATCTAGATGAAACTTTTGCGAATCTGCGCAAGATACAACTCAAGCTTAACCCCGAGAAGTGCGTGTTCGGAGTCCCCTCCGGCAAGCTTCTTGGGTTCTTTGTGTCTCAGAGGGGGATTGAAGCCAATCCCGACAAGATCAAAGCCATCGAGCAAATCGAAGCCCCAAAGTGCGTCAAGGATGTACGAAGGCTTGCCGGCTGCGTGGCTGCTCTCAGCAGGTTCATTTTTAAGTCTGCAGAACGCGCCCTGCCGTTTTTCAAAATCTTGAAAAAGGCAGGTCTAATGAAATGGACTCCAGAAGCGGAGGCAGCGCTGCAAGACTTGAAAGGGTACCTGTCCTCCACTCTAATACTTGTCGCACCTAGGCCGCAAGAGAAGTTGCTGATGTACTTAGCAGCAACCAATCAAGTGGTTAGTGCTGCGTTGGTAGCGGAAAGGGAGGCAGATGAGGAGCCCATAGCCCCGACAAGCACATCCAGCGACAAGCAGGGGGCTTCCCCGATGAGCTCTGGCCCCAACGAGGATAAGTCTGCGCAGATGCAAGAAGAAGTGCGGAAGAAGATGGTGCAGCGCCCAGTCTATTTTGTCAGTTTCCTCTTGCAGGGGGCTAGGTCAAGATACTCTGGGGTGCAGAAGCTGCTTTTCGGCCTCCTCATGGCCTCGAGAAAGCTGCGCCACTACTTCCAAGCACATGAGATAACGGTGGTCACTCACTTTCTGCTGAAGAGGATATTGCAAAATCCAGAAGCGACAGGCTGGATTGTCGAGTGGGCACTGGAGCTGTCAAGCTTTGGCCTCAAGTTTGAAAGTACTTCTACTATCCAGAGCAGAGCATTGGCAGAGTTCATAGCAGAATGGACACCAACGCCAGACGAAGAGATTCCAGAGACAAGCATCCCCGTCAAAGAAGCGAGCAAAGAATGGATAATGTACTTCGATGGTGCCTTCTCGCTGCAAGGCGCCGGCGCTGGCGTGCTGCTTGTCGCGCCCACCGGAGAACACCTCAAGTACGTTGTCCAGATGCATTTTCCCAAGGAGCAAGCAACGAACAATACTGCAAAGTATGAAGGTTTGCTTGCCGGCCTCAGAATCGCAGCAGAACTTGGGATCAAGAAGCTCATTGTGCGGGGTGATTCGCAGTTGGTTGTCCGACAAGTAAACAAGAGCTATCAGAGTCCGTTGATGGAAGCATACGTCGACGAAGTGAGGAAACTTGAAGAACAATTTGAAGGCTTGCAGATGGAGCACGTTCCAAGAGCTCAAAATGACGTCGCAGACGGCCTGTCAAAGTGTGTTGCACTAAAGCTACCTGTGGAACCAGGAATCTTTGTGCTCAAGTTAACTCAACCATCCGTTACACCATCAATTGGACAAAGTAAGAAGAGAAAGTTGGTCTCTGGTGACTACTTACCGGCAGAACTTCCTGAAGCCGCCGCCAAGGTCCCTAAGATCAACGACAAAATTGCTGAGGAACAGCCTGCTCCTGCAAACCCAAGGGTTTGTACAGTTGAAGCATGCGTTCCCGACAAGCTTTGCCCCGGCAAGCTTGCCGGGGAACGTCAAGCTCCGGTCGAGCCTCAAGTTCTTGCCGTAGAAGCTGACGTTCCCGCAGCAGCACTGATGCCTTTAGTCCTTGTTGTTGAGCCTCAGGCTCCAGCATGGGCACAGCAGATCGTCCGTTTCCTCCAAACTGGAGAACTTCCCGAAGAGCCAGAAGAGGCAGAAAGAATAACCCAGCAGTCAAGTATGTATCATTTCATCGGCAATGAACTATACAGAAGAAGACTCAACGGTGTTAGACTGAAGTGCATTCCCCGGGAAGATGGGCAAAAGCTGTTGGCAGAGATACATGGAGGCATATGTGGCCACCACATTGGCGCAAGAGCACTTGCCGGCAAGGCGTTCCGACAAGGTTTCTTTTGGCCAGAAGGCCTCCAAGATGCAACTGCACAAGTAACCAAGTGTGAAGCATGCCAGTTCCATGCCAAGCAAATACATCAGCCAGCTCAAGCTCTCCAGACGATCCCTTTGTCCTGGCCATTTTCGGTCTGGGGGCTCGACATCCTCAGCCTGTTTCCCCGCGCAGCCGGGGGCTTTGAGTACTTGTACGTCGCCATCGACAAGTTCACAAAGTGGCCGGAAGTGGAGCCAGTGAGGAAGGTGACCGCACAGTCAGCAGTCAAGTTCTTCAGGTCAATTGTTTGCCGTTTCGGAATCCCTAACAGGATCATCACCGACAACGGCACGCAATTCACAAGTCGCACCTTCATGCAATACGTCCAAGACCTTGGCGCCAAGGTCTGCTTCGCTTCTGTTGCTCACCCAAGGAGCAATGGTCAAGCGGAGAGGGCAAACGCTGAAGTGCTGCGCGGGCTCAAGACAAGAACTATCGACAGGCTGCACAAGTGCGGAAGAAACTGGATTGAAGAGTTGTCGGCGGCTCTTTGGTCAATCAGAACGACACCAAATCGAGCCACTGGACAGACACCCTTTGCTCTTGTCTATGGAGCAGAGGCAGTTCTCCCCACGGAACTCGTATACGGGTCACCTCAAGTGCTCTCTTACGATGAGCTTGAGCAAGAGCAGCTGCGGCAAGATGACGCGTTGCTCCTTGAGGAGGACCGTCTTCAGGCTGCTGTACGAGCTGCTCGATACCAGCAAGCTTTGCGCCGCTACCATAGCCGCAAAGTTAAGGCCAGAAGTCTCGAGGAAGGCGACCTTGTTCTTCGGCGCGTTCAGTCCGCCAAGAATTCCAACAAGTTGACGCCGAAGTGGGAAGGCCCTTATCGGGTGAGACAAGTTACAAGGCCCGGCGATGTCCGCCTTGAGACCGAAGAGCGCTTACCGGTGAGCAACTCCTGGAACATTGAGCACCTTCGCAAGTTTCACCCATAAGGCACGGTCGCCGTGATCCGTTCCGGCAACCACCTTTTGTACAAGTCTTGCCGCTGTTGCATGTAAACCTTTGTACAAAGCCGGGCACCGACCCCGTGCATCAGTAAAGCTTTTGCGCTTTGCACAACTTGTGGTTTCATGCATTTTCCTCTTTTTCTTGCATGTATTATATGACACCTCATGCAGCACACACCTCCGGTAAGCAATAACGAGCCGCAAGGCTCCATATCTATGTTTCCTCCCTTTCTCTTTTCTCTCAAGCAGAAGAAGGTTTCCTCGCACACAAGTTTGCCGGGGGGGGGAAGGAGACAGTGGTATGGACCAAGTGCCGTTCAAGAAAGCCTAGCCTTGCCGGGAAGCAAATAACACAAAAGCTAAGTTGCCAAAGTTTGAGCATTCAAATTTTTAAAATTTTAAAGTTATCTTCCTTGAACGATCACACCTTGTATGGAAAACCTGTGCGTGGAGGAACCTACTCGTAGCTAGCCGCGCCCTTACTTTGTTTCGAGCACGCTCAATGGCTTAAGTGTGCTGCGACAAGTGTCGCACCCTTACTTCATTTTCGAGTTCGCTCAACAACCTAAGTGTGCTGCGACTAGCTGCAACGAGGTTTCTTGCCGGTAGCGGCATTGCCAGCAGGCTAATGAAGTTCCGCACTTAGCGCTCGTGGCAAAGGTCCCTTTGCCGGCAAGTTCCCTAAAAGCGTAGGGTAAAAGCATACAAAGCAAAGAAGTCAAGTAAAGGAAATAACACTGCGTTAACTACCCAAAATAGAGTTATATTACAAAAGCGACTTGTCGCAGCACTAATAGATTTTTGCCCATGACATGGTTGGCAGCGACAAGGGAAGCGGAGAGAAAACAACCTAGTCTACGCGGTCGCCATCAACTCTCCTGATCTTGCCCACCTTGGCCACGATGGGTGCGACAAGGGCCTTGAGCGCCTCCTGGTCGGCATCGGACGGCAAGGTCCTGAGGACGTTCTCAAGATTGAGTCCTGGGTTGAGGTAGACTATCTTCGTCAGCACCCTCTCCACGACTCTTGTGCAAAGCCTACGCGCCTCGTTCGCCAGCTGCGTGGGGATCCTCTCGCGGAGCTGCTCGAGGGCCGGCGCCACTCCCCTGAAGAATAAGCTCAGCTTGGCGCTGTGAGGGAGGTTCGCGTCGAGGGAGTATCCGAGGTGCTCCGTCCCCAGCCCCGCCAACTCCCTGTCGATGTCAGCGGCGGCGGCGACAAGCCCCTCGGTCCATTGCTCCACCGTCTGCCTGAAGTTATTTTGGGTGAGGGCGGCGCTGTCCAACAGTGCCCTCTCAGCCCTGAGGTCCTCCTTTTGCTTCGTCTCCCGATTTCTGGCGCTATCAAGTGATGCGGTGAGGGTGGACAGCTTCAGCTCCAAGTCTGCAACGGAATCCTTGGCGATGGCGAGCTCCTTGCTCTTGACGGAGAGACGGACCTGCAGGTCAGAGTGGCTGTGGGCGTCCTTCTCCCTCTCCGACGTGAGCGCGGCAACCTTCTCCTCGCTCGTGTTCAGGAGGACTTCCAGTTGCGCCACCCTTGCCTCCAAGTCTCTCTTGGCGGTCTCTGCAGCTGCAGCGGCGTCCCTCGCTTCCTGCAGAGCTCCGCCAAGGGACTGTTCGCGCGCGGCAAGGTCGTCCTCGTGGCTGTCGAGGTCGACCTTCCTCTGCGTGAGCTCACCTTCCTGCCGGGACAGCTCTTCGGTGGCGAGCCGTTGCTGCTCTTCTGCTTCGGCCTTTTCAAGAATGAACGCTTGGTGCGCCTCGGCGAGCTCCTCCCGCTCCTCCGCCAAGGATCGGAGGGCCGCCTAGTTGGCGGCCCGGAGCTCTTCGGCACGCTTCTCCAAGTCGACGCTCGCCTTGCCGGCCAGGGCCTCTCGGGACTCCAGCTTGTCCTGCCTGGCGCGGTACAGGGCCAGGAGCCTCCGCAGGAGTCGCTCCTCCTCGGGCTCGCTACTGCTGTCGGGCGCGTCGATGAACTTCAACCCGGCGGAGGCGAAGACTTCCCCGTCGAAGACCTCTCCCTCCGCGGGCGCTCTTGACGTAGAAGCCCACGGGAGCTGAATGAAGACCCCGTTTCCAGCCTCCAAGTAGGCGCCAGTTCCAGCCGCGGCAGCGGCAGGATCGGCGGTCGGCGCAGCGTCGAACGCTCCTGCGGCCTCAGGGCCGTCAGTGCGACCGCCGGACCCCTCCCCAGCTGCCGCGTCGGCGGCCCTGGCTGCCTCTTCGACGGCAGGCTCGTCGGTACCGATCGCCTCTTCGGTGGCCGCGGCATCACCAGCGTTGCCGCGCGCGGGCTCCTCGGTGGCGGCCTCCGTCTCCATAGGCTCTGGAGCGGACGAGTCTGAAGACAGGAAAAGAAGAAGAAAGAAGAAAATAATTGTCAAGCAAATATCCAAAAAGAGAAGTCCAAGAGAAGAAAAGTACAAGGGTTACCTGCGCGGGCCTCTTCTTCAACGAGGTCCCTCGCCGGGGGGTCCTCCCTTGGTGGCGTGGTGGTAGTCCCCGCCGGCGGAGGGCCGCTGGCGCCTTCCCTTGGCGGGGTGCTCGCCCTTGGCGGGGTGCTCGCCCTTGGCGGGGTACCCGCCCTTGGCGGAGTATTCTCCCTCGCCGGGGAGCTCCTCCTTGGCGGAGAGGTCGGGGCGTGCGGCTCGTCGGGAGCCGTCTCTTGGCGCTCCTGAGGCTGCGGCTCTACTTCTGTACAAGTCAACAAACAAGCAAAATGGTTAACAAGGATGAGAAGCCTGCGCGTGCCCGACAAGCAAAGAAGTGAACAGAAGACTTACGCTGGGGGCTGCGCTGGGGGCTGCGTTGGGGGCTGCTCTGCGGAGCAGCTGGCTGGTCCGGCAAACCTGTCACAGGCGCATCCCCTGCCGCTGCAACGGGCTCGTCCTCGAGGTCGACCACCGGGATCTTGGCCCTCTTCGCCGCCCTCTGGGCCAGGGTCCTGGAAGAAAAGCAAGATCAAAATCAGGCAAAGAAGATTCAAAACAAGAACAAATCGAAAGGAACAAGAGTTAGCAGTGCTTACTCTTCCTCCTCCTCGTCGGAGCTAAGCACGGAGAAGTCGAAATCCGCCTCGCGCGGCCCGGCGCGAGGAGCTGGAGGAGTAGGCACCCTCGGCCGCTTGGCGGGTGCCGGGTCGGTGGTCTGAGAGGACCCCGCTCCGGTTGCAGCCGAGGCACGAGGGGCAGCAGGAGCGTTAGCCCCGGCCCAGGAAGACCCGCCTCCACCCGCTGCTGAAGCGCGGGGCGCTCCCTTGGCAATTTTGCTCATCGTGGTGGCGCGCGCCGGGCGGCGCTATGGCTGTTGGCCCGCCGGACGCTCCGCCACTTTGCGGAGACGCCTCCTCGCTGGAGCTGGAGGGCTTGCCGGTGGCGGAGAGCTCCTCGAGGATGAAGAAGAACCAAGGTTCAGAGACCCGCCCGAGTCTTCTGCAGAGTCGCCCGATTCGGCGCCCTGCTCGGCGGGCTCGCTCGACTCTGTACCTTCCCCGGTGGCCTCGCTCGTCCCGGCAGGCTGCCTGGCAGACTTTATCAGCTTGAGGATCTCTTCCTCCTCGGCCAGACTCACCGCCTCCACTGCATCTGCCTCCTCCAAGGTATACCCAAACTCGCCCGCGGCCTCGGCTGCAGCTGCCTCCTCCAACCTGGTGGCAATATAAGTCATCTCCTCGTCGGTGGTGTCGCGGGTGAGGCCCTTCTTCTCGTCGGGGTTGATGGGCAGCTCCACCAAGTTATCGAAGAACGTTTGCACGGCTGCGTCAGAAGGCTCCCGCCAAGTGGGGTCAATTCCATGGGAGTCGCACCATGGCATCGCCGCGTGGATAGCGCTGAGCGACGAATTGTTGCAGAGCGGAACTACGCCCCGCGGCAACGCAAACCACTCTGGACGCTTGGGGTCATGCTTGAACAGCTCACGGAGCATCCCTTTGAGCTCCAAGACAGTGAAATTGTAGTTGAGGACTGGGCGCAGCCTCATAAAGTCCGCCGCGTTTCCAAATTCCCAAGCAGGCCTTTTCCTCTCCTGCAAGGGGGCAATGCGGCGGCGAAGGAAATCTGCTCCGACAGCCCCTACAGTGAGCTTGGCTTGCCGGAGGCGAAGGATCCTGGTGGTGGCTATCTTCAACTTGTCGTCCTCGAGGGCCAGGTCACTCCAGTCATTGCCACGCACAATTGCAACTTGGCGTGGGGCAGTGAACTGCTGGGGTTCGTCCTCCATGATCCAGCACCAGTTCGCCCTCCACTCCTCCCACTTGCCACGGAGTTCTCCAGTCAAGTATGCCTCTTTCTTATGGAGCCTAAAGATCCAAGAGATCCCGCCGGATAAAGGAGACCCAGACTCTACTCGAGGCGTGAAATAATGGCGGAAGAGGGCTACGTTGGGGTACACTCCGACAAAGTTCTCGCACAGATGTGCGAAAACGGCCATGGTCAAGACGGCGTTTGGGGTGAAATCAACTAGGTGAAACCCGTAGGTATTCATGATATCACAGAAGAATTCGGAATATGGTGGGTAGAGTCCGCAATGGAAGAACAAAGCGAAATAGGAGTACCCTGGTGCGCGGGTGAGCCTTCGTCTCCCTCGCCCAGAAGAGGTAGAAGGAGTCCCTCAGCTCCCTCGCGCCGAGCCTCGGTGGGAAGACCACCATCTTCTTCCGCATTGCCGCTAGCTTCAGTGCCCTGGCGGTCTTCGCGGCTTTCGCCTTGTCGCCCTTCGGGGCCATGGCGGGGGCGGCGGGGGAAGTCGACGGCGCTGGAGAGACTGGCGGCGGCGGAGGAAGGGCGGAGCGCTGCTCTCTTTAGACCTTCGGGGCGGGGGAGAGCGGCGGGGGTTTCTGGAGGTTGAAGAAGCAATGAGCGAATGGGGGGGGGACTGCCCCTGTTTCCCCTGCTTTTAAGGGGGAGAGGGGGGCGTTCCGCATTTCCCCCATTAAAGAAACAGGCCACGATCTCTCCCGCGACGCCGCAATCGACGCGTGCCGTTAGGGAGGGGCGCGGTGGATACGGAGTAGGATACGGCGCGCCGTGGGCTGCGTGTGCCCATGCACTGTTTTGGGCCTGGCCCAACAGCGCTCGGCACCGTGTGTGGCCCAGGCCCGGGGGCTCCTGTCGGTGTACTAAAGTAGGGGTACCTTAGTATCCCGACTGGTGCACGGGCAGTAGCAGCGTCCCGTGGCAGGGCTTGCCACGCGCCCGCCAAGGCCCGCTCTGGATCCCTTTGGAGCCATTCAAGAACAAAGTATTCAAGTTAAAGAAACAAGACCCCGGCAAGAGGAGCTTGCCGGGAAGGCCGTTCCAGGCTCAAGATCACCCCTTTTGCACAAGGCCCTGGCAAGAGGAGCTTGTCAGGAAGGACAAACATGGCATTTCAGAAGACTTGCCGCAACGCTCCGCGCGTCGCGGCAAGGCCCGGAGAGTGACAAGCTTCCGGGCGCGGCAAGGTAGCGACCGCGGCAAGGCGCTTGCCGCGGTAGGCTCCCACTACGAGCCCGCGCTCTAGCTCATCCGGC
This sequence comes from Secale cereale, assembly GCA_902687465.1. Taxonomy (NCBI): domain Eukaryota; kingdom Viridiplantae; phylum Streptophyta; class Magnoliopsida; order Poales; family Poaceae; genus Secale; species Secale cereale. The sequence goes on from LR738712.1 coordinate 286,867,608, forward strand.
CACGCGTCGCTCTGGGGCCCTTCCAGGTGCACGTGGCGGAAGGCTGTGCAGCCTGGGGTACACCGCGGCGAGCCGCGATGACGAGGCCACCTTCGTGGCGAACGGAGACGCCCTGACGGACGCTTTTTGCACTGTTTGGGGCGACGACGACGGGCATTCAATGCCCTTGTCCCCTGCCGTCAGGGTTAGGTACCGAACACTGTACATACACTATACATACACTATTCCAACTACTACCGTTTTTACATTTTTACCCTCATCTACGTTGCCACCTGTCCGTGACCCCTTTGACCTATAAAAGGAGGCCCATGCGCAACGTAGAAGGGGTTCCGATTTTCGAACACTCTCACGCTCGGTGTAGCTAGCAACCAGCTCTGTAGCTCTTCGTGCTCCTGAGCCAAGAACACAATACAACCAAGGCAGGAGTAGGGTTTTACGCATCCGTGCGGCCCGAACCTGGGTAAACTGCTCGCGTGCACGCTTCGATCCGTTCTTTGTGCATCCTCCGCTCCCTTGCCGTACCAAAAAGGGGCTCCGGTCCCATAGGTGTTCGTGGGCGATCAGTTTCCCCGACAACGAGACAGTCCTCGCCTAAGTTCAAAACTTCTCTGAGTGAGGGAGTCCCTCTCACTCAGGGGCATAACCGCGAGCCAATCCTCGCATAATTTAAAAACTACTCCGAGTGAGAGCGTCCCTCTCACTCGGTGTCAGGACCCCGATCCTAAGTCACACAGGTCTAGCCTGTAACACGTCATATCACTTTGCGGCCTCACGCACGGTATCCCCACGGGTGCCACCTTACCTGGCCCGGGACCGTTTGTGAATTTTGGCCCACATATATGATAGTGTCGACATGACTAGTTATAAACCAAAAGTGGCACTAAATTGAAGAGACAGGCATACATGACCCAACAACGAATGTGTCGGTCATCAACGTATGAACCCAAGTCGTAGCAAGCTACAAGGACTTAAAGGAACAACGCGTGACATTTCCCCTAAGGGACAGACACAGGAACGAAGAAGGACATATGCCGGCCAGCCTAAGTGTTCCGGAGCAGTAGCAAGCTACCAAGGCTCAGTGGAAGCACTAGGAGACATTTCCCTGTAAGATAGGCTACCAAGGGTAAACAACTAGGTTTCAACAAACCTCAATTCAACTTTCAGAAATTTTAGACAAGATGCATGAGTGCAGTTGCAACTATTTCACTCAGGTATCCTAGGGCTGTGACAACTCACCCCCACTAAACAAGAATCTCGTCCCGAGATTCAAGACGTGAGGTAAGAAGACAGAGGGGACACAAAGCTAACAACACGATCTTCATGATCCAACTGCCCTTCTCGGAGATGTTGATCTGCTACACCATATTGATCTTGACGTCTTTGCCTTCGAGATCTTCATCCAAGTATGACGAAGGAGGAGAAGGAAACTCTACAGGATTCGATCTTCATAAAGATCAAGCGGCTCATGATCACCTCATCGAATGAGATGTTGGAACATCTCTCAAGCTGAGACTGAACCACATACACCGAGAGAGATGGAAAGTAGCAGATGATGAGGTTCAGTTTGGAAGGCAACAATTCCATGCTTAAAGAAGATAGTGAACGTTGTCAAGATAGCAACGAGCTAATTGCCCCGATTCCATAACGGAGCACCCTAGAGGAGGTGACTCGTAGAATTAGTCCCTTAAGTGGCAAAAAGAATTACTTTTGATACATAGATCATTGAAACTCTTTTCTACCAGCCTAAGGCAAATCTCAATCGATCATTTGACGGAGTTCGAGAGAATGACATACTCCGACTAGCATGGATGATGTGGACTACCTTGTTGAAGACAACATAATGGTGATTCTTGCTTATCACCGGAAATGGATGGGACCCATGGCAAGTCCACTTCTGAAGATAATCCTGAACAGCGGTGGCTGAGAAGTGCAACCCATGGAAAATTGGCACATTGGCGGTGCAAGCTGGGAACAAAATCCAAATGCTGGGAATGATTCTGGTAACTGGGAAGAAACCCAACAGTAGAGAGTGAAACTACTCTTTGAGAGGTTATATCATAACTAAGAACACTGGGAGCAATCCCGGTTACTGATAGTGATAACACCCAGTGCTTGTGCGTGCTCTCAAGAACATGAGCATTTCCATAATCATCAAGGTTTTACCATTATCCGTACCAATGGTGCTGACAACACAACATACGACCATGATGAATAGCGATGGACGATGCAGATGCAAAGGAAGATAACACTTCCTCAGATTTCACCTTAGCGGTGTCAAGGGGCAAAATCTGGAGGATCGACCGAGAGACATTTAGCACTCCGCTTCTAATGTTCTCCTTGATGTGCTAGCACAACCCATTTATTAAAATGGTTTGGTTCCTAGAACATCAAGTAAAAGGTCGGACTTCAGGAGCAAAAAAATCCATAAGGAACAACTAGGGAGTAAATCCTACGAAGTCCTTATTGGGAGGTGACCAACTTCTTCAATCAAGATACTACAACAATAGATCTTCCGGCTGGGTGTGTTGGCCACGACATCCACTTTACCGGTTATCGAGAGACCAACATTATAGTTCTTGGAAAAAGCTCCTACCATCACATCTGCCTGAGATTCAGTTCTGGTTGGTGTCAGGATATTCAAGACTCATCGAGTCTAGGAAGAAAAATGAAGGTTTGCAACCCAAATCGACGAGACGACGTTGCGAGATTCTCGGGAATGAACTACGATAGCAAGCTCCAAAACATGAGCTGGTTCTGCTACAAACCTGTGAACACGTTGTCCAAGACAAGCATGACCACGTAGTACTCTTATGATAAAACACTACCGAGTTCTGGTTGGGAACCATCGTCTAGGATATCGAAGTCCTTACATAAGTCAGATGATTAGCTCTTATGATGGAACTTCTTCTCCTTGAACAAATCAATCAGTGGCTTGGTGTGCTAGGGATACATATGGAGTGAAGGTTGCAAATATCCAAACCACAGAATACTATGCACGTATGCATGACTGACTTGGGATGATTCCACCGAAAGCAAAACAACTTTCTCGAACTCACGGTGGCAACTTACATCAATTACACATGAGTTGGGGTAAGTCTCTTCTCTCATCAAACATATACCTCATGAACGGGACATGAAGATAATGCTCACAAAGTTTCCAACACTAGCTTTAATGTTCAACATGAATCATGGAGGGGATATACATGTTGCCGATGGGCTTGACAACAATTCATCAAGGCTTCCGTAAAATGGAATTCCATAACTATGTGAACAAGGTGATAGCATTGGTCAAACCAATAGATGTAACAGTGTATGCTCGAGGGATCAACCACGAGTAAGACAACATTATGAATAACATTGGTTCTGATTTGACTTGACGATAGCCCACACTCAAATCAAAGTTTGGACAAGACAATAGATCCAACAATTGACCACGAGGATCAATCGAGGAAGATATCATCTTTCTTCAACACACACACAATGAATATCCCTTCAGAATGAACTAGGTGGGCAAGCTTTTATCTTCCAACTCTCCAAGTTGTTGTTTAGCTTAACCAACTAGTTCGGGCTATCCAACACAGATTCTTGGAGAAGGGGTGGGTTATAAGTAAACCATCTTGATCACGAGCTCAACCAAATGGTCAGGGAACAACCTGGTAATACTTCCAGGAAGATATACGGAAAATTACGAACCACCGGTATGTTACTAAGCTCGAGAAAAATCTTGCTTTTCAGGGCAAGACGATATGATCAAGTGAGTGAGGGATTGACACAATCCTAACTCACTTATCAAGGAGTGCACTAGGAAAGATGGACTAGTAGCACGATCGATCTTAGAATGGTGATTCAGTAACCAACACGTTATGAATGAGATTGTTGTCCTTTGACTACCAAGCAACAGAGTTGCTACCAGTATTGATTTCACACATCACAATTCACTTGTCGGTATTCCGGTTACAATAACACGGAGACTGAGGAATGAACGATTATGGCAGAAGTATCACTGTATCAAGAGTTCATAGGAGGTTGTGCAATTCCCATGACATTCTTGACATAAAATAGGGTGACACTCCAAGGTAGAAGAGAACAAAAGTCGGATTGGCTTTTTAATCTGTGGATTACAACTACTTTGACCCAATCCAGGATATGGATAAGGTACCGGAGTTTGTTTCTCCTAGTCATTCCGAAATAGAATGGATTGACGGGCCACAAGAGTAAAAGGTATCGATGAACACGAATGCATAACTACTCCTGACTACCAACTGATAGACGGGGCCATAAAACAGTTAGAAGGGACAACTCAAAGCAACATATAACTTTCCGAGTTGTGGATTCATAGCCTGGCATGTCGAACTATCAACATATTTCTTCCGGATAATCCATGCAGAAAGGTAGGACTGGCAGAGTCACAGTATGGATGGAGTACTACTCAAGAGCACTCTGGTTGTGATCTTTGGTTCAGAAGAACTTCTGCCATGATGGTTCATGGTATTGGAAGAACGATAACCACGGACCTCGAGGACCATCACCAGGTTACTAATATCCTGAAGGGACGAGATAATGTTACCAACATGAAGTAGGTAGAATGAATCTTGGGTTTAAGAACCCAGAAATAGAATGCCTACTAACTAAATGGCATCACGGGATGCTTTCGAGAATGATGGACATAATCATCACACTAGGAATACAGAGTATTACTAGATTACTGGGTGATTCTCTAGGACACCTATGGTGGTAATAATAACTCCAACATGTATGTCGAGGCAACGGAGTTCCTCAACAAAACGACTAGTGTGGTTAATCTGGCCTAAAAGGACATTAAGAACATGAAGGAAAGATTTGCAAATGCATCAGACTATTTAGAAACCTGGGATGACTCGGACAACATAACGACCGTAAATGCTCAAAAAGACTTTTGAAACCCATGCACAAAATAGCATAACCACTCAACATCATAATGTCAAGGTTCTGAGACCAACAGTTTAATAAACAGAAGTACTTGAGACTGAACTGAGAGTCGAATCCACATTAACGTGATCCTAATAAACAGAAGAGGAAGCCTAGTTCCTTAATCCCCGTGGAAAAGAAGAGGGTGACTCAGATCAGAAGGTCATAAGGTAGAGAAGTAAAAAGAGCCTTACGTTCCCTTCCACAATCAATTCCCTTAATATAACTAAAGAGTTTCTAGACACAACTCCGACCAGTTTGGCTTACTAATCCTACAGGCAGTCAGACTCTGATACCAAAGCTGTCAGGACCCCGATCCTAAGTCACACAGGTCTAGCCTGTAACACATCATATCACTTTGTGGCCTCACGCACGGTATCCCCACGGGTGCCATCTTACCTGGCCCGGGACCGTTTGTGCATTTTGGCACACGTATATGATGGTGTCGCTAGCTTCCATATGACAGAGAACCCGGGCCGACATGACTAGTTATAAACCAAAAGTGGCACTAAATTACAGAGACAGGCATACATGACCCAGCAACGAACGTGTCGGTCATCAACATATGAACCCAAGTCGTAGCAAACTACAAGAACTTAAAGGAACAACGCGTGACATTTCCCCTAAGAGACAGACACAGGAATGAAGAAGGACACATGCTGGCCAGCCTAAGTGTTCCGGAGCAGTAGCAAGCTACCAAGGCTCAGTGGAAGCACTAGGAGACATTTCCCTGTAAGATAGGCTACCAAGGGTAAACAACTAGGTGTCGGATCCCACACATAGCAATACACATTACACGTACGCATAACATGCAAGTATGTGCCGTACAACATGGCATCACTACATAACTCAACAACTCATATAAATAAGGCCCAGAAGAGCCATCATAGCATTTATTACAAACAGAGGTCACATGACCCAACATACAGAGCATACAGGCAACGGAAGCATAACATGTTTGAGTACAGACAACTACAAAAGAAAAAGGCTGAGAAGTCTGACTATCTACAAGACCCTCCCAAGGGTACAAGATCGTAGCTGAGGTAACAAGCTAAACGTCGAAGTCCACGCGGAACCACTAGCGAGACTGAAGTCTCTCTGCAAAAACATAAATTAATCAAACGTGAGTACAAAGGTACTCAGCAAGACTTACATCAGAACTAGCTACATATGCATCAGTATCAACAAAGGGGTGGTGGAGTTTGACTGCAGCAAGCCAGCTTTGACTCGGTGGCTATCCTGAACTACGACTGCAAGTAACTCTTTTGAGGTGGCGCACACGAGACCACACATTCACCAATCAATACACCAATATGGATCCGCTCCCGTCTCCCTACGAGAAGGCCTTCCATAGCACTCACGCTTATCTTGCATGTTTTAGAGCATCCACTTTCACTTTTCTATGAACTGTACAGGTAACCCAGAAGTCCATTTCCGCGGACATGGCTATTCGAATAGATCATATATAACCCTGCAGGGGTGTACTTCTTCACACGTGTTTCCACCACTTAGCGTCTGCACACGACATGTGCTCGGCAGACTTTAAGTGAAAGACGACGTGGGTGTAGACCACGACCTAACCAACCACTCAAGTCTCTAGTCCAGGTTTATCGCCTATTTGGGTTCCATCCGTGGGGAGATCCGGCCGGGGTGTCGCTCACGGCCCCAAACGATGTGTACAGGGTTCCCGAGTCACCAAACGGGCGCTCAGTACACCCGGCCACGTACCTGCCGCATCATAGCCCACCCCAAGGGTCAGTGCTGCGCACGACCTCCAGTAAACTACAAACACCCGAAACTAGTTGCAACTCCTGGAAAGAGGACATGGGCGGTCAATAAGTCGAGCGTGGTCATATTTCAGGGCCCAACGTGTGGTAGTAGCTGTTCATGGATCAACCAACACAGAACTCAGTTCCTGAGGACTGTTTCAATGAGACAACCCACCATGTACTCCTACATGGCCTCTCATCGCTACCTTTACCAAATCGTGTTCACACACTTAGCTCTCAACTGTAGGACACGTTCACCACATTCCAATTGATCCCCGATGAATCAGACCTGACACAACTCTAAGCAATAGCAGGCATAACCAGAAAGCATGAATGAGTAGGCACAACATGGCTCAAACAACTCCTACTCATGCTAGTGGGTTTCAACTATTTACTGTGGCAATGACAGGTCACGCAGAGGAAAGGGGTTCAACTACCGCATCAGTTAACAGTTGAAGCATTGTTGTCCAAATGCAGTAAAAGCGAGCAAGAGCGAGAGAGTGGTATTGTATCGGAATGCTCATTGGGGTTTTGCTTGCCTGGCACTTCAGAAGATATCATTGGGTCTTCATCGGTGTCATCGATCACATCGTCGGAACAGCGTCTACTGAAAGGGGACAAACACCGGCAACACAGAGAAAACACAATCAATGCAATGCAACAATATGATGCATGAAAATCACATGGGAAAATGAGTGTGTTTTGGCTAATGCAACTTAGAACATATTGGTTTGAGTTCATTTGAATCAAGGATTCAAATGAAAACCCAAAATAAGAGGTCATATTAGTGCATTAACTTGTTTGACCTAAACAGCAAGGTTAAAGTGTTCTAACATGCATGCAAATTGTACAGATGGATAGATTGGATTTTTTTGATCATTTTTCATATATAAATTGTTTGATTTGGAGCTACGGTTGATTTTCTATGAATTTTAGAAGTTTGTGACATTTTCCGCAATTTCCTATATACGAATAAATCCAGAAAAGGATTTACTGCGTCAGCCAGGCGTTAGTGTGATGTCAGCGGTCAACTGACCCGGTCCAGGTCAAACCTAACCAGGGGGCCCACTGGTCAGTGTCACGGTGCTAGTTAGGGTCGCTGACGTGTGGGTCCGGTCAACGGCCACATCAGCGGGGTTAAACCCCGCCGGTCAAAGCGGTCAACCCACCGTCGTTTAGCCGCCGCCGACGACAACCGCGGCGGAGTGGCTCGGGAATGCACTGTCTGGCCCCATTCGCAGCATGGCTGGGCTCGTTCGAGAGCCCAGACCAGCGCGTGTCGGGCGGTGGCACCAGTCGGGCCTGGGGTGGCCGGAGGCGACGACGAGGAGGTCGACCGTGGCGGCCGGAGCTCGGGCGTGAGCGCGGGCAGTGCTGCGGTGCGCGAGCAAGCAAGCTGAGGCGCTAGCGGGGGCCTACGCGATGCGGGAAGCAGATTGGACTCGCCGGGGTGACCATTTGGTCATCGGAGCTGCGCCAACGGCGAGCTCGGGCCGCGGCGCGTGCGGGTGAACGTGGCGCAGCAGCTACGGCGTGAGAGAGAGGGAGCGGAGAAGGGGAGCAGGGGCAGGAGCTCACTGCGGTTGCGACAAGGCGAACGGCGAGCTCGGGTAGGGGCTGGAGATGTGGTGCGGTCGCCGGCGATCTCGGATGCCGGAGGTAGTAGACGACCACGGTGACGGCGTTCGGAGGCGTCTGGTGCCGCGTGGCTCCGCGGAGAGGTCTAGGGCGACGAGGCGGAGCTCTTGAGCCAGTCAGGGAAGCGAGGGGGAGGCCGTGGCCGCGGTGTTGCACGGCGGCGCGTTCGGGTGGTGCGAGGAAGAGAGCCAGAGGAGGGGAGGAGCACGGCAGAGAGTGAGAGAGGTCCAGGGGGTGGCGTGGTGCTGCGAGAGACGTCCAGGGGAAGGAGGAGGTAACCAGGCAGGGTGGAGGTGGCCGCACGGCGATGCGCGCGCGCGTCGGGCACACGCCCGTCCTCCTCACAAGGAGGAAGACGACAGGAGGAGGCCAGGTGGGCTGGGCCGAATCTGGTGGGCCACCAGGTAAGTGGGCCTCAGGTAAGTCTCTGCTTCCTCTTTTTTTTATTTGTTTCTGTTTTCTATTTTTTTTTTCTTTGTTTTGATTTGATTTACAAACCAAACCATTTTAAAACTTTCAGTAAGTTTTTATGTGAGCTCAGGGAGCTAGTCCAAGGTCACATGCAAACTTACAAAAACACTTGAACTTTATTTCTTATATAACAGAAATAAATTCAACTCAAATATGTTATTGATTTAATTCAAAGGCCCAAAATAAATATTTTAAAGCCTCCAAAAATATTGGTTTGAATTTTATTCTTGCCAATATTTTCCAAGGTTTAACAGGAACATTTTCTTGGGCTTCTTTGAGAAGATTTTAATGTTGACTATTTCTTTAACTGCTTTCTGAGGGTTTCAACAAACATCAATTCAACTTTCAGAAATTTTAGACAAGATGCATGAGTGCAGTTGCAACTATTTCACTCAGGTATCCTAGGGCTGTGACAACTCACCCCCACTAAACAAGAATCTCGTCCCGAGATTCAAGACGGGAGGTAAGAAGACAGAGGGGACACAAAGCTAACAAAACGATCTTCATGATCCAACTGCCCTTCTCGGAGATGTCGATCCGCTACACCATATTGATCTTGACGTCTTTGCCTTCGAGATCTTCATCCAAGTATGACGACGGAGGAGAAGGAAACTCTACAGGATTCGATCTTCATAAAGATCGAGCGGCTCAAGATCACCTCATGGAATGAGATGTTGGAACATCTCTCAAGCTGAGACCGAACCACATACACCGAGAGAGATGGAAAGTACCAAATGATGAGGTTCAGTTTGGAAGGCAACAATTCCATGCTTAAAGAAGATAGTGAACGTTGTCAAGATAGCAACGAGCTAATTGCCCTGATTCCATAATGGAGCACCCTAGAGGAGGTGACTCATAGAATTATTCCCTTAAGTGGCAAAAAGAATTACTTTTGATACATAGATCATTGAAACTCTTTTATACCAGCCTAAGGCAAATCTCAATCGATCATTTGACGGAGTTCGAGAGAACGACATACTCCGACTAGCATGGATGATGTGGACTACCTTGTTGAAGACAACATAATGGCGATTTTTGCTTATCACTAGAAATGGATGGGACCCATGGCAAGTCCACTTCTGAAGATAATCCTGAACAGCAGTGGCTGAGAAGGGCAACCCATGGAAAATTGGCACATTGGCGGTGCAAGCTGGGAACAAAATGCAAATTCTGGGAATGATTCTGGTAACTGGGAAGAAACCCAACAGTAGAGAGTGAAACTACTTTTTGAGAGGTTATAGCATAACTAAGAACACTGGGAGCAATCCCGGTTAGTGCCAGTGATAACACCTAGTGCTTGTGCGTGCTCTCAAGAAATTGAGCATTTCCATAATCATCAAGGTTTTACCATTATCCGTGCCAATGGTGCTGACAACACAACATACGACCATGATGAATAGCGATGGACGATGCAGATGCAAAGGAAGATAACACTTTCTCATATTTCACCTTAGCGGTGTCAAGGGGCAAAATCTGGATGATCGACCGAGAGACAGTTAGCACTCCGCTTATAATTATCTCCTTGATGTGCTAGCACAACCCATTTATTAAAATGGTTTTTTACCTAGAACGTCAAGTAAAAGGTCGGACTTCAGGAGCAGAAAAATCCATAAGGAACAACTAGGGAGTAAATCCTACGAAGTCCTTATGGGGAGGTGGCCAACTTCTTCAATCAAGATACCACAACAATAGATCTTCCGGCTGGGTGCGTTGGCCACGACATCCACTTTACTGGTTATCGAGAGACCAACATTATAGTTCTTGGAAAAAGCTCCAACCATCACAACTGCCTGAGATTCAGTTCTGGTTGGTGTCAGGATATTCAAGACTCATCGAGTCTAGGAAGAAAAATGAAGGTTTGCAACCCGAATCGACGAGACGACGTTGCGAGATTCTCGGGAATGAACTACGATAGCAAGCTCCAAAACATGAGCTGGTTCTGCTACAAACATGTGAACACGTTGTCCAAGACAAGCATGACCACATAGTAGTCTTATGATAAAACACTACCGAGTTCAGGTTGGGAACCATCGTCTAGGATATCGAAGTCCTTACATAAGTCAGATGATTAGCTCTTATGATGGAACTTCTTCTCCTTGAACAAATCAATCAGTGGCTTGGTGTGCTAGGGATACATATGGAGTGAAGGTTGCAAATCTCCAAACCACAGAATACATTGCACGTGTGCATGACTGACTTGGGATGATTCCACAGAAAGCAAAACAACTTTATCGAACTCACGATGTCAACTTACATCAATTACACATGAGTTGGGGTAAGTCTCTTCTCTCATCAAACATATACCTCATGAACGGGACATGAAGATAATGCTCACAAAGTTTCCAACACTAGCTTTAATGTTCAACATGAATCATGGAGGGGATATACATGTTGCCGATGGGCTTGAGAACAATTCATCGAGGGTTCCGTAAAATGGAATTCCATAACTATTTGAACAAGGTGATAGCATTGGTCAGACCAATAGATGTAACAGTGTATGCTCGAGGGATCAACCACGAGTAAGACAACATTATGAATACCATTGGTTCTGATTTTACTTGACGATAGCCCACACTCAAATCAAAGTTTGGACAAGACAATAGATCCAACAATTGATCACGAGGATCAATCGAGGAAGATATCATCTTTCTTCAACACACACACAATGAATATCCCTTCAGAATGAACTAGGTGGGCAAGCTTTTATCTTCCAACTCTCCATGTTGTTGTTTAGCTTAACCAACTATTTCGGGGTATCCAACACAGATTCTTGGAGAAGGGGTGGGTTATAAGTAAACCATCTTGATCACGAGCTCAACCAAATGGTCAGGGAACAACCTGGTAATACTTCCAGGAAGATATACGGAAAATTACGAACCACCGGTATGTTACTAAGCTCGAGAACAATCTTGCTTTTCAGGGCAAGACGATATGATCAAGTGAGTGAGGGATTGACACAATCCTAACTCACTGGTCAAGGAGTGCACTAGGAAAGATGGACTAGTAGCACGATCGATCTTAGAATGGTGATTCAGTAACCAACACGTTATGAATGAGATTGTTGTCCTTTGACTACCAAGCAACAGAGTTGCTACGAGTATTGATTTCACACATCACAATTCACTTGTCGGTATTCCGGTTACAATAACACGGAGACTGAGGAATGAACGATAATGGCGAGAAGTATCACTGTATCAAGAGTTCATAGGAGGTTGTGCAATTCCCATGACATTCTTGACATAAAAGAGGGTGACACTCCAAGGTAGAAGAGAACAAAAGTCGGATTGGCTTTTAAATCTGCGGATTACAACTACTTTGACCCAGTCCTGGATATGGATAAGGTACTGGAGTTTGTTTCTCCTAGTCATTCCGAAATAGAATGGATTGACGGACCTCAAGAGTAAAAGGTATCGACGAACACGAATGCACAACTACTCCTGACTATCAACTGATAGACGGGGCCATAAAACAATTAGAAGGGACAACTCAAAGGAACATATAACTTTCCGAGTTGTGGATTCGTAGCCTGGCATGTCGAACTATCAACATATTTCTTCCGGATAATCCATGCAGAAAGGTAGGACTGGCAGAGTCACAGTATGGATGGAGTACTACTCAAGAGCACTCTGGTTTTGATCTTTGGTTCAGAAGAACTTCTGCCATGATGGTTCATGGTATTGGAAGAACGATAACCACGGACCTCGAGGACCATCACCAGGTTACTAATATCCTGAAGGGACGAGCAAATGTTACCAACATGAAGTAGGTAGAATGAATCTTGGGTTCAAGAACCCAGAAATAGAATGCCTACTAACTAAATGGCATCACGGGATGCTTTCGAGAATGATGGACAGAATCATCACACTGGGAATACAGAGTATTACTAGATTACTGGCTGATTCTCTACGACACCTACGGTCATAATAATAACTCCAACATGTATGTCGAGGCAACGGAGTTCCTCAACAAAACGACTAGTGTGGTTAATCTGGCCTAAAAGGACATTAAGAACAGGAAGGAAAGATTTGCAAATGCATTAGACTATTTATAAATCTGGGATGACTCGGACAGCATAACGGTCGTAAATGCTCAAAAAGACTTTTGAAACCCATGCACAAAATAGCATAACCACTCAACATCATAATGTCAAGGTTCTGAGACCAACAGTTTAATAAACAGAAGTACTTGAGACTAAACTGAGAGTTGAATCCACATTAACATGATCCTAATAAACAGAAGAGGAAGCCTAGTTCCTTAATCCCCGTGGAAAAGAAGTGGGTGACTCGGATCAGAAGGTCATAAGGTAGAGAAGTAAAAAGAGCCTTACATTCCCTTCCATAATCAATTCCCTTAATATAACTAAAGAGTTTCTAAACACAACTCCGACCAGTTTGGCTCACTAATCCTATAGGCAGTCAGGCTCTGATACCAAAGCTGTCAGGACCCCGATCCTAAGTCACACAGGTCTAGCCTGTAACACATCATATCACTTTGCGGCGTCACGCACGGTATCCCCACGGGTGCCACCTTACCTTGCCCAGGACCGTTTGCGCATTTTCGCACACATATATGATAGTGTCGCTAGCATCCATATGACAGAGAACCCGGGCCGACATGACTAGTTATAAACCAAAAGTGGCACTAAATTACAGAGACAGGCATACATGACCCAGCAACAAACGTGTCAGTCATCAACGTATGAACCCAAGTCGTAGCAAGCTACAAGGACTTCAAGGAACAACGCCTGACATTTCCCCTAAGACACAGACACAGGAACGAAGAAGGACACATGCCGGCCAGCCTAAGTGTTCCGGAGCAGTAGCAAGATACCAAGGCTCAGTGGAAGCACTAGGAGACATTTCCCTGTAAGATAGGCTACCAAGGGTAAACAACTAGGTGTCGGATCCCACACATAGCAATACACATTACACGTACGCATAACATGCAAGTATGTGCCGTACAACATGGCATCACAACATAACTCAACAACTCATATAGATAAGGCCCAGAAGAGCCATCATAGCATTTATTACAAACAGAGGTCACATGACCCAACATACAGAGCATACAGGCAACGGAAGCATAACATGTCTGAGTGCAGACAACTACAAGAGAAAAAGGCTGAGAAGCCTGACTATCTACAAGATCCTCCCAAGGGTAGAAGATCGTAGCTGAGGTAACAAGCTAAACATCGAAGTCCATGCGGAACCACTAGTGAGACTGAAGTCTCTCTGCAAAAACATAAATTAAGCAAACGTGAGTACAAAGGTACTCATCAAGACTTACATCAGAACTAGCTACATATGCATCAGTATCAACAAAGGGGTGGTGGAGTTTGACTGCAGCAAGCCAGCTTTGACTTGGTGGCTATCCTGAACTACGACCGCAAGTAACTCTTTTGAGGTGGCGCACACGAGTCCACACATTCACCAATCAATCCACCACTATGGATCCACTCCCGTCTCCCTACGAGAAGGCCAGTGATAGCACTCACGCATATCTTGCATGTTTTAGAGTATCCACTTTCACTTGTCTATGAACTATACAGGTAACCGAGAAGTCCATTTCCGCGGACACGGCTATTCGAATAGATCATATATAACCCTGCAGGGGTGTACTTCTTCACACGTGTTTCCACCACTTAGCGTCTGCACACGACATGTGCTCGACAGGCTTCAAGCGAAAGCCAACGTGGGTGTAGACCACGACCAAACCAACCACTCATGTCTCTAGTCCAGGTTTATCGCCTATTTGGGTTCCATCCGTGGGGAGAACCGGACGGGGTGTCACTCACGGCCCCAAACGATGTGTACAGGGTTCCCGAGTCACCAAACGGGCCCTCGGTACACCCGGCCACGTACCTACCACGTCACAGCCCACCCGGAGGGTCAGCATTGCGCACGACCTCCAGTAAACTACAAACACCAGAAACTAGTTGCAACTCCTGGACAGAGGACATGGGCGGTCAATAAGTCGAGCGGGGTCATATTTCAGGGCTCAACGTGTGGTAGTAGCTGTTCATGGATCAACCAACACAGAACTCAGTTCCTGAGGACGGTTTCAATGAGACAACCCACCATGTACTCCTACATGGCCACTCATCGCTACCTTTACCAAATCGTGTTCACACACTTAGCTCTCAACTGTAGGACATGTTCATGACATTCCAATTCATCCCCGATGAATCAGACCAGACACAACTCTAAGCAATAGCAGGCATAACCAGAAAGCATGAATGAGTAGGCACAACATGGCTCAAACAACTCCTACTCATGCTAGTGGGTTTCAACTATTTACTGTGGCAATGAAATTGCATGTAGAGGAAAGGGGTTCAACTACCGCATCAGGTAACAGTTGAAGCGTTGTTGTCCAAATGCAGCAAAAGAGAGCAAGAGCAAGAGAGTGGGATTGTATCAGAATGCTCAATGGGGCTTTGCTTGCCTGGCATTTCAGAAGATATCATTGGGTCTTCATCGATGTCATTGATCACATCGTCGGAACATCGTCTACTAAGAGGGGACAAACACCGGCAACATAGAGAAAACACAATCAATGCAATGCAACAATATTATGCATGAGTATGACATGGCAAAATGAGTGTGTTTTGGCTAATGCAACTTAGAACAGATTGGTTTGAGTTCATTTGAATCAAGGATTCAAATGCAAACCCAAAATAAGAGGTCATATTAGTGCATTAACTTGTTTCACCTAAACAGCATGGTTAAATTTTTCTAACATGCATGCAAATTGTACAGATGGATAGATTGGATTTTTCTGATCATTTTTTATATATAAATTGTTTGATTTGGAGCTATGGTTGATTTTCTATGAATTTTAGAAGTTTGCAACATTTTCTGGAATTTCCTATATACGAATAAATCCAGAAAAGGATTTTCTGCGTCAGCCTGGCGCCAGTGTGACATCAGCCGTCAACTGACCCGGTCCAGGTCAAACCTAACCAGGGGGCCCACTGGTCAGTGTCACGGTGCTAGTTAGGGTCGCTGACGTGTGGGTCCAGTCAATGGCCACGTCAGCGGGGTCAAACCCCGCCAGTCAAAGCGGTCAAGCAGTCGTTGTTTAGCCGCCGGCGACGACAACCGCGGCGGAGGGGATCGGGAATGCGCTGTGTGGCCCCGTTCGCAGCGTGGCTGGGCTCGTTCGAGAGCCCAGACCAGCGCGTGTCGGGCGGTGGCGCCAGTCGGGCCTGGGGTGGCCGGAGGCGACGGCGAGGAGCTCGACCGCGGCGGCCGGAGCTCGGGCATGCGCGCGGGCAGTGCTGCGGTGCGCGAGCAAGCAAGCTGAGGCACTAGCGGGGGCCTACGGCGAGCTCGGGCGGCGGCGCGTGCGGGTGAACCCGGCGCAGCAGCTACGGCGTTCGAGAGAGGGAGCGGAGAAGAGGAGCAGGGGCAGGAGCTCACTACGGTTGCGACAAGGCGAACAACGAGCTCGAGGAGGGGCTGGAGACGAGGTGCGGTCGCCGGCGATCTCAGATGCCCGAGGTAGAAGGCGACCACGGTGACAGCATTCGGAGGCGTCTGGTGCCGCGTGGCTCGGCGGAGAGGTCTAGGGCGACGAGGCGGAGCTCTTGAGCCAGTCAGGGAAGCGACGGGGAGGCGGTGGCCGCGGTGGTGCACGGCGGCGGCGGCGGCGCGTTCTGGAGGTCCGAGGAAGAGAGCCACAGGAGAGGAGGAGCACGGGAGAGAGTGAGAGAGGTCCAGGGGGTGGCGTGGTGCTGCGAGAGACGCCCAGGGGAAGGAGGAGGCAGCCACGCAGGGTGGAGGTGGCCGCACGGCGATGCGCGCGCGTCGGGCACGCGCCCGTCCTCCTGGCAAGGAGGAAGACGACAGGAGGAGGCCAGGTGGGCTGGGCCGAATCTGCTGGGCCACTAGGTAAGTGGGCCTCAGGTAAGTCTCTGCTTCCTCTTTTTTTATTTGTTTTTGTTTTCTATTTTTCTTTCTTTTTTTTTCATTTGATTTACAAACCAAACCATTTTAAAACTTTCTATAAGTTTTTATGTGAGCTCAGGGAGCTAGTCCAAGGTCACATGGAAACTTACAAAAATACTTGAACTTTATTACTTATATAACAGAAATAAATTCAACTCAAATATGTTATTGATTTAATTCAAAGGCTCAAAACAAATATTTTAAAGCCTCCAAAAATATTGGTTTCAAATTTATTCTTGCCAATATTTTCCAAGGTTTAACAGGAACATTTTCTTGGGCTTCTTTGAGAAGATTTTAATGTTGACTATTTTTTTAACTGCTTTCTTAGGGTTTCAACAAACCTCAATTCAACTTTCAGAAATTTTAGACAAGATGCATGAGTGCAGTTGCAACTATTTCACTCAGGTATCCTAGGGCTGTGACAACTCACCCCCACTAAACAAGAATCTCGTCCCAAGATTCAAGACGTGAGGTAAGAAGACAGAGGGGACACAAAGCTAACAACACGATCTTCATGATCCAACTGCCCTTCTCGGAGATGTTGATCTGCTACACCATATTGATCTTGACGTCTTTGCCTTCGAGATCTTCATCCAAGTATGACGACGGAGGAGAAGGAAACTCTACAGGATTAGATCTTCATAAAGATCGAGCGGCTCATGATCACCTCATGGAATGAGATGTTGGAACATCTCTCAAGCTGAGACCGAACCACATACACCGAGAGAGATGGAAAGTAGCAGATGATGAGGTTCAGTTTGGAAGGCAACAATTCCATGCTTAAAGAAGATAGTGAACGTTGTCAAGATAGCGACGAGCTAATTGCCCCGATTCCATAACGGAGCACCCTAGAGGAGGTGACTCGTAGAATTAGTCCCTTAAGTGGCAAAAAGAATTACTTTTAATACATAGATCATTGAAACTCAATGGGGTTTTGCTTGCCTGGCACTTCAGAAGATATCATTGGGTCTTCATCGGTGTCATTGATCACATCGTCGGAACAGCGTCTACTAAGAGGGGACAAACACCGGCAACAGAGAGAAAACACAATCAATGCAATGCAACAATATGATGCATGAGTATGACATGGCAAAATGAGTGTGTTTTGGCTAATGCAACTTATAACAGATTGGTTTGCGTTTATTTGAATCAAGGATTCAAATGCAAACCCAAAATAAGAGGTCATATTAGTGCATTAATTTGTTTCACCTAAACAGCAAGGTTAAATTGTTCTAACATGCAGGCAAATTGTACAGATGGATAAATTGGATTTTTCTGATCATTTTTCATATATAAATTGTTTGAGTTGGAGCTACGGTTGATTTTCTATGAATTTTTGAAGTTTGCAACATTTTCTGGAATTTCCTATATACGAATAAATCCAGAAAAGGACTTACTGCGTCAGCCTTGCATCAGTGTGACGTCAGCGGTCCACTGACCCGGTCAAGGTCAAACCTAAACAGGGGGCCCACTGGTCAGTGTCACGGTGCTAGTTAGGGTCGCTGACGTGTGGGTCCAGTCAACGGCCACGTTAGCGGGGTCAAACCCCACCGGTCAAAGCGGTCAAGCTGTCGTCGTTTAGCCGCCGGCGATGACAACCGCGGCGGAGGGGCTCGGGAATGCGCTGTGTGGCCCCGTTCGCAGCGTGGCTGGGCTCGTTCGAGAGCCCAGACCAGCGCGTGTCGGGCGATGGCGCCAGTCGGGCCTGGGGTGGTTGGAGGCGACGGCCGGAGCTCGGGCGTGCGCGCGAGCAGTGCTGCGGTGCGCGAGCAAGCAAGCTGAGGAACTAGCGGGGGCCTACGGCGAGCTCGGGCGGCGGCGCGTGCAGGTGAACCCAGCGCAGCAGCTACGGTGTTCGAGAGAGGGAGCGGAGAAGGGGAGCAGGGGCAGGAGCTCACTGCGGTTGCGACAAGGCGAACGGCGAGCTCGGGGAGGGCCTGGAGAGGAGGTGCGGTCGCCGGCGATCTCGGATGCCCGAGGTAGAAGACGACCACGGTGATGGCGTTCGGAGGCGTCTGGTGCCGCGTGGCTCGGCGGAGAGGTCTAGGGCGACGAGGCGGAGCTCTTGAGCCAGTCAGGGAAGCGAGGGGGAGGCGCTGGCCGCGGTGGTGCACGGCGGCGGTGGCGGCGCGTTCGGGTGGTGGGAGGAAGAGAGCCAGAGGAGGGGAGGAGCACGGGAGAGAGTGAGAGAGGTCCAGGGGTGGCGTGGTGCTGCGAGAGACGTCCAGGGGAAGGAGGAGGCAGCCAGGCAGGGTGGAGGTGGTCGCACGGCGATGCGCGCGCGTCGGGCACGCACCCGTCCTCCTAGCAAAGAGGAAGACGACAGGAGGAGGCCAGGTGGGCTGGGCCGAATCTGCTGGGCCACTAGGTAAGTGGGCCTCAGGTAAGTCTCTGCTTCCTCTTTTTTTTATTTGTTTCTGTTTTCTATTTTTCTTTCTTTGTTTTAATTTGATTTACAAACCAAACCATTTTAAAACTTTCTGTAAGTTTTTATGTGAGCTCAGGGAGCTAGTCCAAGGTCACATGCAAACTTATAATAATACTTGAACTTTATTTCTAATATAACAGAAATAAATTCAACTCAAATATGTTATTGATTTAATTCAAAGGCCCAAAATAAATATTTTAAAGCCTCCAAAAATATTGGTTTGAATTTTATTCTTGCCAATATTTTCCAAGGTTTAACAGGAACATTTTCTTGGGCTTCTTTGAGAAGATTTTAATGTTGACTATTTTTTAACTGCTTTATGAGGGTTTCAATAAACCTCAATTGAACTTTCAGAAATGTTCGACAAGATGCCTGAGTGCAGTTGCAACTATTTCACTCAGGTAACCAAGGGCTGTGACACTCGGGGCTTAGCCGAGAGCCAGTCCTCGCCTAACTTAAAATCTACTCCGAGTGAGAACGTCCCTCTTAATTGGGGGCTTAGCCGTGAGCCAATCCTCGCCTAAGTTAAAAAATCTTCCGAGTTAGTGCGTCCCTCTCACTCGGGAGCTTAGCCGTGAGCCTGTCCTCTCCTAAGTTACAACCTCCTTCGAGTGAGAGCGTCCCTCTCACTCTGGGGCTTAGCAGCAGCCCAGTCCTTGCCTAAGTTAAAAACTACTCCGAGTGAGGGCATCCCTCTCACTTAGGGGCTTATCCGCGAGCCAGTCCTCGCCTAAGTTAAAAACTCCAAGTGAGAGCGTCCCTCTCACTCGGGGGCTTAGCCGCAAGCCAGTCCTCACCTAAGTTAAAAACTACATCGAGTGAAAGTGTCCCTCTCACTCGGAGGCTTAGCCGCGAGCCAGTCCTTGCCTAAGTTAAAATCTGCTCCAAGTTAGAGCATCCCTCTCAGTTGGGGGCTTAGCCGTGAGCCAGTCATCACCTAAGTTAAAACATCCTCCGAGTTAGAGCGTCCCTCTCAGTCGGGGGCTTAACCGCGAGCCAGTCCTCGCCTAAGTTGAAAACTACACCGAATAAGAGAAGCTGTAGGATCGAAAGTAGGTCTAGAGGGGGGGTGATTAGACTACTTGACAATATATAAAAAAAATCTGCCTTTAGATCATGCAATGTTTTTGGCAGTTTCACAATTAAGATCAATTCAAGTAACACCCTACACATGCAATTCTAGAGTATATGCAGCGGAAAGTAAATTGCACATGTAAAAAGGAGGTGGAAAAGATCAAACGCAGTTTGGTGACACGGAGATTTTTGTCGTGGTTCCGATAGGTGGTGCTATCGTACATCCACGTTGATGGAGACTTCAACCCACGGAGGGTAACGGCTGCGCGAGTCCACGGAGGGCTCCACCCACGAAGGGTCCACGAAGAAGCAACCTTGTCTATTCCATCACGGCCTACGCCCACGGAGGACTAGCCTTACTCGGGGTAGATCTTCACGAAGTAGGCGATCTCCTTGCCCTTACAAACTTCTTGGTTCAACTCCACATCATCAAGACGGAGGCTCCCAAGCGACACCTAACCAATCTAGGAGGCACCACCCCCCAAAAGGTAATAGATGGTGTTGATGATGATGAACTCCTTGCTCTTGTGCTTCAGATGATAAACTCCCCAACACTCAACTCTCCTCACTGATATGGCTGTGGTGGAAGAAAGATTTGAGTGGAAAGCAACTTGGGAAGGCTAGAGATCAAGTTTCATATGGTAGGAATGGAATGGCTTGATCTCAACACAAGGGTAGGTGGTTCACTTCTCAGAAAGTGTATGGTAGGAATGGTGGTACTTTCTGATGGCTCTCCTCACGAATGAGGAGGGAGTGGAGGGGTATATATAGCCTCCACACAAAATCCAACCGTTACACACACATTTGACCAATCTCGGTCAGACCGAAGTGAAAACTCGGTCAGACCGAAAGTTCAAATATAGTGAACGTTGGGATTTTCGGTGGGACCGAAAATACCATCTCGGTGAGACCGAAGTGAGTCAAAGGTTAGGGTTTGCCATTTCGGTGAGACCGAAAATATAAACTCGGATATTCCGAATTGATGTCAACTGATCACAGAAGGTTGGCAGCCCTATTTCGGTGAGACCGAAACTCAGAATCGGTTTGACCGAGAAGCTAGGGTTTGGAGAAACAACTGAAGTGGTTCATCTCGGTGGGACTGAGTTGGAGAAATCGGTGTGACCGAGAAGTTAGGGTTTGTAGAGATAACTTCATCTCGGTGAGACAGAGTTGGTTTGACCGAGATTACTTATGGGTGTGTGTTAAGTAGTGAATAGTGCTGATAGTTGAGGGAGTTAGATCACCAAGCACTTGAGCAACAAGAACATTAACACAACCTCATCCCCTTTTAATAGTATTGGCTTTTCCTATGGACTCAATGTGATCTTTGATCACTAAACCAAAAATGGAGTCTTGAGCTTTTGCCAATGCTTGTCTTAGCATTTTGAGGGGTCCACTTCTTCAGACATTTCCATACCCATATCATCGAACTTCTCTGAAATGATTCTCAAGATAATATTAGTTCAATGATATATATGTTGTTATTAATTACCAAAACCACCCGGGGATTAGTTGCACTTTCAATCTCCCCCTTTTTGGTAATTGATGACAACATATAGATCAAAGCTTCGACAAAAGATATAATCAAAGAATAATATCGTCGCTTTGAGAAGTATGTGATAAACAAGAGCTCCCCCTAAATTTGTGCATTATTTGAAATTTGCGTTTGAATGCAAATGCACAATCGATTAGGATTATGGGTCACTCTTCCATGTCACATACATCTTGGTGGAGCGCACAAAATGATAAGAATGAATAACATGCACTCAATCAACAAGACAAGAGTAAATAGCCATACAATAAGGAATAGCATAGGATAAGCAATAAGCACACATTAAAGCATAGTATGGCTAAGCACTCATTAAGGTAGCATCAAACGTAGTAGCAAGCACACATAAAGTATCTGGAACCAAAAGAAACCAATGTACCTCAAGGAAAACCGGCAAAAGAACGAAAAGACGAAAGAGCACTCTCTCTCTCAAAGCCCTATGATCTATAACAATTTCTCCCCCTTTGGCAACAAGTTACCAAAAAGTTCGAAAAGGTATAGAGCAAAACGTCACTGCGGGCTCGGCTGGCTGCTCCCGTCTGGGTCGATGTCGGTGTAGAGATAGCTGCATCTGCGAAGACCTCTGCTGATGTCTGCGGTGGAGGAGTGGATGCTGGAGCTGTAGGAACTGCTGGAGCTGTAGCTGGTGCTGAAGTGGTAGCCCTGGAGTCTGTCACTGGGATAGCTGCAGATCTGGATCCTCTGGGAACCGGAGCAGTCTGGCGATGAGAGTCCTGGACTAGATCATCCTGCATAAGCTCTGCTCTCTCCTGCCTAGTCTCCTCCATGTCTGCCTCAAGCTTGTTGACAGACACCTGAATCTCAGTCAGCTTCACGTCTAGAGCGTGGATCTTGTCCTCGACAATCCTCTCAAGGCTCTCCTGAGATTGCTCAATGCTGGCCAGGCGTTGTTCAATTCTCTGGGTTGCTTCAAGAATTTGTTCTCCAAAGCTCTTTGGCTTAGCTGCTGCTGCTGCCTCTTTGTCAGCTTTGGCTTTCTTCGCAGCTTCAATTTTGGCTTGCCCTTCAACTGAGGTGGGATCCTCTTCATCCATCACAACTACGTTGTCCTCATGCTCTGGCTGCAGTGGCAAGTGCTTCCTATCCAACATGAATTTGCCCGTGCCAAACTTGGCGTTGATGAGCATCTGTATCTGCGGAGCAAACCCACACGACCTCTTCTGGTCAGCTGCAGTCCTCTTAATGGTTTCTACCATCAACTCCATCACCTTAAAAGGTGCCTTCTCATCGAGAATGTGCAGCATGTTGATAGAATAGCCTCGTATCATCCGGTGGTCACCTGACTTAGGCATCAAAGTATGCCTCAGAATAGTGTTAGTGGTGGTCAGACCTGCCTGGAGATAATACACTGAGCCGAGCTTCCATCCCTCTAAATCAGCAGCTGGGATCTCCTTGTACATATTCTTCATAGAATCATGACTCTTCTTAGGAATCCCATAGACATCAATGTCGTCCTCTCTCTGCACAGGAGCGTTCAGAAGTTCTGCCCATTCTTCAACAGTTGAAGAAAACCTTTGACCTTCAGTCATCCAGGTGATCTTGCCATCAGGGTAGAAGTGGGCAGTGGCATAGAACTGCATGATCATCTCGTCATTCCATGCTGTCAGTTCTTGACCCACAAAATCAGCAACTCCACATGCAGTAAAGCTCTCATGCACATGGGGAAAGAAGTCCCGGTGCTCTTCACTGTCAATGTACTCCCAGTCAACATACCTGGTGTCAGCAACAATGGGCTTCTTATCCATTAGCACGGTCTCATAGAAATCCTGCTGCTCTCTGGTGTGGAATCTGGGGTCCACAGCAGTCCTTCTTCTTACGGCATATGGATCAGACTGTCTCCATAGCCTGAGACCTTTGTCCTTCCTTGCCTTCATGTCCTCAGCTTGAGGATGAGCATCATTGTGGAGTGGCAACTTGGGACGGAGCTTGAGCAACACATGCTCTTCATCTGACTCAGAAGGTGGCATCTCACCTTTGTTCTTCTCAGAAGCTGGAATGCTTCTGGTTGTTCTCTTGGGCTTCGCTGGAGCTGCCTTAGCTTGAGCAGGCTTCTTGGGCTTGGAGGAGGCTTGAGCCCGAATGGCATCACCCATGAACTTAGCTTTCTGAGGAGGAGGCTGGGGTGCATCTTCTTCTTCTTCTTCTTCAGCATCAACTTGAGGTTCAGCATATACAACTCTCTTCCTCTTGGAAGTCTTCTTCACCTTGCTTGGAGCAGGCTCTTCCAAGTTGAGCTTCTTAGCAACTGCAGACTGTTTTACTTTGCTTGTACCTTTCCTTGGCTGCTGCCCTTGGTGCTCTTTGGCAACCACATTCCTCTTGGGCTTGGAGGTAACTTCCTCAGCAACAAAGTCGGAATCCTCATCATCAGAAGTTCTCTTCTTCCTGGTTCTCGTAGCTGCGGGAGGCAAACCACTAGGGGTACTCCTCTCACCATCATCACTAGAGCTGCTTGCAGGACTTGTATCTGCCTCTGGAATTTCAGCAAATGGTGATTCAGACCTGTTTTGGCTGTCACTGACATCTGACATGGCTGAAAAACCTGTGAAAAGATAAGGTGTAGGCAGAGTAGAAGAGTTATCACAACTGCAGAAGTTTTTGTAAAGAAAATGAGTTTAAAAACTTAGTTTTGAGTTTTCACAGAATGTATTTCGGTCAAACCGATTTCAAGTTTCGGTGTAACCGAAGTGTTCAACAGAACCTACACACCACTTTCGGTCAGACCGAAATGGGTTTCGGTCCTACCGAAAACTTAGGGTTTCACAGAAACTTCAATTCGGACATTCCGATTTCCACAACTCGGTCAGACCGAACTATGTAGTGCAATGGTCAGAGACCAAATCGGTCAGTCCGAGTTTCAGGAATCGGCTTCACCGAGATGCATTCCGTGGAAACCTAAACCTAAGAATTTTCCTCGAAACTAGAAGATCTGAACAATGTATTGGGATCATATCAAACGTGGATTGAATCAGGGCAGTCCTATCATGCAAGAATCAGAAGTGGAGCATGAAAGGGATCGGGACACACCCTAACTTGGTGGTGTCCCTCTACGGCGGCAACGGCGGAGAAGATTACCGTTGACGGCGGCGGAGACCTGCGGCGAGGGCGCACAGGTGACGACGGCGACGATCCGTAGACCAGGGCGGCGGCAGCAGGGGTCTTGGAGGGCGAACGTTTGAAAGGAATAGATCGCGCGCAGCCCTCAGTATATATAACCCCGTGCTGTCGGTGGGACCGAGTTGAAAAACTCGGTGTCACCGAGATGCATAATTGCAGTGCAGTTACGCATATCGGTCAGACCGAGATTTTGAACTCGGTTTCACCGAGATGAAACCTAGATCAATCTAAGTGTTTCGGTTGGACCGAGATTGGGAAGCCGGTCAGACCGAAATGGACTTAGAAGGTTTTGGAAGTCAGCCTTAGACGAATCGGTGGTTCCGAGTGCTCCTCACTCGGACTGTCCGAAAAAGACTTGTTCAAAGTTGTGATATAAGCATGAATAGAATTTGAGACAAGATAGCATAGATAGCTAGGGAAGGTGCTTAGGCATTCTTGTCCATCCATTTGGCCAGAAAAAGAAACCAAAACAATCAGAACCACAAATGGATGTCCTTGAATGAATAGAATCATGCATTCAACATGCTCACACAATAAGATAGCAACTGAAATATGTGTCAAACATGCACAACCAATCACTCTAGCTACTAGCACACAAATTGTCGATGACTAGGTCATCTATATATGAGTATATTGACTTAGGAGCCAAATGAGAACATTTGATCATAGGTCATACTCATCGTTTAAGCACAAGTGGGGTTACCACTTTTACATAAAGCATTTATGTGTTCACATCATTTGGAGATGCTTTAGCTCAATTTTTTTAGAGCAAAGCTCCCCCTAGATGTGAGAACCCCTTTTAAAGGGTCAAACTAACCTTGGGTTGTCGTAGAAGACTTCATGTAGATGTTGAAGATGTGGATGCTCAATGTTGATGTAGATCATCATAAGTTGAGAGCTATCCTTGGATTAGGGCACTTTCAATACCTACATGGGTTAGTCCCACAAGGAACAAACAAGAATATCCATGGACATAGAGTGAAGTACACAAAAGATAATGTCCATGAAAGCAATGATTACCTTGTCCCTTGACTTACCAACAAGAGGGTTTGTGACTCCATGAACTAGTGCATGATGTGGAAGTTGATTGCACAAGTTCTTGCCAAAAAGAATATGAGTGAAGTTTGTTGGCGGAGTCACCCTCAAGAACCTACTAGTTCTTCTTCTTTGGGATCCACATCATCTTGATGGGAATCCTTGGTGTTGTAGTTGAGCTTGACGAAGTAGAACTTGATGTGTCCTTGGGAACCCACTTGACCATGGCTTGAGGTGCTTCAATGAATGCATCAATCTCCTCTTGAAGCTTGTCCTTGGCCTTTAGCTTGTGGTCTTGTGGTGGAAGGTCATCTTGAGCTTGTTCCACATTGGAAGAAGTAGGATCATACTTCTCCTTTTGTGAGACAAACTGTGGAGTAGGGTATTGACCTTCTTCCCACTCAACACCTTTGGCGTTGAACTTTCGCTCAAAACCAATCCCTTGATTCTTCCGGTGTCTTCCTTGTTTGCGAACAATCTCCTCAAAGTTCTTGCTTCCGGCAAGACTCTTGTAGACACCTTTCTCTATGATTTCCTTCAATAAGCTATTTTCTTGCTCAAGTGTAACTTGGCTTGAAACATTGTTAGTGGAATCAAGAGAACTACTAGAAGCAACAATATTGGATTTAACATTGTTATTGTTACTACTAGAGGAAGAATTTGTCTTATGCTTGTCATGCTTAGTCTTAATAGGTGGCAAGAAATTAGACAAGAGAAGTCGTTTGGCAAGATATGAAGAACTCTTCTTTCGAAGATCGTCATTGATCGCTTTTAGAAACTCATGTTCTTGCTCTAGAGTGAGCTTCTCGAAGCGTAGCTTCTCATGAGATCTTAGGAGCTCTCTATGATCTTCTTGAGTTGTTTCATGAGCTAACTTAAGAGTGTTTAGTTCTTTAGTTAGACGCTCAATCTCCTTCATAGCATTGTCATTCGACTCTTCTCGACTATAAAGACTACTAGCATTTTCATCATTACTAAGCTCACTAGATTTATCATGCAAGAGCTCATATTCACCAAGCAAGTCATCCTCATCACTATCAAAGTCAATGAATTCAGGGTGTGTTACCTTGGGGCCTTTAGCCATGAAGCATCTTCCAATTCCCTCATTTGGTGAATCAAATAAGTCGTAGGAGTTGGAGTTGGAGGATACGAGTGCAAGTCCGGCAACACCTTCATCTTGACTATAGTCGGAGTCGGAGTGATAGCTTCCATCGGCTTGACTGTCAGAGTCGGAGCCGGAGACCCATTCACCAACATGAGCTTGATGTCTTCTTCTTGTGTAGCTCCTTGATGACTTGTCTTTCCTCTCCGAATCCTTGCTTCTCCGAGAAGGTCTTCGTTCATAACGATCATCTCTACTCCTTCTCTCTCTCCGAGGTGACTCATCTCTTGCTCTTCTTCTTGGAGATTCTTCTCTTCTCTTGTGGGGAGCCGTACACTCATTTGAGAAGTGTCCGGGTCTTCCACAATTGTAGCAGTTTTGATCACGACTAGAAGATCTCTTTCCATCATATGATCTAGACTTTGAGCTTCTTTCTTTGCCTCTATTCTTGTAGAACTTGTTGAAGTTCTTGACCATTAGGCTTATCTCTTCATTGGAAACTAGCTTGTCACTTGAGGTAGTAGGAGCATCACTTGTAGCTTTGTAAGCACCACTTGACTTGTTGTGAAGCTCTTCCTTATCCTTAAGTGTCATCTCATGAGCAACGATTCTTCCAATGACTTCAGTTGGCTTGAGAGTCTTGTAGTTTGGCATCATTTGGATCAAAGTGCACACGGTGTCATACTTTCCATCCAAAGCTCTGAGAATCTTCTTAATGATGAATCGGTCGGTCATTTCTTCGCTTCCTAAGCCTGCAATCTCATTTGTGATGAGAGCAAGCCTAGAGTACATTTCAGCGACTCCTTCACCATCCTTCATCTTGAACTTGTCAAGCTGACCTTGAAGAATATCTAGCTTTGATTCCTTCACAGATTCAGTACCTTCGTGCATTTCAACCAAAGTATCCCAAATCTCCTTAGCATTCTCAAGACGGCTGATTTTGTTGAACTCTTCGGGACACAAAGCATTGAAGAGAATGTCACAAGCTTGAGCATTGTTTTGCAACATCCGCAACTCTTCGGGTGTAGCTTCGCGATCCGGAACTTTTCCTTCTTCAAAGAAATCACCTTGCATGCCAACACAAATAATGCCCCATGCGGCAGGATTATGACCAAGAATATGCATTTTCATTTTATACTTCCAACTAGCAAAATTTGTACCATCAAAGTAAGGACCTCTACGATAATTACCCTCACTAGACGCCATACTCTCCTAGGTTGTGAAACCAAGCTTATGGAGTCCAATGCAATGGAAACCAAGGCAATGGAGACCAAAGCTCTGATACCACTTGTAGGATCGAAAGTAGGTCTAGAGGGGGGGTGATTAGACTACTTGACAATATATAAAAAAAATCTGCCTTTAGATCATGCAATGTTTTTGGCAGTTTCACAATTAAGATCAATTCAAGTAACACCCTACACATGCAATTCTAGAGTATATGCAGCGGAAAGTAAATTGCACATGTAAAAAGGAGGTGGAAAAGATCAAACGCAGTTTGTTGACACGGAGATTTTTGTCGTGGTTCCGATAGGTGGTGCTATCGTACATCCACGTTGATGGAGACTTCAACCCACGGAGGGTAACGGCTGCGCGAGTCCACGGAGGGCTCCACCCACGAAGGGTCCACGAAGAAGCAACCTTGTCTATTCCATCACGGCCTACGCCCACGGAGGACTAGCCTTACTCGGGGTAGATCTTCACGAAGTAGGCGATCTCCTTGCCCTTACAAACTTTTTGGTTCAACTCCACATCATCAAGACGGAGGCTCCCAAGCGACACCTAACCAATCTAGGAGGCACCACCCCCCAAAAGGTAATAGACGGTGTTGATGGTGATGAACTCCTTGCTCTTGTGCTTCAAATGATAAACTCCCCAACACTCAACTCTCCTCACTGATATGGCTGTGGTGGAAGAAAGGTTTGAGTGGAAAGCAACTTGGGAAGGCTAGAGATCAAGTTTCATATGGTAGGAATGGAATGGCTTGATCTCAACACAAGGGTAGGTGGTTCACTTCTCAGAAAGTGTATGGTAGGAATGGTAGTACTTTCTGATGGCTCTCCTCACGAATGAGGAGGGGGTGGAGGGGTATATATAGCCTCCACACAAAATCCAACCGTTACACACACATTTGACCAATCTCGGTGAGACCGAAGTTAAAACTCGGTCAGACCGAAAGTTCAAATATAGTGAACGTTGGGATTTTCGGTGGGACCGAAAATACCATCTCGGTTTGTCCGAAGTGAGTCAAAGGTTAGGGTTTGCCATCTCGGTGTGACCGAAAACAACAACTCGGATATTCCGAAATGCTGTCAATTGGTTACAGAAGGTTGGCAGAACATTTTCGGTGAGACCGAGACTCAGAATCGGATGGACCGAAAAGTTAGGGTTTAGGGAAAGAACTGAAGTGGTTCATCTCGGTGGGACTGAGTTGGATAAATCGGTGTGACCGAGATGTTAGGGTTTGTAGAGATAACTTCATCTCGGTGAGACAGAGTTGGTTTGACCGAGATTACTTATGGGTGTGTGTTAAGTAGTGAATAGTGCTGATAGTTGAGGGAGTTAGATCACCAAGCACTTGAGCAACAAGAACATTAACACAACCTCATCCCCTTTTAATAGTATTGGCTTTTCCTATGGACTCAATGTGATCTTTGATCACTAAACCAAAAATGGAGTCTTGAGCTTTTGCCAATGCTTGTCTTAGCACTTGAGGGGTCCACTTCTTCAGTCATCTTGCCATACCAATGTGATTGGGTTTCCTGAAACATACTTGATAAAAGCATTAGTCCAACCACAAAGTATGTTGTCATTAATTACCAAAACCACCCGGAGAGCAAATGTGCTTTCAATCTCCCCCTTTTTGGTAATTGATGGCAACACACTGAAATTATATTTAACGAGACATCAAAGCTTATTGAAAGAAAGACAGGATTATCATGAAAGCTTTGACAAGCATGTAGTACACAGGCTCCCCCTACAAGTGTGCAAGATTTTCATAGATTATGGTTTTGGACTACCACAAGCACACAAGAGAGATAAGCAAGATGTGCTACATGCAGCTTGGCTATATGCATCAGAGCAGAAGAAAAGGAATTGAGTGATAATGCATATGTGCATGGTGATTTCTTGCAAACAAGTATTTACAAGCAAGTCACCATCATGCACATTCTGCAAGATGCATATACTTACCTTGAGGTTCCTTGACATTGTACCTGAAGGGATAAACTTGAGAAAACAAGGTTAGATAACACAAGAGTATTCCTTCAACCAACTGCAAGAACATCAAGAGTACCAAGCCAGGGAGGACATGTATAAAGAGTGTCTCATATTTGAGCACAGGCTTGAATCAGCAAACATGTCTCCGAAGCTAAAAGATTTTCAATGAACTCTGAGAGATTTTGCTTTTCATAGGATATCAATTGTGAAGATTCCTCTAAGTCTTCTCCCCTTAAGCTAAAAGATTCCATGAGATACTGTAGGATCGAAAGTAGGTCTAGAGGGGGGGTGATTAGACTACTTGACAATATAAAAAATCTGCCTTTATATCATGCAAAGTTTTTGGCAGTTTCACAAACAAGATCAGTTCAAGTAACACCCTACACATGCAATTCTAGAGTTTATGCAGCGGAAAGTAAATTGCACATGTAAAAGAGAGGTGGAGAAGATCAAACGCAGTTTGGTGACACGGAGATTTTTGTCGTGGTTCCGATAGGTGGTGCTATCGTACATCCACGTTGATGGAGACTTCAACCCACGGAGGGTAACGGCTGCGCGAGTCCACGGAGGGCTCCACCCACGAAGGGTCCACGAAGAAGCAACCTTGTCTATTCCATCACGGCCTACGCCCACGGAGGACTAGCCTTACTCGGGGTAGATCTTCACGAAGTAGGCGATCTCCTTGCCCTTACAAACTTCTTGGTTCAACTCCACATCATCAAGACGGAGGCTCCCAAGCGACACCTAACCAATCTAGGAGGCACCACCCCCCAAAAGGTAATAGATGGTGTTGATGGTGATGAACTCCTTGCTCTTGTGCTTCAAATGATAAACTCCCCAACACTCAACTCTCCTCACTGATATGGCTGTGGTGGAAGAAAGGTTTGAGTGGAAAGCAACTTGGGAAGGCTAGAGATCAAGTTTCATATGGTAGGAATGGAATGGCTTGATCTCAACACAAGGGTAGGTGGTTCACTTCTCAGAAAGTGTATGGTAGGAATGGTAGTACTTTCTGATGGCTCTCCTCACAAATGAGGAGGGGGTGGAGGGGTATATATAGCCTCCACACAAAATCCAACCGTTACACACACATTTGACCAATCTCGGTCAGACTGAAGTGAAAACTCGGTCAGACCGAAAGTTCAAATATAGTGAACGTTGGGATTTTCGGTGGGACCGAAAATACCATCTCGGTGAGACCGAAGTGAGTCAAAGGTTAGGGTTTGCCATTTCGGTGAGACCGAAAATATAAACTCGGATATTCCGAATTGATGTCAACTGATCACAGAAGGTTGGCAGCCCTATTTCGGTGAGACCGAAACTCAGAATCGGTTTGACCGAGAAGCTAGGGTTTGGAGAAACAACTGAAGTGGTTCATCTCGGTGGGACTGAGTTGGAGAAATCGGTGTGACCGAGAAGTTAGGGTTTGTAGAGATAACTTCATCTCGGTGAGACAGAGTTGGTTTGACCGAGATTACTTATGGGTGTGTGTTAAGTAGTGAATAGTGCTGATAGTTGAGGGAGTTAGATCACCAAGCACTTGAGCAACAAGAACATTAACACAACCTCATCCCCTTTTAATAGTATTGGCTTTTCCTATGGACTCAATGTGATCTTTGATCACTAAACCAAAAATGGAGTCTTGAGCTTTTGCCAATGCTTGTCTTAGCATTTTGAGGGGTCCACTTCTTCAGACATTTCCATACCCATATCATCGAACTTCTCTGAAATGATTCTCAAGATAATATTAGTTCAATGATATATATGTTGTTATTAATTACCAAAACCACCCGGGGATTAGTTGCACTTTCAGAAGCCCTCTCACTCGGGGGCTTAGCCGCGAGCTAGTCCTCGCCTAAGCACAAAAACTACTCCGAGTGATAGAGTCCCTCTCACGCAGGTGCTCAACCGCGAGCCAGTCACTGGCTAAGTTGAAAACTACACCGAATGAGAGAAGCCCTCTCACTCGGGAGCTTATATGCGAGCCAGTCCTTGCCTAAGTTAAAAACTACTCTGAGTGAGAGCGTCCCTCTCACTCAGGGGCTTAGCCACGAGGCAACCCTCGTCTAAGTAAAAAACTACCATAAGTGAGAGTGTCCCTATCACTCAGGGGCTTGACCGCGAGCCAGTCCTCGCCTAAGTTAAAAACTTCTCTGAGTGAGAGCCTCCCTCTCACTCCGGCACTTAGTTGTGAGTCGGTCCTCGCCTAACTTAAAAACTAGTCCGAGTGAGAGCGTCCCTCTCACTCGGGGCTTTAGACTCGAGCCAGTCCTCGCCTAAGTTACAAACTACTCCGAGTGAGAGCCTCCCTCTCGCTCGGAGGCTTAACCGCGAGCCAGTCCTCGCATAAGTTAAAAATTACTCCGGGTGAGAGCGTCCCTCTCACACGGGGGCTTAGCCGCGAGCCAGTCCTCGCCTAAGTTAGAAACTCCTTCGAGTTAGAGCACCCCTCTCACTCGAGGGCTTAGCCGCGAGCCCTTCCTCGCCTAAATTTAAAACTCCTCCGAGTGAGAGCATCCCTCTATCTCGGGTGCTTAGCTGCGAGCCAGTCTTCACCTAAGTTAAAAAATACTTCAAGTGAGGGCGTCTTTCTCATTTGGGGGCTTAGTCGCAAGCCATTCCTCACCTAAGTTAAAAACTACTGTAAGTGAGAGCGTCCCGCTCACTCAGAGGCTTAGCCACGAGCCAGTCCTCGCCTAAGTTAAAAACTGCTCGGATTTAGAGCAACCCACTCACTCTGGGGCTTAGCCGCGAGCCGGTCCTCGCCTAAGTTAAAAACTACTCCGAGTGACGGAGTCCCTCTCACTCGGGGGCTTAACCGCGAGCCAGTCCTCGCCTAAGTTAAAAACTACTCTGAGTGACAACGTCCCTCTCACGCGGGGGGCTTAGTCGAGAGCTAGTCCTCGCTTAAGTTAAAAACTACTCCGAGTGAGAGCATCCCTCTCACTCGAAGGCTTAGCCGCGAGCCAGTCCTTGCCTAACTTAAAAACTACTCTAAGTGACGGTGTCCCTCTCACTTGGGGGCTTATCCGCGAGCCAGTCCTTGCCTAAGATAAAACAAATCCTCCGAGTGAGTTCGTTCCTCTTACTCGGGGGCTTAGCCGCGAGCCAGTCCTCTCCTAATTGACAAACACCTCCGAGTGAGAGCGTCCCTCTCACTCGGGGGCTTAGCCGTGAGCCATTCCTCGCCTAAGTTAAAAACTAATCCAAGTGAGAGCATCCCTCTCACTCTGGGGCTTAGCCGTGAGCCAGTCCTCGCCTGAGTTAAAAACTTCTCTGAGTTAGAGCACCCCTCTAACTCGGGTGCTCAGTGGCCAGCCAGTCCTCACCTAAGTTAAAAACTACGCCGAGTGAGAGTGTACCTCTCACTGGGGGGCTTAGCCGCAAGCCAGTCCTCGCCTAAGGTAAAAACTACTATGAGTTAGAGCGTCCCTCCCACTCGGAGGCTTAGCCGCGAGCCAGTCCTCGCCTAAGATAAAAACTACTCCGATTTAGAGCATCCCACTCACTCGGGGGCTTAGCCGCGAGCCAGTCCTCGCTTAAGTTAAAAACTAGTCCGAGTTAGAGCTTCCCTCTCACTCGGGGGCTTAGCCGTGAGCCAGTCATCGCCTAAGTTAAAACCTCCTCCGAGTGAGAGCGTCCCTCTCAGTGGGGGGCTTAGCCGCGAGCCTGTCCTCGCCTAAGTTGAAAACTACCCCGAATGAGAGCAGCCCTCTCACTCGGGGGCTTAGCAGCGAGCTAGTCCTCGCCTAAGTGCAAAAACTACTTCGAGTGAGATCGTCCCTCTCACTCAGGGGCTTAGCCTGAGCCAGTCCTTACCTAAGTTAAAAACTACTCCAAGTGAGAGCGGCCCTTTCACTCTAAGGGCTTAGCCACGAGCTAACTCTCGTCTAAGTTAAAAACTACTCTGAATGAGAGTGTCCCTCTCACTCAGGGGCTTAGGCACGAGCCACTCCTCGCCTAAGTTGAAAATTTATCCGAGTGAGAGCCTCCCTCTCACTCGGGAGATTAGTTGCGAGCCAGTCCCCACCAAAGATAAAAGTACTCCGAGTGAGAGAACCCCTCTCACTCGCAGGCTTAGCCACGCGCTAGTCCTCACCTAAGTTAAAAACTACTCCGAGTGAGGGCATCCCTCTCACTTAGGGGCTTAGCCGCGAGTCAGTCCTTGCCTAAGTTAAAAAGTACTCCTAGGGAGAGCGTCCCTCTTACTCAGGGGCTTAGCTGCAAGCCAGTTCTCGCCTAAGTTAAAAACTACTCTGAGTGAAAGTGTCCCTCTCACTCAGAGGCTTAGCTGCAAGCCAGTCCTCGCGTAATTTAAAATCTACTCCCAGTTAGAGCATCCCTCTCACTCGGGGGCTTAGCCGTGAGCCAGTCATCGCCTAAGTTAAAACCTCCTCCGAGTGAGAGTGTCCCTCTCAGTCGGGGGCTTAGCCGCGAGCCAGTCCTCGCCTAAGTTAAAAACTACTCCGAAAGAGAGCGGCCCTCTCACTCGGGGTGTCACAGCCCCAGTTTAGCATTTGTTTGTCCCTGCATGATCATCATGTCATCATGTTGCCATTTCAAAAGAAACCTAAAATGGGCATGTTCAAACCCTAGCACTAAATAATTTCAACTAGGGTAAAAAATAAAATCTTTTCCAATGAACCCAAAATACCTTCATCAATGTTTGATAATTTTGGCAAGGCTTTGAGAGCAAACCAAAAATAGTGAACATTTTTGTGGATTATTTTGGGCACTGAATAAAATCATACCTTATTTGCATTTGGGCATTTAAACTTTATATATTATTTTAAATGTCCAAATATTCATGAACTAAAATATTGGCAGTTGGAAATAATACAAACAGTGGCCACAAGAAGTCTCATGATTTTTGAAAATGCTCCGGCATTTAAAAAAAAGCTAAAACAAATATAAAAAATAGAAAAAGAAACGAAAATAGAAAAAAAGGCAGAAGACTTACCCGGCGCTTACCAGTAGCAGAGACGGCCTAGCTCTTGTTGGCCCAGCCCACCTCCTCCTTCTATCGCCCTCCACCTCGCGCTAGTAGGCAGCGCGCGTGGCCATCGCGCGTCGGCATGCGCCCGACCACCTCCTGCCTGCCTGTGTGCACCCCCGACCCCCTGGATGTCTCTGGCATCGCCACGCACTCCCTGGCCTCTCTCTCACTCTCCCCTGTGTCCATCCCCTCCTCTATCCCTCTCTGCCGAGCTCCACTGAGCGAGCTCGTCGCCGCCGTTCGCCGCGCGCATGGCCACCGTTGCCGCCTCGCCCTTCTAGCATGCCCACGAGCTCCGCCTTGACCTCCTCGTCCTCTCCACCGAGACACATGAGCTGGAAAGCACCGCAACGCCCTCGATGCAGTCGTCTTCAACCTCCAGCTCCCCAGATCACCGGAGATGCTCCGACGTTGTCCGGCCTCCCTCGAGCCTTCTGACCTCCTCTCCGACACCGATGTGAGCTCCTGCTCCGAACCCCTCTCTTCATGCGTTTGATTTCATCCTATAGCCACCGTCCCCATGAGCTCCAAAGCCCGCCGCCATCATGTCTCATCGCCGTCGCGGCCAGAGCTAGCTATGACCACAACCGAGCACTACAACATGTTCAGCACACCGTCAGGAGCCCAGAACACCCACCAGTTTCTCCTACCGTGCGTTGTAGCGTCATTTTCGCCGACACCTGATCTCCGGCCACAGCCCAAGTGCTCGTCGTCGTCGACTCTGGGCACCCCGCGACCTGCTGCTGCCTCCACTGGATGCGCGGGAGCGCAGGCTCCCTCCTAGTGCCCTCGGCGCCTCGATCCGTCGCCTCTGGCGCAACTCCGGCGGACCCCCGCCGTCGGCTGTGGTCGTCGCCGGCTATCTTTCGTCCAGCCGACGTGTTCTCATTAGTATAGGCACTAATGACCCTCCTAGTCACTAACAGGTGGGCCTAGAGCCCTGCTAATTTCTGATTAATGCTAACTAACAATTAGTTAACCACTAACTCGCTGACTAGTGGGCCCTGGCCCCACTGACAGTTTAGTTAGTATTAACTTAAGGCTAACTATCCATGTTATTTAGTTGTGTCACTAACACGTGGGGCCCAGACTCTGTTAACCTTTAGTTTAGTTTTAAACTTAATTAGTTAGCCTGAGTCACTGATCAGTGGTCCCCACAATTCAGGTTTGACCTTGGTCGCCCCGTTGACCTGCTGACATCAGCATGAATTGATGCTGATGTAGTAAATATTTTTTGGGATTTAAAATATATCAGAAATGATTTATTTATTTCATAAAATGTTTAAAACTTCTAAAAATCATAGAAAATAATCTATAACTCCAATGAAAATAATTTATATATGAAAAATGATCAGAACAATCCAAAAAATCTGTTTATGGCATTTTCATGCATGTTTGAACAACTTATAGCCACTGTTTAGGACAATTTGAATAAATGGCATTTGAATAATCACATATTGAGTTTAAATTTGCACCTTTGGTTCAGACCAACTTCATTTAATATGGTTTCTAGTTACATTAGCTAAATCAACATCATATTGCCATGTCATGATCATGCATCATATTGTCGCATTGCATTTATTGTGTTCTCTCTTGTTGCCGGTGTTTGTCCCCTCTTAGTAGACGACGTTCCGAACATATGAGATCGATGACACTGATGAAGACACAATGATATCTTCAGAAGTGCTAGGCAAGCAACCCCCATTGAACATTCTGACAAGATCCCACTCTCTCGCTCTTGCTGTCTTTTACTGCATTAGGACAACAACGTTTCAACTGCTTTTGCTGCGGTAGCTGAACCCCTTTACCTCTACATGACCTGTCACTGCCACAGTAAATAGTTGAAATCCACTAGCATGAGTAGGAGTTGTTTGAGCCATGATGTGACTACTCATTTATGCTTTATGGTTATGCCTACTATTGCTTAGAGTTGTGTCAGGTCTGGTTCATCGGGGATGAACTGGAATGTGGTCATCATGTCCTACCGTTGACAGCTAAGTGTGTGAACACGAGTCGGTAAAGGTAGCAATGATAGGCCATGTAGGAGTACATGGTGGGTTGTCTCATTGAAACTGACCTCAGGAACCGAGTTCTGTGTTTGTTGATCCATGAACAACTACTACCACACGTTGGGCCCTGAAATATGACCACGCTCGACTTATTAACCCCCCTTGTCCTCTGTCCAGGAGTTGCAAGTAGTTTCTGGTGTTTGTAGTATGCTAGAGGTCGTGCACAGCACTGACCGGAGGGGTGGGCTGTGATGCGGTAGGCACGTGGCATGGTGTACCGGGACGCCCGTTTGGTGCCTCGGGAACCCTGTACACCTCATTCACGGCCGTAAGTGGAAACCTCGGCCGGACTCCCTTCGGATGGAACCTGAATAGGCGATAAACCTGGACTAGGGACTTGTGTGGTTAGTCAGGTCGCGGTCTACACCCACGTTGGCTTTCGCTTGAAGTCTGCCAAGCACATGTCGTGTGCATACGCTAAGTGGTGGAAACATGTGTGAGGAAGTACACCCTTGCAGGGTTAAAATGATCTATTTGAATAGCCGTGTCTGCGGTAAAGGACTTCTGGGTTGCCTATACAGTTCATAGACAAGTGAAAGTGGATACTCTAAAATGCGTAAGACAAGCGTGAGTGCTATGGATGGCCTTCTCGTAGGGAGACGGGAGCGGATCCATGGTGGTGTATTGATTGGTGAATTGTGGACTAGTGTGCGCCACCTCAAAAGAGTTACTTGCAGTCGTAGTTTAGGATGGCCACTGAGTCAAAGCTGGCTTGCTGCAATCAAACTCCATCACCCCCTTTGTTGACACTGATGCATATGTAGCTAGTTATGATGTATGTCTTGCTGAGTACATTTGTACTCACATTTGCTTAATTTATGTTTTTGCAGAGAGACTTCAGTCCCACTAGTGGTTCCGTGTGGACTCCAACGTTTAGCTTGTTACCTTAGCTACAATCTTGTACCCTTCGGAGGGTGTTATAGATAGTGAGGCTTCTCAGCCTTTTTCATTTGTAGTTGTCTGTACTCAAACAAGTAATGCTTCCGTTGCCTGTATGCTCTGTATGTTGGGTCATGTGACCCCGGTTTGTAATAAATTCTATGATGGCTCTTCTGGGCTTTATCTTTATGAGTTGTTGAGTTATGTTGTGGTGCCATGTTGTACAGCACATACTTGCATGTTATGCGTACGTGTAATGTGTATTTCTATGTGTGGGATCCGACACCTAGTTGTTTACCTTTGGTAGCCTATCATATGGGGAAATGCCTCCTAGTGCTTCCAATAAGCCTTGGTAGCTTGCTACTGCTCCGGAACACTTAGGCTAGCTGGCATTTGTCCTTCTTCGTTCATGTGTCTGTCCCATCAGGGAAATGTAACGTGTTGTTGCTTTAAGTCCTTGTAGCTTGCTACGACTTGGGTTCATACGTTGATGACCGACACGTTCGTTCCTGGGTCATGTATGCATGTCCCTATAATTTTGCGCCACTTTCTGTTTACAACTAGTCATGTCGGCCCGGGTTCTTTGTCATATGGATGCTAGCGACACTATCATATACGTGAGCAAAAATGCGCAAATGGTCTCGGGCCAGGTAAGGTGGCACCCGTGGGGATACCGTGCGTGAGGCCGCAAAGTGATATGATGTGTTACATGCTAGATCGGTGTGACTTAGGATTTGGGTCCTGACAGCTTTGGTATCTGAGCTTGACTGCCTGTAGGATTACCAAGCCAAACTGGTCGAAGTCGTGTCTTGAAACTCTTTAGTTATATAAGGGAATTGATTGTGGAAGGGAACATAAGGCTCTTTTACTTATTTATCCTATGCCCTTTTGATCTGAGTCACCCTCTTCTCTTCTACGAGGAATTAAGAACTAGGCTTCTCATCAATCCATTAGGATCAGGTTAGTGGTGAATTCAACCACCTAATTCAGTTTCAAGTACCCTCTGTGTGTTCAGCTATTGGTCTCAGAACCTTGACATTATGATGTTAAGTGGTTATGCCACCTTTTGCTTGGATCTCAAAATCATTTTTAGCATTTACAGCCGTTATGCTGTCCGAGTCTTCCCAGGTTTCTAAACAATCTGATGCATTTACAAATCTATCCTTCATGTTTCCGATGTTCCTTTGGGCTAGATCAACCACACTAACCAGTGTGTTGAGGTACTCTGTTATCTCGAAATATATGCTGGAGTTATTATTATGACCCTAGGTATCGTAGAGAATCACCCAGTAATCTAGCAATACTCTATATTCCCAGTGTGATGATTCTGGCCACCATTCTCGAAAAGCATCCCATGATGCCATTTAGTTAGTAGGCTTTTTATTCTTGGGTTCTTGAACCCAAGATTCATTCTACTTACTTCATGTGGAGAGTGTTTGCTCGTTCCTTTAGGATATTAGAAACCTTCTGATAGTTCTCGAGGTCCATGGTTTATCATTCTTCCAATACCATGAACCATCCTTGGCAGAAGTTTGTTCGAACCAAAAGATCACGACTAGAGTTCTCTTGATGAGTTCTCCATTCCACATTGTGGCTCTGCCAATTCCACCTTTCTGCATGGGTTATCCGGAAGAAATATGTTGAACTAGTTCGACATTCTAATCCATGCATTCACAACTCAGAAAATCATACGTTCCTTTGAGTTGTCCCTCTTCAGTCATATTCCGACCATCGTCTATCGATTGATAGTCAGGAGTAGTTGTGCATTCGTCCTCATCGATGCATTTTACTCTTGTGGTCCATCAGGCCATTCTGTTTCGGAATTACTAGGAGAAACAAACTCCAGTACCTCATCCATTTCTAGGATTGGGTCAAAGTAGTTGTAATCCGCATGTCAGGACCCCGATCCTAAGTCACACGGGTCTAGCCTGTAACACATCATATCACTTTGCGGCCTCACGCACGGTATCCCCACGGGTGCCACCTTACCTCGCCCGGGACCGGTTGCGCATTTTGGCACACGTATATGATAGTGTCGCTAGCATCCATATGACAGAGAACCTGGGCCGACATGACTAGTTATAAACCAAAAGTGGCACTAAATTACAGAGACAAGCATACATGACCCAACTACGAACGTGTCGGTCATCAACGTAGGAACCCAAGTCGTAGCAAGCTACAAGGACTTTGTCACATCCCTAGATCAACCCCTGTGGTTCTTGCTTGGTCTTCATGTGCAACATGTTTAATTTCCTCAGAAACTTGAAATGGGGATGTTCAAACCCTAGCACCAAATGAATTCAACTAGGGTCAAATTTAAAATCTTTTTCAATAAACCCAAAATGCCCTTTGGAATAGTCCATCATTTTTGGATTGATTAAAAACCTCTGCCAAAAATGTTGCACATATTTCTAGGACCATTCTGGATTTTTGAATTAAATCTTAAAGTATTTGCTTTGGGCATTAAAATGCTACTAATTATTTTAAATGCTCAATTAATCATAAACTAAAATGTTTACCGTTGGATTTATTCTAAACAGTAGCCATGCTTGGTTTCATGATTTTTGAGTGTGCCTAAGTATTTTTAATAAAGCCCAGAACAAAGTAACAAAATAGAAAACAGAAACAATTTAAAGAAAGAGCAAAGACAGAAACTAACCTAACTTACCTGTGTGGCCCATCTGGCCGGCCCAGCCCATGAAGGGCAGGGAGGTCTTCTTCCTCCCGCCAGTCGGACGCACGGCGCGTGCCCGACGCGCGCCGGCCACCTCCACCTAGCCTGCCTGCCTCCTCGCCGCCCCGAAGCCCCTAGAGGACGCCACGACACCTTGGAACCCCCTCGACCTCTCCCCGTGTTCCTTTCCCTCCTCTGTCTCTCTTCCCCTGCTTCCCTCGCTCGCGTCCGTCGCCGCCGCTCGTCACCACCGCGACCACCGTCCACCTCTCGCCTCACCGGAGTGTCCCGTAGCTCCGCCTCGTTCCTCTCTTCCTCCTCGCCGAGCTGCCCGACGCCAGAAGCCCCTGGAGCACCGTCGTCGACCTCGTCTTCTTCCTCGGCCACAGGAGATCGCCGTCGGGATTCCGACGCCGTCCGGCCCCCGTTGAGCCTGCTGAGACCTCCGACCGACCCCCTGTGAGCCCCTCCGTCGATCCCCTCTCTCCCCTCCGTCGATTTCGACCCCTAATCACGTCAGCCACCAGAGCCGAGAACCCCTCGCCGTCGGCCATGTCGCCGCCGTCGTTCTAGCCATCGCCGCTCATGTCCAAGCTCACCACTGCACTCAGTGCACCCATGCGCGTCGATTGAGGCAACCGGTTGCCCCTGTCGTGCGCTGCAACACTGTTTTCATCACAGCTAGAACTCCGGCGCCGCCACGAGCTCCGTTCCGCCGAGCTCCGCCGTCCCCGTGTCCTCCCGTTGCCTCCATTAGATGCGCGAGCTCCCCAGCTACGCGTAGCACAAAGCCGCCGTCCAAATGGTCGCCGGAGCTGCGTTTCCGACGCCCTCCGCCGTCTCTGGCTCCGCCGGCAACGAGCCACGGGTCAACTCCGACGAGTTTGACCCGGGCTGACCCAGTTGACCCCCTGGGTCACTGACGCGTGGGCCCCCTCCGCCTCTAATTAGCTAAGATAATTAAGTTAATTGCTAATTAATCTAGTTAGTTAGGTTAGTCAGTGACAGGTGGGCCCAGTGCCCTGCTAATTTTAGGTTAGTGCTAATTTGTAATTAGTTAACCCTGTGACTCACTGACATGTGGGCCCCGCCCGGCTAATTAAACTAGGTTAGTATTAAATAAGTTAGTTTAGTTAGTTGTGTCACTGACCAGTGGGCCCCACTGGTCAGGTTTGAATAATCACATATGGAGTTTGAATTTGAACCTTTGGTTCAAACCAACTATATTTAATATGGTTGCTAGTTACATTAGCTCAATCAACAGCATATTGCCATGTCATGATCATGCATCATATTGTCGCATTGCATTGATTGTGTTTCTTTCTCTGTTGCCGGTGTTGTTCCCTTTCAGTAGACGTGTACCGACGATGCGATCGATGACACCGATGAAGACTCAATGTTATCTTCAGAAGTGCCAGGCAAGAAAAACCCCATTGAGCATTCCAATACAATCCCACTCTCTCGCTCTTGCTCTCTTTTACTGCATTAGGACAACAACGCTTCAACTGTTACCTGCTGCGGTACTTCAACCCCTTTCCACTGCATGACCCGTCATTGCCACAGTAAATAGTTGAAACCCACTAGTATGAGTAGGAGTTGTTTGAGCCATGTTGTGCCTACTCATTCATGCTTTCTGGTTATGCCTGCTATTGCTTAGAGTTGTGTCAGGTCTGATTCATCGGGGATGAATTCGAATGTGGTGAACATGTCCTACTGTTGAGAGCTAAGTGTGTGAACACGATTTGGTAAAGGTAGCGATGAGAGGCCATGTAGGAGTACATGGTGGGTTGTCTCATTGAAACCGTCCTCAGGAACAGAGTTCTGTGTTGGTTGATCCATGAAACAGCTACTACCACACATTGGGCCCTGAAATATGACCCCGCTCGACTTATTGACTGCCATTGTTCTCTGTCCAGGAGTTGCAACTAGTTTCTGGTGTTTGTAGTTTACTGGAGGTTGTGCGCAGTGCTGACCCTCGGGGTGGGCTGTGACACGGCAGGTACGTGGCACGGTGTACCGGTCGCCCGTTTGGTGACGCGGGAACCCTGTACACATTGTTTGGGGCCGTGAGCGACACCCCGGCCGGATCTCCCCACGGATGGAACCCAAATAGGCGATAAACCTGGACGAGAGACTTGAGTGGTTGGTTAGGTCGTGGTCTACACCCACGTCGGCTTTTGCTTGAAGTCTGCCGAGCACATGTCGTGTGCAGACGCTAAGTGGTGGAAACATGTGTGAAGAAGTACACCCGTACAGGGTTATATATGATCTATTCGAATAGCCGTGTCCACGGAAATGGACTTCTGGGTTGCCTATAACAGTTCATAGACAAGTGAAAGTGGATACTCTAAAACACGCAAGATAAGCGTGAGTGCTATGGATGGCCTTCTCGTAGGGAGACGAGAGCGGATCCATAGTGGTGTATTGATTGGTGAATATGTGGACTCGTGTGCGCCACCTCAAAGGAGTTACTTGCAGTCGTAGTTTAGGATAGCCACCGAGTCAAGCTGGCTTGCTGCAGTCAAACTCCACCACCCCCTTTGTTGATACTGATGCATATGTAGCTAGTTCTGATGTAAGTCTTGCTGAGTACCTTTGTACTCACGTTTGCTAAATTTATGTTTTTGCAGAGAGACTTCAGTCTCACTAGTGGTTCCGCGTGGACTTCGACGTTTAGCTTGTTACCTCAGCTACGATCTTGTACCCTTGGGAGGGTCTTGTAGATAGACAGGCTTTTCAGCCTTTTTCATTTGTAGTTGTCTGTAGTCAGACATGTTATGCTTGCGTTGTCTGTATGCTCTGTATGTTGGGTCATGTGACCTCTGTTTGTAATAAATGCTATGATGGCTCTTCTGGGCTTTATCTATATGAGTTGTTGAGCTATGTTGTGGTGCCATGTTGTACAGCATATACTTGCATGTTATGCGTACGTGTAATGTGTATTGCTATGTGTGGGATCCGACACCTAGTTGTTTACCCTTGGTAGCCTATCTTACACGAAAATGTCTCCTAGTGCTTCCACTGAGCCTTGGTAGCTTGCTACTGCTCCGGAACACTTAGGCTGGCCGGCATGTGTCCTTCTTCGTTCCTGTGTCTGTCCCTTAGGGGAAATGTCACTAGTTGTTCCTTTAAGTCCTTGTAGCTTGCTACGACTTGGGTCCATACGTTGATGACTGACACGTTCGTTGCTGGGTCATGTATGCCTGTCTCTGTAATTTAGTGCCACTTTGGTTTATAACTAGTCATGTCGGCCCGGGTTCTCTGTCATATGGATGCTAGCGACACTATCATATACGTGTGCCAAAATGCGCAAACGGTCCCGGGCCAAGTAAGGTGGCACCCGTGGGGATACCGTGCGTGAGGCCGCAAAGTGATATGATGTGTTACAGGCTAGACCTGTGTGACTTAGGATCGGGGTCCTGACAGCTTTGGTATCAGAGCGTGACTGCCTGTAGGATTAGTAAGCCAAACTGGTCGAAGCCGTGTCTAGAAACTCTTTAGTTATGTAAGGGAATTGATTATGGAAGGGAACGTAAGGCTCTTTTTACTCCTTTACCTTATGACCTTCTGATCTGAGTCACCTTCTCCTATTCCACGGGGATTAAGAACTAGGCTTTCTCTTATGTCTATCAGGATCACGTTAATTGTGGATTCAACTCTCAGTTCAGTTTATTCTACTTCTGTGTGTTAAATTGTTGATCTCAGAACCTTGACATTATGATGTTGAGTGGTTATGCTATCTTGTGCACGAATCTCAAAAGTATTTTCGAGCATTTACAGCCGTTATGCTGTCCGATGTCATCCCAGGTTTCTAAATAGTCTGATGCATTTGCAAACCATTCCTATCTGTTCTTAATGTCCTTTTAGGACAGATTAACCACACTAGTCGGTGTGTTGAGGCACTATGTTACCTCGACATATATGTTGGACTTGTTAT
This sequence comes from Secale cereale, assembly GCA_902687465.1. Lineage (NCBI taxonomy): Eukaryota > Viridiplantae > Streptophyta > Magnoliopsida > Poales > Poaceae > Secale > Secale cereale. The sequence goes on from LR738712.1 coordinate 286,912,476, forward strand.
TATGACCCTAGGTGTCTTAGAAGATCACCAATAATCTAGCAATGCTTTATATTCCCAGTGTGATGATTCTGGCCATCATTCTCGAAAGCATCCCGTGATGCCATTTAGTTAGTAGGCATTCTACTCCTGGGTTCTTGGACCCGAGATTCACTCTACTTACTTCATGTGGACAGTATTGCTCGTTCCTTTAGGATATTAGTAACCTTGTGATAGTCCTCGAGGTCCGTGGTTATCGTTCTTCCAATACCATGAACCATCATGGCAGAAGTTCTCCCGAACCAAAAGATCACAACCAGAGTGCTCCTGAGTGGTACTCCATTCATATTGTGACTCTGCCAGTCCTATTTTTCTGCATGGGTTATCCGGAAGAAACATGCTGTACTAGTTCGACATACTAACCTATGCATCCACAACTCAGAAAGTTATATGTTCCTTTGAGTTGTCCCCTTTTAGTTGTATTATGACCCTCGTCTATCAATTGATAGTCAGGAGTAGTTGTGCACTCGTGTTCATCGATGCCTTTTGCTCCGTCAAGCCATTCTATTCCGGAATGACTAGGAGAAACAAACTCCAGTACCTTATCCATATCCAGGATTGGGTCAAAGAAGTTGTACTTCGCAGATGAAGAATGCTAATGCAACTTCTAAACTGTTCTATCCTGGAGTATTACCATTTTTATGTCAAGAATGTCATGAGAATTGCACTATCTCTTATGAACTCTTGATACAGTGATACTTCTCACCATCATCGTCCATTCCTCGGTCTCTGTGTTGTTGTAACTGGAATACTGACAAGTGAAATGTGATGTGTGAAATCAATACTCCTAGCAACTTCGTTGCTTGGTAGCAAATGGATGATAATCTCATTCTTAGTGTGTTGGTTACCAAATCACCATTCTAAGATCGATCGTGCTACTAGTCCATCTTTCCTGGTGCACTCCTTGACCAATGAGTCAGGATTATTCAATCCGTTGCTTATTAGATCATATCGTCTTTCCCTGAAAAGCAAGATTGTTCTCGAGCTTAGTAACATATAGGTGGTTCGTGATTTTCCGAATATCTTCTCGGAAGTATTACCAGGTTGTTCCCTGACCGCTATGTTGAATTCATGATCAAGTTGGTTTTCTTGTAAACCACCCCTTCTCCGAGAATCTGTATTGGATACCCTGAACTAGTTAGTTAAGCTAAACAACAACTTGGAGAGTTGGAAGATAAAAGCTTGTCCGACCTAGTTCCTTCTAAGGGATATCTTTTGTGTGTGTGTGTGTGTGTAGAAGATAGATGATATCTTGATCGGTTGATCCTTGTGATCAATTATTGGATCTATTGTCTTGTCCAAAACTTTGATTTGAGTGTGGGCTATCCTCAAATCAAATCAGAACCAATGATATTCGTAACGTTGTCTTACTCGTGGTTGATCCCTCGAGCTTACACCGTTATATCTCTTGGTCTGACCAATGCTATCACCGTGTTCACTTAATTATGGAATTCCATCTCCATGGAAACCTGGATGAATTGTTGTTGAGCCCATCAGCAACACTGCTATCTTCTCCATGATTTTGTAGGACATTAAGTTAGTATTGGAAACTTCTCAAGCATGGCCTTCGTGTCCCGTTCATGAGGTATATGTTGGATGAGAGAAGAGACTTTTTCTAATTCATTTGTAATTGATGTAAGTTGCCACCGTGAGTTTGAGAAAGTTTGTTTTGCTTCCTGTGGAATCATCCCAAGTCAGTCATGCATAAGTGCGAAGTATTCTGTGGTTTGGAGATTTGCAACCTTCACTCTATAGGTGTCCCTAGCACACCAAGCCACTGATTGATTTGTTCAAGGAGAAAAGTTCCATCATAAGAGCTAATCATATGACTTATGTAAGGACTTCGATATCCTAGACGATGGTTCCCAACCAGAACTCGGTAGTGTTTTATCATAAGACTGCTATGTGGTCATGCTTGTCTTGGACAACGTGTTCACAGGTTTGTAGCAGAACCAGCTCATGTTTTGGAGCTTGCTATCGTAGTTCACTCCCCCGAGAATCTCGCAACGCCATCTCGTCGATTTGTGTTGTAAACTTTCATTTTTCCTTCTAGACTCGATGAGTCTGGAATATCCTGACACCAACCAGAACTGAATCTCAGGCAGATATGATGGTTGGTGCATTTCCCAAGAGCTATAATATTGGTCTCTCGATAACCGGTAAAGTGGATGTCGTGGCCAACACACCCAGCTGGAAGACCTATTGTTGTAGAATCTTGATTGAAGAGGTTGGCCACCTCCCCATAAGAACTTCGTAGGATTTACTTCCTAGTTGTTCCTTATGGATTCTTGTGCTTCCGAAGTCCGACCTTTACTTGATGTTCAAGATACCAAACATATATATGAATGGTTTACGCTAACACATCAAGGAGAACATTAGAAGCGGAGTGCTAAATGTCTCTCGGTTGATCATCCAGATTTCGTCCCCTTGGCCTCGCCAAGGTGAAATCCGAGAAGGTGTTATCTTCCTTTGCATCTTCATCATCCATCATTATTCATCATGGTGGTATGTGACGTTGCCAGGATCCTTGACACGGATGTTGGTAAAACCTTGATGAATACGGGAATGCTCAAGTTCTTGAGAGCACGCACAAGTACTAGGTGTTATCCTCGACACCAACCGGGATTGCTCCCAGTGCTCTTGGTTATGCTATAACCCCTCAAGAGTAGATTTACTCTCTACTATTGGGATTCTTCCCAGTTACCAGAATCATTCCCAGCATTTGCATTTTGTTCCCAGCTTGCACCGCCAATGTGCCAATTCTCCATAGGTTACCGTTCTCAATCACTGTTGTTCAGGATTATCATCAGAGTGGACTTGCCATGGGCCCCATCCATCTCTGGTGATAACCAAAATCATCCCTTGTGTTGTCTTCAACAAGGTAGTCCACATCATCCATTTTGGCCGAGAATGTCATTCTCTCGAACTCCGTCAAACGATTGATTGTGTTGCCTTAGGCTGGTATAGGGAATTTCAATGATCTCTATATCAAAAGTAATTCTTTTTGCCACTTAAGGGAATAACTCTACGAGTCACCTTCTCCAAGGTGCCCCGTCTGGTGACCTCGATCACCCTCTTCTCAGGTGTGGAATTATTGCCTACCAAGTGAACCTTCATCATTTGTTTCACTCCATCCTCTTGGATGGGTGTTCCGTGTCTCAGTTCAAGAGATGCTTCAATGTCTCACTCCATAAGTTGATCTCGAGTTCCTCGATCTTCGGGAAGATCGATTTCTACAGAGTATTCCTCCGTTATCATCTGGTTGGATGAAGATTTCAAAGCAAGGATGACAAGATCAATATGATGCAATAAATTAATATTTTCGAGGAGGAAAAACTGGATCGAGAAGATTGTGCTAGCTTGTGTCCCCTCTGATTTCTTACCCTACGCTTGAATCTCGGGACGAGATTCTTGTTTTAGTGGGGGTCAGTTGTCACATCCCTAGATCAACCCCTGTGGTTCTTGCTTGGTCTTCATGTGCATCATGTTTAATTTCCTCAGAAACTGGAAATGGGGATGTTCAAACCCTAGCACCAAATGAATTCAACTAGGGTCAAATTTAAAATCTTTTTCAATAAACCCAAAATGCCCTTTGGAATAGTCCATCATTTTTGGATTGATTAAAAACCTCTGCCAAAAATGTTGCACATATTTCTAGGATCATTCTGGATTTTTGAATTAAATCTTAAAGTATTTGCTTTGGGCATTTAAATGCTACTAATTATTTTAAATGCTCAATTAATCATAAACTAAAATGTTTACTGTTGGATTTATTCTAAACAGTAGCCATGCTTGGTTTCATGATTTTTGAGTGTGCCTAAGTATGTTTAATAAAGCCCAGAACAAAGTAACAAAATAGAAAACAGAAACAACTTAAAGAAAGAGCAAAGATAGAAACTAACCTAACTTACCTGTGAGGCCCATCTGGTCGGCCCAGCCCATGAGGGGCAGGGAGGTCTTCTTCCTCCCGCCAGTCGGACGCACGGCGCGTGCCCGACGCGCGCCGGCCACCTCCACCTAGCCTGCCTGCCTCCTCGCCGCCCCGAAGCCCCTAGAGGACGCCACGACACCCTGGAACCCCCTCGACCTCTCCCCGTGTTCCTTTCCCTCCTTTGTCTCTCTTCCCCCGCTTCCCTCGCTCGCGTCCGTCGCCGCCGCTCGTCACCACCGCGGCCACCGTCCACCTCTCGCCTCACCGGAGTGTCCAGTAGCTCCGCCTCGTTCCTCTCTTCCTCCTCGCCGAGCTGCCCGACGCCAGAAGCCCCTGGAGCGCCGTCGTCGACCTCGTCTTCTTCCTCGGCCACAGGAGATCGCCGTCGGGATTCCGACGCCGTCCGGCCCCCGTTGAGCCTGTTGAGACCTCCGACCGACCCCCTGTGAGCCCCTCCGTCGATCCCCTCTCTCCCCTCCGTCGATTTCGACCCCTAACCATGTCAGCCACCAGAGCCGAGAACCCCTCGTCGCCGGCCATGTCGCCGCCGTCGTTCTAGCCATCGCCGCTCGTGTCCGAGCTCACCACTGCACTCAGTGCACACCTGCGCGTCGATTGAGGCCACCGGTTGCCCCTGCCGTGCGCTGCAAGGCTGTTTTCACCGCAGCCAGAACTCCGGCACCGCCGCGAGCTCCGTTCCGACGAGCTCCGGCGTCCCCGTGTCCTCCCGTTGCCTCCATTAGATGCGCGAGCTCCCCAGCTACGCGTAGCACCAAGCCGCCGTCCAAATGGTCGCCGGAGCTGCGTTTCCGACGCCATCCGCCGTCTCTGGCTCCGCCGGCGATGAGCCACGGGTCAACTCCGGCGAGTTTGACCCGGGCTGACCCAGTTGACCCCCCTGGGTCACTGACGCGTGGGCCCCCTCCGCCTCTAATTAGCTAAGATAATTAAGTTAATTACTAATTAATCTAGTTAGTTAGGTTAGTCAATGACAGGTGGGCCCAGTGCCCTGCTAATTTTAGGTTAGTGCTAATTTGTAATTAGTTAACCCTGTGACTCACTGACATGTGGGCCCCGCCCGGCTAATTAAACTAGGTTAGTATTAAATAAGTTAGTTTAGTTAGTTGTGTCACTGACCAGTGGGACCCACTGGTCAGGTTTGACTGGACAAACCCCTGTTGACTTGCTGATGTCAGCATGACCTAGTGCTGACGCAATAAGTGTTTTCTGGAATTTTAAATAAATCATAAATGATTTATTTATTTCAGAAAATAGCCAAAACTTCTAAAAATCATAGAAAATAAACTATAGCTCAGATGAAAATAATTTATATATGAAAATTGATCAGAAAAATTCAAGGAATGTATCTATGGCATTTGCATGCATGTTTGAACAAGTTAAACCTGTTGATCAGGTCAAATCAATTAAATGGCATTTGAATAATCACATATGGAGTTTGAATTTGAACCTTTGGTTCAAACCAACTTCATTTAATATGGTTGCTAGTTGCATTAGCTCAATCAACAGCATATTGCCATGTCATGATCATGCATCATATTGTCGCATTGCATTGATTGTGTTTCATTCTCTGTTGCCGGTGTTGTTCCCTTTCAGTAGACGTGTACCGACGATGTGATCGATGACACCGATGAAGACTCAATGTTATCTTCATAAGTGCAAGGCAAGCAAAACCCCATTGAGCATTCCGATACAATCCCACTCTCTCGTTGTTGCTCTCTTTTACTGCATTAGGACAACAATGCTTCAACTGTTACCTGCTGCGGTAGTTGAACCCCTTTCCACTGCATGACCCGTCATTGCCACAGTAAATAGTTGAAACCCCCTAGTATGAGTAGGAGTTATTTGAGCCATGTTGTGCCTAGTCATTCATGCTTTCTGGTTATGCCTGCTATTGCTTAGAGTTGTGTCAGGTCTGATTTATCGGGGATGAATTGGAATGTGGTGAACATGTCCTACTGTTGAGAGCTAAGTGTGTGAACACGATTTGGTAAAGGTAGCGATGAGAGGCCATGTAGGAGTACATGGTGGGTTGTCTCATTGAAACCGTCCTCAGGAACTAAGTTCTATGTTGGTTGATCCATGAAACAGCTACTACCACACATTGGGCCCTGAAATATGACCCCGCTCGACTTATTGACTGCCCTTGTTCTTTGTCCAGGAGTTGCAACTAGTTTCTGGTGTTTGTAGTTTACTGGAGGTCGTGCGCAGTGCTGACCCTCGGGGTGGGCTGTGACACGGCAGGTACGTGGCACGGTGTACCGGCCGCCCGTTTGGTGACGTGGGAAACCTGTACACATCGTTTGGGGCCGTGAGCGACACCCCGGCCGGATCTCCCCACGGATGGAACCCAAATAGGCGATAAACCTGGACGAGAGACTTGAGTGGTTGGTTAGATCGTGGTCTACACCCACGTCGGCTTTCGCTTGAAGTCTACCGAGCACATGTCGTGTGCAGACGCTAAGTGGTGGAAACATTTGTGAAGAAGTACACCCCTGCAGGGTTATATATGATCTATTCGAATAGTCGTGTCCAAGGAAATGGACTTCTAGGTTGCCTATAACAGTTCATAGACAAGTGAAAGTGGATACTCTAAAACACGCAAGATAAGCGTGAGTGCTACGGATGGCCTTCTCGTAGGGAGACGAGAGCGGATCCATAGTGTTGTATTGATTGGTGAATATGTGGACTCGTGTGCGCCACCTCAAAGGAGTTACTTGCAGTCGTAGTTTCGGATAGCCACCGAGTCAAGCTGGCTTGCTGCAGTCAAACTCCACCACCCCCTTTATTGATACTGATGCATATGTAGCTAGTTCTGATGTAAGTCTTGCTGAGTACCTTTGTACTCACATTTGCTAAATTTATGTTTTTGTAGAGAGACTTCAGTCTCGCTAGTGGTTCCGCGTGGACTTCGACGTTTAGCTTGTTACCTCAGCTACGATCTTGTACCCTTGGGAGGGTCTTGTAGATAGTCAGGCTTTTCAGCCTTTTTCATTTGTAGTTGTCTGTACTCAAACATGTTATGCTTCCGTTGTTTGTATGCTCTGTATGTTGGGTCATGTGACCTCTGTTTGTAATAAATGCTATGATGGCTCTTCTGGGCTTTATCTGTATGAGTTGTTGAGTTATGTTGTGATGCCATGTTGTACAGCACATACTTGCATGTTATGCGTACGTGTAATGTGTATTGCTATGTGTGGGATCCGACACCTAGTTGTTTATCCTTGGAGCCTATCTTACACGAAAATGCCTCCTAGTGCTTCCACTAAGCCTTGGTAGCTTGCTACTGCTCCGGAACACTTAGCCTGGCCGGCATGTGTCCTTCTCCGTTCCTGTGTCTGTCCCTTAGGGGAAATGTCACGCGTTGTTCCTTTAAGTCTGTCAGGACCCCGATCCTAAGTCACACAGGTCACACATTGTTCCTTTATGCTTCCACTGAGCTAATGCAACTAACAACCATATTAAATGAAGTTGGTTTGAACCAAAGGTTCAAATTCAAACTCCATATGTGATTATTCAAATGTCATTTAATTGATTTCACCTGATCAGCAGGTTTAACTTGTTCAAACATGCATGGAAATGCCGTAAACAGCTTCTTTGGATTTTTCTGATCATTTTCCATATATAAATTATTTTATTCTGAGTTACGGTTGATTTTATATGATTTTTAGAAGTTTTGGGCATTTTATGAAAATAAATAAATCATTTTTGATTTATTTTAATTCTAGAAAATACTTACTGCGTTAGCATGACTTCATGCTGACGTTAGTAGGTCAACATGGGCTGGTCCAGGTCAAACTTGACCAGTGGGCCCCACTGGTCAGTCTCTCAGTGCTGGCTTGAGTCACAGACAGGTGGGACCAGTCAACAGCCAGGTCAGGAAAGTCAACTCTGACGTGTGGGTCCCGTCGGATTTAAAACTAAACTAAACAGAAAATTAAACTAACCTAAACAGGCACAGGGCCCACATGTTAGTGGCACTAGGGTGTTTTAGCGGGGTCATTAGTGCGAACTAAGTGGGCCACGTCGGCGGCTTAACGCCGGCGACCAAAGCCGACGGCGGAGGGTCAACGGACTTGCTCGGGACGGCGCTACAGAGCACCGTTTCGTGCGTGGTTTGCGGCTACGGCGAGCTGGCGGTGCGGCGCATCTTCTGGCGCAAGCGCCAGGAGCCGGGGTGGCCTACAGAGACGCCAGCGACGATGGAGGCAGCCGCCGAAGCTCGGAGTTGTGCGGACGCGGGGCCACGGAGCATGTCCTTAGGATCTGGTGTGTGCGTTCGGCTCCTAGGAGCACGGTGAGAAGGAGGGTGCTACTGGGGCAGGCGGACGAGCACGGGAGCGTGAGGCTCGCTGGCCATGGCGGACGGTGGCATCGGGTGCTCGCGGGGCAACGGCTACGGCACGCAAACGATACGAAGGAGAGGGGGGCTAGGTTGAGTAGCTCACGGCGGTTGCGGTATGCGTCTCAGCGGGCTCGGGGAAGGCCGGAGCTAAGCGGGCCGTCGAGGTGGATCTCCGGCTACCGAGGAGGAAGAAGGCGTCAGGGGTGGCGCTTCAGGGCCTTTCCGGTCGTATGGCTCGGTGCGGAGGACATGGACGCTGCGGCGGAGCTCTTGGACAGCTTAGGGAGGCGAGGCGGTGGCTATGGCCGCGGTGGTGCTCGTCGACGCGGCCGTGGTAGCTTCGGCCATGGCGAGGAGGAGCAGGGGAGCGAGGGGGAGACTGAGTGAGGGTGAGAGAACGGTAGAGAGTGGTGCGTGGCGTCTCTAGGGTGCAGGGGAAGGGCCTCGAGGGTGAGGCAGGCAGGGAGGAGGTGGCGGCCTTAGCGCGCGCCATGCCCGCCTTCGCCTCTGCCTACTGGTAGAGGTTGAGGACGACTGGCACTGTGGGCCAGTGGGCCACACAGTGCTGGGCCGGCTGGGGTGCGAGGTAAGCCCTAGGTAAGTGCTCTCTCTCTCTCTTTTTATTTCTATTTTCTATTTTCTATTTTTGTTTTGCTTTAATAAAAATGCTAGAGCATTTTCATAAATCATGAAAATATTTGTGGGCACTGTCTGGATTAATTCCAACAACCCTCATTTACTTTGAAGATTATTTGGACATTTAAAATCATTTATAGGGTTTAAATGTCCAAATGCAAATAGTTATGACTTAATTCAAAGATCCAAAATGGATCCCAAAATTATGAAACCATTTTTGGCAGAGGTTTTAGCCAAGACCAAGAATGGTGAACATTTTGTGAAGGGCACTTTGGGTACATTGAAAAGTATTTATTATGAACCTAGTTGAGTTCGCTTGGTGCTAGGGTTTGAACAACCCCATTTCAAGTTTAAAAGAAATTTAGACATGATGCACATGATCATGCAGAGTCAAGAAAATGCTAAATCTATAGGGCTGTGATAAGTCACTCCCACTAAACAAGAATCTCGTCCCGAGACTCAAGACATGAGGTAAGAAGACAGAGGGGACACAAAGCTAACACGATCTTCACGATGCAACTTCCCTTCTCGGAGATGTTGATCATTGCATCATATTGGTCTAGACGTCTTTGTTTTTGGGATCTTCATCCAACATGAGGAAATAGACAGCTCTGCAAGGATGGATCGTCTTAATGATCACAAGATCAACTTACGGAACGAGACGTAGGAACATCTCTTGAGCCGAGACACGAAGCATACATCCAAAGGGATGGAGTGAAGCGGATGACGAAGGTTCACTAGGTGGACAACAATTTCACACTTAAGGAGATGGTGATCGGTTGTCAACATAGCGAGGAGTTGATTTGCCATGATACCGTAACGGGGCACCTTGGAAAAAGGTGACTCGTAGAATTATTCCCTTAAGTGGCAAAAATAATTAGTTTTGATATAGAGATCATTGAAATTCTCTATACGAGCCTAAGGCAATCACAAACGATCGTTTGACGGAGTTCGAGAGAACGACATTCTCGGGCCAGAATGGATGATGTGGACTACCTTGTTGAAGACAACACAAGGGATGATTTTGTTTATCATCGGAAATGGATGGAACCCATGGTAAAATGGCACATTGGCGGTGCAAGCTGGGAACAAAATGCAAATGTTGGGAATGATTCTGGTAACTGGGAAGAAACTCAACAGTAGATAGTGATTCCACTATTGGAATGGTTATACCATAACCGGGGAAGCTGGGAGCAATCTCGGTTGGTAACTATGATAGCACCTAGTGCTTGTGCGTTCTTTCAAGAGCTTGAGCATTTCAATAATCATCAAGGTTTTACGAACATCCGTGTCAAGGGTGCTGACAACACAAGATGCTACCATGATGAATAGCGATGGACGATGCAGATGCAAAGGAAGATAACACTTTCTCAGACTTCATCTTAGCGAGACCATGGGGACAAAATCTGGATGATCGACCGAGAGACATTTAGCACTCCGCTTCTAATGTTCTCCTTGATGTGCTAGTGCAACCCATTAATTAAGATGGTTTGGTACCCAGAACATCAAGTAAAAGGTCAGAATTCGGGAGCACAAGAATCCATAAGGAATGACTATGGAGTAAATCCTACGAAATCCTCATGGGGAGGTGGCCAACTTCCTCAATCAAGATACTACAATAATGGGCCTTCCGGTTGGGTGTGTTGGCCACGACATCCACTTTACCGGGTTATGGGGAGAACAATATTATAGTTCTTGGGAAACATTCCAATCATCATATCTGCCTGAGATTCAGATCTGGTTGGTATCAGAATATTCCAGACTCATCAAGTCTAGAAGGAAAAATGAAAGTTTGCAACACAAATCGATGAGATGATGTATCGAGATTCTCGGGGATTGAACTACGATAGCAAGCTCCAAAACATGAGCTGGTTCTGCTACAACATGTGAATACGTTGTCCGAGACAAGCATGACCACACAGTAGTCTTATAATAAAACACTACCGAGTTCAGGAGGGGAACCATCATCGAGGATATCGAAGTCCTTGAATAAGTCTTGCTCTTAAGAAGGAACTTCTTCTCCTTGAAAAAATCAATCAGTGGCTTGGTGTGCTACGAAATACATATGGAGTGGAGGTAATTAATCTACCAAACCATAGTATACTTTGCACATGTGTGATTAACTTGGGATGATTCCAAGGAAGCAACATTGACTTTATCGAACTTCACGGCGGCAACTTGCATCAAATGCACTTGAATTCGAGGAAGTCATTTCTTTCATCCGAACATATGCTTCACGAACGGGTCATGAAGATAATTCTTATAAAAGTTTCCAATACTAGCTGGGTGTTCAACACAAATCATGGAGAAGATAACAATGTCGCATATGGGCTCAACAACAATTCATCCAGGTTTCCATATAATTGGAGTTCCACAATTGTGTGAACACAATGATAGCATTGGTCAAACCAAAAGATATAATGGTGTACGCTCGAGGAGACAACCACGAGTAAGACAACATTACGACCATCGTTGGTTCTGATTTGATTTGACGATAACCCACACTCAAATCAAGGCTTTGATAAGACAATAGATCCAACAATTGACCACGGGTATCAATCAATGAAAATATCATATTTTCTTCAACACATACACACAAAGATATCCCTTTGGAATGAACTGAGTGGGACAAGCTTTTATCTTCCAACTCTCCAAGTTGTTTTTTAGCTTAACCAACTTGCTCAGGGTATCCGACACATATTCTTGGAGAAAGGATGGTTTACAAGAATACTAACTTGATCATGAGCTCAACATAGCGGTCAAGTGACAACCTGGTGATACTTCCGAGAAGGTATTCGGAAAATCATGAACCACCTATATGTTACTAAGCTCGTAAACAATATTGCTTTTCAGGGCAAGATGATATGATCACAAGAGTGAGGGATTGGCACAATCCTAACTCATTGATTGAGGAGTGCACCGGAAATAAGGACTAGATAGCGCGATCAACCATAGGGTGATGATTAGATAATCAACACGCTAAGAATGAGGTTATTGTCCATTTATCTACCAAGCAACGGAGTTGCCAGGAGTATAGATTTCACACATCACGATTCACTTGTTGGTATTCCGGTTACAATAACACGGAGACCGAGGAATGAATGATGATGGCGAGAGGTATTACTGTATCAAGAGTTCACGGGAGGTGGTGCAATTCCCATGACATTCTTGACATAAAAGAGGGTAACACTCAAAGGTAGAGCAGAGCAAAAGCTAGATTGGCATTTTGATCTGTGGAATACAACTGCTTTGACCCAATCCTCGATATGGATGAGGTACTCGAGTTTGTTTCTCCTAGTCATTCTGAAATAGAATGAATTGACGGACCATAAGAATAATAGGCATCGATAACACGAATGCACAACTACTCTTGATTATCAACTGATAGACGGGGGTTATAATACAACTAAAGGGACAACTCAAAGGAACATATATCTTTCTGAGTTGTGGATGCATAGGTTGGTATGTCGGGCAAAGCTCAAGATATTTCTTCCGGATAACCCATGCAGAAAGGTAGGACTGGCAGAGTCACAATATGAATAGAAAACTCATCAAGAGAACTCCGGTTGTGATCTTTTGGTTCAGAAGAACTTTTGCCATGATGGTTCATGGTATTGGAAGAATGATATACCATGGACCTCGAGGACTATCACAAGGTCACTAATATCCTAAAGGAACGAGCAAAACTATCAACATGAGGTAAGTGGAGTGAATCTTGGGTTCAAGAACCCATGAATAGAATGCCTACTAACTAAGTGGCATCAGAGGATGCTTTCGAGAATGATGGACAGAATCATCACACTGGGAATATAAGAATTGCTAGATTACTGGGTGATTCTCTGAGACACCTAGGGGCCATAATAATAATTCAAACATATATGTCGAGGTAATAGAGTACCTCAACACACTGGCTAGTGTGGTTAATCTGGCCCAAGGGAGCATCGGGAACATGCAGAAGGGATGTGCAACTGCATCGCACTATTTAGAAACCTGGGATGACTCGGACAGCATAACGGCTGTAAATGCCCAGAAAGATTTTGAGATCCAAGCAAAAAGGTAGCATAACTACTTAACTTCATAATGTCAAGGTTCTGAGACCAACAGTTGAACACCAAGAAGTAGTAGAAACTGAGATGAGGGTTGAATCCATCATTAACATGATCCTGATAAATTGAATGAGAATCCTAGTTCTTAATCCCCGTAGAAAGAAGAATGTGACTCAGATCAGAAGGTCATAGGATAAAGGAGTAAAAAGAGCCTTACGTTCCCTTCCACAATCAGTTCCCTTATTATAACTAAAGAGTTTCTAGACACGACTTCGACCAGTTTGGCTTACTAATCCTACAGGCAGTCAGGCTCTGATACCAAAGCTGTCAGGACCCCGATCCTAAGTCACACGGGTCTAGCCTGTAACACATCATATCACTTTGCGGCCTCACGCACGGTATCCCCACGGGTGCCACCTTACCTGGCCCGGGACCATTTGCGCATTTTGGCACACGTATATGATAGTGTCGCTAGCATCCATATGACAGAGAACCCGGGCCGACATGACTAGTTATAAACCAAAAGTGGCACTAAATTAGGAGTGAGGGTGTCCCTCTCACTTTGGGACTTAGCCGCAAGCCAGTCCTTGCCTAAGTTAAAAACTAGTATGAGTGAGAGCGTCCCTCCCACTCAGAGGCTTAGCCGCGAGCCAGTCCTCGCCTAAGAAAAAAACTACACCGATTTAGAGCATCCCACTCACTCGGGGGCTTAGCCGCGAGCCAGTCCTCGCTTAAGTTAAAAACTAGTCCGAGTTAGAGCTTCCCTCTCACTCATGGGCTTAGCCGTGAGCCAGTCATCGCCTAAGTTAAAACCTCCTCCGAGTGAGAGCGTCCCTCTCAGTCGGGGGCTTAGCCGCGAGCCAGTCCTCGCCTAAGTTGAAAACTACCCCGAATGAGAGCAACCCTCTCACTCGGGGGCTTAGCCGCGAGCTAGTCCTCGCCTAAGTGCAAAAACTACTTCGATTGAGAGCGTCCCTCTCACTCAGGGGCTTAGCCCGAGCCAGTCCTCACCTAAGTTAAAAACTACTCCAAGTGAGAGTGGCCCTTTCACTCTGGGGCTTAGCCACGAGCTAACTCTCCTCTAAGTTAAAAACTACTCTGAATGAGAGCGTCCCTCTCACTCAGGGGCTTAGACACGAGACACTCCTCGCCTAAGTTAAAAATTTATCCGAGTGAGAGCCTCCCTCTCACTCGGGAGATTAGTTGCGAGCCAGTCCTCACCAAAGATAAAAGTACTCCTAGTGAGAGAACCCCTCTCACTCGCAGGCTTAGCCACGCGCCAGTCCTCACCTAAGTTAAAAACTACTCCGAGTGAGGGCATCCCTCTCACTTAAGGGCTTAGCCGCGAGTCAGTCCTTGCCTAAGTTAAAAAGTACTCATAGGGAGAGCGTCCCTCTTACTCAGGGGCTTAGCTGCAAGCCAGTTCTCGCCTAAGTTAAAAACTACTCAAAGTGAAAGTGTCCCTCTCACTCAGAGGCATAGCCGCAAGCCAGTCCTCGCGTAATTTAAAATCTACTCCCAGTTAGAGCATCCCTATCACTCGGGGGCTTAGCTGTGAGCCAGTCATCGCCTAAGTTAAAATCTCCTCCGAGTGAGAGTGTCCCTCTCAGTCGGGGGCTTAGTCGCGAGCTAGTCCTCGCCTAAGTTAAAAACTACTCCAAAAGAGAGCGGACCTCTCACTCGGGGTGTCACAGCCCCAGTTTAGCATTTGTTTGTCCCTGCATGATCATCATGTCATCATGTTGCCATTTCAAAAGAAACCTGAAATGGGCATGTTCAAACCCTAGCACTAAATAATTTCAACTAGGGTAAAAAATAAAATCCTTTCGAATGAACCCAAAATGCTTTCATCAATGTTTGATAATTTTGGCAAGGCTTTGAGAGCAAACCAAAAATAGTGAACATTTTTGTGGAATATTTTGGGCACTGAATAAAATCATACCTTATTTGCATTTGGGCATTTAAACTTTATATATTATTTTAAATGTCCAAATATTCATGAACGAAAATGTTGGCTGTTGGAAATAATCCAAACAGTGGCCACAAGTAGTCTCATGATTTTTGAAAATGCTCTGGCATTTAAAAAAAAGGTAAAACAAATGTAAAAATAGAAAACAGAAACAAAAATAGAAAAAAGGGTAGAAGACTTACCCGACGCTTACCAGTAGCAGAGGCGGCCCAGCTCTTGTTGGCCCTGCCCACCTCCTCCTTCTGTCGCCTTCCACCACACGCCAGTAGGCAGCGCGCATGGCCACCGCGCGCCGGCACGCGCCCGACCACCTCCTGCCTGCCTGCGTGCACCCCCGATGCCCTGGACGTCTCTGGCATCGCCACACACTCCCTGGCCTCTCTCTCACTCTCCCCCGTGTCCATCCCCTCCTCTATCCCTCTCTGCCGAGCTCCACTTAGTGAGCTCATCGCTGTCGTTCGCCGCGCGCATGGCCACCGCTGCCGCCTCGCCCTTCTAGCATGCCCACGAGCTCCGCCACGACCTCCTCGTCCTCTCCACCGAGACACATGAGCTGGCAAGCACCGCAACACCCTCGACGCAGTCGTCTTCAACCTCCAGCTCCCCAGTTCGCCGGAGATGCTCCGACGCTGTCCGGCCTCCCTCGAGTCTTCTGACCTCCTCTCCGACACCGATGTGAGCTCCTTCTCCGAACCCCTCTCTTCATGCGTTCGATTTCATCCTATAGCCACCGTCCCCACGAGCTCCAAAGCCCGCCGACATCATGTCTCATCGCCGTCGCGGCCAGAGCTAGCTATGACCGCAACCGAGCACTACAACATGTTCAGCACGCCGTCAGGAGCCCAGAACACCCACCAGTTGCTCCTACCGTGCGCTGTAGCGTCATTATCGCCGACACCTGATCTCCGGCCATAGCCCAAGTGCTCGCCGTCGTCGACTCCGGGCACCCCGCGACCTGCTGCTGCCTCCACTAGATGCGCTGGAGTGCAGGCTCCCTCCTGGTGCCCTCGGCACCTCGATCCGTCGCCTCTGGCGCAACTCCGGCGGACCCCCGCCGTCGGCTGTGGTCGTCGTCGGCTATCTTCCGTCCAGCCGACGTTTTCTCATTAGTATAGGCACTAACAACCCTCCTAGTCACTAACAGGTGGGCCTAGAGCCCTGCTAATTTCCGATTAGTGCTAACTAACAATTAGTTAACCACTGAATCGCTGACTAGTGGGCCCTGGCCCCACTGACAGTTTAGTTAGTATTAACTTAAGGCTAACTATCCATGTTAGTTAGTTGTGTCACTAACACGTGGGGCCCAGACTCTGTTAACCTTTAGTTTAGTTTTAAACTTAATTAGTTAGCCTGAGTCACTGATCAGTGGACCCCACAATTCAGGTTTGACCTTGGTCGCCCCGTTGACCTGCTGACATCAGCATGAAGTGATGTTGATGTAGTAAATATTTTTTGGGATTTAAAATATATCAGAAATGATTTATTTATTTCAGAAAATGTTTAAAACTTCTAAAAGTCATAGAAAATAATCTATAACTCCAATGAAAATAATTTATATATGAAAAATGATCAGAACAATCCAAAAAATCTGTTTATGGCATTTTCATGCATGTTTGAACAACTTACAACCACTGTTTAGGACAATTCAAATAAATGGCATTTGAATAATCACATATTGAGTTTGCATTTGCACCTTTGGTTCAGACCAACTTCATTTAATATGGTTGCTAGTTGCATTAGCTCAATCAACATCATATTGCCATGTCATGATCATGCATCATATTGTCGCATTATATTGATTGTGTTCTCTCTTGTTGCCGGTGTTTGTCCCCTCTTAGTAGACGACGTTCCGAACATATGAGATCGATGACACTGATGAAGACACAGTGATATCTTCAGAAGTGCTAGGCAAGCAACCCCCATTGAACATTCTGACAAGATCCCACTCTCTCGCTCTTGTTGTCTTTTACTGCATTAGGACAACAACGTTTCAACTGCTTTTGCTGCGGTAGCTGAACCCCTTTTCCTCTACATGACCTGTCATTGCCACAGTAAATAGTTGAAATCCACTAGAATGAGAATCCTAGTTCTTAATCCCCGTAGAAAGAAGAAGGTGACCCAGATCAGAAGGTCATAGGATAAAGGAGTAAAAAGAGCATTACGTTCCCTTCCACAATCAATTCCCTTATTATAACTAAAGAGTTTCTAGACACGACTTCGACCAGTTTGGCTTACTAATCCTACAGGTAGTCAGGCTCTGATACCAAAGCTGTCAGGACCCTCACACCGGTCTAGCCTGTAACACATCATATCACTTTGCGGCCTCACGCACGGTATCCCCACGGGTGCCACCTTACCTGGCCCGGGACCGTTTGCGCATTTTGGCACACGTATATGATAGTGCCGCTAGCATCCATATGACAGAGAAACCGGGCCGACATGACTAGTTATAAACCAAAAGTGGCACTAAATTACAGAGACATGCATACATGACCCAGCAACGAACGTGTTGGTCATCAACTTATGAACCCAAGTCATAGCAAGCTACAAGGACTTAAAGGAACAACGTGTGACATTTCCCCTAAGGGACAGACACAGGAACGAAGAAGGACACATGCCGGCTAGCCTAAGTGTTCCAGAGCAGTAGCAAGCTACCAAGGCTCAGTGGAAGCAACAGGAGGCATTTCCCTGTAAGATAGGCTACCAAGGGTAAACAACTAGGTGTCGGATCCCACACATAGCAATACACATTACACGTACGCATAACATGCAAGTATGTGATGTACAACATGGCATCACAACATAACTCAACAACTCATATCACTAGTAGATAAAGGGTCATCAGACCCGGTTCGTTTGGGCCTTTAGCCCCGGTTCCTGAACCGGGACAAAAGTGTCGGTACTAATGCTCTGACCCTTTAGTCCCGGTTCAATCCAGAACTGGGGTAGATGGGTGTCCACGTTGCATGTGCGCCGAGCCCAGGCAGGAGGGGCTTTGGTCCCGGTTGGTGGTACCAACCGGGACCAAAAGGCATCCACGCGTCAGCATTTCTGTGGCTGTGGTTTTTTTTTT
>LR738712.1:286936974-286959153 GCA_902687465.1 Secale cereale
GGCGACGGGGCGGCGTCGGGGGCGACGACGTCGCCGCGACGGGGCGACGGCGACGGGCCGACGGGACGATGGCCGGGGCGACGGGGGTGGGGAAGGAGAGAGGAGGTGTCAGGGGCGGGGAAGGAGAGAAGTGAATGAAAATTTTGCAAGTGCTGATTATATAGGAGGGGCATTAGTCCCGGTTTGTGGCACCAACCGGGACCAATGCCCCCCTTTAGTCCCGGTTGGTGCCACCAACCGGGACCAAAGGTCCCTTTTCAGCAGCACAAAGGGCGGGAAGGAGGGGCCTTTGGTCCCGGTTGGTGGTACCAACCGGGACTAAAGGGGGGTATTAGCCCCGGTTGGTGCCACGAACCGGGACCAAAGGTGGGTATTGGTCCCGGTTCGAGCCACCAACCGGGACCAATAGCCTATGCACAGCGGCGTGGTGGTGGTAGTTTAGTCCCACCTCGCTAGCTGAGAGCGCCCATCACCTGTTTATAAGCCTTGCTGCCTCCTTCATCTCGAACTCCTCTTAACTGCAGGCCTAAGGGCCTAAACTGACACTACTTTGCCTGTGGGCTTGCTGGGCTTTCTACGGGCCTGAATCCTGGCCCATGGTTGGGTTTCTAGTCGTATTCAGACCGTGTTGGCCTAGTAGGTGGCATTTTTTTCTTTGTTTCTTTATTTTTTTAGTTTTGTTTCTACTTTCAACAAAATACTTACTATTGCTATTTTTATTTATTTGTTTTCTTTGTTGCTTTATTTATTTTATTTTGTTTCTATTTACAACAAAATACTTATTGTTGCTATTTTTTTTTTGCAAGTTTTTTTGTTTTGTTTTCTGCATTATTTATTTTCTTTTGTTTTTTGCTTTATTTTTTAATTCTTTCTGGTAAAACCAATTACAAACTTTCTGTTAGTGCAAGTAGTATTCAAATTTGAATAGTTTAAATTTGAAACTATTTGTTTTCTTTGTTGCTTTATTTATTTTATTTTGTTTCTACTTACAATGAAATACTTATTGTTGCTATTTTTAATTTTTTTTGCAAGATTTTTTTTGTTTTCTGCATTATTTATTTTCTTTTGTTTTTTGCTTTTTTTTTAATTCTTTCTGGTAAAACCAATTACAAACTTTCTGTTAGTGCAAGTAGTATTGAAATTTGAATAGTACAAACGGACAATGGTATCATACTCGTTTGTTACAAAGTTGGCATGGTATCATTATAATAGTTGCGGAAAAAAGTCTTCACTTTTTCTTCGCTTGTGTCATTTTCTTATTGCGCCGTAACCATGGATAATCTTCATCGTTTATCAGGATGCTTGGGTCAGCCTTGACTTTGAAGGGAGGAATTTCATGAAACTTTTCATAATCTTCAGACATGTCTGTCTTGCCCTCCACTCCCAGGATGTCCCTTTTTCCTGAAAGAACTATGTGGCGCTTTGGCTCATCGTATGATGTATTCGCTTCCTTATCTTTTCTTTTTCTCGGTCTGGTAGACATGTCCTTCACATAGATACATGTGCCACATCATTGGCTAGGACGAACGGTTCGTCAGTGTATCCAAGATTTTTCAGATCCACTGTTGTCATTCCGTACTGTGGGTCTACCTGTACCCTGCCTCCTGACAGATTGACCCATTTGCACTTAAACAAAGGGACCTTAAAATCATGTCCGTAGTCAAGTTCCCATATGTCCACTATGTAACCATAATATGTGTCCTTTCCCCTCTCGGTTGTTGCATCAAAGCGGACACCGCTGTTTTGGTTGGTGCTCTTTTGATCTTGGACAATCGTGTAAAATGTATTCCCATTTATCTCGTATCCTTTGTAAATCAATACAGTCGAAGATGGTCCCCTGGACAACAAGTACAACTCATCACAAACAGTGTTGTCACCTCTGAGACGTGTTTCCAACCAACTGCTGAAAGTCCTGATGTGTTCACATGTAATCCAGTCGTCGCATTGCTCCGGGTTTTTGGAGCGCAGACTATTCTTGTGTTCATCGACATACGGGGTCACTAATGTAGAGTTCTGTAGAACTGTGTAGTGTGCTTGAGACCAAGAATATCCGTCCCTGCATATTATTGAGTCCCTTCCAAGCGTGCCTTTTCCAGTCAGTCTCCCCTCGTACCGCGATTTAGGGAGACCTATCTTATTAAGGCCAGGAATGAAGTCAACACAAAACCCGATGACATCCTCTGTTTGATGGCCCATGGAGATGCTTCCTTCTGGCCTGGCGCGGTTACGGACATATTTCTTTAGGACTCCCATGAACCTCTCAAAGGGGAACATATTGTGTAGAAATACGGGCCCGAGAATGACAATCCCGTCGACTAGATGAACTAGGACGTGTGTCATGATATTGAAGAAGGATGGTGGGAACACAAGCTCGAAACTGACAAGACATTGCAACACATCACTCCTTAGCCTTGGTACGATTTCTGGATCGATCACCTTCTGAGAGATTGCATTGAGGAATGCACATAGCTTGACAATGGCTAATCGGACGTTTTCCGGTAGAAGCCCCCTCAATGCAACCGGAAGCAGTTGCGTCATAATCACATGGCAGTCATGAGACTTTAGGTTCTGGAACTTTTTCTCTGCCATATTTATTATTCCCTTTATATTCGACGAGAAGCAAGTCGGGACCTTCATACTGAGCAGGCATTCAAAGAAGATTTCTTTCCCTTCTTTCGTAAGAGCATAGCTGGCAGGACCTTCATACTGCTTCGGAGGGATGCCGTCTTTTTCGTGCAAACGTTGCAGGTCCTCCCATGCCTCAGTTGTATCTTTTGTCTTTCCATACACGCCCAAGAAGCCTAGCAGGTTCACGCAAAGGTTCTTCGTCACGTGCATCACGTCGATTGAAGAGCGGACCTCTAGGTCTTTCCAGTAGGGTAGGTCCCAAAATATAGATTTCCTCTTCCACATGGGTGCGTGTCCCTCAGCGTCATTCAGAACAGCTAGTGCGCCGGGGCCCTTTCCAAAGATTACGTGTAAATCATTGACCATAGCAAGTACGTGATCACCGGTACGCATGGAGGGCTTCCTCCGGTGATCTGCCTCGCCTTTGAAATGCTTGCCTTTCTTTCGACATTGATGGTTGGTCGGAACAAATCGACGATGGCCTAGGTACACATTCTTCCTGCACTTGTCCAGGTATATACTTTCAGTGTCATCTAAACAGTGCGTGCATGCGTGGTATCCTTTGTTTGTCTGTCTTGAAAGGTTACTGAGAGCGGGCCAATCGTTGATGGTCACGAACAGCAACGCCTTTAGGTCAAATTCCTCCTGTCTGTGCTCATCCCACGCACGTACACCGTTTCCATTCCACAGCTGTAAAAGTTCTTCAACTAATGGCCTTAGGTACACATCAATGTCGTTGCCGGGTTGCTTAGGGCCTTGGATGAGAACTGGCATCATAATGAACTTCCGCTTCATGCACATCCAAGGAGGAAAGTTATACATACATAGAGTCACGGGACAGGTGTTGTGATTGCTGCTCTGCTCCCCGAAAGGATTAATGCCATCCGCGCTTAAAGCAAACCATACGTTCCTTGGGTCCTTTGCAAACTCCTCCCAGTACTTTCTCTCGATTTTTCTCCACTGCGACCCGTCAGCGGGTGCTCTCAACTTCCCGTCTTCCTTACGGTCCTCACTGTGCCATCGCATCAACTTGGCATGCTCTCTGTTTCTAAACAAACATTTCAACCGTGGTATTATAGGAGCATACCACATCACCTTCGCAGGAACCCTCTTCCTGGCGGGCTCGCCATCAACATCACCGGGGTCATCTCGTCTGATCTTATACCGCAATGCACCGCATACCGGGCATGCGTTCAGATCCTTGTATGCACCACGGTAGAGGATGCAGTCATTAGGGCATGCATGTATCTTGTGCACCTCCAATCCTAGAGGGCATACAACCTTCTTTGCTGCGTATGTACTGTCGGGCAATTCGTTATCCTTCGTAAGCTTCTTCTTCAATATTTTCAGTAGCTTCTCAAATCCTTTGTCAGCCACAGCATTCTCTGCCTTCCACTGCAGCAATTCCAGTACGGTACCGAGCTTTGTGTTGCCATCTTCGCAATTGGGGTACAACCCTTTTTTGTGATCCTCTAACATGCGATCGAACTTCAGCTTCTCCTTTTGACTTTCGCATTGTGTCCTTGCATCGACAATGACCCGGCGGAGATCATCATTTGGTTCCTCTTGATCTTCAGCAGCTCCACTCGTTGCAGCATCATTGGGCACTTCGTCTGGTTCCTCTTGATCTTCACCAGCTCCCCCCATTGCAGCATCACCGTATTCAGGGGGCACATAGTTGTCATCGTACTCTTCTTCTTCGCCGTCTTCCATGATAACCCCTATTTCTCCGTGCCTCGTCCAAACATTATAGTGTGGCATGAAACCCTTGTAAAGCAGGTGGGAGTGAATGATTTTCCGGTTAGAGTAAGACATCGTATTCACACATTTAGTGCATGGACAACACATAAAACCATTCTGCTTGTTTGCCTCAGCCACATTTAGAAACTCATGCACGCCCTTAATGTACTCGGAGGTGTGTCTGTCACCGTACATCCATTGCCGGTTCATCTGCGTGCATTATATATAATTAAGTGTGTCAAAAACCATTACAAAACATCATAAATAGATAATTAAGTGACCAAATGGATAAAAGTTCATCATCACATTAAAACCAAAGTACATACATATATAGTTCTCATCTAACAACATATAGCTCTCCATACACATCGAAACTATGTAAAACATTTCAATGCGAAAACAAATGCGATCATAATCGCAACCAAGGTAACAATTGATCCAACGGCATAATGATACCAAGCCTCCGTATGAATGCCATATTTTCTAATCTTTCTAATTTTCAACCGCATTGCATCCATCTTGATCTTGTGATCATCGACGACATCCGCAACATGCAACTCCAATATCATCTTCTCGTCCACAATTTTTTTTATTTTTTCCTTCAAGAATTTGTTTTCTTCTTCAACTAAATTTAACCACTCGACAATAGGGTCCATCTTGATCTTGTGATCATCGATGACTTCCGCAACATGCAACTCCAATTCCATCTTCTCCTCCTCCATTTTTTCCAATTTTTTCTTTAAGGAAATGTTTTCCTCTTCAACTAAATTTAACCTCTCCACAAGAGGGTCGGTTGGAATTTCCGGTTCAACTACCTCCTAGACATAATAAAACATCTATGCATGTTAGGTTGGTCGGCATAACTATCATAAACACTAAAACAAATAGTTATAAATGAAAGATAATATACCACATCCGAATCGTAGACAGGACGAGGGCCCACGTGGGCGGATATCAAAACCATCGCACTATATAATAACAAGCAATAATAAACATAAGAAAATTAGACAAATATCTATCTAAAGCAATAATAACAAGCAATAATAAAATTAAGAAAAGCATGGACATAACAAGAGGCTCACCACGGTGGTGCCGGTGACGAGTTCGGCGGGGGCGATCGACGGCGGGGAAGACGGGGATGGGACGTGACGGACCGCTAAACCTAGACAAATCTTGGAGAAAATAGAGCTTCGAGAGGAGAAAAGCTTAACTAGTGTGGCTCGGGCATTCCATCGAACACGTTGCGTGCATAGGAGGTGAGCTAGAGCACCACTAACCCCTCTCCCCCTTGGCCAGAAAAAAAAACAGAGCAGTGTGCTCTGATCTTGAGTGAGGGGGTATATATAGGCACCTCATTGGTCCCGGTTGGTGCTACGAACCGGAGCTAAAGGGGTGCCTTTGGTCCCGGTTCATATCACCAACCGGGACCAATGGTGGTGGGCCAGGAGCAAGACCCATTGGTCCCGGTTTGTCGCCCTAACCGGGACCAAAAGGTCCAGACGAACCGGGACCAATGGCCCACGTGGCCCGGCCGGCCCCCTGGGCTCACGAACCGGGTCCAGTGCCCCCATTGGACCCGGTTCTAGATTGAACCGGGGCAAATGGGCTGGACAGGCCTGGACCAAAGCCCTGTTTTCTACTAGTGTATAGATAAAGGCCCAGAAGAGCCATCATAACATTTATTTCAAACAGAGGTCCCATGACCCAACATACAGAGCATACAGGCAATAGAAGCGTAACATGTCTGAGTACAGACAACTACAAATGGAAAAGGCTGAGAAGCCTGACTATCTACGAGACCCTCCCAAGGGTAGAAGATCATAGCTGAGGTAACAAGCTAAACGTCAAAGTCCATGCGGAACCACTAGTGAGACTGAAGTCTCTCTGCAAAAACATAAATTAAGCAAACGTGAGTACAAAGGTACTCAGCAAGACTAACATCAGAACTAGCTACATATGCATCAGTATCAACAAAGGGGGTGGTGGAGTTTGACTGCAGCAAGCCAGCTTTGACTCGGTGGCTATCCTAAACTACGACTGCAAGTAACTCTTTGAGGTGGCGCACACGAGTCCACATATTCACCAATCAATACACCACTATGGATCCGCTTCTGTCTCCCTACGAGAAGGCCATCCATATCACTCACGCTTATCTTACGCGTTTTAGAGTATCCACTTCCACTTGTCTATGAACTGTACAGGTAACCCAGAAGTCCATTACCGTTGACACGGCTATTCGAATAGATGATGTTAACCCTGTAGGGGTGTACTTCTTCACACACGCTCCCACCACTTATCGCCGTTTACATGACATGTACTCGGCAACCTTCAAGCGGAAGCCTAGCAAGGGTGTCGGCCACGACCTGACAAACCACACAAGTCCCTAGTCCAGGTTTATCGCCTATTTGGATTCCATCCGTGGGGAGATCCGGCCGGGGTGTCGCTCACGGCCCCAAACGATGTGTACAGGGTTCTCGAGTCACCAAATGGGCGACCGGTACACCGTGCCACGTACCTGCCGCGTCACAGCCCACCCCGAGGGTCAGCGCTGCGCACGACCTCCAGTAAACTACAAACACCAGAAACTAGTAGCAACTCCTGGGCAAAGGACATGGGCAGTTAATAAGTCGAGAGGGTCCATTGGTTTCGGGCCCAATGTATGGTAGTAACTGGTCATGGATCACAAACACAGAACTCAGTTCCTGAGGACGGCTGCAATGAGACAACCCACCATGTACTCCTACATGGCCTCTCATCGCTACCTTTAGCAAATCGTGTTCACACGCTTAGCTCTCAGTAGTAGGACAAATTCACCACATTCCAATTCATCCCCGATGAATCAGACCAGACACAACTCTAAGTTATAGCAGGCATAACCAGAAAGCATGAATGAGTAGGCACAACATGGCTCAAACAACTCCTAATCATGCTAGTGGGTTTCAACTATTTACTGTGGCAATGACAGTTCATGCAGAGGAAAGTGGTTCAACTACCACAGCAGGTAACAGTTGAAGCGTTGTTGTCCTAATGCAGTAAATGAGAGCAAGAGTGAGAGAGTGGGATTGTATCGGGATGCTCAAAGGGGTTTTTCTTGCCTGGCACTGTGTCTTCATCAGTGTCATCAATCACATCGTCGAAACATGTCTACTGAGAGGGGACAAACACCGGCAAACAAGAGAGAAAACAATCAATGCAATGCGACAATATGATGCATGATCATGACATGGTAATATCCTGTTGATTGAGCTAATGCAACTAGCAACCATATTAAATGAAGTTGGTTTGAACCAAAGGTTCAAATTCAAACTCCATATGTGATTATTCAAATGTCATTTAATTGATTTGACCTGATCAACAGGTTTAACTTGTTCAAACATGCATGAAAATTACATAAACAGATTCTTTGGATTTTTTTGATCATTTTTCATATATAAATTATTTTATTCTGATTTACGGTTGATTTGATATGATTTTTAGAAGTTTTGGGCAGTTTCTGAAAATAAATAAATCATTTCTGATTTATTTTAATGCCAGAAAATACTTACTGCATCAGCATGACTTCATGCTAACGTTAGCAGGTCAACAGTGGCTGGTCCAGGTCAAACCTGACCAGTGGGCCCCACTGGTCAGTCTCTCAGTGATGGCTTGAGTCATAGACAGGTAGGACCAGTCAACAGCCACGTCAGCAAAGTCAACTCTGACGTGTGGGTCTCGTCAGATTTATAACTAAACTAAACAGAAAATTAAACTAACCTAAACAGGCACATGGCCCACAAGTCAGTGGCACTAGGGTGTTTTAGCGGGGTCATTAGTGCTAACTAAGTGGGCCACGTCGGCGGCTTAACGCCGGCGACCAAGGCCGATGGCGGAGGATCGCCGGACTTGCTCGGGACGGCGCTACAAAGTACCATTTCGTGCGTGGTTTGTGGCTACAGCGAGCTGGCGGTGCGGCGCATCTTCTGGCGCAAGCGCCAGAAGCCGGGGTGGCCTACAGAGACGGCAGCGACGACGGAGCCGGCCGCCGGAGCTCGGAGTTGTGCGGACGCGGGGTCACGGAGCATGTTGTGAGGATCTGGTCTGTGCGTTCGGCTCCTAGGAGCACGGTGAGCAGGAGGGTGCTACTGGGGCAGGCGGATGAGCACGGGAGTTCGAGGCTCGCTGGCCATGACAAACGGCGGCAGCGGGTGCTCGTGGGGCGGCGGCTACGGCACGCAAATGATACGAAGGAGAGGGGGGGTTAGGGTGAGTAGCTCACGGCGGTTGCGGTACGCGTCTCAGCGGGCTCGGGGAAGGCCGGAGCTGAGAGGACCGTCGAGGTGGATCTCTGGCGACCGAGGAGGAAGAAGGCGTCAGGGGCGCCGCTTCAGGGCCTTTCCGTACGTATGGCTCGGTGCGGAGGACGTGGACGCTGCTGCGGAGCTCTTGGACAACTTAGGGAGGCGAGGCGGTGGCTGTGGACGCGGTGGTGCTCGTCGGCGCGGCCGTGGTAGCTTCGGCCATGGCGAGGAGGAGCAGGGGAGCGAGGGGGAGATTGAGTGAGGGTGAGAGAGCGGTCGAGAGTGGTGCATGGTGTCTCCTGGGTGCTGGGGAAGGGCCTCGAGGGTGAGGCAGGCAGGGAGGAGGTGGCGGCCTCAGCGCGCGCCGTGCCCACCTTCGCCTCTGCCTACTGGCACAGGTTGAGGACGACTGGCACCGTGGGCCATTGGGCCGCACAGTGCTGGGCCGGCTGGGGCGCCAGGTAAGCCCCAGGTAAGTGCTCTCTCTCTCTCTCTCTTTTTATTTCTGTTTTCTATTTTCTGTTTTTGTTTTGCTTTAATAAAAATACTAGAGCATTTTCATAAATAATGAAAATATTTGTGGGCACTGTCTGGATTAATTCCAACAACCCTAGTTTACTTTCAAGATTATTTGGACATTTAAAATCATTTATAGGATTTAAATGTCCAAATGCAAATAGGTATGAATTAATTCAAAGATCCAAAATGGCTCCCAAAATTATGAAACCATTTTTGGCATAGGTTTTAGCCAAGACCAAAAATGGTGAACATTTTGTGAAGGGCACTTTGGGTACATTGAAAAGTATTTATTTTGAACCTAGTTGAGTTCACTTGGTGCTAGGGTTTGAACAACCCCATTTCAAGTTTAAAATAAATTTAGACATGATGCACATGATCATGCAGAGTCAAGCAAAGGCTAAAGCTATAGGGCTGTGACACCGCAGATCAAAATGCCAACGTAGCTTTAGTTCTATTCTACCTCAGAGTGTTGGTCTCTTTATGTCAGGAATGTCATTAGAATTGCACCATCTCTTATGCATTCTAGTTGCAGTGATACTTCTCGCTATCATCACTCATTTCTTGGTCTCCGTGTTATTGTAACTGGAATACTGATAAGTGAATCGTGATGTGTGAGATCAATACTCCTAGCAACTCCGTCGTATGGTAGTTAATGGACAATAATCTCATTCTTAGTGTGCTGGTTACTGAATCATCATTCTAAGATTGATCGTGCTACCTAGTCCATCTTCCTTGGTGCACTCTTCGATCAATGAGTTAGGATTGTGTCTATCCCTTGCTCTTGTGATCATATCGTCTTGCCCTGAGAAGCAAGATTGTTTTTGAGTTTAATAACATATCGATGGTTCGTGATTTTCCAAATATCTTCTCGGAGGTATCACCAGGTTGTTCCCTGACTACTATGTTGAGCTCTTGATCAAGTTGGTTTTCCGCTAAACCATCCCTTCTCCTAGAACCTGTGTTGGATACCCCTGAGCTAGTTGGTTAAGCTAAACAACAACTTTGAGAGTTGGAAGATAAAAGCTTTGCCTAACTTAGATCATCCTAAAGGGATGTTGTCTGTGTGTTGAAGAAATATGATATTTTCGTGAATTCATCTTCGTGTTCAGTTGCTAGACCTATCATCTTATCTAAACTTTGATTTGAGTGTGGGCTATTGTCAAGTCAAACCAGAACCTTGTTCACATTGTCGTGAAATTCCATCTATATGGAAACCTGGATGACTTGCTGTTGAGCCCATCGACGACATCCTTATCTTCTCCATGATTTTGTTGGATATTAAGCTAGTGTAGGAAACTTTGTAAGCATTGCCTTCATGTTCCGTCCATGAAGCATATGTTGGATGAAAGAAGTGACTTCCTGTAATTCATGAGCATTTGATGTAAGTTGCCATTGTGAATTCGAGATGGTCAATGTTGCTTCCTTTGGAGTCATCTTAAGTCAGTCATGCATGTGCGAGGTACTCTATGGTTTGATTGGTTGGCCGCCTCCATTCTATATGTGTTTAGTAGCACACCAAGCCAATGATTGATTTGTTCAAGGAGAAGGAGTTTCTTCTTAAGAGCATGCCTTATGCAAGGACTTCGTTATCCTCGATGATGGTTCCCAACCTGAACTCGATAGTGTTTTATTATAACACTACTACGTGGTCATGCTCGCCTGGGACAGCATGTTCACATGCGTGTATGTAGCAGAACCAGCTCATGTTTTGGAGCATGCTATCGTAGTTCATTTTCCGAGAATCTCGCAACGTCATATCGTCGATTGCGTTGCTACCTTTCCTTTTCCAGACATGTTGTCTGAAATATCATGTTACCAACCAGATCTGAACCTCAGGCAGATATGATGGTTGGAACATTCCCAACATTTGCATTTTATTCCCAGCTTGCAACCACCATTGTTCCATTTGCCATGGGCTACCCTTCTCAGCACTTGATATTTAGGATCATCTTCAAAAGTGGTCCTGCCATGGGTCCCATCCGTTTCCGGTGATAAGAAAAAATCACTCATTGCGTTGTCTTTAACAAGGTAGTCCACATGATCCATTATAGTCTGAGTATGCCATTCTTCCATACTCCTTCGAACAATCATTTTTTATTTGCCTTAGGCTGGAATGAAGAGTTCCAATGATCTTTGTATCAAAAGTAATTCTTTTTGCCACTTAAGGGAATAATCCTACGAGTCACCTTCTCTAAGGTGCCCCGTCTGGTGACATCGTTTACTATCTTATTTAAGCATGGAATTGTTGCCTACCAATTTAAATCTCCATCATCAGTTTCTTCCATCCCCTTCATATGAGTTTTGAGTCTCAGCTCAAGAGATGTTTCTACCTCTCAATCCATGACTTGATCTTGAAGTGTTCGATCTTCGAGAAGATCGATTCCTGTAGAGTTTCTTGATATCGTATCGTGTTGTATGGAGTTCTCAGAGCTAGACATCAAGACAAAGATGATGATCGAATCAATGTTCTTATGAAGTGCAATCTGGAATGTGGAGATTGTGTTGGCTTTGTGTCCCCTATGTCTTCTTACCTGACGTCTTGAATCTCGGGACGAGATTCTAGTTTAGTGGGGGTGAGTTGTCACAGCCTCAGTTTAGCACTTGTTTGTCCCTGCATGATCATCATGTCATCATGTTGTCATTTCAAAATAAACCTAAAATGGGGATGTTCAAACCCTAGCACCAAATAATTTCAACTAGGGTCAAAAATAAAATCTTTTCCAATGAACCCAAAATGCCTTCATCAATGTTTGATAATTTTGGCAAGGCTTTGAGACCAAACCAAAGATAGTGAACATTTTTATGGTATATTTTGGGCACTGAATTAAATCATACCTTATTTGCATTTGGGCATTTAAACTTTATATATTATTTTAAATGTCCAAATATTCATGAACTGAAATGTTGGCTGTTGGAAATAATCCAAACAGTGGCCACAAGAAGTCTCATGATTTTTTAAAATGCTCGGGCATTTTCAATAAAGCCAAAACAAATGTCAAAAATTGAAAACACCAACAGAAATAGAAAAAAGGGCAGAAGACTTGCCAGACGCTTACCAGTAGCATAGGCGGCCCAGCTCATGTTGGCCCAACCCACCTCCTTCTTCTGTCGCCTTCCACCTCGCGCCAGTAGGCAGCGCGCGTGGCCACCACACGCCGGCACGCGCCCAGCACGTGCCCAGCCACCTCCTGCCTGCTTGCGTGCACCCCCGACGCCGTGGATGTCTCAGGCATCGCCACGCACTCCCTGGCCTCTCTCTCACTCTCCCCCATGTCCATCCCCGCCTCTATCCCTCTCTGCCAAGCTCCACTGAGCGAGCTCGTCGCCACCGTTCGCCGCATGCATGGCCATCGCTGCCGCCTCGCCCTTCTAGCGTGCCCACGAGCTCCGCCTCGACCTCCACGTCCTCTCCACCGAGAAACATGAGCTGGGAAGCACCGCAACACCCTCGAAACCGTCTTCTTCAACCTCCAGCTCCCCAGATCGCCGGAGATGCTCCGACGCCGTCCGGCCTCCCCCGAGCCTTCTGACCTCCTCTCCGACACCGATGTGAGCTCCTGCTCCGAACCCCTCTCTTCCTGTGTTCGATTTCATCCTGTAGCCGCCGTCCCCATGAGATCCAAAGCCCGCCGCTGTCATGTCTCATCGCCGTCGCGGCCAGAGCTAGCTATGACCGCAACCGAGCACTGCAACATGTTCAGCACGCAGTCAGGAGCTCAGAACACCCACCAGTTGCTCCTACCGTGCGATGTAGCGTCGTTTTCGTCGACGCCCGATCCCCTGCCACCGCCCAAGTGCTCGCCGTCGTCAACTCCGGGCACCCCGCGACCTGTTGCTGCCTCCGCTGGATGCGCGGGAGCACAGTCTCCCTCCTGGTGCCCTCGGCGCCTCGACCCGTCGCCTTTGGCGCAACTCCGGCGGTCCCCCGCTGTCAGCTGTGGTCGTCGCCAGCTATCTTCCGGCCAGCCAACGTGTTCTCATTAGTATAGGCACTAACGACCCCCTAGTCACTAACAGGTGGGCCTAGAGCCCTGCTAATTTCCGATTAGTGCTAACTAACAATTAGTTAACCACTAACTCGCTGACTAGTGGGCCCTAGCCCCACTCACAGTTTAGTTAGTATTAACTTAAGGCTAACTAACCCTGTTAGTTAGTTGTGTCACTGACACGTATGGCCCAGACTCTATTAACCTTTAGTTTAGTTTTAAACATAATTAGTTAGCCTGAGTCACTGACCAGTGGACCCCACAGGTCAGGTTTGACCTTGGTAGCCCCGTTGACCTGCTGACATCAGCATGAAGTCATGCTGATGCAGTAAATATTTTCTGGGATTTAAAATAAATCAGAAATGATTTATTTATTTTCAGAAAAGGTTTAAAACTTCTAAAAATCATAGAAAATAATCTATAACACCAATGAAAATAATTTACATATGAAAAATAATCAGAACAATCCAAATAATCTGTTTATAGCATTTTCATGCATGTTTGAACAACTTACATCCACTATTTAGGACAATTTGAATAATCACATATTGAGTTTGAATTTGAACCTATGTTTCAAACCAACTTAATTTAATATGGTTGCTAGTTGCATTAGCTCAATCAACAGCATATTGCCATGTCATGATCATGCATCATATTGTCGCATTGCATTGAATGTGTTCTCTCTTGTTGCCGGTGTTTATCCCCACTCAGTAGACGACGTTCCGATGATATGAGAGCGATGACAGTAATGAAGACACAGTGATATCTTCAGAAGTGCCAGGCAAGCAACCCCCATTGAACACTCCGACAATATCCCACTCTCTCGTTCTTGCTCTCTTTTGCTGCATTAGGACAACAATGTTTCAGCTGCTTTTGCTGTGGTAGCTGAACCCCTTTTCCTCTGCATGACCTGTCATTGCCACAGTAAATAGTTGAAACCCACTAGCATGAGTAGGAGTTGTTTGAGCCATGATGTGTCTACTCATTCATGCTTTCTGGTTATGCCTACTATTGCTTAGAGTTGTGTCAAGTCTGGTTCATCGGGGATGAATTGGAATGGGGTCATCATGTCCTACTGTTGAGAGCTAAGTTGTGGACACGATTTGGTAAAGATAGCGATGAGAGGCCATGTAGGAGTACATGGTGGGTTGTCTCGTTGAAACCGTCCTCAGGAACTGAGTTATGTGTTTGTTGATCCATGAACACCTACTACCACATGTTGGGCCTTGAAATATGACCCCTCTTGACTTATTAACCCCCCTTGTCCGCTGTCCAGGAGTTGCAAGTAGTTTCTGGTGTTTGTAGTATGCTGGAGGCCGTGCGCAGCGCTGACTGGAGGGGCGGGCTATGATGCGGTAGGCACGTGGCATGGTGTACCGGGACGTCCGTTTGGTGCCTCGGGAACACTATACACATCGTTCGGGGCCATATGTGGAAACCTTGGCCGGACTCCCTTCAGATGGAACCTGTATAGGCGATAAACCTGGACTAGTGACTTGTGTGTTTAGTCAGGTCGTGGTCTACACCCACGTCGGCTTTCAGTTGAAGTCTGCCGAGCACATGTCATGTGCAGACGCTAAGTGGTGGAAACATGTGCGAAGAAGTACACCCCTACACGGTTACAAATGATCTATTCAAATAGCCGTGTCCGCGGTAAAGGACTTCTGGGTTTCCTATACAGTTCAGAGATAAGTGAAAGTGGATACTCTAATATGCGCAAGATAAGCATTAGTGCTATGGCTGGCCTTCTCGTAGGGAGATGGGAGAGGATCCATAGTGGTGTATTGATTGGTGAATATGTGGATTCGTGTGCACTACCTCAAAAGAGTTACTTGCAGTCATAGTTCAGGATAGCCACTAAGTCAAAGCTAGCTTGCTGCAGTCAATCTCCACCACCCCCTTTGTTGATACTGATGCATATGTAGCTAGTTCTGATGTAAGTCTTTCTGAGCACCTTTGTACTCACGTTTGTTTAATTTATGTTTTTCCAGAGAGACTTCAGTCTTACTAGTGGTTCCGAGTGGACTCCGACGTTTAGCTTGTTACCTCAGCTACGATTTTGTACCCTTGGGAGGGTCTTGTAGATAGTCAGGCTTCTTAGCCTTTTTCATTTGTAGTTGTCTGTATTCAGACATGTTATGCTTCCGTTGCGTGTATGCTTGGTATGTTGGGTCATGTGACCCCTGTTTGTAGTAAATTCTACGATGGCTCTTCTGGGCCTTATCTATATGAGTTGTTGAGTTATGTTTTGATGCCATGTTGTACATCACATAATTGCATGTTATGCATACGTGTAATGTGTATTGCTATGTGTGGGATCCGACACCTAGTTGTTTACCCTTGGTAGTCTATCTTATGGGGAAATGCCTCCTACTGCTTCCACTGAGCCTTGGTAGCTTGCTACTGCTCTGGAACACTTAGGCTGGCCGGCATGTGTCCTTCTTCGTTCCCGTGTCTGTCCCTTCAGGGAAACGTCATGCGTTGTTCCTTTAAGTCCTTGTAGCTTGCTACGACTTGGGTTCATACGTTGATGACCAACACGTTCGTTACTGGGTCATGACAGACTGTCCCTGTAATTTAGCGCCGCTTTTGGTTTACAACTAGTCATGTCGGCCCGGGTTCTCATGTCGGCCCGGGCTAGGTAAGGTGGCACCCGTGGGGATACCGTGCAAGAGGCTGCAAAGTGATATGATGTGTTACATGATAAATTAGTGTGAATTTGGATCGGGGCCCTGACACGAGGGCCGAGCCACGAGCTAGTCCTCGCCTAAGTTCAAAAACTACTCCGAGTGAGAGTGTCCCTCTCACTCAGGGTCTTAGCCGCGAGCCAGTCCTCACCTAAGTTAAGAACTACTCCGAGTGAGAGCGTCCCTCTCACTCGGGGGTTTAGCCACGAGCCAACACTCGTCTAAGTTAAAAACTACTCTAAGTGAGAGTGTCCCTCACACTTAGGGGCTTAGCCGCGAGCTAGTCCTCACCTAAGTTAAAAACTTCTCCGAGTGAGGGACTCCCTCTCACTCGGGCGCTTAGTTGCGAGCCAGTCCTCGCCTAAGTTAAAAACTACTTCGAGTGAGAGCGTCCCTCTCACTCGGGGGCTTAGCCGCAAGCCAGTCCTCGCCTAAGTTAAAAAATTCTCCGAGTGAGAGCCTCCCTCTCGCTCGGAGGCTTTGCCGCGAGCCAATCCTCGCCTAAGTTAAAAATTAGTCCGACTGAGAGTGTCCCTCTCACCTAGGGGCTTAGCCGCAAGCCAGTCCTCGCCTAAGTTAGAAACTCATTCGAGTTAGAGCACCCTAAGTGAGAGCGTCGCTCTCACTTGTGGGCTTAGCCACAAGCCAGTGCTCGCCTAAGTTAAAAACTACCCTCAGTGAGAGCGTCCCTCTCACTCAGATGCTTAGCCTCGAGCCAGTCCTTGCCTAAGTTAATAACTACTCCGATTTAGAGCATCTCACTCGGAGGCTTAGCCGCGAGCCAGTTCTCGCCTATGTTAAAATCTACTCCAAGTGAGAGCGTCCCTCTCACTCGGGGGCTTAGCCATGAGCCAATCATCGCCTAACTTAAAACCTCCTCCGAGTGAGAGTGTCCCTCTCAGTCGGGGGTTTAGCAACGAGCCAATCCTCGCCTAAGTAAACAACTACTCCGAATGAGAGCACCCCTCCCACTCAGGGCTTAGCCGCGAGCCAGTCCTCGCCAAAGTTCAAAACTCCTCCGAGTGAGTGCGTCCCTCTCACTCGGGGGCTTAGCCGTGAGCCAGTCCTCCCCTAAGTTAAAAACTATTCCGAGTGAGGGCGTCGCTCTCACTTGGGGGCTTAGCCGCAAGCCAGTGCTTGCCTAAGTTAAAAACTACCCTGAGTGAGAGCGTCCCTCTCACTCACAGGCTTAGCCTCAAGCCAGTCCTCGGCTAAGTTAAAACTACTCCGATTTAGAGCATCCCACTCAGTCGGTGGCTTAGCCGCGACCCAGTCCTCGGCTAAGTTAAAACTACTCCAAGTGAGAGCGTCCCTCTCACTCGGGGGCTTAGCCACGAGCCATTCCTCGCCTAAGTTAAAAACTACTCCGGGTGAGAGCGTCCCTCTCACTCGGGGGCTTAGCCACGAGCCAGTCCTCGCCTAAATTAAAAACTCGCCAAGTTAGAGCACCCCTCTCACTCGGGTGCTTAGTTGCGAGCCACTCCTCGCCTAAGTAAAAAACTACTCCAAGTGAGAGCGTCCCTCTCACTCCGGAGCTTAGCTGCGAGCCAGTCGTCATGTAAGTTAAAAACTACTCCAAGTGAGGGCGTCCCTCTCACTTGGGGGCTTAGTCGCAAGCCAGTCCTCACCTAAGTTAACAACTACTCTGAGTGAGAGCATCCCTCTCACTCGGAGGCTTAGCCGCGGGCCAGTCCTCGCCTAAAATAAAACCTATTCCGATTTAGACCATCCCACTCACTCGGGGGTTAGCCGTGAGCCAGTGCTCACCTAAGTTAAAAACTACTCTGAGTAATGGAGTCCCTCTCACTTGGGGGCTTAACCGTGAAATAGTCCTCGCCTAAGTTAAAAACTACTCCGAGTGTGACCGTGCCTCTCGCTCGGAGGCTTAGTCGATAGCCAGTCCTCGTTTAAGTTAAAAACTACTCTGAGTGAGAGCATCCCTCTCACTCGGAGGCTTAGCCGCGAGTCAGTCCTTGCCTAACTTAAAAACTACTCTAACTGATAGCGCCCCTCTCACTCGGGGGCTTAGCCGCTAGCCAGTTCTCGCCAAAGTTAAAAAATCCTCCGAGTGAGTGCGTCCGTCTCACTCGGGGGCTTAGCCGCGAGCCAGTCCTCTCCCAAGTTAAAAGTTCCTCCGAGTGAGAGCGTCCCTCTCACTCGGGGGCTTAGCCGTGAGCCAGTCCTCGCCTAAGTTAAAAACTACTCCGAGTGAGGGCATCCCTCTCACTTAGGGGCATACCTGCAAGCCAGTCCTCTCCTAAGTTAAAAACTACTCAAAGTCAGAGCATTCCTCTCACTCGGGGGCTTAGCCGCGAGCCTGTCCTTGCCTAAGTTAAAAACTAATCCGAGTGAGAGCGTCCCTCTCACTCGGGGGCTTAGCCATGAGCTAGTCCCCGCCTGAGTTAAAAACTCCTCTGAGTTAGAGCACCCCTCTCACTGGGTGCTCAGTTACAAGCCAGTCCTCGCCTAAGTTAAAAATTACTCCAAGTGAGAGCGTCCCTATCACTCGGGGGCTTAGCCGCGAGCCAGTCCTCTCCTAAGTTATAAACTATTCCGAGTGAAAGTGTCCCTCTCAGTCAGAAGCTTAGCCGCGAGCCAGTTCTCGCCTATGTTAAAATCTACTCCGAGTTAGAGCATCCCTCTCACTCGGGGGCTTAGCCGTGAGCCAATCATCACCTAACTTAAAACCTCCTCCGAGTGAGAGTGTCCCTCTCAATCGGGGGTTTAGCCACGAGCCAGTCCTCGCCTAAGTAAACAACTACTCCGAATGAGAGCGGCCCTTTCACTCGAGGGCTTAGCTGCGAGCTTGTCCTTGCCTAAGTTAAAAAACTACTCTGAGTGAGAGCGTCCATCACACTCAGGGGCTTGTCCTTGCCTAAGATAAAAACTACTCCGAGTGAGAGCGTCCCTCTCACTCGGAGGCTTAGCCGGGGGCCATTCCTCGCCTAAGTTAAAAACTACTCCGAGTGAAAGCGTCCCTCTCACTCGGCGGCTTAGCCGCGAGCCAGTCCTCACCTAAGTTAAAAACTACTCCGAGTGAGGGCGTCCCTCTCACTCGGGGGCTTAGCCGCAAGCCAGCCCTCGCCTAAGTTCAAAACTTCTCCGAGTTAGAGCACCCCTCCCACTCAGGGCTTAGTCGCAAGCCAGTCCTCGCCTAAGTTCAAAACTCCTCCGAGTGAGTGCGTCCCTCTCACTCGGGGGCTTAGCTGCGAGCCAGTCCTCCCCTAAGTTAAAAACTACTCCGAGTGAGGGCGTCGCTCTCACTTGGGGGCTTAGCTGCAAGCTTGTGCTTGCCTAAGTTAAAAACTACCCTGAGTGAGAGCGTCCCTCTCACTAAGAGGATTAGCCTCGAGCTAGTCCTCGCCTAAGTTAATAACTACTCCGATTTAGAGCATCCCACTCACTCGGTGCCTTAGCCGCAAGCCAGTCCTCGGCTAAGTTAAAACTACACCAAGTGAGAGTGTCCCTCTCACTCGGGGGCTTAGCCGCGAGCCATTCCTCGCCTAAGTTAAAAAAATACTCCGAGTGAGAGTGTCCCTCTCACTCGGGGGCATAGCCGCGAGCCAGTCCTCACCTAAACTAAAAACTCCTCCAAGTTAGAGCACCCCTCTCACTCGGGTTCTTAGTTGCGAGCCAGTCCTCGCCTAAGTTAAAAACTACTCCAAGTGAGAGTGTCCCTCTCACTCCGGAGCTTAGCTGCGAGCCAGTCGTCAAGTAAGTTAAAAACTACTCCAAGTGAGGGCGTCCCTCTCACTTGGGGGCTTAGTCCCAAGCCAGTCCTGACCTAAGTTAACAACTACTCTTAGTGAGAGCATCCCTGTCACTCGGAGGCTTAGCCGCGGGTCAGTCCTCGCCTAAAATAAAACCTATTCTGATTTAGAGCATCCCACTCACTCGGGGGGTTAGCCGTGAGCCAGTCCTCGCCTAAGTTAAAAACTACTCCGAGTAACGGAGTCCCTCTCACTCAGGGGCTTAACCGCGAGCCAGTCCTCGCTTAAGTTAAAAACTAATCCGAGTGAGACCGGGCCTCTCACTCGGAGTCTTAGCCGAGAGCCAGTCCTCGCTTAAGTTAAAAACTGCTCCGAGTGAGAGCATCCCTCTCACTCGGAGGCTTAGTCGCGAGCCAGTCCTTGCCTATCCTAGAAACTACTCTGAGTGATAGCGTCCCTCTCACTCGGGGGCTTAGCCGCGAGCCAGTCGTCGCCTAAGTTAAAATATCCTCCGAGTGAGTGTGTCCCTCTCACTCGGGGGCTTAGCCGTGAGCCAGTTCTCTCCCAAGTTAAAAACTCCTCCGAGTGAGAACGTCCCTCTCACTCGGGGGCTTAGCCGCGAGCCCGTCCTCGCCGAAGTTAAAAACTACTCCGAGTGAGGGCATCTCTCTCACTTAGGGGCTTAGCCGCGAGCCAGTCCTCGCTTAAGTTTAAAACTACTCAAAGTCAGAGCATCCCTCTCACTCGGGGGCTTAGCCACGAGCCTGTCCTCGCCAAAGTTAAAAACTAATCCGAGTGAGAGCGTCCCTCTCACTCGGGGGCTTAGCCATGAGCCAGTCCTTGCTTAAGTTAAAAACCCCTCTGAGTTAGAGCACCCCTCTCACTGGGTTCTCAGTTGCAAGCCAGTCCTCGCCTAAGTTAAAAACTACTCCAAGTGAGAGCGTCCCTCTCACTCGGGGGCTTAGCCGCGAGCCAGTCCTCGCCTAAGTTAAAAACTACTCCGAGTGAAAGTGTCCCTCTCACTCGGAGGCTTAGCCGCGAGCCAGTTCTCGCCTATGTTAAAATCTACTCCGAGTTAGAGCATCCCTCTCACTCAGGGGCTTAAACATGAGCCAGTCATCGCCTAACTTAAAACCTCCTCCGAGTGAGAGTGTCCCTCACAGTCGGGGGTTTAGCCACGAGCCAGTCCTCGCCTAAGTAAACAACTACTCTGAATGAGAGCGGCCCTCTCACTCGGGGGCTTAGCTGTGAGCTTCTCCTTGCCTAAGTTCAAAAACTACTCTGAGTGAGAGCGTCCATCATACTCAGGGGCATAGCTGCGATCCAGTCCTCGCCTAAGTTAAAAACTACTCTGAGTGAGAGTGTCCCTCTCACTCTGGGGCTTAGCCGGGGGCCATTCCTCGCCTATGTTAAAAACTACTTTGAGTGAGAGCGTCCCTCTCACTCGGAGGCTTAGGCGCGAGCCAGTCCTCGCCTAAGTTAAAAACTACTCCTAGTGAGAGCGTCCCTCTCACTCGGGGGCTTAGCCGCGAGCCAGTCCTCGCCTAAGTTCAAAACTTCTCCAAGTTAGAGCACCCCTCTCGTTCAGGGCTTAGCCGCAAGCCACTCCTCGCCTAAGTTCAATACTCCTCCGAGTGAGTGCTTCCCTCTCACTCGGGGGCTTAGTCGCGAGCCAGTCCTCCCCTAAGTTAAAAACTACTCCGAGTGAGGGCGTCGTTCTCACATGGGGTCTTAGCCACAAGCCAGTGCTCGCCTAAGTTAAAAACAACTCTGAGTGAGAACGTCCCTCTCACTCAGAGGCTTAGCCGCGAGCCAGTCCTCGCCTAAGTTAAAACTACTCCGATTTAGAGTATCCCACTCACACGTGGACTTAGCCGCGAGCTAGTCCTCGGCTAAGTTAAAAACTACTCCAAGTGATACCGTCCCTCTCACTCGGGGGCTTAGCCGCAAGCCATTCATCGCCTAAGTTAAAAACTACTCCGAGTGAGAGTGTCCCTCTCTCTCGGGGGCTTAGCCGCGAGCCAGTACTCGCCTAAATTAAAAACACCTCCGAGTTAGAGCACCCCTCTCACTCGGGTGCTTAGTTCCGGGCCAGTCCTCGCCTAAGTTAAAAACTACTCCAAGTGAGAGCATCCCTCTCACTCGGGGGCTTAGCCACAAGCCAGTCCTCGCCTAAGTTAAAATCTACTCTGAGTTAGAGCATCCCTCTCACTCGGGGGCTTAGCCGTGAGCCCGTCATCACCTAAGTTAAAACCTCCTCTGAGTGAGAGTGTCCCTCTCAGTCGGGGGCTTAGCCACGAGCCAGTCCTCGCCTAAGTAAATAACTACTCCAAATAAGAGCGGCCCTCTCACTCGGGGGCTTAGCTGCAAGCTAGTCCTCGCCTAAATTTAAAAACTACTCTGAGTGAGATCGTCCATCACACTTAGGGGCTTAGCCGCGATCCAGTCCTCGCTTAAGTTAAAAACTACTCCGGGTGAGAGCGTCCCTCTCACTCGGGGGCTTAGCCGCGAGCCAGTCCTCGCCTAAGTTCAGAACTTCTCCGAGTTAGAGCACCCCTCTCACTCAGGGGTTAACCGCGAGCGAGTCCTCGCCTAAGTCAAAAACTTCTCCAAGTGAGTGCGTCCCTCTCAC
>LR738712.1:287017938-287081543 GCA_902687465.1 Secale cereale
GAGTGAGGGCGTACCTCTCACTTGTGGGCTCAGCCGCAAGCCATTCCTCACCTAAGTTAAAAACTACTCTGAGTGAGAGCGTCCCTCTCACTCGGAGGCTTAGCCGCGAGCCAGTCCTCACCTAAGTTTAAAACAACTCCGAGTGAGGGCGTACCTCTCACTTGTGGGCTCAGCCGCAAGCCAGTCCTCGCCTAAGTTAAAAACTACTCTGAGTGAGAGCATCCCTCTCACTCGGAGGCCTAGCCACGAGCCAATCCTCGCCTAAGTTAAAAACTACTCCGAGTGATGGCGTCCCTCTCACTAGGGGGCTTAGCCGAAAGCCAGCCCTCGCCTAAGTGAAAAAATACTCCGATATAGAGCATCCCACTCACTCGAGGGCTTAGCAGCGCGCCAGTCCTCACCAAAGTTAAAAATCCTCCAAGTGAGAGCGTCCCTCTCAGTCGGGGGCTTAGCCGCGAGCCAGTTCTTGCCTAAGCTCAAAACTACTCCGAATGAGAGCATACCTCTCACTCGGAGTGCTTAGCCGTGAGCTAGTCCTTGCCTAAGTTCAAAAACTACTCCGAGTGAGTGCGTCCCTCTCACTTAGGGGCTTAGCCGTGAGCCAGTCCTCTCCTAAGTTAAAAACTACTCCGAGTGAGAGCATCCCATCTAACTCGGGGGCTTAGCCGCGAGCTAGTCCTCGCCTAAGTTAAAAACTCCTCCGAGTGAGAGCGTCCCTCTCACTAGGGGGCTTAGCCGTGAGCCAGTCCTCGCCTATGTTAAAAACTACTCCGAGGGAGAGCATCACTCTCACTCGGAGGCATAGCCGCGATCTAGTCCTTGACTAAGTTAATAACTACTCTGATTGAGAGCGTCGGTCTCACTTGGGGGCTTAGCCGCGAGCCAATCCTCGCGTATGTTAAAAACTCCTCCGAGTTAGAGAACCCCTCTCACTCGGGGCTTAGCCGCGAGCCAGTCCCCACCTAAGTTAAAAACTCCTCCGAGTGAGAGTGACCCTCTCACTCGGGGCTTAGCCGCGAGCCAGTCCTCGCCTAAGTTAAAAACTACCCCGATCAAGAGAATCCGACTCACTCGGGGGCTTCACCGCGAGCTAGTCCTCGCCTAAGTGAGAAATCCTCTGTCGGATTACGGGCTCTGCAAACTCAAGAAGTTCGAACACAGGGGTGTGAACAAAGATCTCTCCCACTCACGTCTACCTAGCGTCTCGCCCACGTCAAGTGAAGAGATTCAAGCGAACAACAAGTAAAGCACACAAGAGTTTACCCAGGTTTAGGCCACCTTGTGGTGTAAAACCCTACTTCCTGCTTTGGTGGATTGGCCTCAGGAGGGCTTGAATATGGACTAGTATAGTGGTTCCTGAGCTCAGGAGGAGAGCTCAGGAGGGTCAGGAGGAAAGAGTTCTTGCTCCTATTGTCGAGGGCAGATTTTATGGATCTGATCCTCTCTCTCCCTTGATAGTGGGGATCCTAGCTACTTATATAGGCGGCCAGGGTCCTCTTCCATAGAAATGTTTAGGCGGGAAGGGATCCCACAATGGCCATTTTGAGGAGGAACACAAGGACGTTTCTATCCTCACAAAAGCAGTCTTCGCATGCAAAAGGATCAGGCGGTGACGCGATGGTGGGCTCGGTGGTGACATCCTCCTGGTCGTCCTTGCGGTCTTTGGTCTTGTTGCACGAATGGAGAAATATTTGTCCTGCTCCTCGGGAACCTACGCCTGCGCTGTCCCCCTTTGCACCAAAACAGCAACTGCGCCGTTGGCACGCGCTGGCACCCACTCGCGTGGTGTGTCATTGCTTGCGTCACTGCCTCCTCCTGAGGCAGGCTTGGCCTTGGATTCTCGGCCCCTCTTGAGAAACCTAACCGAGGCCGCTCCCGAGGGGGTCTTAACGTCATTCTCCTCACAAGGGCTAGCCCCTTCGCGAGGGTCTTGAGCAGCTGGTCGATCAGCCGGGCCGTACCAGGCCATGGCAGGAGCGTGTTGCGGCCCGCAGATAGGCAAATCTGGGTACCCTGGTTCCCAGGACGCCAACATCCTCCGAGTGAGAGCATCCCTCTGTCACAGCCCTAGACCAGCCCTTGCCTGCCTTGCTTGTTCTTCATGTGCATCATGTATAAATTTCTCAGAAACTGGAAATGGGGATGTTCAAACCCTAGCACCAAAAGAACTCAACTAGGTTCAACCTAAAAATATTTTCATTGACCCAAAATGCCTTTGAAAATGTTCATGATTTTTGAATTGGTCTAGAACCTCTGTCAAAAATGGTGCACACTTTTATAGGACCATTCTGGATTTTTGGAATTAAATATTTAAGTATTTGCATTGGGCATTTAAATATTATATATTATTTTAAATGCTCAAATAATCATAAACTAAAATGTTTACTGTTGGATTTATTCTAAACAGTAGCCATGCTTGGTTTCATGATTTTTGGAAATGCCCTGGCATTTTTATTAAAGCCCTAAAGTTTAGAAAGAAAATAGAAAACAGAAATTAGAAAGAGAGAGAGAGAGAGAACTTACCTTGCGCAGCCCACCTAGCGCCCAACCGGTCCAGCACAGTGACAGCCCAACCGGCCCGACTGTCCCAGTGGCCAGTCATCGTTCTCCTCTTACCAGGAGGACGTAGCGCACGTGGTCGCCGCACGCCGGCACGCGCACGGCCACCTCCACCCTGCCTGCTAACCCCGGCCTTCCCTGACGACGCCACGCAGACGTCCAGAGGCTTCGCTCCCCTCCCCCTCACTCGCTGCTCTCTCCCCCCTCCTCTGTTTCTCTCGCACGCAGCCACCGAGAGGAGCTCGTCGTCGCCGCTCGCCGTTGCCGCACCCAGAGCCTCCCCCTCGACCTCTCGACGTGCCCAGTAGCTCGGCTACCTCATCCTCGACCTCCTCACCAAGCCAAGCGACGCCGGAAGCCCAGAAACGCCGCCGTCCTCGTCTTCTTCAACCTCAGTCCACCGAGATCGCCGGCGACTGTGCTCTCGCTCCGTTGCTTCCCCAAGCTCGCCGAGGCTACCGCTGCAGTCGCCGTGAGCATCTCCGTCGTTCCCCTCTACTTCCCGTGCCAATTTCTCCCTCTAGCTAGCTCCGCCGCCGCGGCCGAGAGCTTTGCTCCGCCGGACATGGCGCCGCCGCGGCCACAGCTGCTGCCACCCGTGTCCGAGTGCATCACCGCACTCAGCGCATCACCACGGGGCCGTAGCAACCAACCATTGCTCCTGCCGTGCCTGAGTAAAGACAACTTAGAAAATAAAACAGGCTTGGTGTAGCCTGACTATCTACAAGGCCCTCCGCA
Organism: Secale cereale; assembly: GCA_902687465.1. Classification (NCBI taxonomy): domain Eukaryota; kingdom Viridiplantae; phylum Streptophyta; class Magnoliopsida; order Poales; family Poaceae; genus Secale; species Secale cereale. Next base: position 287,021,236 of record LR738712.1, read on the forward strand.
AGCTCCAGATCACCGTCTGGGTGTCAAGCTACTCGTCGACGTCAACGTCTATGTAGAACCCATCAGCAGGGGCAGGGTTCTCCTCTGCAACAGTTATTAAGCAAACATGAGTACAAAGGTACTCAGCAAGTCTTACCACAGAACCTATTATACATGCAACATTATCAAAGGGGGATAGTGGAGTTTATAGCAGAATGCCAGCTTTGACCTTGGCTAACCTATACTACAACTCTCAACGGATTGCAAGATATTGTTACGAACACGAGTCCTCTACTCACCACATCAATACACTACCGAGGATCCTCTTCCGTCATCCTACGGAAGGGCCATCCACGGCACTCACACTTATCTTGAGGATTTTAGTAGTATCCATCAACTTGTCTATGAACAGTAAGAGTAACCAAGTAGTTCGTACCGCGAACAACGGCTATTCGAATAGTTTGATAATCCTGCAGGGGTGTACCTCTTCACACACGCTTCCACCACTTATTGGCGTTTACTCGGCGTGTACTCGGCAACCTTCAAGCGGAAGCCCAGCGAGGGTGTCGGCCACGACCTGACTAACTACTCAAGTCTCTCGTCCAGGTTTATCGCCTATTTGGGTTCCATCCGTGGGGAGATCCGGCCGGGGTGTCGCTCACGGCCCCAAACGATGTGTACAGGGTTCCCGAGTCACCAAACGGGCAACCGGTACACCGTGCCATGTACCTGTCGCATCACAACCCACCCGAGGGTCAGCGTTGTGCACGACCTCCAGTAAGCTATAAACACCAGAAACTAGTTGCAACTCCTGGACAGAGATCAAGGGTAATTAATAAGCCGAGAGGGTCAATTAAGGATCCCAATGCGTGGTAGTAGCTGTAACTTGAACCACACATACAGATCTCAGGTCCTATGGACGATTCCAATGAAACAACCCACCATGTACTCCTACATGGCCTTTCATCGATACCTTTACCAAGCGTATTCCACACTTCCTTCTCTTTATCGGTAAGATCATTTCACTCTGATCCATCACCCAGATGAATCAGACCAGACACAACTCTAAGCATAGCAGGCAACATAAGTAAATAGCATGGTGGATCACACATCACATGGCTCAATCAACTCCTACACATGCTAGTGGGTTTCAACTATTTACTGTGGCAATGACAGGTCATGCAAGGGAATAGGGTTCAACTACCGCAGCAAGTAGCAGTTAACGCGCTGTTGCCTTAATGCAGTAAAAGAGAGCAGGAGCGAGAAGATTGTGTTTGTATCAGAATGATCAATGATTGCTTGCCTGACAAGGTAGTTGTCGGGTACTGCTCTTCAACTGGATACGCAGCAGTATCCTCGGGAGCAGGACCTAACACAGGGAATACCGACGATACAATCATTAACAAACAAATGCAACAATATGATGCATGTTTATGACATTGCAAGATGCATGTGTGTTGGCTAATACAACTAAAACCAGAAGGGTTTGAACCTATTTGAATCAAGGATTCAAATTGAAGTTCAAACTATTATTTAAATAAGTGCATTTTCATTTTTTTGACATATACAGCAAGTTAACTTGTTCAAACATGCATGAATCCAGTGCCATTAGAAAGATTGGATTTTTCTGATCATTTTTCATATATAAATCTTTTCCATCTGAGCTATGGTTGATTTTATATGATTTTTAGAAGTTTTGGGTATTTTCTGGAATTTCCTGAATTATTATTAAATCTAAAAATCCCAGAAAAACCTTTACTGCGTCAGCATGACATCATGCTGACGTCAGCCAGTCAACAGGGCCAGTCCAGGTCAAACCTGACCAGTGGGTCCCTCATGTCAGTGTCACAGCTAATTAACTGAGTTAATTAGAGTTAAACTAAAACTAATTAGCTGCCAGTGGGGCCAGGGCCCACGTGTCAGTGACTAAACTAATTAACTAATTAAATTAAATTAACACCTAAAATAGGTTTGACCTGCGGGCAGGGCCCACATGTCATTGACCCAGGGGGTCAAACCCGTGGTCAAAACAGGTCCAACTCCCCGGCGTTTAGCCGCCGGCGAGGCCAAACGCGGCGGCGTGCTTCGGAAAACGCCTACGGTGCGCGGCTCGAGCTGCGGCTGGGTGCGTTGGATAGCCCTTGCTGTTGCGCGTCGGATGGAGGTGGTCGCCGGACCTGGGGTGGCCGGAGACGACGGCAACGAGCTCGACGGCGGCGACCGGCGTCGGGCGTGTGTGGAGAAACGGCTGCAGGGGCCTAGGCGATGCGTGCGTAGCACCGTTCGCATCTACGTGCTGTGGTGAGTACGTTGGACGGGTGCCAGTGACCAAATGGTCACCGGAGCATCACCGGCGGCGAGCACGGCGGCGGTGCGTGCGGTTGAGCTTCGTGCAGTGTGTTACAGGGCAAAAGGGAGCCAACGGAGAGGGGGAGGAGGTAGCTAGGCTCATAGGGGTTGCGGCAAGCACCGGAGCGACCTCGGGGATGGTCGGAGCTGAGCAGAAAGGCGAGGGGGATCTCCGCGGCCGGAGTTGGGGAAGAAGAGTTCGGGGGCGTCTCCAGGGCGGGCGAGCGCTCGGGCTCGGCCTGTTCGAAGCAGTCGAGGACGGCGGAGATGAAGGACACCAAGGCGGAGCTCAGGGACGACGGTGGACGCGGCTTCTACGACGGTGCGATCACGGCGGCGTCGGCCATGGCGCGGGGAGAGCGGAGGAGAGGAACTGGGGGGAGGCGGAGGTGTCTGCGGGGTCGAGGAGGATGTGGAGGTTCGAACCATCCCTCCAGGACGGCGAGGGGGTGAAGCAAGGCGGCGGGCAGCTGCGTGGCGCGCGGCGTGGTCGCCGTCGAGCACCTGCCTGGCCGAGCCAAGCAGCTCGCTGGAGCGGCAGCTGGGCTGGGCCGGCAGGTGGGCCGGGTGGGGCGCCAGGTAGGTTCTCTCTCTCTCCCTTTTTTTCTATTTTCTTTTCTGTTTCATTTCTTTTGCAGCTTTGTTCATTTAATAAAAATTCCTAAACATTTTTATAACTCATAACACTTGTCATACCTACTGTATATAATATGAACAGTAGGAAACGTTATAGTTTATGATTATTTGAGCATTTAAAATATTTTGTAGCATTTAAATGCCCAAATTCAAATACCATATGATTTAATCCAAAGCCCTAGATTGTCCTAGAAAATTGTGCACCATTTTTGGCAGAGGTTTAAGACCAAGGCAGAAATGATGAACATTTTGAAGGGCATTTTGGGTACATTGGGAAATATTTTAGCAAACACTAGTTGTTAGGGGAGGGGTGCTGGGGTTTCTGTTAATCCCAATTCAAGTTTCTTTGAAAGTAAACATGATGCACACTCTAGTCAGGTCCTAATGCAAGTGCTAGCTAGGGATGTGACAACTCACCCCCACTTAAAAGAATCGCGTCCCGAGATTCGGGTTCCTCCGGAAAGAGGGTGGGGTACTCAAGTCGAAGACGATCCTCCCTTTCCCAAGTAGCTTCACTCTCGAAATGATGTGACCATTGAACCTTGAGAAACTTGATATTGTGGCGTCGAGTGGTGCGCTCGGTTTGATCAAGAATACGAACGGGGTATTCTCGATATGTGAGATTGTCTTGGAGATCAAGCGTTTCGTGGTCCACTCCGCGGATAGGATCCGAGAAGCAACGCCTGAGTTGAAAAACGTGGAAAACATCATGAACTCTGGAGAGGTGCGGAGGTAGTTCCAATTGGTAGGCAACTTCTCCTCGTTTGGCAAGAATGCGAAAAGGACCGATGTAACGAGGGGCCAATTTGCCTTTGATACCGAATCGATGGGTTCCCTTAAGAGGAGTAACCCGAAGGTAAGCCTTATCGCCGACTTCAAAAGTCACAGCCTTATGATGACTATCATATTGGCTCTTTTGGTGAGACTGGGCTGTTTTCAATCTCTCACGAACGATGCGAACTTGTTCTTCTGCTTCTTGGATCATATCCGGGCCAAAGAATTGTCTTTCCCCGGTCTCTGACCAGTTAAGAGGTGTTCGACACCTTCGTCCATATAGAACTTCGAAGGGAGCTTTACCCAAGCTGGCTTGATAACTATTGTTATAAGCGAATTCGGCAAATGGAAGACACTTTTCCCATTCAATACCGAAAGAAATGACAGAGGCTCGAAGCATGTCTTCCAGAATTTGATTGGCTCGTTCCACTTGACCACTTGATTGCGGATGGAAGGCAGTACTGAAAGAGAGATGAGTTCCCATAGCATTCTGGAAACTTTCCCAAAATCGTGAAGTGAAAATACTTCCACGGTCCAAGTTAATCTCCAACGGTACACCATGAAGTGATACTATTCGAGAGATATATAAGTCTGCTAGCTGGCTAGCGGTAATACTCTCCCGAACAGGTAGGAAATGAGCTACTTTAGAGAGGCGGTCGATAACGATGAAGGTAGCATTATTCCCTTTCCTGGACCTGGGAAACCCGGTGATGAAGTCCATACCGACTTTGTCCCATTTCCATTCAGGAATAGCTAAAGGTTGAAGGGTGCCAGCAGGCCGTTGATGCTCTGCTTTGACTCGACGACAAACGTCGCAGTTAGCAATAAACTGAGCGATTTCTGTCTTCATCCTAGTCCACCAGAATCTTTGACATAGGTCTTGATACATTTTGGTACTACCGGGATGAATCGTGAGAGGAGATTCATGAGCCTCCTTAAGAATCATCTGTCGTAGTTGTGGTTTCTTGGGCACCACCAAGCGGTTCACGAAGTACACTACACCTCGATCATCCATAGAGAAGCTTCAAGCAACTCCGCTAGCAATTTTCTCCTTGATCCGAGATATGCCTTTATCATACCGCTGGGCAACTATGATTTGATCCATAAGGGTAGGTTTCGCCACCAAGGTGGAAAGGAATCCTCGAGGAACAATGTGAAGGTTAAGCTTACGAAATTCCTCGTGGAGAAGTGGTTGACTTTGTTGTAACATTATATTGTTACAATATGACTTACGACTTAGTGCATCAGCCATGACATTGGCCTTTCCAGGAGTGTAAGTGATTCCTAAGTCGTAGTCGGTGAGCAACTCAACCCAACGTCTTTGCCTGAGATTTAGATCCGATTGGGTGAAGATATACTTCAAACTTTGATGATCAGTGAAGATTTCACAGCGATTACCAAGGAGGTAATGTCGCCATGTTTTGAGTGCATGGACTACAGCTGCAAGCTCTAGATCATGAGTAGGATAGTTATCCTCGTGTGGACGCAACTGTCGAGATGCGTATGCAATCACTTGACGATCTTGCATGAGAATGCAACCTAGTCCTTGTCGCGAGGCGTCGCAATAGATTATAAAATCCTTGGAAAAATCTGGTGGTACCAGTACAGGTGCAGATGTCAGGCGTCTTTTCAGTTCCTGAAAACTGGACTCGCACTGTGGGGTCCACTCAAACTTTTTATCTTTCTTGAGGAGTTCGGTTAGAGGTTTAGCAACCTTGGAGAAATTCTCGACGAAACGTCGGCAATAGCTCGCTAAGCCAAGAAAACTCCTAACTTGCTTGACCGATTCAGGGGGAGTCCAATCAAGGACGGCTTGAACTCGCTCGGGATTGACAGCAATACCCTTGCCAAAGATCACATGACCTAGATAGGTTACTTCTGGCAACCAAAATTCACATTTAGAGAATTTGGCATAAAGGCGGTGCTCTCGAAGTTTCGTCAATACCAGCCTTAAATGCTCGGCATGATCTTCCTTGTTCTTGGAGAAAATGAGTATATCATCGAGGTATACCACGACGAATTTATCCAGATACTCCATGAATATAGAATTCATTAACCGAGAAAAGGTAGCTGGGGCATTGGTTAATCCGAAGGACATGACGGTGTACTCATATTGGCCATAACGAGTAACGAAAGCCGTTTTAGGAATGTCCCCGTTCTTGATTTTGATTTGATGGTAGCCCAACCTCAAATCCATCTTGGAGAAGACTGAGGATCCCGCGAGCTGATCATACAGGTCGTTGATCCTGGGAAGCGGATACTTATTCTTTATGGTGACCAGATTGACAGGTCGGTAATCTACAACCATCCGCTCCGTTCCATCCTTCTTCTTGACGAAGAGGACGGGGCAAGCCCAAGGGGAAGAACTAGGACGGATGAAACCCTTTTGCAAGGACTCATCGAGTTGTTTCTTTAGCTCAGCTAACTCTAGTGGTGCCATCTTATAAGGTCTCCTAGAGATTGGGACGGTTCCAGGGATAAGATCTATCACGAACTCGACATCTCTGTCAGGTGGAACTCCTGGCAGTTCTTCTGGAAAAACATCCGGAAAGTCACGGACTACCGGGATATCTTCGAGTTCTGGTAGAGGGCTGGCATTAAGAGAGTAGAGCTGACGTTCAGCCATTCGAGTCAAGACATTGACTATCTTGCCGGATGGATGTGTAAGTTGAACGGTCCTAGTAAAGCAATCAATTTTGGCGTAATGGGTTGTCATCCAATCCATACCCAAAATGATATTTATGTCCGAGGACTTGAGAGCGATTAAAGATGCAAGGAAAACAAGTCTATCGACAAGGATTTCATTTCCATGGCTTAACCTAGAGGTTTGCCACTTTGAACCAGGAGTTTGAATAACCATGGAAGTAGGCATGTCACAAAAAGTCATGTTGTGCAATCGAGCATAGCTCTCAGATATGAACGAATGGGATGCTCCAGTATCAAAAAGAACAGATGCCGGGTGGCAGTTTACGAGAAGCGTACCAAGGACGACGTTAGGATCCTCATAAGCTTCTTCGGCAGAAACATAGTTGACCTGACCACGTGCAGTGGGGATTGGCTTGACATAGTTCACCTTGCCGGTTGGCTTGCCACGGCCAACGGGTTTTCCTGGCTGATTCTGGGGACAAACACGCATGTAGTGTCCCGGTTCTCCACACTTGAAACATGTCACAGTGGTGGTGCGTGGAGCAAAGTTGGAGGGTGGACCTCCATAGGTCTTAGCAGGTGCAAACTGTTGAGTTGGGCGAGGCGCCTCATAGGATGGCCTCGGTGTAAACTTGGGTGGCAGAGCAGTGTTAGGAACCCACACACGGCGCTTGTGAGAGCCAGAGCCGGATGAGGAACCAAGGTATCGAGTATGCTTGTGGGTGGCCTCAAAGTCGGTCTGGCCTGTCTCAGCACTGATAGCCTTGTTAACCAACTTCTGGAAAGAGGTGCACTCGTGCAGACGTAGATCTCGACGAAGTTCAGGGCTGAGTCCCTTGCGGAACCTCGCCTGTTTCTTGGCATCGGTGGATACTTCCTCAGGTGCATAGCGTGCCAGATTACCAAACTCACGACTATAGCCATCCACAGTTAAACGGCCATGGGTGAAATTGCAGAATTCCTCCCGCTTACGATCCATGAGACCTTCCGGAATGTGGTGTTCACGGAATGCCTCACTGAACTCAACCCAGGTAGTGACTTGGCCAGCAGGACGCATAGCTTCAAAGTTTTCCCACCAAAGACTGGCAGGGCCCTCAAGATGGTAGGCGGCGTAGATAACCTTGTCAGCTTCGGCCACACGGGCAGAGTGTAGCTTGTGGGTAATACTACGTAGCCAGTCATCAGCATCCAGAGGTTCAGTGGAGTGATGGAACTTTGGTGGACACATCTTGATAAAATCGTGGATTGACACCACGTCATTCCTCTGACGGAACCCAGTGTTTTGCTCTATGCGTTCCAGCAGACGGTTGGTCTCTCTCTTGTTCCGATCTGCTTCAAGCATAACTTCCGCCAAAGAGGGTGGCTGGGGCAGATTTCCATCTCTAGCCCCACTAGCCTCACCCTGCTCCTGAGCAGCAGGAGTGTTGCAAGTGTTGACCATCCTAGGAAAACAAAACAACGGTTTAGACAAGGATGGCAACAATTTGATATAGAAGTGCAGAATGTAATGGATGACACAGAATGCAGAGATGTTCATCTGTACGACATGGTAATATAGGAACTGCTATATATACACCAGTGGTCATACACACCAAACAAAGTTTAGTACAAGCCAAGGCTAAAGTACAACTGCGGTGAAAGACGATACATCCCATCAGAGGCATTCCAAGCTCCTATACATTATTTAACTACACCTCCGGAATTCAGTACACACTAAGTCATATTCCACAAGACGCGCAGGACTGTGGAAATACAACCACTACAAGACTACTACTACCACGGACTAGCTCAGACATTCGCTTAGTAATCCTCGTAAAGATTACCACCGTAGCCTGGAAGTGGTACAGACGGATCTTGGAACTCGCGAGCACTCGAAGGCTGTGGACCATAGGGGCATGGATGTGGTCTCGGTCCCGATGCTGGTGGTAACCGACGCCCACGTGGAGGTGTAATACCCCCAACGTCACGCCAATCCATGCGATCAGGCAGACGAGTCCGCACAGGATACAAATCCCGCATGTCCAGATATCCGGCGTGCACAGTAGGTGCAAGCCGTGTCAAAGAAGTCCAGTGAGCGGCTCGGGTGTTATACAGCTCCATTCGGAGGGCACGGACCTCACGGTCCCTATCCTCCAACATCTGAACAGTAGTCTGAAGCAGTGGCTCTTCATGAGCAGCATCAGTATACAGACCAGTGTAGTAGCCTTCTTCTCCGGGGAGTGAAGCTGGCATGTAACAGAACTCAGTGTTCAGCAACAGGGCATGCCTAGCACGGAGAATGGTCATCATCGAATAAGCGGCATCCTGTACTGCCATCTCGATGGTAATCCTGAGTCCATAAGACCAATGGATGGGATCATTAGCTCCGGGATATGAGGGGTATATCCGGACTGTGCAGAAATACTGACTTTGATTAAAATCCCGATACTGTTCCTCCACGGTGTATTCAGGATACCAGCGATAACCGGTCTCAGTCATCACACGGACTAGCATGGCCGTGTGACCGGGCACATTAATGCACCGAGTCAAACAAACCACTTGGTGAGGGATGCGGCCAGACATCTAAAACACGGAATAATGCAAAGGCATTAGTGTTTCTGGAAGAAATCGGGCAGCATAACAACTGTAAATGCTCAAACAAAGATTTGAGACATCATACAAATGATAGCATAGCCACTCAACAATTCCATATCAAGGTTCCGGTTCAACAATCATCATACTGAAAGGATAGAAACTGAACTGAGGCTTGAAATCAACAATCCTAAGAGTCTACGGATTAGTAACACGTGAACCTAGTAAGGATAAGAGGCCTAGTCCTAATTCCCCGTAGAAAGAATAGACAGACTCAGATCAGAAGGGCATAAGGTAAAGGAGTAAAAAGAGCCTTACGTTCCCTTCCACAATCAATTCCCGTACATATAACTAAGAATTTTTCTAGACTCAACATCGACCAGTTTGGCTTGAGAAACCTACAGGCAGTCCAGCTCTGATGCCAACGATGTCAGGACCCCGATCCTAAGTCACACCGATCTAGCTGTAACACGTCATATCACTTTGCGGCCTCACGCACGGTAACCCCACGGGTGCCACCTTACCTGGCCCGGGACTGTTTGCGCATTTTGGCACACGTATATGACAGTGTCGCTAGCATCCATATGACAGAGAACCCGGGCCGACATGGCTAGTTATAAACCAAAAGTGGCACTAAATTACAGAGACAGGCATCCATGACCCAGCAATGAACGTGTCGGTCATCAACGTATGAACCCAAGTCGTAGCAAGCTACATGGACTTAAAGGAACAACGCGTGACATTTCCCCTAAGGGACAGACACAGGAACGAAGAAGGACACATGCCGGCCAGCCTACGTGTTCCGAGCAGTAGCAAGCTACCAAGGCTCATTGGAATCACTAGGAGGCATTTCCCTGTAAGGTAGGCTACCAAAGGAAAACAACTAGGTGTCGGATCCCACACATACCAAGCATTTCAATCATACACGCAATATGCTCAATATGTGCAAATACAACATTGCATCACAACAGAACTCTATGACTCAAAGTACTTTATTTAAAAGGCTCCAAGAGCCATACACAACATAGTCATACAGGTAGGGGTCACATGACCCAACACTCAAGTCATACAGTCATACAAGCACAAGCGGAAGCTACATGTCTGAGTACAGACAACTTAGAAAATAAAACAGGCTTGGTGTAGCCTGACTATCTACAAGGCCCTCCGCAAGCTCCAGATCACCGTCTGGGTGTCAAGCTACTCGTCGACGTCAACGTCTATGTAGAACCCATCAGCAGGGGCAGGGTTCTCCTCTGCAACAGTTATTAAGCAAACATGAGTACAAAGGTACTCAGCAAGTCTTACCACAGAACCTATTATACATGCAACATTATCAAAGGGGGATAGTGGAGTTTATAGCAGAATGCCAGCTTTGACCTTGGCTAACCTATACTACAACTCTCAACGGATTGCAAGATATTGTTACGAACACGAGTCCTCTACTCACCACATCAATACACTACCGAGGATCCTCTTCCGTCATCCTACGGAAGGGCCATCCACGGCACTCACACTTATCTTGAGGCTTTTAGTAGTATCCATCAACTTGTCTATGAACTGTAAGAGTAACCAAGTAGTTCGTACCGCGAACAACGGCTATTCGAATAGTTTGATAATCCTGCAGGGGTGTACCTCTTCAAGCACGCTTCCACCACTTATCGCCGTTTACTCGGCGTGTACTCGGCAACCTTCAAGCGGAAGCCCAGCGAGGGTGTCGGCCACGACCTGACTAACTACTCAAGTCTCTCGTCCAGGTTTATCGCCTATTTGGGTTCCATCCGTGGGGAGATCCGGCCGGGGTGTCGCTCACGGCCCCAAACGATGTGTACTGGGTTCCCGAGTCACCAAACGGGCAACCGGTACACCGTGCCACGTACCTGTCGCATCACAACCCACCCCGAGGGTCAGCGTTGTGCACGACCTCCAGTAAGCTATAAACACCAGAAACTAGTTGCAACTCCTGGACAGAGATCAAGGGTAATTAATAAGCCGAGAGGGTCAATTAAGGATCCCAATGCGTGGTAGTAGCTGTAACTTGAACCACACATACAGATCTCGGGTCCTATGGACAATTCCAATGAAACAACCCACCATGTACTCCTACATGGCCTTTCATCGATACCTTTACCAAGCGTATTCCATACTTCCTTCTCTTTATCGGTAAGATCATTTCACTCTGATCCATCACCCAGATGAATCAGACCAGACACAACTCTAAGCATAGCAGGCAACATAAGTAAATAGCATGGTGGATCACACATCACATGGCTCAATCAACTCCTACACATGCTAGTGGGTTTCAACTATTTACTGTGGCAATGACAGGTCATGCAAGGGAATAGGGTTCAACTACCGCAGCAAGTAGCAGTTCACGCGCTGTTGCCTTAATGCAGTAAAAGAGAGCAGGAGCGAGAAGATTGGGTTTGTATCGGAATGATCAATGATTGCTTGCCTGACAAGGTAGTTGTCGGGTACTGCTCTTCAACTGGATACGCAGCAGTATCCTCGGGAGCAGGACCTAACACAGGGAATACCGACGATACAATCATTAACAAACAAATGCAACAATATGATGCATGTTTATGACATGGCAAGATGCATGTGTGTTGGCTAATGCAACTAAAACCAGAAGGGTTTGAACCTATTTGAATCAAGGATTCAAATTGAAGTTCAAACTATTATTTAAATAAGTGCATTTTCATGTTTTTGACATATACAGCAAGTTAACTTGTTCAAACATGCATGAAACCAGTGCCATTAGAAAGATTGGATTTTTCTGATCATTTTTCATATATAAATCTTTTCCATCTGAGCTATGGTTGATTTTATATGATTTTTAGAAGTTTTGGGTATTTTCTGGAATTTCCTGAATTATTATTAAATCTAAAAATCCCAAAAAAACCTTTACTGCGTCAGCATGACATCATGCTGACGTCAGCCAGTCAACAGGGCCAGTCCAGGTCAAACCTGACCAGTGGGTCCCTCATGTCAGTGTCACAGCTAATTAATTGAGTTAATTAGAGTTAAACTAAAACTAATTAGCTGCCAGTGGGGCCAGGGCCCACGTGTCAGTGACTAAACTAATTAACTAATTAATATAAATTAACACCTAAACTAGGTTTGACCTGCGGGCAGGGCCCACATGTCATTGACCCAGGGGGTCAAACCCATGGTCAAAACAGGTCCAACTCGCCGGCGTTTAGCCGCCGGCGAGGCCAAACGCGGCGGCGTGCTTCGGAAAACGCCTACGGTGCGCGGCTCGAGCTGCGGCTGGGTGCGTTGGATAGCCCTTGCTGTTGCGCGTCGGATGGAGGTGGTCGCCGGACCTGGGGTGGCCGGAGACGACGGCAACGTGCTCGACGGCGGCGACCGGCGTCGGGCGTGTGTGGAGAAACGGCTGCAGGGGCCTAGGCGATGCGTGCGTAGCACCGTTCGCATCTACGTGTTGTGGTGAGTACGTTGGACGGGTGCCAGTGACCAAATGGTCACCGGAGCATCACCGGAGGCGAGCACGGCGGCGGTGCGTGCGGTTGAGCTTCGTGCAGTGTGTTACAGGGCAAAAGGGAGCCAACGGAGAGGGGGAGGAGGTAGCTATGCTCACAGGGGTTGCGGCAAGCACCGGAGCGAGCTCTGGGATGGTCGGAGCTGAGCAGAACGGCGAGGGGGATCTCCGCGGCCGGAGTTGGGGAAGAAGAGGTCGGGGGCGTCTCCAGGGCGGGCGAGTGCTCGGGGCTCGGTCTGTTCGAAGCAGTCGAGGTAGGCGGAGATGAAGGACACCAAGGCGGATCTCAGGGACGACGGTGGACGCGGCTTCTACGACGGTGCGATCACGGCGGCGTCGGCCATGGCGCGGGGAGAGCGGAGGAGAGGAACTGGGGGGAGGCGGAGGTGTCTGCGGGGTCGAGGAGGACGTGGAGGTTCGAACCATCCCTCCAGGACGGTGAGGGGGTGAAGCAAGGCGGCGGGCAGCTGCGTGGCGCGCGGCGCGGTCGCCGTCGAGCACCTGCCTGCCTGCCTGGCCGAGCCAAGCAGCTCGCTGGAGCGGCAGCTGGGCTGGGCCGGCAGGTGGGCCGGGTGGGGCGCCAGGTAGGTTCTCTCTCTCTCCCTTTTTTTCTATTTTCTTTTCTGTTTCATTTCTTTTGCAGCTTTGTTCATTTAATAAAAATGCCTAAACATTTTTATAACTCATAACACTTGTCATACCTACTGTATATAATATGAACAGTAGGAAACATTATAGTTTATGATTATTTGAGCATTTAAAATATTTTGTAGCATTTAAATGCCCAAATTCAAATACCATATGATTTAATCCAAAGCCCTAGATTGTCCTAGAAAATTGTGCACCATTTTTGGCAGAGGTTTAAGACCAAGGCAGAAATGATGAACATTTTGAAGGGCATTTTGGGTACATTGGAAAATATTTTAGCAAACCCTAGTTGTTAGGGGAGGGGTGCTGGGGTTTCTGTTAATCCCAATTCAAGTTTCTTTGAAAGTAAACATGATGCACACTCTAGTCAGGTCCTAATGCAAGTGCTAGCTAGGGATGTGACACAAGCAAAACCCCATTGAGCATTCCGATACAATCCCACTCTCTCGCTCTTGCTCTCTTTTAATGCATTACGACAACAACGCTTCAACTGTTACCTGTTGTGGTAGTTGAACCCCTTTCCACTGCATGACCTGTCGTTGCCACAGTAAATAGTTGAAACCCACTAGTATGAGTAGGAGTTGTTTGAGCCATGTTGTGCCTACTCATTCATGCTTTCTGGTTATGTCTGCTATTGCTTAGAGTTGTGTCAGTTCTGATTCATCGGGGATGAATTGGAATGGTGATGAACATGTCCTAATGTGTGTGAGCTAAGTGTGTGAACACGACTTGGTAAAGGTAGCGATGAGAGGCCATGTAGGAGTACATGGTGGGTTGTCTCATTGCAGCCGTCCTCAGGAACTGAGTTCTGTGTTGGTTGATCCATGACCAGTTACTACCATGCATTGGGCCCGAAACCAGTGGTTAGTCATGTCGTGGCCGACACCCTCGCTGGGCCTCCGCTTGAAGGTTGCCGAGTACATGTCGTGTAAACGGCGGTAAGTGGTGAGAGCATGTGTGAAGAAGTACACCCCTGCAGGGTTATATATGATCTATTCGAATAGCCGTGTCCGCGGTAATGGACTTCTGGGTTGCCTATAACAGTTCATAGACAAGTGAAAGTGGATACTCTAAAACACGCAAGATAAGCGTGAGTGCTATGGATGGCCTTCTCGTAGGGAGACGGAAGCGGATCCATAGTGGTGTATTGATTGGTGAATATGTAGACTCGTGTGCGCCACCTCAAAAGAGTTACTTGCAATCGTAGTTTAGGATAGCCACCGAGTCAAGCTGGCTTGCTGCAGTCAAACTCCACCACCCCTTTGTTGATACGGATGCATATGTAGCTAGTTCTGATGTAAGTCTTGCTGAGTACCTTTGTACTCACGTTTGCTTAATTTATGTTTTTGCAGAGAGACTTCAGTCTCGCTAGTGGTTCCGCGTGGACTTCGATGTTTAGCTTGTTACCTCAGCTACGATCTTGTACCCTTGGGAGGGTCTTGTAGATAGTCAGGCTTTTTCAGCCTTTTTCATTTGTAGTTGTCTGTACTCAGACATGTTATGCTTCCGTTGCCTGTATGCTCTGTATGTTGGGTCATGTGACCTCCGTTTGTAATAAATGTTATGATGGCTCTTCTGGGCCTTTATCTATATGAGTTGTTGAGTTATGTTGTGATGCCATGTTGTACAACACATGCTTGCATGTTATGCGTACGTGTAATGTGTATTGCTATGTGTGGGATCCGACACCTAGTTGTTTACCCTTGGTAGCCTATCTTACAGGGAAATGCCTCCTAGTGCTTCCACTGAGCCTTGGTAGCTTGCTACTGCTCCGGAACACTTAGGCTGGCCGGCATGTGTCCTTCTTCGTTCCTGTGTCTGTCCCTTAGGGGAAATGTCACGCGTTGTTCCTTTAAATCCTTGTAGCTTGCTACGACTTGGGTTCATACGTTGATGACCGACACGTTCGTTGCTGGGTCATGTATGCCTGTCTCTGTAATTTAGCGCCACTTTTGGTTTATAACTAGTCATGTCGGCCCGGGTTCTCTGTCATATGGATGCTAGCGACATTATCATATACGTGTGCCAAAATGCGCAAACGATTCCGGGCCAGGTAAGGTGGCACCCGTGAGGATACCGTGCGTGAGGCCGCAAAGTGATATGGTGTGTTACAGGCTAGACCTGTGTGACTTAGGATCGGGGTCCTCACAGCTTTGGTATCAGAGCCTGACTGCCTATAGGATTAGTAAGCCAAACTGGTCGAAGTTGTGTCTAGAAACTCTTTAGTTATGTAAAGAACTAGCGGGTCCACCCGCGCATTTGCGCGGCTAGATTTTTATTTATGATTTATGCATTATGCAACCATTTTTGTTCTCATATGAGTATTTGTTTTCTATTTGGTAAAACCAACATAATTACAGTAAAAGTCGATTAGTTGTGTGCCACAAAGACTTGTATTCTCAACCCACCATGATCAACTGTAAATTGATAAACGCTCATACATGGTGCCTTTTTCAGGTTATGGTTTGGTTGGATGGTCTTTGCATGTACGTGGTGTTTCCCTACGTTGCGGCTAGCAATTTTGTTTTATTTGCAATATGGTGGTATTTTATATTTTGCTCGGTTCCACTGTCTTCCTATTACCCATTAGCTTTGTGTAGGCCAATATATACCTCATGCAAAAAGAAATATTTACATATGCCTCATGCAAAATATTGCCTTCTTCCTATCTATTGGTGGTCCTTGTAGTGGCCGTAGGTGCCTTGTGTATGCAAATATACATGTCTAATATTTGCTTGCGTGTCTAGATGCTATGTGTTAGCCTAGCACATCAGTTTGCTTTATTCTCTCATCTATATAAGTTTCCTCATTTCTACGTAATCTTTTTTTTTTGCATGACTACTGACAAACTCGTTTCTATGTGATTAATCATATGCCTAACTTTTCCATCTTTTAAACTCACTGTTATAATTAGAATTGATGGATTTTGGAATTCATGATTTTTTTTTTGATGAATAGATCTACGCATGAGTTGGTACATTGTTGTTCACTAACATTTTGTGGTACATACTTTATATAGTTATTACGTATTGAATAATTTGATATTTTTGTTTATATAGTTATTTGTATTTCAAGTATCTGCATCTATTATTCTAGACTACCCAACCATTTTTTTATTGGTACTTATTCCATTATGTGCTTCTAATACACCAGAGAAGTACCATACCATTTTGTTGAATTGAATTCCCTAAGACAATATGCATGTTGCCTTCCTGATGTCAGCATGACATAATGAATTGTAATTAGGCCCATGCAGGAAAAAAGAATTGTAGTTAGGCAGGACCAATCAGGCTGGTCCGCGTATGTGGAAGTAATGGGCTGCTTTGCTTCACGTTGCCGAACGTGTACGTGTTTAGTCTTCCTTAAAAAAAGGTATACGTGCCTACTCTGTACGTAAGATGTATTATATACGTGGACACTAAATCCAAACCGTTATAATCTGGATCTGAGATAGTTTAACGGTGTACTCCCTCCGTCCCAAAATATAAGAACGTTTTTGACACCACACTAGTATAAAAAACGTTCTTATATTTTGGGACAGAGGGAGTAGATATTTTAGCCTATGTGAATGAACATGTTGGCTTTTTCTATTATTTTAAATCTTTTGAATCTCAATCGTCAATATATTAAATTATGAATCGAGATAATTTAATACATGTGAATGAACGTGATGTCTTTTCTTTGTTTTGATTATATAATAGACTACATAGTTTAAAAGGTATTTTTCCTTAATTACATTTTTAGCAACGTCATTCTAGTTTATTTATTTTTATTTTTGAGATCGGGTGTTTAGGACCAATCAGACTGGTTCTAGCGTAGGTGGAACCGTGGAAGTAATGGGCTGCTTTGCTTCACGTTGCCGAACATGTACGTGTTTAGTCTTCCTTAAAAAAAGTATACGTGCCTACTCTTTACATAAGATGTAGGAGTATTATATATGTGGACACTAAATCCAAACCGTTATAATCTGGAGCTGAGATAGTTTAACGGTGTAGATATTTTAGCCTATGTGAATGAACATACATGTGAATGAAATTATGGATTGAGATAATTTAATACGTGTGAATGGATGTGATGTCTTTTCTTTGTTTTGATTATATATTAGACTACATAGTTTAAGAGATATTTTTCAATAATTACATTTTTAGCAATGTCATTCTAGTTTATTTATTTTTATTTTTGAGATCGGGTCTTTAATTTCTCAACGTATAGAATATTTGCTTGTGCGTCTGTGCCCAATTTCAGCCCGACGCATCCTATTGTTCGTAAAAAAATGCAGCCTCTGGTTAATTTAGTTTTCTGTTTTTTTTTCCTGTACCTTGTATGGGTAACCAAGCCGAAGCCAGCCCAAAAGCGTACGTAGGATTGATTTTTTTTTTGCGGGAAAGGAGCTCTACGTAGGATTGGTTTGACTGATCAGTCCGTATGGGATATACGAACACGTCTTCTAATTGGTTTGTTCCTTTTTTTCTTTTTTCAAGAATTCGGAGTAGTGCATGTACGTGACTATATCACATTAGTCCAATTTGCTAAGTATTCTGACATCATAGATGACATCATCACATTAATTCTACTTGGACTCTTCCTTTGGCTGGAAATAGTTTGTCGGCCGACGCTACGAGTCCGCCGGCCGACGTATGAATTTTATCCGTCGCCTACACGCCCGTTGGATACTGATAGCTATCTGATCTAGTGTGTACGTCCCGCACGCCTATTTGTTCTTTCCCGCAACGAACGCTCTGTTGCGGAAACAACATTATTGTTCCCGGCTCCGACAGAGTTGCGCACCGCGCAGCGTCGCCGCCAACCAACCGCAAAATCAGCCCGGCGTCGGCGTGCAACAACTAAATTGAAGTTCCGGCAACACTATGGTGCACCATATCGTACCTCAGATGGTTAGATCTGACGCAAATCGAGCTCATCGAGGGGGCCTGCTACGAGAAAAGCCGTGGCCTCTACTCCAGCATGACGATGACGAGCTCCCACGTTGGGCACTCCTTTGCAAATTTCTGCAACTGAAGCTATGTTTCTGAAACATGCGTGGTGTTGCAATACTTGACCTCGTACGCTCTAACATCGCGTGCTCCTCCAATGCTTTCTGCAACCGCGGCTATATTTCTGAAGCAAGACCCATGTTGCAGGAAAAAAAAAACTTCGTTGCCGAACCATTTTTATTTTGAAACAAGACACATGTTGCAGAAACTTTCTAAAATTATACCCTGTTGCTGAATAAAACCTCACCACCAAATTATTTTTTATTTCTAAAACAATATCTTTGTTGCTGAAAACGCTAATCTTTGATTCGTACCTGCTTGAGTCGTCGCCTGCCACCGCCGATCCCGAGCAAGTCGTCGACGCCACCGCGGTGGATAAGGCCAAGTGGCCCAACGCCTTATGTCGTCGTGCCCGTCCGCGGGCTCTGAACCCCCCCCCCCCCTATTACCCAGTTGCAGGAATGACTGTCAGCAATGTACTTTCACGTGAAGTGTTGAAAAGTCAAAACCAGCACATGCTAGTGTGTACCAGTGGAGGGAAAAGGCAGCCATCCCGCGTGAACGCGGGCTGCACGCCACCAAGGGAAATCGGGATCACGCGTCAGATCGGACGGTGTAGCGCGCGGTTGATGTGAGCGCTAAAATCAGCCGGTTGAATTGAATAGTTTTCCTAGTTTGTCACCCCTAGTAAGTAAGCTTATTTGTGACAATTCTGAACATATTTTAATAGAAAGAAAAGAAGTGCTACACGTGACATGTTGAGTTTTTTTTTGCTAGAACGTGACATGTCGAGTTACATGTATATGAATAATTTGTATGTTACGTTCACATCTTTAAATCTCAGCCATCAATATCTAGAATTAACGGTCATGATAATTAAATCTGTGTGGATCAATGTGATGGCTTATTTGTCTTTTGTCTTAATTATATAATAGATTGTTTGTGGAAGGGAATGTAAGGCTCTTTTTACTCCTCTACCCTATGACCTTCTGATATGAGTCACCTTCTTCTTTCTACGGGGATTAAGAACTAGGATTCTCATTCTATTTATCAGGATCACGTTAATGTGGTTTCAATCCTTAGTTCAGTTTCTATTACTTCTGTTTGTTCAACTATTGGACTCAGAACCTTGACTTTATGATGTTAAGTGGATATGCTACCTTTTTGCTTGGATCTCAAAAGTATTTTCAAACATTTATAGCCGTTATGTTGTCCGAGTTATCCCAGGTTTCTAAATAATCTGATGCATTTGCAAACCATTCCTCCCTGTTTCCGATGTCCTTTTAGGCCAGATTAATCACACTAGTCGGTGTGTGGAGGTACTTCGTTACCTCGACACATGTGTTGGAGTTATTATTATGACCCTAGGTGTCTTCGAGGATCACCCAGTAATGCAGCAATGCTTTATATTCTCAGTGTGATGATTCTGGCCATTATTCTCGAAAGCATCCTGTGATGCCATTTAGTTAGTAAGCATTCTACTCCTGGGTTCTTGAACCCAAGATTCTTTCTACCTACTTCATGTTGGTAGTATTTGCTCGTCCCTTTAGGATATTAGTAACCTTGTGATAGCCCTTGAGGTTCGCGGTATATCCTTCTTCCAACACCATGAACCATTACAGCAGAAGTTCTTCTGAACCAAAAGATCACTACCAGAGTGCTCCTGAGTAGTACTCCATTCATAATGTGACTCTGCCAATCCTACCTTTCTGCATGGGTTATCCGGAAGAAACATGTTAAACTAGTTCGACATGCTAATCTATGCATCCAAAACTCAGGAAGTTATATGTTCCTTGAGTTGTTCCCTTCTAGTTGTATTATGACCCTCGTCTATCAGTTGATAGTCACGAGTAGTTGTGCACTCGTGTTCATCGATGCCTTTTACTCTTGTGGTCCGTCAAGCCATTCTATTCTGGAATGACTAGGAGAAACAAACTCCAGTACCTCATCCATATCAAGGATTGGGTCAAAGAAGTTGTATTCCACAGATCAAAATGCCAATCCAGCTTTTGCTCCTGTAATGCCCCGGATGTAATACTTTCCCTTTTGGGCATATAATATATCTCCGGCTTCATCAATTCCATTTCGGGTTCTTCGTCTTTTGGGTTTTCACCGTTTTGTTGTGTGCATGTGTGGCATTCATTCATATCATGTAGTCATGTGCATCGCATTGCATTTGTGTTGTCGGTTGCATCCGGTTCCACGCGTTCCTTCCTGTTGTCCGTTTCGCGTTCCGGAGCTCCCTCACGTGTCCATGGCGTCCCGTAGGCCTACTTTGGTGTTTGGCCGTGTAACGTTACCGGTTTGGCGCGAGTCTTGTCGTGTGTTGTTGTTTTGGTGTGTGTAACCCGCCTGTCAAATCTCATCGCGTTTGGAGCTCGTTTGCTACCCCAACAGTTATTCTCGTGGGCCCAAAGTGCCTCCATTTTGAGGCCCAAGACACCCCTCCAACAGCCCACCAAACCACTCCTAGCCACTTCCTTCATCTAGGCCATCCAATTCTGATCGCGTGGCCGAAAATCACACTCCATTTGGACAACCCTAGCTCCTTGTGCCTATATATTTGTCCACTCCCCCAATTTTTGCCCCAAATCAAGGAAACCCTAGCCACTTCATCCCCTACCTCCAGCCTCTCCTCTCTCCACTACGGCCGGATCTCGCCGGAGCACCACCGGAGCACCTCGCCGGAGCACCGCCGGAGCTCCACCGTCGCCACCTCGTCCATCCTCACGCCGGCGCCACCCTCTTCTCAACTCACCACCGCCTTCATCCCCCGCCGCCAGGTTCGCAAGCCAGAGCCGCCGCCTCTCTCATCAGATCGAAGGCCGCCTTTTCCTCGAGCATCGTCGCGCCGCCAGTCATCGAAGCCTCGGCGGGATCCGATCGAAGTCAACGCCCGAAGCCCCGCGACCCCGATCCATTCTCCTGGGCGATCGAGCCGATCGCCAGGCCGCGAAGGCCCAGCTCCTCGCCTCCAGCGCGCGGGCCTCCGCCAGATCCAGCGCAGATCCACGCCGCCGCCACGTCGCTTCGGGCCGCCTCCTCGCCAGCCCATCGCCCTCCTCGCCGCATCGCTCCACCGGGCCGAGCCGACCCACCTCCCAGCCGCCATCGCCAGCCGTCTTCTCCGCATCGCCCCGCCACTGCGGGCCGATTCCCTCCGAGGCCCAGAGCCACGCCCATCGCCAGCCGCAGGCTCCCGCCTCGCCCCGCAGGCCTCTGAGCCGCAGCCTCCAGCCGCGGGCTAGCAGCCCTCCTTCGCTAGCCATGCCGCGCCGCCTCTCCAGATCCACGCGGGCGCTCCTCCAGGCGGGCCGCGCCCGAGCCGCCGGCCCATCCGATCTGCTCCACCGGGCTAGATCCGCCCCGAGGCCCCTTTTGCTTCAGATCTAGGTTGACCCCCCAATTCCTTCTAAGTCCCTCTTGTTTATGTGTGCTGATGCATTTTTCAAACGGTGATAACTTTTTGTGTGTTGCTCCATTTTGCGCAAATGACATGTCCAGACGTTCGTGGTGACTAGCACTACATTTCATTCCTTTGTGCCATGCATGTTTGAGATCATCTAGATGATTATTTTTCTGTTGCAAGAGTGCATCCCGTTATAAACTGCTGTTAGTGATGTTTTTATGCCATCTTTGCATAGTGATAACTTTTAGCTCGGTTATCCGATTGATGCAAATAACATGTCCACGTGTTCGTCTTGTCATGCTCTACATGATGATTGCTTAGACTTGCATGATAGAATTAATCTTGCCATGTTTATCCTCGTTGCAAAGTGCTATGTGGCTGTTTAGTTGTTTAACTTGTTATGAGATGCCATCTTGTTGAGCTCATTGCTATCGTTGTCTTTATCTCCTTGATGCATGCTTGTATGTTTCGGGATCACCATCATGCGTACTTTGATGTGGTACTTACCACTTGCCATGTTTAGTTTTGAGGTGACTTAAACTTGCTCTCAAAGATGCCATGATGAAACTGCTGTTTTAACACTTAGTGAAATTTCACTAAGTCTGGAATCTGTAATTTCCAGATGCCATGTTTGCTTGTTGTTCTAGGCCAATTGATACGTCCAAAACGTATCTATAATTTTGCTTGCTCCATGCCACTTTTGGGTGATATTGCTATGATATTCATACACTTCCATACACTTTTGATCATATTTGGACTAACTTACTAATCCAGTGCACCCCAGTGCCAGTTTCTGTCTTCGGCTGTTTTTGTATTTCAGGTTTTCACGTTTCGAGAACTGCCCAGAAAAATCCAGAAAAATTATATTAAAAATCAGCGTTCCGGAAACAACTCTGCGTACGAAGGGCAGCCTGGGGGGCCACCAGGGCTCCAGGCGCCCTGGCGGCGCGCCCCCCCTGGGCCGCGCCGGGGGGGCGCCTGGGCCCCCCGAAGCTCCACCGATGCCCTACTTTGGCATATATTTAAAGGGACCTCCGAAACCCTCAGAACAAAAACTCTTTTCACGATCCCATCTCTGTTCCGCCGTCGCCGCAGCTTCCAAGATCGGGAGCACCAGGAGAACTCTTCCCGGCACCCTGCTGGAGGGGAGGATCACCACCGGGAGCTTCTCCACCACCATGGACGCCTCCCGGATGACTCGTGAGTAGTCTCCCTTGGACCATGAGTCCATGACCAGTAGCTATGTGATGTTCTCCTCCCGTTCTTGTGCTTCACTAATTAGTCCTCGTGAGCTGCCCTACATGATCGAGGCACCTATGTAATCCTTATGCTGCTGCTATGTTGAGTTTGCTGGGATCCGATGGATTATGAGATTATGTTCAGATTGATCTTGAGTAATATATTTGATCTACCTCTTTTATATTTTTGTTCATAAGTAATTCTTGCATGTTCTCCGTTGTTATTTATTGCTTTGGCCGAGTAATAGGTAGTGACTCCAAGAGGGAACGTTATGCTTGATTGTGGGTTCATGCCCCTCGATGACTAGCTTGAGTGACAGAAACATGAGTCTAGGGGATGTGCTGTTGCCACAAGGGGGAAAACAACGGTGCTTGTGCCCGCGGGTGCAAGGATTGTTTACTTTACGCAAAGTTCTTTTAATGCAGTTGTCTGTTGCATTGAGTTTACACTATGGGTGGGACTCGCAACTTAATAGCAGCGAGATGTTCTGGATAGATATCTCAAGGTGGATGATTAGTAGTAGATATTGATGGATTTCGGTCTACTTACTTTGGCGTACCGCCCATTCTTTGAACGTCAACCTTTCTTGCAATGTAGTCAGCATTGGTTTGCGTTCGTGGTCCTGTCAATTGCCCAGCTGTAATTTGTTTACCTCACATAGCTGTTTTATCTTCTTTTGGGAGAGAGACATCACTAGTGAACATCATGAGACTCCGGTCCATATTACCATCATTGATCACATCCTCTATTTACTTTTCGTTATTATTTACTATTGCAAAACACTATCTATCACTACTATCATTGCTTTTAATCCTTTGTGAACTACAAGGCCGGAGGGATTGACAACCTCTCTGTACTCGTTGGGAGCAAAGTTATTTGTATCTGTGTGCAGGTCCACGTTGATTGCTACTAATCTGGCGCCGTAGCAATTGACACCTACTTGTTGAACCTAGGAGTCTCTGGGGATTCGATCCTTGGCATCTTTGCTAAGGGAAAACACTTCTACAATACTGCATCTTACACCTTCCACTTGGGGTAACCAACGAGGGGTTCGAGGCCCATCAAGGAGTATTTTCTGGCGCCGTTGCCGGGGACTCCACTCTTCAGGATAGGGGAGTTGCATGCTATCTTTTACCTTTGCTTTTTAGTCTTGTTAGTTTACCTTTCGTTTTTGCTTTAGTTCCTTTTATCGAAAATCACAAAAATAGTTATCTTGCTTGCTTGCTACTATGGGTTCCACCAAGAATACCAAGTTGTGTGACTTCACTAGTCACAACAATGATGACTTTATCAGCACACCTATCACTACACCTGCCACTTCAGCACCTTCATATGAAATTAAACCTGCTTTACTAAACTTAGTTATGAGAGAACAATTCTCCGGTGCTAGAGATGATGCTGCTTTACACTTGAACAACTTTGTAGAACTTTGTGATATGCAAAAGTACCACGAAATAGATGGTAATATTGTTAAGCTTAAGCTTTTTCCTTTCTCCTTGAGAGGAGGAGCTAAAATTTGGTTTCAGTCTTTGCCTAGAAATAGCATAGATTCATGGGACAAGTGCAAAGATGCTTTTATTGGAAAATACTATCCACCTGCTAAAATTATCCAACTTAGAAGTAACATAATGAATTTTAAACAATTGGATAATGAACACGTTTCCCAAGCTTGGGAACGTATGAAATCTCTTATCAAGAACTGCCCTACTCACAGTTTGACTACTTGGATGGTTATCCAAACTTTTTATGCAGGCTTGAACTTTACCTCGCGGAACTTTTTAGATTCGGCCGCGGGAGGAACTTTTATGTCAACTACACTTGGTGTTGCCACAAAGCTTCTCGATGAGATGATGACCAACTATTCCCAATGGCACACCGAACGCGCTCCAACAGGTAGGAAGGTAAACTCTGTCGAGGAGATTTCCTCCCTTAATGATAAAGTTGACTTGATTATGTCTCTACTTTCGAAGCAATCTACTGTTGATCCTCGTGATGTTCCTTTAAATTCTTTGATTGCTCAAGAACAAGTAGATGTGAACTTTATCTCTAGAAACAATTTTAACAACAATGCTTATAGGAGTAACTTTGGTAACAATCCTAGACCGTTCCCCTCTAATTCTTATGGGAACAACAATGCTTATCCTAGTACCAAGAACTCCACTACTGAACTAGAGGCTATGCTTAGAGATTTCATCACTACCCAAAAAGCCTTTAATAAGAATGTAGAAGAGAAACTACATAAACTAGATGATCTTTCTTTTAAGGTACACCACTTAGCCAATGAGGTAAAATTGCTAAAAATTGAAACTTCTCCTCTTAAGGAGAGGGAAGTCATCCCTATTAATGCTACTCAAGTGCAAATTAATGAAAATATTAGGATGATGGCTAAACTTAAAGAAAGATGGGCTAGAGAAAGGGAGGAAGAGGAAAGAATTAAGAGCCTTCCTACCCACCACACTGTTGCTACTATCCAAGTTATTGAGGATGTTCACAATCTTAGCACCCAATGTACTCCTGGTCCTAATGAACATATTAATGGTGATGCTATGACTATAGAAACTACCAAACAAGTGAACCTAAAGGACACCACTACCACTTTACTTGATGCTCGTGACCTTGATTTTGATAATTGCACTCTTACCGAACTTATTGATTTCCTTCACAAGATGTCTAGAGATCCCCGCACTAGCACGCTTAACCTTGCCTTCACAGAGCATATCACTAATGCTCTCATCAAAGCTAGGGAGGAGAAACTTAGAGTAGAAGCCTCCATACCTAGAAAGCTAGAAGATGGTTGGGATCCTATGATAAAAATTAATTTGAATGACTTCTCTTGTTATGCATTATGTGATGTTGGTGCTAGTACCTCTGTTATGCCCAAAAGAATATATGATATGCTTAAATTGAAACCTTATGATTCTTGTTCTTTTGGTGTTCGTCTCATTGATTCTTCCATAAAGAAACCTTTGGGGAGGATCGACGATGTTCTTATTGTTGTCAATGATAATTATGTGCCCGTTGATTTCACTATTATGGATATTGAATGTGATCCTTCATGTCCAATTATTTTGGGACGTCCCTTTTTGCGCACCGTTGGTGCTGTCATTTACATGAAAGAGGGTAATATAAAATTTCAGTTTCCTCTCAAGAAAGGGATGGAACACTTCCCTCGAAAGAAGATCAAGTTACCTTTTGAGTCCGTTGTACGGGCTAGTTATTCTTTTACTCTTGATAAAACTTGATCTATACATTATGCCTAGCTTAAAGGCATAAAAGAAAGCGCTTTTGGGAGGCAGCCCACATGAATAATTTTTTTGCTTTTGTTGTGTCTTGATGTTGTTTACTGCTGTAGCATCATCATTGTATCTTTGCTTTTCATATTTGTGCCAAGTATAGCCTCCGATTGCTAGAAAGTTCAAAAGTTGTGAGGTGCTGTCCAGGAAACAGATTATGTCCTTGGATAGAAAAATTCGTATAAAATCACCAGATCAACTTTTTGGTCTGAATTTTTTCGACAGCGTTCTCTATATAATTTTCTTTCGTGCGTCTGTTCTGAGTTTTTTTATTTGAGTTGCAGAAGTATCCTGAACAGATCAATTACTGCCTGCTGTTCTGTTTTTCACAGATTCTGTCCTGTTTTGCCTTACCTTCACTTTGCAAATCAAGAACTTGCTTTTTCTTTGCAAAAAACTTTTGGCAATCTTGAGAAACAGTAGAATTTCAAGAATATCTTTATTTCCAGCAAGTTATAATTATTTTATTAAGGGTACTAACCTCGCTAATCAGAATATGATGAGTTATGTATGAAGGGAGTTTTCAAGTGTGCGAGGGAAGATGATAAAAAGATTCAGGAGTGTCAAGCGCTCAAGCTTGGGGATGCCCCTGTGCACCCCCAAGAAATATTCAAGGAGACTCAAGCATCTAAGCTTGGGGATGCCCCCGTGCATCCCCTTCTCCATCAACATTATCAGTCCGTCTTTCGTTTCGCTATATTTTTATCACTTCATGTGTTATGTGCTATGCTTGGAGCGTCTTGCTTTTAGTTTTCTTTTTAGTTTTTCATAACGAGTCGGAACTCAGCATTCCTTTATGTGGGAGAGAAACAAGCTCCACTTCTACCTAGAACATAACATAGAATTTTTATGTCTATCTATGCTGTGTGTGTTCTTTGTCTTTTAATAGCTACTACCATGCTCTGCTCTTAGTATTCATGCCTATCTTTTCAAAGAGCTTTTGTTTAGTTGGTTGCTTGAACTCTCTTTAATTACCATGCTCACCTTATTAAGAGAGTTTGCTTCCGTTGCACTGGTTAATGTGTCTATGATAAAGATGATACTTGCATGATGGTGCTTAGTAGTTCAGGTTTTCTTATGGTTAACCTCAAATAGCTGGGGGGTTCCCAATGTGTTATTGGAGTACCAACATGATTTGTTTGCCTATGATGTGGTATGGTTTAGTAATATCTTCCTTCGACAATTTATTTTGATTGACTTGGCGTATGCTCACGCATATTCAAGACTGTAAAGAAAGTATGTCAAGCCTTGATGATCTTTTATTTCTAAGTAGCGATATAACTACCATGCCTGATTCAATATTACTTTGTCGCTCTGCATGATTATGACCGTCATTGCTCTCTTAGTTGGTCGCTCCCAGTCTTTTTGCTAACCTCCACCTGTACTAAGAAAACTAACCATGCAATACATAGCTCATGGGAAAGTAGCCTAAAAACTATTGTGGTAAAGAATATGTTGCTTATGTATCTTATTTCTTATAAGTTGCTTGCTGAGCGGTAACCATGTTTCTGGGGACGCCATCAACTGTCACACTTTTGTTGAATATCATGTGAGTTGCTATGCATGTTCGTCTTGTCTGAAGTAAGGGTGATTTGCCGTGGGTTGTATTAATATGCATATTGTTAGAGAAGAACATTGGGCCGCCAACCAAAGCCATGCATCATGGTGGAAGTTTTAGCTTGGACCTTAATCCTCAATCTCATATGAGAATATGCTTATGCATTGAAGAGGAGTCCATCATCTATTGTCTATGTTGTCCCGGTATGGATGTCCTCAAGTTGAGATCTATCAAAAACGAGAAATCAAATGCGATTTATCTCCTTGGACCTTTGTACAGGTGACATAGAGGTACCCCTTTGTGACACTTGGTTGAAACATATGTAATACAATGATAACCCATGGAGATCCGAGCTAATTAGGACAAGGAGCGAGCACTATTGGTATACGATGCATGAGGCTTGCAACTTATAGGATGTCTTATGCATGACACATATGAAGTACTACTACCGTTGACACAATTGCTTCCATGTTTTCAAAATAAAAAGCTCTAGCACTTAACCTTTCTTTTACTTTTATGTTGAAGCACCAACTACTGAGAGCATGATTGTCATTCTAAGTGTAATGTGCATTGTCCCAAAGTAGCATTGTCTTTTGCATGATTGTGATATCGTTTATTCTGAAATCATTGTATCTAGTCATCACTTAAACCTTGAAGGTGCCCCTGCATTTATGTTTTGCATCACTAAAGGGGGCAAGCTAGATATCACTTTATCATATTTGCACATCATGTTCATTGCAAATCTTTTTGATGTTTCAGTTTCATATTGTAAAACTTTCAGTCATTTGTGATTTTCTCATGAGGCAACTTAATTACTTTAGAATCATTGTCTCAGTAAGCTTTTGTCATATGACTATGAAAAGTCCTATATGGTTAATAGCATGTCACCACAGAAATTATTCTTGTTATCATTTACCTACTCAAGGACGAGCAGGAATTAAGCTTGGGGATGTTGATACGCCCAAAACGTATCTATAATTTCTGCTTGCTCCATGCCACTTTTGGGTGATATTGCTATGATATTCATACACTTCCATACACTTTTGGTCATATTTGGACTAACTTACTAATCCAGTGCACCCCAGTGCCAGTTTCTGTTTTCGGCTGTTTTTGTATATCAGGTTTTCACGTGTCGAGAACTGCCCAGAAAAATCCAGAAAAATTATATAAAAAATCAGCGTTCCGGAAACAACTCTGCGTCCGAAGGGCAGCCTGGGGGGGCCACCAGGGCTCCAGGCGCCCTGGCGGCGCGCCACCCCTGGGCCGCGCCGGGGGGCGCCTGGGCCCCCCGAAGCTCCCCCGATGCCCTACTTTGGCATATATTTAAAGGGTCCTCCGAAACCCTCAGAACAGGAACTCTTTTCATGATCCCATCTCTGTTCCGCCGCCGCCGCCGCTTCCAAGATCAGGAGCACCAGTAGAACTCTTCCCGGCACCCTGCCGGAGGGGAGGATCACCGCCGGGAGCTTCTCCACCACCATGGACGCCTCCGGGATGACTCATGAGTAGTCTCCCTTGGACCATGAGTCCATGACCAGTAGCTATGTGATGTTCTCCTCCCGTTCTTGTGCTTCACTAATTAGTCCTCGTGAGCTGCCCTACATGATCGAGGCACCAATGCAATCCTTATGCTGTTGCTATGTTGAGTTTGCTGGGATCCGATGGATTATGAGATTATGTTCAGATTGATCTTGAGTAATATATTTGATCTACCTCTTCTATATTTTTGTTCATAAGTAATTCTTGCATGTTCTCCGTTGTTATTTATTGCTTTGGCCGAGTAATAGGTAGTGACTCCAAGAGGGAACGTTATGCTTGATTGCGGGTTCATGCCCCTCGATAACTAGCTTGAGTGACAGAAACATGAGTCTAGGGGATGTGCTGTTGCCACAAGGGGGAAAACAACGGTGCTTGTGCCCGCGGGTGCAAGGATTGTTTACTTTACGCAAAGTTCTTTTAATGCAGTTGTCTGTTGCATTGAGTTTACACTATGGGTGGGACTCGCAACTTAATACCAGCGAGATGTTCTGGATAGATATCTCAAGGTGGATGATTAGTAGTAGATATTGATGGATTTCGGTCTACTTACTTTGGCGTACCGCCCATGCTTTGAACCTCAACCTTTCTTGCAATGTAGTCAGCATTGGTTTGCGTTCGTGGTCCTGTCAATTGCCCAGCTGTAATTTGTTTACCTCACATAGCTGTTTTATCGTCTTTTGACAGAGAGACATCACTAGTGAACATCATGAGACTCCGGTCCATATTACCATCATTGATCACATCCGCTATTTACTTTTCGTTATTATTTACTATTGCAAAACACTATCTATCACTACTATCATTGCTCTTAATCCTTTGTGAACTACAAGGCCGGAGGGATTGACAACCTCTCTGTACTCGTTGGGAGCAAAGTTATTTGTATCTGTGTGCAGGTCCACGTTGATTGCTACTAATCTGGCGCCGTAGGAATTGACACCTACTTGTTGAACCTAGGAGTCTCTGGGGATTCGATCCTTGGCATCTTTGCTAAGGGAAAACACTTCTATAATACTGCATCTTACACCTTCCACTTGGGGTAACCAACGAGGGGTTCGAGGCCCATCACCAATCCATGATAGTTTTGGGGTGACTCTTGATGATTCCTTGTAGTATATATTGTTGGCTATCCATTCATGCTCTCACATGCTTATTTGAGTGGCTGTAGCATATTTAGCTTTTGCTCCAAAGTTGCAATAAATTACTGCTGTCAGGATTTTGTTGTCAAGTTCAATATGTCATAGCTTGTTGCTATTGATCCGTGGCTCCTTTGGGGGTGCACCAATGGACTTATTTGCTGTAGGATATGTCTAGTTTATGTTCATGCTCTTTGCCATGATGTTTGAGTGTTGTAGCTTATTTATCTAGTGCTCCGAAGTTGCTATGTTGCTGTAATTTTCAGCTTTCGCATGTTTATTGTTTAGTGTGTAACTTTTAGCCTGTAGCTCCGATTGCAGCAAGTCTTATATGAAACTTGATTGATTTTTCGTGTAGATTCATAATATCCTATTGTTATCATGTTTTGAAGTATTTTGCTTGAGTGCAATTTTCCATGCTCCTTGTGCTCCCTTAGTGCCTAAGTCATGCATCCATCATTTTTGTGTGCGCATTGCATCTTGTTGATTCGTGCCTTGTGTGGTTGTGTTGATTAGAGCCGGAAGCTGAGTCCGAGTATGAGTACAAGCACGAGGTTACTACCGAGCTTGAGAACGAGGACCCCTCTTACGATCTGAACGACAACTTTTCAGGCAAGATGACCGAACCCGGATACCATTACTATTTTTGCCTATTGCTAGAAGTCTCTATCTATAGATTTGCCTCGATGCCCATGTCTTTCATGTCAGCCTCCTACTTGTAACCATGATCATGTCTAACCACCCTACCTATGCAAACCATTGATTGGCTATACGTAGGCTTCGCTCATCCCCTCTTATAGCGTTGTTAGTTGCAGGTGAAGTTGGAAGATGCTTGCTTCATGATGAAGTTTTGTTGGGTTATATCACACTATATTAATGCTTAAAATGAAATCATCTATATATTGGCAATGGGTGGAAGGCTAAGCCTTTTGCTTGGTGATTTGTTCCACTCATGCCGTTAGGAACCGTATAAACCGGTGTTATGTTCCTTTATTATGCGTTCCTCACACGGTTGGGGTTGTGGGACCCCCTCGATAAACCGCTAAGTGCTAAGTCTTTTCTAGCAAGTCCCAACATTGGTACTATTTGCCTAAACAACTAAAACCTTACCGAGGGAGTAATTAACCCAAGGATTAATTAATTCAACCCCCCTGGGCCAGTGCTCGATTTGAGTGTTGGTCCAAACTAGAGTCGTGTGCGGGGCCCCCCTTGGCAACTTGGGTTTTTGGTTACTGTACGCTGTGCTCATCCGGTCGTGGCCTGAGACTAGATACGCGCGGCTACTATCAGGGTGTCGGCACGCCGGGAGGATTTGCTGGATTAGCCTTACCTTAGTTTGGAGTATCTTGAGCACGGGATTCCGAGAATACTCGGGCCTTCCCACCTTGGAGTTGCGACTCCGCGGATCGTGGGCTTGTCATGGGCCAAGTTGGAACACCCCTGCATGGTTATGAACTTTTGAAAGCCGTGCCCGCGGTTATGTGGCAGCTGGGAGCTTGTTAATATCCGGTTGTAGAAAACTTGACACATTGTTCTAATACACTACCAGCGTGGGTACCGTGACTGTCATTTTCTGAATAGGGATTCGGGAGATGAACACGGTGGGGTTATGTTTGAAGTGCTTTAGCTAGGATCACTTCGTGATCATCTCTCGTCCGAGGCTCTTCTCTTCTCGCACTCTTTTACGTAAGTTAGTGCTAGTTGCTCCTGCAGACACTTATTCTTTTCTTCAGCCTTATCCTCACCCAAGGCTTAAATAGTCATGTTACCCGGGAACGGGATTGCTGAGTCCTCTGTGGCTCACAGTTACTTCACCACACCAGATGCAGGTCCGATGGTGAGCTATCCAGGTGATGGCACCGAGCTAGACTGGGAGTTCGACGAGGAGCGTAGTCGTTACTATGTTCGTTATCCGGATGATCAGTAGTGGAACTTCTACTAGGATTCGATCCGACCTGTGGATTTAAATTATGTTTGGTATCTTGACATTTGGATTTTACCCTTAGATGGGCTGTGATGTTTTATTGAATGATGATTTGGACATGTATTGTATTTGTGTGACGTGGCGAGTGTAAGCCAACTATTTTATGTTTTCCATCCCCATCTTTTTCATGAGTTGTGCAAAGATACCAAACTTGCGATCATTCCAGCATGGGGTTATGTCTCTAAGTCGTGCCTCGACACGTAGGAGATATAGTCCCATCCTGGGCATTACAGCTCCGCTCTACCTTGGAGTGTTACCCTCCTTTAAGTCAAGAATGTCATGGGAATTGCACCACCTCCTATGAATTTTTGATACAGTAATACTTCTCGCCATTATCATTCATTCTCGGTCTCCGTGTTATGGTAACCGGAATACCGACAAGTGAATTGTGATGTGTGAAATCAATACTCCTAGCAACTTCGTTGCTTGGTAGTTAAATGGACAATAACCTCATCCTTAGCGAGTTGATTATTGAATCATCACCCTAAGGTTGATTGTGCTACCTAGTCCTTATTTCTGGTGCACTCTTCGATCAATGAGTTAGGATTTTGTTAAGTCCTCGCTCATTTGATCATATCGTCTTGCCCTGAAAAGCAAGATTGATCTCGAGCTTCCTAACATATCGGTGGTTCGTGATTTTTCGAATATCTTCTCGGAAGTTTTACCAGGTTGATCCGTGACCATTATGTTGAGCTCTTGATCAAGTTGGTTTCTCTCTAAACCACCCTTTCTCCAAGAATCTGTGTTGGATACCCTGAACTAGTTGGTTAAGCTAAACGACAACTTGGAGAGTTGGAAGATAAAAGCTTGCCTGACTTAGTTCCTTCCAAGGGATATCTTTTGTGTGTGTGTTGGAGAAAGATGATATCTTCATCGATTGATCCTCGTGACCAGTTGTTGGATCCATTGTCTTGAAAAAACTTTGACTTGAGAGTGGGCTATCGTTAAGTCAAATCAGAACCAACGATATTCATAATGTTGTCTTACTCGTGGTTGATCCCTCGAGCATACACCGTTACATCTATTGGTCTGACCAATGCAATCACCTTGTTCACATAGTTATGGAATTCCATTTTATGGAAGCCTCGATGAATTGTTGTCGAGCCCATCGGCAACATGTTTATTCCCTCCATGATTCATGTTGAACATTAAAGCTAGTGATGGAAACTTTGTAAGCATTATCTTCATGTCCCGCTCATGCGGTATATGTTGTATGAGAGAAGAAACTTTCCCTAATTCATGTGTAATTGATGTAAGTTGCCACCGTGAGTTTGAGAAAGTTGTTTTGTTTCCTGTGGAATCATCCCAAGTCAGTCATGCATACGTGCGAAGTATTCTGTGGTTCTGAGACTTGCAACCTTCACTCTATATGTATCCCTAGCACACCAAGCCACTGATTGACTTGTTTAAGGATAAGAAGTTCAAATGTTATTCCCGAAGGGCCCAGACAGACAAGCACAAGACTTCGTTATCTCCAATGATGATTCCCAATCTTAACTCGGTGGTATTTTATCATAAGACTACTATGTGGTCATGCTTGTGTGGGACAACGTGTTCACAGGTTTTGTAGCAGAACCAGCTCATGTTTTGGAGCTGCTATCGTAGTTCATTCCTGAGAATCTCGCAACGCCGTCTCATCGATTTGTGTTGCAAACTTTCACTTTTCTTTCTAGACTCGATGAGTCTGGAATATTTTGACACCAACCATAACTAAATCTCAGGCAGATATGATGGTTGGAGCATATTCTAAGAACTATAATATTGGTCTCTTGATAACCAGTAAAGTGTATGTCGTGGCCGACACACCCAGCCGGAAGACCTATTGTTGTAGTATCTTGATTGAAGAAGTTGGCCACCTCCCCATAAGGATTTTGTAGGATTTACTCCCTAGTTGTTCCTTATGGATTTTTGTGCTCCTGAAGTCCGACCCTTTTACTTGACGTTCTAGTTATCAAACAATTTTAATAAATAGGTTGTGCTAGCACATCAAGGAGAACATTAGAAGCGGAGTGCTAAATGTCTCTCGATCGATCATCCAGATTTTGCCCCTTGACACCGCTTGTGATGCCCCCGATTTGTCAGTACACTAATCATGCACGCAAATGTATACGACCAAGATCAGGGACTCACTGGAAGATATCAAAACACAACTCTAGACACAAATTTAAATAATACAAGCTTTATATTACAAGCCAGGGGCCTCGAGGGCTCGAATACATAGCTCGAAAACACAAGAGTCAGCGGAAGCAACAATATCTAGGTACAGACATAAGTTAAACAAGTTTGCCTTAAGAAGGCTAGCACAAACTTCAACGATCGAAGAGGCAAGGCCTCCTACCTGGGACCTCCTAACTACTCCTCGAAGCCGAACTTCACGTAGAAACATCCTCGGGATCTTCTGGGTCCGGGACTCCACCATCTGGTTGCGTCATCCGAGAAGGTAGAAAAGGGGAAAAGGGGGAGAAAAGCAACCGTGAGTACTCATCCAAAGTACTCGCAAGC
This sequence comes from Secale cereale, assembly GCA_902687465.1. NCBI lineage: Eukaryota > Viridiplantae > Streptophyta > Magnoliopsida > Poales > Poaceae > Secale > Secale cereale. Next base: position 287,055,992 of record LR738712.1, read on the forward strand.
AAGGATCTATACTACATATGCAAAGGTATCTGTGTAAAGGGGTAATATATGTTGACTGAACTACAGAATGCCAGAATAAGAGGGAGATAGCTAATCCAAACGAAGACTACGCTTCTGGCCACCTCCATCTTGCAGCAGTACAAGAGGGTAGCTGGAAAGTAACAGGTAACCTCGCTTCTGGAAGCCTTCGTCTTGCAGCAGTAGAAGGGAATAGATGGTAAGTTCACCAAGTAACAACGTATAGCATAAACCTACTCGGCGATCCTCCCTCACATCACCCTGTGAGAGAGCAACCACCGAGTTGTATCTGGCACTGGTAAGGGCGTATTTTATTAAGTATCCGGTTCTAGTTATCATGAGGTCGGAATACAACTCCGGGTCGTCCTTTTACCGAGGGACACGGCTATTTGAATAGATTAACTTCCCTGCAGGGGTGCACCACATAACCAAGCACGCTTGATCCCATTTGGCCGGACACACTTTCCAGGGTCATGCCCGGCCTCGGAAGATCAACACGTCGCAGCCCTACTTAAGCACAGCAGAGAGGTCAGCACGCCGGTCTAAGTCCTAAGCGCGCAGGGGTCCAGGCCCATCGCCCAACGCACACCTGCACGTTGCGTACGTGATACGTCCAAAACGTATCTATAATTTCTGCTTGCTCCATGCCACTTTTGGGTGATATTGCTATGATATTCATACACTTCCATACACTTTTGATCATATTTGGACTAACTTACTAATCCAGTGCACCCCAGTGCCAGTTTCTGTCTTTGGTTGTTATTGTATTTCAGGTTTTCACGTTTCGAGAACTGCCCAGAAAAATCCAGAAAAATTATATTAAAAATCAGCGTTCCGGAAACAACTCTGCGTACGAAGGGCAGCCTGGGGGGCCACCAGGGCTCCAGGCGCCCTGGCGGCGCGCCCCCCTGGGCCGCGCCGGGGGGGCGCCTGGGCCCCCCGAAGCTCCACCGATGCCCTACTTTGGCATATATTTAAAGGGACCTCCGAAACCCTCAGAACAAAAACTCTTTTCACGATCCCATCTCTGTTCCGCCGTCGCCGCCGCTTCCAAGATCGGGAGCACCAGGAGAACTCTTCCCGGCACCCTGCCGGAGGGGAGGATCACCACCGGGAGCTTCTCCACCACCATGGACGCCTCCCGGATGACTCGTGAGTAGTTTCCCTTGGACCATGAGTCCATGACCAGTAGCTATGTGATGTTCTCCTCCCGTTCTTGTGCTTCACTAATTAGTCCTCGTGAGCTGCCCTACATGATCGAGGCACCTATGTAATCCTTATGCTGTTGCTATGTTGAGTTTGCTGGGATCCGATGGATTATGAGATTATGTTCAGATTGATCTTCAGTAATATATTTGATCTACCTCTTTTATATTTTTGTTCATAAGTAATTCTTGCATGTTCTCCGTTGTTATTTATTGCTTTGGCCGAGTAATAGGTAGTGACTCCAAGAGGGAACGTTATGCTTGATTGTGGGTTCATGCCCCTCGATGACTAGCTTGAGTGACAGAAACATGAGTCTAGGGGATGTGCTGTTGCCACAAGGGGGAAAACAAAGGTGCTTGTGCCCGCGGGTGCAAGGATTGTTTACTTTACGCAAAGTTCTTTTAATGCAGTTGTCTGTTGCATTGAGTTCACACTATGGGTGGGACTCGCAACTTAATACCAGCGAGATGTTCTGGATAGATATCTCAAGGTGGATGATTAGTAGTAGATATTGATGGATTTCGGTCTACTTACTTTGGCGTACCGCCCATGCTTTGAACCTCAACCTTTCTTGCAATGTAGTCAGCATTGGTTTGCGTTCGTGGTCCTGTCAATTGCCCAACTGTAATTTGTTTACCTCACATAGCTGTTTTATCGTCTTTTGGGAGAGAGACATCACTAGTGAACATCATGAGACTCCGGTCCATATTACCATCATTGATCACATCCACTATTTACTTTCCGTTATTATTTACTATTGCAAAACACTATCTATCACTACTATCATTGCTTTTAATCCTTTGTGAACTACAAGGCCGGAGGGATTGACAACCTCTCTGTACTCGTTGGGAGCAAAGTTATTTGTATCTGTGTGCAGGTCCACGTTGATTGCTACTAATCTGGCGCCGTAACAATTGACACCTACTTGTTGAACCTAGGAGTCTCTGGGGATTCGATCCTTGGCATCTTTGCTAAGGGAAAACACTTCTACAATACTGCATCTTACACCTTCCACTTGGGGTAACCAACGAGGGGTTCGAGGCCCATCAAGGAGTATTTTCTGGCGCCGTTGTCGGGGACTCCACTCTTCAGGATAGGGGAGTTGCATGCTATCTTTTACCTTTGCTTTTTAGTCTTGTTAGTTTACCTTTCAGTTTTTGCTTTAGTACCCTTTTATCAAAAATCACAAAAATAGTTATCTTGTTCTTTAGTTGTCATTATGTCGGGTCCTTTTGTCTTTGACGAGGCAGAAGTTCTCACCTTTAAACAAAGAGGTGGGGAAAGTTTGAAAGATGCTTGGTATATAATTAATGATTCACAAAAAAGAGCCACCAAGAAGCAACCTACTACTATCTTGCTTAGAAACTTTTATGTTGGAATTACTTCTTGGAATAGGTTTATTCTAGATACTGCTATCAATGGGAATTTCCTAGAGGCCCCAGTTTGGGAGTCTCTTAGTATTATTGAAAATCTTATTGGGAGTCTCCCTGTTGTTAGTATTCGAGAGGACATCACCCTAGCTCACATTATGAAAAAACTTGAAAAAATAGAGCTAGAGATGCCAAGCACTAATAAGATGAATGAGTTGGATCGTAAGATCCAAGGGAATTTGAATAGACTTGATAGCTCCATGCATAAAATTTTGAAAATTTCGGAGATCGTCAAATTCCATGATTCTGACTCTTCTAGGACGGACAAGATTGAGGAAATATTTGATATCTTAGGAACTACTTTCTCCTCGATCAAAACCAAAAAGGTAGAAACTCCGGCAAAGAGGGAGCCTAAGTTCGTTCATGTTCCAAAGGCTCCCCGCTCTAAAAATAATCCACCTATTGCCAAAGGGATTGAAACTGTAAAGACTTTGGAAGAAACACCTGTCTTTGTCTCTTTGATGAATTTATAAATGAATCTTCCCTTGACTTTTATCCTTTTGGTCTTCAACCTAGGAGTATCTCTATGAGGCCTTTATTTAAGAGTCCTCTTAAGACTAGTTGTATTATTGAAGAGCTTTTTGATGATCTTGATGATGGTTCAATTGATACAACTTGATCTATGCATTATGCCTAGCTTAAAGGCATAAAAGAAAGCGCTTTTGGGAGGCAGCCCACATGAATAATTTTTTTGCTTTTGTTGTGTCTTGATTTTATTTACTGCTGTAGCATCATCATTGTATCTTTGCTTTTCATATTTGTGCCAAGTATAGCCTCCGATTGCTAGAAAGTTCAAAAGTTGTGAGGTGCTGTCCAGGAAACAGATTCTGTCCTTGGATAGAAAAATTCGTATAAAATCACCAGATCTTCTTTTTGGTCTGAATTTTTTCGACAGCGTTCTCTATATAATTGGCTTTCGTGCATCTTTTCTGAGTTTTTTGATTTGAGTTGCAGAAGTATCACGAACAGATCAATTATCGCCTACTGTTCTGTTTTTCACAGATTCTGTCCTGTTTTGCCTTACCTTCGCTTTGCAAATCAAGAACTTGCTTTTTCTTTGCAAAAACCCTTTTAGCAATCTTGAGAAACAGTAGAACTTCAAGAATATCTTTATTTCCAGGAATGTATAATTATTTTATTAAGGGTACTAACCTCGCTAATCAGATTATGATGAGTTATGTATGAAGGGAGTTTTCAAGTGTGCGAGGGAAGATGATAAAAAGATTCAGGAGTGTCAAGCGCTCAAGCTTGGGGATGCCCCCGTGCACCCCCAAGAAATATTAAAGTAGACTCAAGCGTCTAAGCTTGGGGATGCCCCCGTGCGTCCCCTTCTCCATCAACATTATCAGTTCGTCTTTCGTTTCGCTATATTTTTATCACTTCATGTGTTATGTGCTATGCTTGGAGCGTCTTGCTTTTAGTTTTCTTTTTAGTTTTTCATAATGAGTCGGAACTCAGTATTCCTTTATGTGGGAGAGAAACAAGCTCCACTTCTACCTAGAACATAACATAGAATTTTTATGTCTATCTATGCTATGTGTGTTCTTTGTCTTTTAATAGCTACTACCATGCTTTGCTCTTAGTATTCATGCCTATCTTTTCAAAGAGATTTTGTTTAGTTGGTTGCTTGAACTCTCTTTAATTACCATGCTCACCTTATTAAGAGAGTTTGCTTCCGTTGCACTGGTTAATGTGTCTATGATAAAGATGCTACTTGCATGATGGTGCATAGTAGTTCAGGTTTTCTTATGGTTAATCTCACATAGCTGGGGGGTTCCCAATGTGTTATTGGAGTACCAACATGATTTGTTTGCCCATGATGTGGTATGGTTTAGTAATATCTTCCTTCGAGAATTTATTTTGATTGACTTGGCGTATGCTCACGCATATTCAAGACTGTAAAGAAAGTCTGTCAAGCCTTGATGATCTTTTATTTCTAAGTAGCGATATAACTACCATGCCTGATTCAATATTGCTTTATCGCTCTGCATGATTATGACCATCATTGCTCTCTTAGTTGGTCGCTCCCAGTCTTTTTGCTAACCTCCACCTGTACTAAGCAAACTAACCATGCAATACATAGCTCATGGGAAAGTAGCCTAAAAACTATTGTGGTAAAGAATATGTTGCTTATGTATCTTATTTCTTATAAGTTGCTTGCTGAGCGGTAACCATGTTTTGGGGACGCCATCAACTGTCACACTTTTGTTGAATATCATGTGAGTTGCTATGCATGTTCGGCTTGTCTGAAGTAAGGGTGATTTGCCGTGGTTTGTATTAATATGCATATTGTTAGGGAAGAACATTGGGCCGCCAACCAAAGCCATGCATCATGGTGGAAGTTTTAGCTTGGACCTTAATCCTCAATCTCATATGAGAATATGCTTATGCATTGAAGAGGAGTCCATCATCTATTTTCTATGTTGTCCTGGTATGGATGTCCTCAAGTTGAGATCTATCAAAAAACGAGAAATCAAATGCGATTTATCTCCTTGGACCTTTGTACAGGTGGCATAGAGGTACCCCTTTGTGACACTTGGTTGAAACATATGTAATACAATGATAACCCTTGGAGATCCGAGCTAATTAGGACAAGGAGCGAGCACTATTGGTATACGATGCATGAGGCTTGCAACTTATAGGATGTCTTATGCATGACACATATGAAGTACTACTACCGTTGACACAATTGCTTCCATGTTTTCAAAATAAAATGCTCTAGCACTTAACCTTTCTTTTACTTTTATGTTGAAGCACCAACTACTGAGAGCATGATTGTCATTCTAAGTGTAATGTGCATTGTTCCAAAGTAGCATTGTCTTTTGCATGATTGTGATATCGTTTATTCTGAAATCATTGTATCTAGTCATCACTTAAACCTTGAAGGTGCCCCTGCATTTATGTTTTAAATCACTAAAGGGGGCAAGCTAGATATCACTTTATCATATTTGCACATCATGTTCATTGCAAATATTTTTGATGTTTTAGTTTCATATTGTAAAACTTTCAGTCATTTGTGATTTTCTCATGAGGCAACTTAATTACTTTAGAATCATTGTCTCAGTAAGCTTTTGTCATATGACTATGAAAAGTCCTATATGGTTAATAGCATGTCACCACAGAAATTATTCTTGTTATCATTTACCTACTCGAGGACGAGCAGGAATTAAGCTTGGGGATGTTGATACGTCCAAAACGTATCTATAAATTCTGCTTGCTCCATGCCACTTTTGGGTGATATTGCTATGATATTCATACACTTCCATACACTTTTGATCATATTTGGACTAACTTACTAATCCAGTGCACCCCAGTGCCAGTTTCTGTTTTCGGCTATTTTTGTATTTTAGGTTTTCACGTTTCGAGAACTGCCCAGAAAAATTATATTAAAAATCAGCGTTCCGGAAACAACTCTGCGTCCGAATGGCAGCCTGGGGGGGGGCCTCCAGGGCTCCAGGCGCCCTGGCGGCGCGCCCCCCCTGGGCCGCGCTGGGGGGGCCCCTGGGCACCCCGAAGCTCCATCGATGCCCTACTTTGGCATATATTTAAAGGGTCCTCCGAAACCCTTAGAACAAAAACTCTTTTCGCGATCCCATCTCTGTTCCGCCGCCGCCGCCGCTTCCAAGATCGGGAGCACCAGGAGAACTCTTCCCGGCACCCTGCCGGAGGGGAGGATCACCACCGGGAGCTTCTCCACCATCATGGACGCCTCCCGGATGACTCGTGAGTAGTTTCCCTTGGACCATGAGTCCATGACCAGTAGCTATGTGATGTTCTCCTCCCGTTCTTGTGCTTCACTAATTAGTCCTCGTGAGCTGCCCTACATGATCGAGGCACCTATGTAATCCTTATGCTGTTGCTATGTTGAGTTTGCTGGGATCCGATGGATTATGAGATTATGTTCAGATTGATCTTGAGTAATATATTTGATCTACCTCTTTTATATTTTTCTTCATAAGTAATTCTTGCATGTTCTTCGTTGTTATTTATTGCTTTGGCCGAGTAATAGGTAGTGACTCCAAGAGGGAACGTTATGTTTGACTGTGGGTTCATGCCCCTCGATGACTAGCTTGAGTGACAGAAACATGAGTCTAGGGGATGTGATGTTGCCACAAGGGGGAAACAACGGTGCTTGTGCCCGCGGGTGCAAGGATTGTTTACTTTACGCAAAGTTCTTTTAATGCAGTTGTCTGTTGCATTGAGTTTACACTATGGGTGGGACTCGTAACTTAATACCAGCGAGATGTTCTGGATAGGTATCTCAAGGTGGATGATTAGTAGTAGATATTGATGGATTTCGGTCTACTTACTTTGGCGTACCGCCCATGCTTTGAACCTCAACCTTTCTTGCAATGTAGTCAGCATTGGTTTGCGTTCGTGGTCCTGTCAATTGCCCAGCTGTAATTTGTTTACCTCACATAGCTGTTTTATCTTCTTTTGGGAGAGAGACATCACTAGTGAACATCATGAGACTCCGGTCCATATTACCATCATTGATCACATCCACTATTTACTTTCCGTTATTATTTACTATTGCAAAACACTATCTATCACTACTATCATTGCTTTTAATCCTTTGTGAACTACAAGGCCGGAGGGATTGACAACCTCTATGTACTCGTTGGGAGCAAAGTTATTTGTATCTGTGTGCAGGTCTACGTTGATTGCTACTAATCTGGCGCCGTAGCAATTGACACCTACTTGTTGAACCTAGGAGTCTCTGGGGATTCGATCCTTGGCATCTTTGCTAAGGGAAAACACTTCTACAATACTGCATCTTACACCTTCCACTTGGGGTAACCAACGAGGGGTTCGAGGCCCATCAGTACGCGGCCGGTGAGCAGACCTAGCAACCTCCATTACTAAGGAAGTTGCGTTACGCGGTCCAACCCGGCGCGCGCCGCTAAGCCGCTGACGTAAAAAAGGCTTCGGCTGATACCACGACGTCGAGTGCCCATAACTGTTCCCACATAGCTGGTTAGTGCGTATAGACCAAATGGCCAGACTCATATCAAATATCCAAACTCGTTAAGCGTGTTATTATGAAATAACCGCGGATAACGACCAGGGCCAGGCCACCTCTCCACTGGGTGTCTCAACCTTCCCTGTCGCTCCGCCACAAAGATCCACTCGGGGGCCGTCGGGAACTCAGGCCCACCACTACCTGGATGGAGCCACCTGTCCTTTCAGCCCCCATATCGGAATCACTTGCGGGTACTCAAAGAGCCGACCCGACTTTAGTCACATCATGTATCATGTAAAGTGTATGTAGTATATACCCGTGATCACAACCAAATGATCACGGCCTGATAGAATAGTAGGGCAGACGGACAAGGGTGTAGGGCCACTGATGGAGTACTAGCATCCTATACTAAGCATTAGGATGGCAGGTAAAGTATCAACAGTTGTAACAACAATGACAGGCTATGCAGCAGAATAGGAGTAACCGAACAGTAACATGCTACACTACTCTAATGCAAGCAGTAGAGAGAAGAATAGGCGATATCTGGTGATCAAAGGGGGGCTTGCCTGGAAGCTCTGCAGACGAAAGGAATCTTCGGAAGCGTAGCCGTAGTCGAACACCGAAGCATCAATGGTCTCAGGGTCTATCACAGTATTTGAGTCTACCGAAAAGAAGCAATGAAGGGGAAACAAATAAATAACAGAGCAAACAATAGCATCACAAAACATAACATGGCAAAAGGCGGTGCTACGTGTGACCTAACGCGGTGCTTGGTGATACAGGCGAAGAGGAATAACATCCGGGAAAGTATTCCCGGTGTTAGGCATTTTCGGGCAGATGAAATGGAGGGAAAGGTTTCATGTTCGATATGATAGAGATGTGTGGCGGACGAACGGACTGCGTATTCGAATTCGTCTCGTCGTTCTGAGCAATTTTCATATATAAAACTTTTTCATCCGAGCTACGGATTATTTTCTATGAATTTCTAAAGTTTAAAGTATTTTCTGGAATTTATATAATTAATTTAAATCTAACATTATCCAGAACAGTGAAAGGTGATGTCAGCATGACATCACCGTGACGTCAGCAGGTCAACAGGTTGACTTAGTCAAACCTGGCGCGTGGGGCCTGCATGTCATTGACAGATTTGTTAATTAACAGTTAATTATGTTAATTAGTGATTAGGTTAATCTAACAGAATTGATTAAGTTAATTAATTAATTAATTATTTATTTTTATAATGTATATTTTTTTAATCTTTTTTTAAAACATTCCAGGGGATGGCCCACTTGTCATTGGGGCACGGGGCTTAGCGGGCGTGCGGGCTACGGGCGCTGGGCGCACAAGCGCGACCCGATTGGGCGCACGCCCAGGGGCATGCGGGGCGGGCGCTGGCGGCCAGAGGCCAGCGCCGGGAAGGGCCGGCGGCCACGGCAACAGGGGGCCGGCGGTCGTGGCAGAAGGGGCCGGGGCCGAGTCGCGGCGGCGGTCCGCACGGGCGCGGCGGAGGCGGGGGTCGGCGGTGAGGGCCAGGGAGGCCGGCGGCACGTAGCAGCTGCGGCGGCGCGACCGGGGCGTGCAGCGGCGGCGACCGCGAGCGACAGAGCGCTCGGTGGCGCAAGCAGCAGCAGTGGGTGGGGCGACGCCGAGAGCGGAGGGAGTAGGCGCGAGGTGAGCGGCAAGCAGCTGCGGCTGCGGGCGGGCGTGGGACAAGGTGTCGGGGCACGGCATGTGCGAGCGCTCCCACGAGGAGTAGCGCGGCGGGTGCGGTTCGGTGTGGTGAGGCGAACGGCAGGGCGCGGCTTGGCGCTGTGAGGCGAACGGCAGAGCGCGGTGCGGGGTGACACGACGCGACAGGCGCACGAGGTGGGAGGGAAGCCGAGCGCGGGGGGCGCACGGGACGGCGCGAGGGGCCGAGCGGGCGCGTCCGAGAGTGGTGGGGTGGTGCGCGGGTGTGCGTAGGTGTCGGCCCTGTGCGCAGCCAGTACGGGCCACGGCGAGGCCGCCGCGGGCGGCGCGGTGAGCGTAGGCGAGGGTGCGGGAGCAGAGAAGGGGGAGTGAATCGTTGCCGTGCTTACCCCGTTGCAGGGGTTCAGGGTTCGGCGAGGCTTGGTGAAGCAGCCTGCGGGAGAGACGGTGATGCAAGGCGGCGAGCGATCCGGCGACCGGGGCGGCGAGGTGCGCCGGGGGCGATGGGGATCCCGATCCAGACAGGTGAGAGAAGGGGATCGTGGGGGGGAGTGGTGTTGGTGGCTAGGGTTTGGGGGGTGTGGAGGCCATATAGGCCTAGGACGACTGGGCCGTCTGGCTGGGCCAACTTGGGCCAGCTAGGCCATTTGGCCCAGTGGGGAGGGGGTTCCTTTCTTCTCCTTTTATGTTTTCTTTTCTTTAATTTTCTTTTCTACTTATTTTATTTTCTAGTGTATTCAATTTTACAAAATATAAGTCATCTCCTAACTTAATGTTACAATTTAGCTCAGTACCACAAAAGTTTGGTGCCATCATAATACTTTATACAATTTTATTATTTAGAAGGTATTTGAATATTTGTTCCTGCCTCTATTTTATTTGTTTAGTGTGTTTAACTACTTTATAAAAAGTGTGGTTTCTCCATCGTAAATAGTTACTGAATATTTTCAACACATTGAACATTTTAGTTTTGAAATTTGAAAAAATTAATCTTGGACTGAAATTTGAATTTGAATTCAAACTAGTCTCGAACTAACACGAGATTATCAACAGTACCAATGGTGACATGTCATCATTAGTAGAGGGTTACTGTAGCTTAACTATCCGGGCGTCACAATTCTCCTCCACTACAAGAAATCTCGTCCCGAGATTTAAGCGGTGGAGTAAGGGGGGTGGGAAGTGCTGGTAGCGAAATTCTAACGAGTCTTCTTGGTCTTGACTGCCCTTTTGAAGAGGTTGATCCCTTTTCGTTGATGTCTTCATTTCTCTGCTTCAAGTCATCGTGATCAGGTCGTCATCCTTTCTTCGGGATCTCCATCGTTCTACGAACGCGACCAGGGGGAAAACTTTGGAGGAACGTATCTCCATGAAGTATGTGCATCTGACAGTGAATTCAAAAAGTGATACACGAGGTACCGTACGCGTAGTATTTCAGTGAATCGATGGTACCAAAGTTTCAAACAGATAGGCAGTCATTCGATGCCTAACCAGAAGCTGGAATGGGGGCTTGAACAACGAGAATAATATGGTGTTTGATATCAGGATGAAACATGGTAGAATTTAGCTCGTGAATTACACACGAAGCCAGTGGACCTGTGGGTTATGGGTCCACCATGTGGGTTGAAAGTAGAAAGGGTGGTGACATCTTGCACAGCCTCGACAGGGAGGCAAGTGAGTGGATAGCTTGTCAGCTATATCGGCATCAATGTCGGAAACAAGGACGGGGGACGAAGAGAACCATTTTCTTGCTCTTTGAAAGGAGGCTGACCGGTAGGCAAGGTTTTCTTCCATCGTGGTTACAGGAATGTTACCAACCATAGTAACCGGGTCTTACTGACAGAGTTTTACAACAAGGTGTTTACATAAGCAGAGAATTATTACTGCTTAGATTATATGTAGATCAAGGAAAGGTTAAACAAACAAATGGAAAGGAAGATTGTGATTACACACAATTGATTGGAGTATATCCTTCCCATGGACAAGAAGAACATGGCATGTAGGGTAGGAGAGAAAGTACCCAACCATTCAGATAAAGAGGCAAGGATTAATCAAGATGTTACCCATACAACGGTGTCTGGATAACTGACTAAGAAACATTTAGCATCACGCCTCCAATGTTCTTGTTGATGAGCGGGGTATCATAGTCATGCTTCGAGGTAGCAATGATATGGTGTTTCAATCAAGGGACATACCTTGGATACACAAATGATCCATTAGAAGCAACTTATAGAATAAGTGATACAATCATCTCCTAGAAGAATGGCTATCCTTGCAAAAGAAATTATAATGATGGGTCCTCTTGCCAGGGGTGCTGGGCATGACATCATATTATCGGGTCATCAAAGGACCAACATTATAACTCCAGGAAAGTTGTCCCAACCATCATATCTGACCGAGATTCAGATCCGATTGGTGTCATGATACCCCAGACTCGGGATGTTCGAGAAGAAAAGGTGCAACACAAATCGACGAAACGACCTTGCAAGATTCTCGGGAAATGAACTATGGGAGCGGGTTCCCAAAACAACAGTTCATCATTAAACAAAGGAGAGGATGAGGAGGTGGCTGATGGGCTCAGCGGCAATCCATCAAGAATTTCAAACGGATGGATTTCCACAATAATGTGAACAAAAATATGACACTTGTCAAATCAATTGATATAATGGTGTATGCTCGAGGAAAACATACACCATTAATCATTAGTAGAAAGGTGTGCCCGAAATATGACCTTAGGCAGCAAGATCAATGTTAGAGTGATGATTCAATAACCAACAGTCTAAGAACGAACTGTCGATCGTTAACTTCGTAGCAATAGGGTTGCTAGAAGTATAGAACTCAAGCAGCATCGTTAGTATATTGGTATCCCGGTTAAAAACAACACGGGGACCAAGGAAGAATGGTGATGGTGAGAAGTAGCATCATACCGATAATTTATAAGAGGTGGAGCAATCCTCACAACATTCTGGACATAATGACAATAATACTTCAAGGCAGAACAGAATACAAGCTGGATAGCAAGTTGCATCCATAACATGGACAAGCTCGCGATGAAAGGAAGTCAAGGGTGTTGTCGATGATAACAAAAATTATCGAGGGCAAGGAGGGTATTTCGCATCATGAACACATTTTACAACTCGGAAGAAGTCCAAGTGTTGAAGGTGACCCGACCCATTTGCCGGGAGGTTTCAAGAGGATGAAATCAACAACAACGGCAATAAGCATGGGAATGACAAAGTGGCAAGTTATAGGATCAATATATAAGATGCAAGCTCGGAATCAAAGTTGCCTTACTGAACAAGCAACCAGATGCTGAAAGCTCGACGTAAGTTGTGCTCAATCTCTGAAGAATTCGTGCACCAAAGAAGGACGAGGTAGCACAATCGAAGATAGCTAGACAAGGGACATACCCGATAGTCTAGGAATAAACCAGTTTGAGTTTAAAAATTTCCCAGTAACATCTACTTGAGGTGTTGAATTTTTAGAGCAGATTTGATTTACTAAACGGTGTCCTCAGTTGACGGCAACCTAGAACCCGTAGAGTGAGTACGACAAGCAAAGGTATTACTTCATCAAAAGTTCAAAAGGTGTATTTCAAAGGCATGATATCCTCGAGATATCAGAAGGTAAAACTCGAAGGTAGGACACGATAGAAGTTGAACTAGGTCATTGACCTATGACAGTAGATGCTTTAACCTTGTCAATAATTGACGAGGCCTGGAATGGATTTATTCCAGATACATTGAATAAGGACAGCATGGTCGGAACCATAACTGCAAGGGATCATATTTATTGCTACCGAAAGAATTATTTAGATGTAAAATCATTTTGCAAGAAGCTCCAGAGACGGTCTACATAGTTTCCATGGGCATGAACAAAAGCTCAAGGTCGACTCCCATTTCTCCAATGCATATGTTTCAATTACCTCTTGCTTTGATAAAACTGTAGTGTTGGAATTACATTTGGTGGGACACCGGAAGAGTATGACTTGTGAAAACTTTCGGGTTCTCACGGATTAAGGGAAGGCATAGATTCAACCCATCGGGCATCCTAGTAACATATACCACAAGTTTCAAAAGTAAATATCACCAACTCCAAGGGAGAGCATGGTTGTCAAGAAGAGGATACAATTTACCGAAGGTATTATGCATCAGGGACATAACTTCTCGATGTTTTTTGTATATGAAGGACACTGTCGGATAATATTCAACAAAGGATCGAGCGATCCACAACGGAGTTGATGTGAGTATCGGTACTCACTCAGAGGAATAAGAATGCAGAGGCATCAGATTCAAGAATCACCTGATTAGTATGAAGCTTAAATAGAAAGAAATTATGGTTTCCAAAACGAAGGATCAGAAGCAGACGCTCTGATCCAGGATGGAAAAGTTGAAAACACTTAGTTGTACAATCAATAAAGGTTTGAATTGCCGAGAACCAACTCATGTCTGGAATGACGTCTGAGTCGGAAGGATAATTTCAAAAAGGATAACCTGATGACTTCGTGCATACGCACACATTGAATCAATAGGCTCAAAACGGCTAAGACAAAGGATATTGACGAAGACTACTACTGGTCATATGGAATTAACCATAATGCAAGTAGACAAGAATTTCAAGAGTAACCGGCTGCAGAGGATTTTCGAAAGATCGAAAAGTATTTAGAAGATTTTTGTGAGACACATGATCAATTGAGAACAACTGATCCTCGATAAATGTGAGGAAATAACCGTAAGGGTTTTCATGCTAAATAAAACTGCAAGACAATAAACTCAAAGGATTCTTGAGACAACGGAGAATATTTCGAGGCCTCTTGTAACAACAAGAGCGACGAGGAATGATCATGAGTATGACAAGTGCATGCAGATATCCGTAGGGATATATCGGTGGCAGTGAATTACAAAGGCGATGAACACAAGTTCTCGGGTTAACAGCGGAGAGTATCTTCAGGGTCTTCTGGTGCAGCGGACGATCATCGATCATAAGGTGCTCTCCGGGTGAAGTTGATAACGAGATCCTAATGTTAGATTTAGCAAAATTCATTTATCCCGAATAGAAGAGAGGTAAGAGTCCCAGAGTATAGATGAGGAGTAAAAGATCCTAATACCATCCAATGGTGCTGTGGGCCCGTAAGCCACACAACAAGTTAGTAAATTTGTTTTTCAAAGACTAGACTCAACTTCGGCCAAGGAGTTGGGAAGGGGGATTCCTACAGGCAGTTGGCTCTGATACCAACTTGTAACGCCCCCAATTTGTCCGTACACTAATCATGCACGTAAATGTGTACGACCAAGATCAAGGACTCACTGGAAGATATCACAACACAACTCTAGACACAAATTTAAATAATACAAGCTTTATATTACAAGCCAGGGGCCTCGAGGGCTCGAATACATAGCTCGAAAACACAAAAGTCAGCGGAAGCAACAATATCTGAGTACAGACATAAGTTAAACAAGTTTGCCTTAAGAAGGCTAGCACAAACTTCAACGATCGAAGAGGCAAGGCCTCCTGCCTGGGACCTCCTAACTACTCCTCAAAGCCGAACTTCACGTGGAAACATCCTCGGGATCTTCTGGGTCCGGGACTCCACCATCTGGTTGCGTCATCCGAGAAGGGAGAAAAGGGGAAAAGGGGGAGAAAAGCAACCGTGAGTACTCATCCAAAGTACTCGCAAGCAAGGATCTATACTACATATGCAAAGGTATCTGTGTAAAGGGGTAATATATGTGGACTGAACTGCAGAATGCCAGAATAAGAGGGGGATAGCTAATCCAAACGAAGACTACGCTTCTGGCCACCTCCATCTTGCAGCAGTAGAAGAGGGTAGCTGGAAAGTAACAGGTAACCTCGCTTCTGGAAGCCTTCGTCTTGCAGCAGTAGAAGGGAATAGATGGTAAGTTCACCAAGTAACAACGTATAGCATAAACCTACTCGGCGATCATCCCGCACATCACCCTGTGAGAGAGCAACCACCGAGTTGTATCTGGCACTGGTAAGGGCGTATTTTATTAAGTATCCGGTTCTAGTTATCATGAGGTCGGAATACAACTCCGGGTCATCCTATTACCGAGGGACACGACTATTCGAATAGATTAACTTCCCTGTAGGGGTGCACCACATAACCCAGCACGCTTGATCCCATTTGGCCGGACACACTTTCCAGGGTCATGCCCGGCCTCGGAAGATCAACACGTCGCAGCCCTACCTAAGCACAGCAGAGAGGTCAGCACGCCGGTCTAAGTCCTAAGTGCGCAGGGGTCCGGGCCCATCGCCCAACGCACACCTGCACGTTGCGTACGCGGCCGGTGAGCAGACCTAGCAACCTCCATTACTAAGGAAGTTGCGTTACGCGGTCCAACCCGGCGCGCGCCGCTAAGCCGCTGACGTCAAAAAGGCTTCGGCTGATACCACGACGTCGAGTGCCCATAACTGTTCCCACGCAGCTGGTTAGTGCGTATAGACCAAATGGCCAAACTCAGATCAAATATCCAAACTCTTTAAGTGTGTTATTATGAAATAACCGCGGACACGACCAGGGCCAGGCCACCTCTCCACTGGGTGTCTCAACCTGCCCTGTCGCTCCGCCACAAAGATCCACTCGGGGGCCGTCGGGAACTCAGGCCCACCACTACCTGGATGGAGCCACCTGTCCTTTCAGCCCCCATATCGGAATCACTTGCGGGTACTCAAAGAGCCGACCCGACTTTAGTCACATCATGTATCATGTAAAGTGTATGTAGTATATACCCGTGATCACACCCAAATGATCACGGCCCGATAGAATAGCAGGGCAGACGGACAAGGGTGTAGGGCCACTGATGGAGTACTAGCATCCTATACTAAGCATTAGGATGGCAGGTAAAGTATCAACATTTGTAACAACAATGACAGGCTATGCAGCAGAATAGGAGTAGCCGAACAGTAACATGCTACACTACTCTAATGCAAGCAGTAGAGAGAAGAATAGGCGATATCTGGTGATCAAAGGGGGGGCTTGCCTGGAAGCTCTGCAGACGAAAGGAATCTTCGGAAGCGTAGCCGTAGTCGAACACCGAAGCATCAACGGTCTCAGGGTCTATCACAGTATCGGAGTCTACCGAAAAGAAGCAACGAAGGGGAAACAAATAAATAACAGAGCAAACAATAGCATCACAAAACATAACATGGCAAAAGGCGGTGCTACGTGTGACCTAACGCGGTGCTCGGTGATACAGGCGAAGAGGAATAACATCCGGGAAAGTATTCCCGGTGTTAGGCATTTTCGGGCAGATGAAACGGAGGGAAAGGTTGCATGTTCGGTATGATAGAGATGTGTGGCGGACGAACGGACTGCGTATTCAAATTCGTCTCTTCGTTCTGAGCAATTTTCATCTATAAAACTTTTTTATCCGAGCTACGGATTATTTTCTATGAATTTATAAAGTTTAAAGTATTTTCTGGAATTTATATAATTAATTTAAATCTAACATTATCCAGAACAGTGAAAGGTGATGTCAGCATGACATCACCGTGACGTCAGCAGGTCAACAGGTTGACTTAGTCAAACCTGGCGCGTGGGGCCCGCATGTCATTGACAGATTTGTTAATTAACAGTTAATTACGTTAATTAGTTATTAGGTTAATCTAACAGAATTGATTAAGTTAATTAATTAATTAATTAATTATTTTTATAATGTATATTTTTTAAAAATCAATTTTTTTAAAACATTCCAGGGGATGGCCCACTTGTTACTGGGGCACGGGGCTTAGCGGGCGTGCGGGCTACGGGCGCTGGGCGCACGAGCGCGACCCGAATGGGCGCACGCCCAGAGGCATGCGGGGCGGGTGCTGGCGGCCAGAGGCCAGCGCCGGGAAGGGCCGGCGGCCACGGCAGCAGGGGACGGCGGCCACGGCAACAGCGGGCCGTCGGTCGTGGCAGAACGTGCCGGGGCCGAGTCGCGGCGGCGGTCCGCAGGGGCGCGGCGGAGGCGGGGTCGGCGGTGAGGGCCAGGGAGGCCGGCGGCATGTAGCAGCTGTGGCGGCGCGACCGGGGCGTGCAGCGGCGGCGACCGCGAGCGACAGAGCGCTCGGTGGCGCAAGCAGCAGAAGTGGGTGGGGCGACGCCGAGAGCGGAGGGAGTAGGCGCGAGGTGAGCGGCAAGCAGCTGCGGCTGCGGGCGGGCGTGGGACAAGGCGTCGGGGCACGGCATGTGCGAGCGCTCCCAGGAGGAGTAGCTCGGCGTGGTGAGGCGAACGGCAGGGCGTGGCTTGGCGCTGCGAGGCGAACGGCAGAGCGCGGTGCGGGGTGAGACGACGCGACGAGCGCACGAGGTGGGAGGGAAGCCGAGCGCTGGGGGCGCACGGGACGGCGCGAGGGGCCGAGCGGGCGCGTCCGAGATTGGTGGGGTGGTGCGCGGGTGTGCGTAGGTGTCGGCCCTGAGCGCAGCCAGTACGGGCCACGGCGAGGCCGCCGCGGGCGGCGCGGTGAGCGTAGGCGAGGGTGCGGGAGCAGAGAAGGGGGAGTGAATCGTTGCCGTGCTTACCCCGTTGCAGGGGTTCAGGGTTCGGCGAGGCTTGGTGAAGCGGCCTGGGGGAGAGACGGTGATACAAGGCGGCGAGCGATCCGGCGACCGGGGTGGCGAGGTGCGCCGGGGGCGATGGGGATCCCGATCAAGACAGGTGAGAGAAGGGGATCGTGGGGGGGGGAGTGGTGTTGGTGGCTAGGGTTTGGGGGTGTGGAGGCCATATAGGCCTAGGACGACTGGGCCGTCTGGCTGGGCCAACTTGGGTCAGCTGGGCCATTTGGCCCACTGGGAAGGGGGTTCCTTTCTTCTCCTTTTATGTTTTCTTTTCTTTAATTTTCTTTTCTACTTATTTTATTTTCTAGTGTATTCAATTTTACAAAATATAAGTCATCTCCTAACTTAATGTTACAATTTAGCTCAGTACCACAAAAGTTTGGTGCCATCATAAAACTTTATACAATTTTATTATTTAGAAGGTATTTGAATATTTTTTCCTGTCTCTATTTTATTTGTTTAGTGTGTTTAACTACTTTATAAAAAGTGTGGTTTCTCCATCGTAAATAGTTACTGAATATTTTCAACACATTGAACGTTTTAGTTTTGAAATTTGAAAAAATTAATCTTGGATTGAAATTTGAATTTGAATTCAAACCAGTCTCGAACTAACACGAGATTATCAACAGTACCAATGGTGACATGTCGTCATTAGTAGAGGGTTACTATAGCTTAACTATCCGGGCGTCACACCGCTAAGGCGAAATCTGAGAAAGTGTTATCTTCCTTTGCATCTGCATCGTCCATCGCTATTCATCATGGTCGTATGATGTGTTGCCAGGATCCTTGACACGGATATTGGTAAAACCTTGATGAATATGGGAATGCTCAAGTTCTTGAGAGCACGCACAAGCACTAGGTGTTATCTCTGGCTCTAACCGGGATTGCTCCCAGTGTTCTTGGTTATGCTATAACCTCTCAAAGAGTAGATTTACTCTCTACTATTGGATTTCTTCCCAGTTACCAGAATCATTCCCAGCATTTGCCTTTTGTTCCCAGCTTGCACCACCATCGTGCCAATTTTCCATGGGTTGCCCTACTCAGCAACTGTTGTTCAGGATTATCTTCAAAAGTGGTCCTACCATGGGTCCCATCCATTTCCGATGATAAGCAAGATCATCCCTTGTGCTGACTTCAACAAGGTAGTCCACATCATTCATTCTAGATGGAGAATGTCATTCTTTCGGACTCCGTCAAATGATCGATTGTGATTTGCCTTAGGCTGGTATAGAGAATTTCAATGATCTCTATATCAAAAGTAATTCTTTTTGCCACTTAAGGGAATAACTCTACGAGTCACTTTCTCTAAGGTGCCCCGTCTAGTGGTATCGATCACCATCTTCTTATGTGTGGAATTATTGCCACTAGGTGAACCTTCATCATTTATTTCACTCCATCCCTCTAGAGGTGTACTCCGTGTCTCAACTCAAGAGATGTTTCAACGTCTCACTCCATGAGTTGATCTTGAGTTGCTCGATCTTTTAGAAGATCAATTTTGTAGAGTTTCTCTCATCATCACCGTTTTGGACAAAGACCTCGAAATCAAGGATGTCAATATCAACATGATGCAAGCAATCAAAATTCATATGAAGGACACTTGGATCATGAAGATTGTGTTAGTTAGTGTCCCCTCTGATTTCTGACCCTACGCTTGAATCTCGGGACGAGATTCTTGTTTAGTGGGGGTGAGTTGTCACAGCCCTAGACCAGCCCTTGCCTGCCTTGCTTGGTCTTCATGTGCATCATGTTTAAATTTCTCAGAAACTGGAAATGTGGATGTTCAAACCCTAGCACCAAAAGAACTCAACTAGGTTCAACCTAAAAATATTTTCATTGACCCAAAATGCCATTGAAAATGTTCATGATTTTTGAATTGGTCTAGAACCTCTGTCAAAAATGGTGCACACTTTTATAGGGCCATTCTGGATTTTTGGAATTAAATCTTTAAGTATTTGCATTCGGCATTTAAATATTATATAATTTTAAATGCTCAAATAATCATAAACTAAAATGTTTACTGTTGGATTTATTCTAAACAGTAGCCATGCTTGGTTTCATGATTTTTGGAAATGTCGTGGCATTTTTATTAAAGCCCTAAAGTTTACAAAGAAAATAGAAAATAGAAATTAGAAAGAGAGAGAGAGAGAGAGAGAACTTACCTGGCGCAGCCCACCTAACGCCCAACCGGCCCAGCACAGTGACAGCCCAACCGGCCCAGTGGCCAGTCATCGTTCTCCTCTTGCCAGGAGGACGCAGCGCGCGTGGTTGCCGCGCGCCGGCACGCACACGGCCACCTCCACCCTGCCTGCTAGCCACGGCCTTCCCTGACGATGCCACACAGACGTCCAGAGGCTTCGCTCCCCTCCCCCTCACTCGCTGCTCTCTCCCCCCTCCTCTGTTTCTCTCGCACGCAGCCACCGAGAGGAGCTCGTCGCCGCCGCTCGCCGTTGCCGCACCCAGAGCCTCCCCCTCGACCTCTCGACGTGCCCAGTAGCTCGGCTACCTCGTCCTCGACCTCCTCACCAAGCCAAGCGACGCCGGAAGCCCAGAAACACCGCCGTCCTCGTCTTCTTCAACCTCAGTCCATCGAGATCGCCGGCGACTGTGCTCTCGCTCTGTTGCTTCCCCAAGCTCGCCGAGGCTACCGCCGCACTCGCCGTGAGCATCTCCGTCGTTCCCCTCTACTTCCCGTGCCAATTTCTCCCTCTAGCTAGCCCCGCCGCCGCAGCCGAGAGCTTTGCTCCGCCGGACATGGCGCCGCCACGGCCACAGCTGCTGCCACCCGCGACCGAGTGCATCACCGCACTCAGCGCATCACCACGGGGCCGTAGCAACCAACCGTTGCTCCTGTCGTGCCCTGCGGCGTCGAATCTATCGACGTCCGAACCACGACCGCCGCAAACCTCCTCGTCGGCGTCGATTCCGACGACCCCCGCGTCCAGCTTCACCGTCGCTCGATGCGGGCGAGCAAGGGCTACGCCCTAGTACCCTCAGCAAGCCAAACCACCGCCCGTAGCGCCGTTTCGTTCATCACCCGAACGCCGGCCGCCGCGTCTGAGGTCGCCGCCGTCACTTTTGGCCACCTCCGGCGAAGCTGAGGGCACCAATCGACGCGCGCGAGCTCCAGCTACTCGTAGATGGGCTCAGCCGTTGATTTGGTCGCTGGAGGGCGATTTCCGATCACCTCCAGCATCTCGGGCCTCGCCGGCGGGTTTGACCCGTTGACCGGCGTGGGTTGACCCCACTGCCTGGTTTGACCCCCCTCCCTCTCTCACTGACTGGTGGGCCCAGTGCCCTGCTAATTTTAGATTAGTGCTAATTTTCAATTAGTTAACCTTTGACTCACTGACATGTGGGCCCCGCCCGGCTACTAAACTAGGTTAGTGATAATTAAGTTAGTTTAGTTAGTTGTGCCACTGACCTGTGGGACCCACAGGTCAGGTTTGACCTGGACCAGCCTCTGTTGACTGCTGACATCACAGTGACGTCATGCTGACGCAATAAGTGTTTTCTGGAATTTTAAATAAATCAGAAATGATTTATTTATTTCAGAAAATAGCCAAAACTTCGAAAAATCACAGAAAATAATCTATAACTCAGATGAAAATAATTTATATATGAAAAATGATCAGAAAAATTCAAGGAATCTGGTTATGGCATTTTCATGCATGTTTGAACAAGTTGAGCCTGCTGATCAGGTCAAATCAATTAAATGGTATTTAAATAATCACATATGGAGTTTGAATTTGAACCTTTGGTTCAAACGAACTTCATCTAACATGGTTGCTAGTTGCATTAGCTCAATCAACAGCATATTGCCATATCATGATCATGAATCATATTGTCGCATTGCATTGATTGTGTTCTCTCTTGTTTGCCGGTGTTTGTCCCCTTTCAGTAGACGTGTTCCGACGATGTGATCGATGACACCGATGAAGACCCATGTTATCTTCAGAAGTGCCAGGCAAGCAAAACCCCATTGAGCATTCCGATACAACCCCACTCTCTCGCTCTTGCTCTATTTTAATGCATTAGGACAACAACGCTTCAACTGTTACCTGCTGTGGTAGTTGAACCCCTTTCCACTGCATGACCTGTCGTTGCCACAGTAAATAGTTGAAACCCACTAGTATGAGTAGGAGTTGTTTGAGCCATGTTGTGCCTACTCATTCATGCTTTCTGGTTATGTCTGCTATTGCTTAGAGTTGTGTCAGGTCTGATTCATCGGGGATGAATTGGAATGGTGATGAACATGTCCTAATGTGTGTGAGCTAAGTGTGTGAACACGATTTGGTAAAGGTAGCGATGAGAGGCCATGTAGGAGTACATGGTGGGTTGTCTCATTGCAGCCGTCCTCAGGAACTGAGTTTTGTGTTGGTTGATCCATGACCAGTTTCTACCATGCATTGGGCCCGAAACCAATGGACCCTCTCGACTTATTAACTACCCTTGTCCTCTGTCCAGGAGTTGCAACTAGTTTCTGGTGTTTGTAGTTTACTGGAGGTCGTGCGCAGCGCTGACCCTCGGGGTGGGCTGTGACGCGGCAGGTACGTGGCACGGTGTACCGATCGCCCGTTTGGTGATGCGGGAACCCTGTACACATCGTTTGGGGCCGTGAGCGACACCCCGGCCGGATCTCCCCACGGATGGAACCCAAATAGGCGACAAACCTGGACTAGAGACTTGTGTTGTTAGTCAGGTCGTGGCCGACACCCTCGTTGGGCCTCCGCTTGAAGGTTGTCGAGTACATGTCGTGTAAACGGCGGTAAGTGGTGAGAGCGTGTGTGAAGTAGTACACCCCTGCAGGGTTATATATGATCTATTCGAATAGCCGTGTCCGCGGTAATGGACTTATGGGTTGCCTATAACAGTTCATAGACAAGTGAAAGTGGATACTCTAAAACACGCAAGATAAGCGTGAGTGCTATGGATGGCCTTCTCGTAGGGAGACGGAAGCGGATCCATAGTGGTGTATTGATTGGTGAATATGTGGACTCGTGTGCGCCACCTCAAAAGAGTTACTTGCAGTCATAGTTTAGGATAGCCACCGAGTCAAGCTGGCTTGCTGCAGTCAAACTCCACCACCCCTTTGTTGATACTGATGCATATGTAGCTAGTTCTGATGTAAGTCTTGCTGAGTACCTTTGTACTCACGTTTGCTTAATTTATGTTTTTGCAGAGAGACTTCAGTCTCGCTAGTGTTTCTGCATGGACTTCGACGTTTAGCTTGTTAACTCAGCTACGATCTTGTACCCTTGGGAGGGTCTTGTAGGTAGTCATGCTTTTTTAGCCTTCTTCATTTGTAGTTGTCTATACTCAGACATGTTATGTTTCCGTTGCCTGTATGCTCTATATGTTGGGTCATGTGACCTCTGTTTGTAATAAATGTTATGATGGCTCTTCTGGGCCTTTATCTATATGAGTTGTTGAGTTATGTTGTGATGCCATGTTGTACAGCACATGCTTGCATGTTATGCGTACGTGTAATGTGTATTGCTATGTGTGGGATCCGACATCTTGTTGTTTACCCTTGGTAGCCTATCTTACAGGGAAATGACTCCTAGTGCTTCCACTGAGCCTTGGTAGCTTGCTACTGCTCCGGAACACTTAGGCTGGCCGGCATGTGTTATCGAGAAAGAGTATAAACAACTCATGCTCGAGCTCATCATGACTTCCTCAATAATCACATCACCAGCATCACCGAACCATGTTGTTTTCCTCAGACACACACACCAGGTTTCGCAAACATTGGACGTAGCCCAAGAGCGGTTACCCAACTGTCCTTGACCATGTACACGGCTATTCGAATAGTTTTACACTCTGCAGAGGTTGCACACTTTACCGACAATATCCGGGGAACTTCTGTGTCATCCACGACCCGCGGTACTTAAGTACCCGGGGTAAGCACCCGATCACTATCTTTCCCTAGAAGACACTAGCATGGAGTCCCCTCGATTGGCAGCAACCCCCGTGCCCAACATTTCACATCTTAAGATTGTGGAGCCTCGCTCCCATATTCATCACATACCACAAGCACGGGGTACCAACGGCGTATCCGGTGCCCTATAAAAACAGTCATGGCCACCTATCCAAGCACGACCCCGTCGCGAGAGTGACCTCGTGTCACACCCGTCACTAGTAATGCGGGCACCATGCTAGTATCTGCCTAGGTAATCAATAATGCCCTTTCCCATATAAGGGTAGAGTGGTTGCACATGTAAGGTTGGAATAACGGTCGCAAATTAAACCAATCCATTTTCAAAACAACACACACACTTGCCTCGGTACACCACTTTGTCATCAACTGGTTACCCAACTCATCATCTCCCTCGGGCATGAGTGGCACCCGACGGGTTTTTTCAAAAGTCTTTTAAAAGTACTCTGCCTCCATAACCATGCATTTCCCCGTCCCATTTGCGTAGCTACTACTATAGCATACTATATACTCCCACCCGCATAACCCACATAGGAAGGTAGGGTCATGCTTGATGCAAGTTTCAATAGGAAAGTAACAAAGGCAACAACCAAAGTGGTCACCACCTCAACATGATTCCGATGCATCAATAATAGTGTGTTATATGACATGCGTAAAAATGCTTTTCAAACATGGTCAAAGGGCTGCTTGCCTTGTTCCTCAGAGTCTTCAAAGCTTCTGGTTCATCTCCAAGTACTCTGTCTACTTCGTCAACTAACGTCTGAAACAATTCGCAATAAGCAACACAACAAGGCAAAAATAAAAGTGCTCTAAAAATATGAATTTGACTTTTCTAGGACATCTCTGGTTATATGAAAAATAACCAGAGTGGTTTCATTGGAATTGGATCTGTGGGTATTTCTGAACATTTCAATATGGTCAGATCATGGGATTATTGGATTTGCAAGAGGTGCACATAAACATTATTTTGAAAAATAAACATTATTAGAAGCATCTAAGAATTGGTTTCACTGGATTTGGAGTTCAAATGATTTTCCTATGATTTTGCAAAGTTTGCTATACATGGATCAATATAATAATATTTGATGTGGCACAGAAAGCATTGGGAAAAATGTTCGTAAACTAGGTTAGGATCTTAGAAGTGCCTAGAAATTTGAAACTATGAATTTGGATCAACTATGAGCTCTCTGTGATTTTCTAAAGTTCATCACAGAAATGGAAAAATAGCATTTTGATAAATATCTATGAAGAAAATATTTCTGGAAAAATGTGAAAATAGCACCATGAGATAGATCATGATTTATGGAGTCACTGGAAATTTGAATCACCAAATTTGGAGTTCAAATTAATTGTTTATGGATTTTACAAGTTTACAGAAAAAAGAAAAAGAAAAGGGAAAGGGTTTTTTACCCTTGTACTACGCACAGGGCGCGGTATAGCGCCGCAGCGCACTGGGTCGGCCCAGCTGCACAGCCACGCGAGCGCAGAGGCGACATCGAAGGCGTAAGCAGTGGAATCCCCTTTCGTCGCAGGGACATGTCAACCGCCCGATCCGCCTCCACTTAAAATGCTGGGCCCGCCCCGCTAGGTCACCGACGAGCGGGTCCCACCGGCTGGTCTTCTCCCTGCCTGCGACAGAGGAGGCAGAGGCCTCATCGGCGGGAGGTTGCCGGCTCCTACCTCCGGCGGCACATGCCACCTCCGGCCAAGCTGTGGCCACCGGAGGGACCACCGGGGAACAGCGCATCGGGGGG
>LR738712.1:287088184-287103566 GCA_902687465.1 Secale cereale
GTTGAAATCTTCGGGCGTCACAACTCTCCCACACTAACAGAGGATCTCGACCCGAGATCCTGGAGATAGCACCGGTAAAAAAAACGGAAGAGGAAGAGGTCAAACAAAGTTGCTTCTTTGACAGACGAGTGAAACCAAAGAACCTTGAGAGGTTGAACAAGTTGAATAAGAGTACAATGGAGATGAACGAAGATGAAAACACTCCGTTGGAAAGAGGAACAAGGAGCATCACGAGAACCTTGCAGGTTGAAAGACATGAAACAAGAGCTTACGAACCAAAAGAATATGAAACTGCAATGGTATAGCCAAGGAATAAGAATGACAGAATTTGGACAGCACTCCGTCTAAAATGGAAGGAATTAGCAAGAACTTGCCAAGTTGGAATGATACTTGATGAAAACAACAACACACAGCCTCTGAAACAATTGAAAGAATGACACAAGGGGTAAGAAAGATTTCAGATAGCACTCTGGTTGAAGGAGAGGCAAAACTTGATAAGATGAGAGAACTAGAATGGAGGACACAACACTCCAGTTAAATAGACAAGCAAGGGAAAATATGATCACAATGCCTTCGGAATGAAAGAATAGCATATAAATCAACGAAAGAAATGAAGGGAGAAGAAAAATAGCAACTTCTCCCACAAATGAATTAGGAAAACCTCCTTACAAAGAAGGGTTGAATGGGGTTGATGGAAAAATCAACAACGAAACGAATAAGCTTGATGTGGGCTTATGGAAAACATCTCAAAATTATGAGGTGACAACCAGCCAGTGACGAAAACATTTAATTGCATTGAGATCAACAAGGAGATGAAAAACTTATTTCACCGGGAGGATAAATGAAGGACTTGGGTCATTTATAAGCACCATAATAGCAACAATCCTTAGGGAAAGCTTTTATGTGAATTATAACCCAAGATAACTCCAACGAATAATTGAAGAGTTGAAAAGATCTCCTGAACAAGGAAAAATGATGGTTTTAAATATCTCATTCTTGATAACTCGTGAATCATCAAACATGAAAGAATTGTCAAAATGACATACCACCATCTCAAACAATAAAGGTAGAAAGAATTGCACATCGAAATGCAGGTGGAAGAATGCTTGAGTTCCAACAAGAATCTAGATGAAAACTTCGAGGATGAATTAAATGATGATGAACCACCATGAAGAACTCCGGTAAAGAAAGCATGAGAAGTGAAAGATGAAAAGAATAAGATTCAAGGCCTGCGATGAATTAGATGGAGGTTTGAAATGATATAATAGAAATAACTTGGAGCTCCGGAAAACAAGATGAACAACTTAGGACCGAGAATTTGATATGATGAACAAGCTCCAGACAAAAGAATTAAATCACCTTGAAGGAATAAGAATAAGAACTATGTCATGCATCTCCTTCACCAATTTAAATTGATGACAACCAAAGGATTTGGCACACTACTTATTCTTATTGAATGGGATTGGAGAGAGATATAGCCAAACTTGAGAATAATCTTGAACGACTCACCGGTAGGATTATGAAAAGAACGAGTGAATTAAAACGATAACAAGGAAGAGTAAACTTGAAAGAACCACCGTAAAAATATGGAGACGAACGAAGAGACATCAATGAAGAATAGTTGGAGGACGAAGTTGCAAACAGAGAACGAAGAAATATTCTGAAATGATGGCCTTCGGAGAATCACAATGGAAAGAATTTATGAAATGCTTCGGATGGCATAAAAGAATTCCTCACAATCTGAACACTAATGAGGATGGCAAGAAGCTAGAACCACAAATCTTGGAAGAACGGACAAGGATTCAAGAGGAACTCGTCTTCGAGTCTTCAACATCTGAGAAGACAATGAGATACACCACCATGAATTGTATAGGAACTCCGTAATGAAGAATTAAAAAGGTTGAACCAATGATGAAAAAGAATTTGAAAGCGATCTTGGAGAGGCATGTGACTGATGGAAATCATTCTTACGTCACACTTTCAAAAGAATTTGAGTATAACTCCAGAAAAATAGAAGAGTCAGGTAAGATCCTGGGAAAAAACATGTGTGTTAGGGCCCACTCAAAGAAATCGCCGTTGAAAAAGATTGCTTAAGAGATATTGCACCGGTTGAAATAAATGGCTTGAATAAGATAGCAATCCTCAAAATAATTTGAACGGATTAAGAATGGAATTAAGAATCTTCAGCACTGCGGATATGGATAGCAAGAGGAGAATGATTAATTGGAGCACCGGAATAAGAAAGCATTGTGCAATGAGGAAAAAGGATAAGATCAACACCGAAATATTGAATTACATCCACCGGCAGAATTGAGAACAAAAGAATGATGAACTTGAAGCTCTTGAGCATTTCCAAGATAAATCACCGGATAAGAACATTGAACGAAACGAATGAAGAAACATCACATTAATAAAATGGATATTTCATTTGAGAATTTCTGGCTCCAAGAAGAAGAAGGGTGGGAGGGTGGGGAAAAACAAAGACAACTTGGGATGAATGAAACAGACAAATCGTCAGATTTCTCAACGGCGTCCGTATGGAATAACTTGAAAAGAAGGCACACCGGTTGAAAAAGGATTAACATGAAAATCTCGATGATCAAGAAGAATGAGCACTCCCATAGAAATATGAGAACACCGATTAGGAAGGTATGGAATCAACATTTGACATCGAAGCAACTTGAATACCAGAATCAAATCAAAACAACGGATAGATATGTTTATAAAGAAGATTATGTTGCAACATATCTATCCAAACAGAGAATTGAACGAATGAATTCCGCAGGTACATCAACTTGACGAGAAGCCACTTGGGAGAACAAAAGGTAAATAAAAGCAACAAGGATCAGATAGAACAAATACAAGATAGAAGCTTCGTCCCACATATTCGTGCTGAAAGCTCATGGAACGTGTTACAAAAGGGTTTTGCAATCCCCGGATCAGCATAGCCAAGGACCCTTTAAGATGCAACTCCCGATCGGAACAAGCCCATAAAACCACTTCACTGAATGTAGAACCCCGAACTTCATATCATGCATTCGTTGGAAGAATGCCTACGAGCTACAAGATGAACCCACGTATTAATTTCCGAAAGTTTCTAGTTATGCAATCAGGTGTTGGGGATACAGGGGAAGCACCACGCACTCAACTCTAATCCTACATCCAGCTGTATCCATCCTTCAACACATAACCAGTTATCTCCGGAAACCGTTTACCTCGGACCTTCGAAATGCATCCACTATACAAGCTATGGCAATACTCCCGAACTACCTCCCCAGTACTAGGTGATGTCGGGGATATCTTGCCACTAACCGCATAGGAGAGTTTTCGATGTCGGCCGTCTTAAGTATTCTAGTACTGCCGCGATATATTTGTGACGACAACACCTCGGAGCTCAACTCCCCGGGACACTGCCACAACCCCTAATGACAGGAGGCATCGAGAACAATGTTCTCGTCACAAAGACATCGAAACAATCTAAACAATACTCGCGAGATCCTAAAAACAAATTGGTGCATTTTTGAGAGTAGAAGAGATAAGAGTAATCGTCAAGAGTCCTCACCAGAGTGAAAAGAGATGAGGAGCAAAAGAATTCCTACTCTCCGATATATATAGGACTCAAAACATTTTCAAGTGTGTGCCTAGACTCAACCGTCAACGATTCGATCAATCAGTGGGGGCTTCTAGGTCGGAGAAGTCTCTGAATACCAACTTGTAACGCCCCGGACACACCCGCCGGTGGTCATTACTCCTGGCGGGATCTAGACTGGCCTCACAGATCAATACTAGTCTTTTCTGCGCACTTTGTCCTCACTCATGCGCACCCGGGAGCAACTTCCCGATCGATCACCCATCCTGATACTACTCCAAACTGAGCACGCTTAACTTTGGAGTTCTATCCGCATGGGCTCCCGGAAAAGAAGGAATTCCTTGTTGATATGAGTAGTCTATCATCCCTAATAAGCCAGGCCATCACATCTGGACTAAAGAAAAATACTCTAAATAAAATAGGAAAATAACTTTTAAAATTATAATTTTGTGGTTTATAGGAGTCCTATACCTAATAGGATTCAAATATACCTTTTTAAAGATTTTTCACACCCCAAATCAAGTACTTGCAGTGCAAATCTCAATTTAGGGGTTTTTGGAAAACTAATTTTAGAAAATACTATTTGGCCAAATTATTTTTGTAAGAAAATATTATACTGTTCTATACACATGGCATGATCATTGGGAAAATGTTTTGGATCAAGGAGATGAAGTATAAGAGTTCGATGATTTATTTTATTTAGAGCACTAGCAAGCAGCAAACAGAAAACCAATCAAGCAAGGTCAAAAACACTCAAAACTTTTTGTCAAACCATATTTTAGCATGATTATTAGCTTAAGTGTTATGGCATGAAAATCAGGGTGTGACAGACCTACCCCCCTTACAAGAATCTCATCCCCGACATTCCCAAACTAGGCGTGGAAAGAATTATGTAAACTTGGATCCAGGGTAGTGTTCACGTCCTCATACTGCTTATGCTTCCGAGTGGTGCTCCTTTGAACCTTGGAGTACTTGATGGTGTGGCTTCGTGTATAACATTCTTCTTGAACCAGGTTGAAGAAGGGGCCTCTCGCGTAGGTCAGGTCGAGCTAGACATCAAAGGCTCGGTGATCAATGTCGTTGTAGAGATCGGATTAGTTAGGAAGTTGGAAACGTTTCCGGAGTGGAGTCGTGTGGAAAAACGTTGTGCATCGTGGGTGACTCAGGTGGTAACTCCAGCTGTCAGCCGTCTATTCTTCGTCTTGAAGTGATCTTGGAGAGGGCCGATAAATCTTGGTGTGAGCTTCTCTTGACATGGGAATTCTTGGTTCCTTCGAGAGGAGTGGTTTGCAGACACACATGGTCTTCGACGCGAAAGTTTACTTCTTGAAAACGGTGGTTGGTGTAGATCTTCCTTCTTGACATGGCAGTCTTCAAATGTCTTCTAACCAGCTGAACGGATCTTCTTACGTTTTTGGGTAGACAAGTATGTCGCCAAATAATGATGACAACTATCTTGTACAAGTTCTTCATGAAGTCTATGGGGTACGCAAACTAGGCTGGGGTATTGGTGGTGGTCTCGGTTGAGTATTAACAACGAGAGACAAAGCCCGTGGTCATGATCCGACCATATTGTGGCTTGGTGGGGCTTAAGGGTTTTGAGGATTCTAGTGTGCAAGTGAACGTTTATCATCTTATCCATGAGCACAGTTTCTGAGATGCCAGTAGCTCTATCTAGTCCTTTCAAACAAACAACCTTATACCACCGAAAGCATCAACTTGTGTAGGTTAGCTCCAATCACCACTAATTCCATAAATATCCTCATGGCTTCTTAGAGGAGATCTAACAGAATCATACATGTCTAAGATCCCCAAAATCATATGTGTGGCTACTACTAAGAATCCATGGGTAGGGCATACAAGCTACTAAGCTTGAATTAAACACCACAATCCAAGTGCTCAGCCTATTCTTCCAAGGCCCAAGGCAGTGCATCTCTATCCTAAGGAAACACGTCGTAAGACACTCCAAGATCTTGTTTCCTTCCTATGAATCAACTCCAAAAAATCACTACATAATCCATTAATTCTACAAATCCAATGTCTATGGTGTTCCACATGATCTCCTAATGTTCCTATAATCCCCAAATACTTGAAAGGCTATCTTTACTATAATAGGTCCACCAATTTCCATTATCATGGTGAAGTATACTCCAAGGTCGTGCTTGTATAGATCCCTAAGTTAACTCGAACAATTAATCCATTCTCATAGTTTATCATCCAGCGAGAAACATGGTATCATGATCTGTCTAAATGCAATTTACTCCGAACCATGTAGACAAACTCAACATCTATACTCGACTAGAATCACTTACTCAAATCCAAATCCCATGTCCAACAAGAATTTATGCACTTTCCCCCAAGTCATTATCGCAACATTAGTTATCTCCTGGCTAGGTCAAATCCTTATACCTCCAAGAATTCAATTTGCGATCATAATTATCCTAAAAAATAATCCAACTTATCTAGGGGTAATGAAAGTTATGCTACTCTATTTACACGATCCAACCAAGTTCATCTACCAACCTGAAAGCCTCATAATCCACCAAAGAGTCTCAGATAATTCCTCGAAGTCACTGATATAAAGTCACCACCTCATCTGAGCTTGATTCCTATATCCTGAAATTGGTCTTCCCTATGACATCGTCGGTTCTTGTGCTATATTAGGATGTCAATGTGCTCGTTCCATAAAGAACCTAGTCGTGTGCAAGGTTATAGAGGCTTAACTGGTTCCCTCGCAATTCTGGAGGTTAGGCACATGATTAAGGACTCGATCTGGACTATCTCGTGAAGTCTCGGAAGGGTCTGGGGATGGGTTTCTAATATTGAGGGGGTAATCATAACTCTACGAGGTTGCACTTAGCCGAGGAGGCTGCAGCAAAATTGTGACGCCCGGATAGTTAAGCTACAGTAACCCTCTGCTAATGACGACACGTCACCGCAATTACAGTTGTTAATCTCAAGTTAGTTGAAACTGGTTCGAATTCAAATTCAAAATCAAGTCAAACATTAAAAATAAAATGTTTTCGATGTGGCAAATAAGTCATATGTATGTATGGTGAAGAAACCACATTTTTATAAAATGATTAACTGCTCTAAAATAATTAATACAATAGGTAAAACAATTAAATAATTGCCGCTTGTATTTTATAAAAGACAAAACTAAATTATTTGGGGGGGATAAACCTTTTTGAAGCAGAAGTGTAATTAGTGACACTATTATAGGTACAACTTTTATGTTTTGTAAAACTAAGATAAACCAAAATAGTAAAAGGAAAAAAAGATAAGAAAAAGGAAAATAAAACAGAAGAGAAAATAGCTAGAAAACGGGAAAGCGACGGGGGGGGGGGACCCTCTGGCCCAACTGGGCCTTGGCCCAGCTATGCTACCAGGCCGACCTCAGCCCCGCTCCCCTGTTCCCTGTCGCCGTGGCTCTGGCCGATGCCCGCCACGGCATCGGTCGGCACCGTGGCGGCCATCCGCCAGCACTCGCAGCCTACTTAACTGCGGCCACCCCAAACCCTAACCTTTCCCCCCGATCCCCTTTCTCTCCTCGAGCTCGACGCCAGCCCGCGCCCCTGGCGCCCGGCGCAATTGCCGTCCGTCCTCGCCAGAGTCGCCTCCGTGCCTCACCGCCACCGCCAACCGTCTCCGTCGTTGTCCCTGTCTTCCCCCTCGACGGACTCCTTCGCGCCTCGCCGACCCCCATTTGACTACTACGTCGATGAGGCCCTGGCCTCATCCTTCCTTTCCCTCTGACCGTCCCACGTCCGCACCTCGTCCCGGCCCTCATCCCGCGCTCGCCCGCCTCCCTCCACGCTACCTCGCCTGGCCGTCCTCTGCTATAGTTCGTGTCCCGCTCGTCTTGTGGGACCAAACCCCCGGGCCAAATGGCCACCGGAGTGCCGATGCCGCGCTCGCCATCGCCGCGTCTGAAGCTCTGCTCCCGCACCTCCTGTCGCCCTTGGCCACTCTGCCTGCGCCGTGTCCTGCGTCCGGCCGAGCTCCCGCGCGTGCTCGCCGCGCCTCTATTCGTCCCAGGCTGTGCCCTTACGCATTGGCGTCTGCTTGGCCTGCGCCCCTGCTCCTACTTGCTGCCGCTGCTACTGCGTGCTGCCTTGCCGCGGCTACTACACTCAGGTGCCTGCCGCTGCTTGCTCTACTGCTTCGCCTGGCCGCTCCCCGCTCGTACTGGACGCGCCACACCCCTCCGCCCCACCGCGCGTGCTCCGGCCGGCCGTGCCTGCCATGCCGCGCTGGCTCCGCCCACCATGGCTCGCCCCCGCCGGCCTCGCGCACTGTCCCTGGGCCGCCTCACTGGCGCCGCTCGCCAAGCCGCGGCTGGCCTGGTGCGGGCGCCGCACCCCTGCCTCGCCTCCGCCTACCGCCAACGGCCGCTCGCCGCGCCGGCCATCTACCTCCGCCGCGCTCTGCTCGACCCCCCCCCCCTCGAGCGGCGCCCCACTCCGTCTGGGTTGGCGACCGCAGTGCTCGTTCGGGCCATGCCCGCACCCAGCGCCCGTTAGGCTCTCTGGGCCTATGGCGTATGGGTCCCACACCCAAAAAAAATTTAAGTTAATTTTTTTAAAATAAATAGATAAATATTAATTAATTAATTAATAAATTAATTAATTTTGTTTAATTAACCTAGTTACCCAATTAAGCTAACTAAATCTGTTTAACTAACTAGTCCATGACAGTGGGACCATCCGTGTTAGTTTGACTGGTCAACAAGTCAAAGTTGACTGCTGACATCACTCTGACCTCACGCTGACATCATAATTACATTTCCTAATTAAATTAATTATGTTAATTCAAAGAAATGAATTAAATCTTAAAAAAAATCCGTAACTCAGATGAAAATACTATGTACATGAAAGTTGCTCAGAATTTCGAGACGAATCCGAATACGCAGACCGTTCGTCAACCACACGTCCCAAGCATAGCGAACATGCAACTTTCCCCCTCCGTTTCATCCGCCCGAAAACGCGAAACACCGAGAATAATTTCCCGGATGTTTCCCCCCTTCGTCGGTATCACCTCCCACCGCGTTTGGTCACACGTAGCACCGCGTTTTGCCATGTTATGCTTTGTGGTGTGATGTTTGCTTTATATTTATTGTTTCTCCACCCTCTTCTCTCCGATAGACATCGGGACTTGACTGCTGACGGTACCACTGTGATCGACTGCGTCGATGACGACCCCTTCTTCTTGCCAGAGGAACTAGGCAAGCCCCCCTGATCACCAGATATCGCCCACTCTTCTCCCTTTATTCTTGCATTAGATTTGTTACTGTTGATGATTCGATAGTGCCTATTCTGTTGCATAGCCTGTCATTATTGCTACCGCTGTTGATACCTTACCTGCTATCCTAATGCTTAGTATAGGATGCTAGTATTCCACCAGTGGCCTTGCATTCTTGTCCGTCCTCCATGCTATACTATCGGGCCGTGATCCCTCCGGTGGTGATCACAGGTATATACTTTACTATTACATACACATGATGATGATTCAGATATGGGGGCTGAAGGGGCAGGTGGTTCCACACAGGTAGTGGTGGGCCTGGGTTCCCGACAACCCCTTGATGGTTACTTTGTGGCAGAGGGACAGTGCAGGTTGCGACCACCTAGGAGACAGGTGGGCCTGGCCCTGGTCATTGTTCGCAGATATTTCATAATAACACGTTAACGAGATCATGGTATTTGATCCAAGTCTGGCCATTGGCCTATACGCACTAACCAGCTACGTGGGAATAGTTATGGGCACTCGACGTCGTGGTATCAGCCGAAGCCTTCTTGACGTCAGCGACTTCGCGGCGCGCGCCGGATTGGACTGGAACACCGCTTTGGTATTAGGAGCGGCTAGGTCTGCTTACCGGCTGCGTACGCAACGTGCAGGTGTGCGTTGGGCAATGGGCCCGGACCCCTGCGCGCTTAGGGTTTAGACCGGCGTGCTGACCTCTCTGTTGTGCTTAGGTAGGGCTGCGACGTGTTGATCTTCCGAGGCCGTGCATGACCCAGGAAAGTGTGTTCGGCCAAATAGGATCGAGCGTGCTGGGTTATGTGGTGCACCCCTGCAGGGAAATTAATCTATTCGAATATCCGTGTTCCTCGGTAAAAGGACGACCCGGAGTTGTACTCCGTCCTCATGACAACTAGCATCGGATACTTAATAAAACACACCCAGATGAGTTCTAGATATAACTCGGTGGTTGCTCTCTCACAGGGTGATGTGCGGGAGGATTGTCGGGTAGGATTATGTTATACGTTGTTACTTGAAGAACTTACCATCTATTCTATTCTACTGCTTCAAGACGGAGGCTGCCAGAAGTTGGATACTTGTTACTATTCCATCTACTCTCTTCTACTGCTGCAAGATGGAGGCTGCCAGAAGCATAGTCTCCGATTGGAGTAGCTATCCCCCTCTTATTCTGGCTTTCTGCAGTTCAATCCACAGATATTACCCCTTTATACAGATACCATTGCATATGTAGTGTAGATCCTTGCTTGCGAGTACTTTGGATAAGTACTCACGGTTGCTTTGTTTCCCCTTTTCCCCCTTTCTCCTTTCTTCTCGGTTGGTGCAACCAGATGGTGGAGTCCAGGACCTAGAGGATCCCAATGATGTGTCTACATGGAGTTCGGCTTCGAGGAGTAGTTAGGTGGTCCCAGGAAGGAGGCCTTGCCTTTTCGATTGTTGCTACTTTTGTGCTTGCCATCTTATGGCAACTTGTTTAACTTATGTATGTATTCAGATATTATTGCTTCCGCCAACTGTTGTGTATTCGAGCTTTTGTATTCGAGACCTCGAGGCCCCTAGCTTGTAATATAAAGCTTGTATTATTTTAATTTGTGTCTAGAGTTGTGTTGTGATATCTTCCAGTGTGTCCCTGATCTTGATCGTACACATTTGCGTGCATGATTAGTGTACGGTTAAATCGGGGGCGTCACAAGTTGGTATCAGAGCCGACTGCCTGTAGTAATCCCCCTTTCCAACTCCTTGGTCGAAGTTGAGTCTAGTCTTTGAAAAACAAATTTACTAACTTGTTGTGTGGTTACGGGCCCACAACACCAATGGGTGGTGTTAGGTTCTTTTATTCCTTTTCTATGCTCTCGGACTCTAATCTCTCTTCTATTCGGATTAAAAGATTTTACTGACTCTGACTCTAGGTTCTCGTAACTATTTCTCCCGGAGAGCCCTCATTCCGGAAGATCACCTACTTCGTTAGAAGATTCTGAGGATATCCCTCGATATTTCCTCGAGACCCTTGTGGTCATCGCCTTTGCACTTCACTGCCACCGATATATCCCTATGGATATCTGCATGCACTTGTCATTCTCATGACCATTCCTCATCGCTCTTGTAGTTACAAGATGCCTCGAAATATTCTCCGTTGTCCCGAGAATCCTTTGGGTTTACTGTCTTGCAGTTTTATTTTGGATGAAAACCCTTGCGATTATTTCCTCACATTTATCGAGGATCCGTTCTTCTCAATTATTCATGTGTCTCACAAGATTCTTTTGAATGCTTTTCGATCTTTCTAAAATCCTCTTCAACCGATTACTCTGGAAATTCTTGCCTCCTTGCATTGTGGTTAGTTCCATAT
The DNA here is from genome assembly GCA_902687465.1 of Secale cereale. Lineage (NCBI taxonomy): Eukaryota > Viridiplantae > Streptophyta > Magnoliopsida > Poales > Poaceae > Secale > Secale cereale. The sequence continues at coordinate 287,099,377 of LR738712.1, forward strand.
GACTAGTAGTCTTCGTTAATATCCCTTGTCTTAGCGATTTCGAGCCTATTGATTCAATGTGTGCGTATGCACGTAGTCATCAGGTTATCCTTATTAAAATTATCTTTCCGACTCAGACGTCATTCCGGACATGAGTTGGTTTTCGGCAAATCAAAATCTATATTGATTGTCCAACTAAGTGTTTTCAACTTATCTATTCATGATCAGAGCTTCTGCTTCTGATCTTGCGTTTTGGAAACCATAATTTCTTCCTATTTAAGCATCAGACTAATAAGGTGATTTTTGAATCTGATGCCTCTGCATTCGTTCTTCCTCGGAGTGAGTACTGATACTCACAGCATCTCCGTTGTGGATCGCTCGATGCATTGTTGGATTATTATCCGACAGAGTCCTTCATATTCAAACACCTTGTGAGTTCTTCCCCTGATACATAATGGCATTGCTAAATTGTATCCTCTGCTTGGACAAACATGCTCTACTTTTGAGCTGATGATATTTACTTTTGAAACTTGTGGTATATGTTACGAAGATGCCTGACGGGTTGAACCTATGCCTTCCCCTAATCCGTGAGAACCCAAAAGTTTTCACAAGTCATACTCTTCCGGTGTTCTACCAGATAAAATTCCAACACTCCAGTTTTATCAAAGCGAGAGGTTAATGAAATTATATGCATTAAAGAAGTGGGAGTCGACCTTGAACTTTGTGTTCATGCCCGTGAAAATGACGTAGACCGTCTCGGAAGCTTCTTGCAAAATGATTATCCAGCTATATGATTTCTTCAGTATTCTTGAATTGATTCCTTACAGTTATGGTTCCGACCATGCTGTCCTGATCTGATATATCTGATGGGAATTCATTCCCGTGCCTCGTCTATTTTGGCAAGGTTAAAGTATCTACTGTCATAGGTCAGTGACCCAGTTATACTTCTATCATGTTCTACCTTCGAGTACTACCCCCTGGTATCTCGAAGATGTCTTGCCATTGCAACACATCTTACTAACTTTGTTGAAGTAATGTCTTTCCTTGTTGTAATCACTCTACGGGTTCTGGGTTGTAGTCAACCGAGGACACCGACTAGTGAAATTATTCTGCATTACAAACCAAATAACCCTATTATTTTACTGGGAAATTATGAACTCGATCTAGTCATTCCTAGACTATCGGCTGCATCCTGGTCTTGCTATCTTTGACTGTGCTACCTCGTCCTTCTCTAGTGCATGATTTCTTCAGTGTGTGAGCACGACTTACGTCGAGCTTTCAACATCATGTTGCTTGTATTGAAAGGCAACTTTGGTTCCAAGCCTGCATCTTATATATTGAACCTATAACTTGCCACTTCGTCATTTCCTTGCTTGTTGCCATTGTTGTTTGATTGCATCCTGTTGAAACCTCCCAGCAAATGTGTCGGATCCCCTTCAACACTTTGACTTCTTACAAGATGTCAACTGTGTTCATGATGAGAAATACCCTCCTTGCCCTCGATGATTTTTATTATCATTGACAACACCCTTGACTTCCTTTCAACGCGAACTTGTCCATATTATGAATACAACTTGCTCTCCAGCTAGTGTTGTCTTCTGCCTTGAAGTATTATTGTCTATTATGTCGAGAATGTTGTGGGAATTGCTCCATGTCTTAGAAATTCTTGGTATGATGATACTTCTCACCATCACCATTCTTCCTTGGTCCCCATGTTGTTTATAACCGGGATACCAATATACTAACGATGTTGCTTGAGTTCAGTACTTCTAGCAACTCTATTGCTTTGAAGTTAACGATCGACAGTTAATTCTTAGACTGTTGGTTATTGAATCGTCACTCTAACATTGATCTTGCTGCCTAAGGTCATATTTCGGGCACACCTTTCAACTAATGATTAATGGTGTATGTTTTCCTCGAGCATACAACATTATATCATTTGAATTGAAAAGTGTCTTCTTCTTGTTCACATTATTATGGAAATCCATCCATTTGGAATTCTCGATGAATTGTAGCTGAGCCCATTAGGCACCTCCTCATCCTCTCCTTGGTTTAATGATGAACTATTGTTTCGGGAACCCGCTCCCATAGTTCATTTCCCGAGAATCTTGCAATGTCATTTCGTCGATTTGTGTTGCACCTTTTCTTCCCGAACATCCCGAGTCTGAGGTATCATGACACCAATCGGATCCGAATCTCGGTCAGATATGATGGCTGGGACAACTTTCGAGGAGTTATAATGTTGGTCCTTTGATGACTCAGTAATATGATGTCATGCCTAGCACCCCTGGCTGGAGGACCTATCATTATAATTTCTTTTGCAAGAATAACCATTCTTCCAGGAAGAAATTGTAAGACTTATTCTATAAGTTGTTCCTGATGAATCTGTTGTGTATCCAAGTCCGACCTTTACTTCAAGACCATGCCAATGCTATCTAGAAGCCTGTATGTGGTACTCCGATTTTCAATAAGAGCATTTGAGGCCCAATGCTAAATGTTTCTTGGTCAGTATCCAAACACCGTTGTATGGGTAACATCTTGATTAATCCTTGCCTCTTTATCTAAATGGTTGGGTCCTTGCTCTCTTACCCTATATGCCATGATCTGCTTATCCATGGGAAGGATATACTCCTAATAGTTGTGTGTAATCACAATTTTCCTTTCCATTTGTTTGTTTAACCTTTCCTTGATCTACATATAATCTAAGCAGTAATAATTCTCTGCTTATGTAAACACCTCATTGTACTCTGCCAGTACGGCCTTGATTCTATTATTGATAACATTCTGATAATGTCGGCGTGCGAGAACTTTGCCTATTGGTCCGCCTCGTTTCAACAAGCGGGAACATGGTTCTCTTCGTTCCCCGTCCTTCATACCGACATTGTTGCCAACATAGCTGACAAGCTATCCACTGACATGCCTCCCCGTCGCGGCTGTGCAAGATATCACCACCCTTCCTACTATCAAATCAACATGGTGGGCCCATAACCCATAGGTCCACTAGATCGAAACCAGACCCTTCTTTACAACATGGATTCTAATGTATCCTTTGCACCTGGCTTCGTATGTGATTCACGAGCTAAATTTTATACCATTATTGATCATGGAATCAAACACCATGTTATTCCCGTTATTCAAGCCCCCATTCCAGCTTCTGTCTAGGCATCGAATGATTGCCTACACATTTGAAACTTTGGTACCATCGTATATTGCACTCAACTAATTCACTGAAATACAACTCGTGGGATACCTCATGTATTTTCCATTGAGTTCACCGTCAGATGCCCAGCCTTGTGGAGATGCGTTCTTCCAAAGTTTCCCCCCTTATCGCATTCGTAGGACGAAGAAGACCCCGGAGAAAGGATGACGACTTGATCACGATGACTTGAAGCCGAGAAATGAAGACATCAATGAAAGGGATCAACCTCTTCGAAAGGGCAGCCGAGACCGAGAAGACTCGTTAGGTTTTCACTACCAACCCTCCCCCCCCCCTAATCCACCGCTTAAATCTCGAGACGAGATTTATTGTAGTGGAGGAGAATTGTGACGCCCGGATAGTTAAGCTACAGTAACCCTCTGCTAATGACGACACGTCACCGCAATTACGGTTGTTAATCTCGTGTTAGTTGGAAACTGGTTCGAATTCAAATTCAAAATCAAGTCAAACAATAAAAGTTTTCAAACATTAACAATAAAATGTTTCGGATGTGGCAAATAAGTCATAGGTATTTATGGTGAAGAAACCACATTTTTATAAAATGATTAACTGCTCTAAAATAATTAATACAATAGGTAAAACAATTATATAATTGCCGCTTGTATTTTATAAAATACTAAACTAAATTATTTGGGGGATAAACCTTTTTGTAGCATAAGTGTAATTAGTGATACTATTATAGGTACAACTTTTATGTTTTGTAAAACTAAGATAAAACAAAACAGTAAAAGGAAAAAAAGATAAGATAAAGGAAAATAAAACAGAAGACAAAATAGCTAGAAAACGGGAAAGGGGGGGGGGAGAACCCTCTGGCCCAACTGGGCCTTGGCCCAGCTATGCTACCAGGCCGACCTCAGCCCCGCTCCCCTGTTCCCTGTCGCCGTGGCTCTGGCCGATGCCCGCCACGGCACTGGCCGGCACCATGGCGGCCATCCGCCGGCACTCGCAGCCTACTTAACTGCGGCCACCCCAAACCCTAACCTTCCCCCCCCCC
>LR738712.1:287103670-287124250 GCA_902687465.1 Secale cereale
CCCCCGATCCCCTTTCTCTCCTCGAGCCCGACGCCAGCCCGCGCCCCTGGCGCCCGAAGCCAATGTCGTCCGTCCTCGCCAGATCGCCTCCGCGCCTCACCGCCACCGCCGACCGTCTCCGTCGTCATCCCCGTCTTCCCCCTCGACGGACTCCTTCGCGCCTCGCAAACCCCCGTTCGACTACAACGTCGGTGAGGCCCTGGCCTTGTCCTTCCCTTCCCTCTGACCGTCCCGCGTCCGCACCTCGTCCCGACCCTCGTCCCGCGCTAGCCCGCCTCCCTCCGTGATACCTCGCCTGGCCGTCCTCTGCTGCAATCCGCGTCGCGCTCGTCTTGTGGGACCAAACCCCCGGGCCAAATGACCACCGGAGTGCCGATGTCGCGCTCGCCATCGCCGCTCTGAAGCTCTGCTCCCGCACCTCATGTCGCCCTTGGCCACTCCGCCTTCGTCGTGGCCTGCGCCCAGCCGAGCTCCCACGCGTGCTTGCCGCGCCTCTGTTCGTCCCAGGCCGCGCCCTCGCGCATTGGCGTCTGCCTGGCCCGCGCCCCTGCTCCTGCTAGCCGCCGCTGCTACTGCGTGCTGCCTTGCCACAGCTACTGCACTCAGGTGCTTGCCGCTGCTTGCTCTACAGCTTCGCCTGGCCGCTCCCCGCTCGTACTAGACTCGCCACACCCCTCCGCCCCGTCGCGCGTGCTCCGGCCGGCCGTGCCTGCCAGGCCGCGCTAGCTCCGCCCACCGTGGCTCGCCCCCGCCGGCCTCGCGCACCGTCCCTGGGCCGCCTCACTGGTTCCGCTCGCCAAGCCGCGGCTGGCCTGCTGCGGGCGCCGCACCCCTGCCTCGCCTCCGCCTACTGCCGGCGGCCGCTCGCCGCGTCGGACATCTACCTCCGCCGCGCTCTGCTCGCCCCCCTCGAGCGGCTCCCCGCTCCGTCCGGGTTGGCGACCGCAGCACTCGTTCGGGACATGCCCGCACCCAGCGCCTGTTAGGCTCTCTGGGCCTATGGCGTATGGGCCCCACGCCCAAAAAAGTTAAGTTCAAAAAATTAAAATAAATAGATAATTAATAATTAATTAATTAATCAATTAATTAACTTAATTAACTTTGTTTAATTAACCTAGTTACCCAATTAGGCTAACTAAATCTGTTTAACTAACTAGTCTATGATAGTGGGTCCACCCCTGCCAGTTTGATTGGTCAACAAGTCAAAGTTGACTGCTGACCTCACGCTGACGTCATAATTACATTTCCTAATTAAATTAATTCTGTTAATTCAACGAAATGAATTAAATCTTTTAACAAAATATAAAATAATCTGTAACTCGGATGAAAATACTTTGTACATGAAAGTTGCTCAGAATTTCGAGACGAATCCGAATACGCAGACCGTTCGTCAACCACACGTCCCTAGCATAGAGAACATGCAACTTTCCCCCTCCATTTCATCCGCCCAAAAACGCAAAACACCGGGAATACTTTCTCGGATGTTTCCCCCCTTCGTCGGTATCACCTCCTACCGCGTTAGGTCACACGTAGCACCGCGTTTTGCCATGTTATGCTTGGTGGTGTGATGTTTGCTTTATATTTATTGTTTCTCCCCCCTCTTCTCTCCGATAGACATCGGGACTTGACTGCTGACTGTGCCATTGTGATCGACTGCGTCGACGAAGACCCCTCCTTCTTGCCAGAGCAACCAGGCAAGCCCCCTCTTGATCACCAGATATTGCCAACTCTTCTCTCTTATTCTTGTATTAGATTTGTTAATATTGATGATTCGATAGCTCCTATTCTGTTGGATAGCCTGTCATTGTTGCTACCACTGTTGATACCTTACCTGCTATCCTAATGCTTAGTATAGGATGCTAGTATTCCATCAGTGGCCCTGCATTCTTGTCCGTCCACCATGCTATACTATCGGGCCGTGATCACTCGGGTGGTGATTACGTCTATATACTTTACTATTACATACACATGATGATGATTCGGATTTGGGAGCTGAAGGGGCAGGTTGTTCCACACAGGTAGTGGTGGGCCTGGGTTCCCGACAGCCCCTTGATGGTTACTTTGTGGCGGAGCGACAGGGCAGGTTGCGACCACCTAGGAGATAGGTGGGCCTGGCCCTGGTCGTTGTCCGCGGATATTTCATAATAACACGTTAACGAGATCTTGGTATTTCATCCGAGTCTGGCCATTGGCCTATGCGCACTAACCAGCTACGTCGGAATAGTTATGGGCACTTGACGTCGTGGTATCATTCGAAGCCTTCTTGACGTCAGCGACTTAGCGGCGTGCGCTGGATTGGACTGGAACACCGCTCTGGTATTAGGAGCGGCTAGGTCTGCTTACCGGCCGCGTACGCAACGTGCAGGTGTGCGTTGGGCGATGGGCCCGGACCCCTGCGCGCTTAGGGTTTAGAGCAGCGTGCTGACCTCTCTATTGTGCTTAGGTAGGGCTGCGACGTGTTGATCTTCCGAGGCCGGGCATGACCCAGGAAAGTGTGTCCGGCCAAATGGGATCGAGCGTGTTGGGTTATGTGGTGCACCCCAGCAGGGAAGTTAATCTATTCGAATAGACGCGTCCCTCGGTAAAAGGACGGCCCGGAGTTGTACTCCGACATCATGACAACTAGAACCGGATACTTAATAAAACACACCCAGATGAGTTCCAGATATAACTCGGTGGTTGCTCTCTCACAGGGTGATGTGCGGGAGGATCGCCGGGTAGGATTATGCTATACGTTGTTACTTGGTGAACTTACCATCTATTATATTCTACTGCTGCAAGACGGAGACTGCCAGAAGTTGGATATTTGTTACTATTCCATCTACTCTCTTCTACTGCTGCAAGATGGAGGCTGCCCGAAGCGTAGTCTCCGTTTGGAGTAGCTATCCCCCTCTTATTCTGGCTTTCTGCAGTCCAGTCCATAGATATTACCCCTTTATACAGATACCATTGCATATGTAGTGTAGATCCTTGCTTGTGAGTACTTTGGATGAGTACTCACGGTTGCTTTGTTTCCCCTTTTCCCCCTTTCTCCTTTCTTCTCGGTTGGTGCAACCAGATGGTGGATTCCAGGACCCAGAGGATCCCAATGATGTTTCTATATGGAGTTCGGCTTCGAGGAGTAGTTAGGAGGTCCCAGGCAGGAGGCCTCTCCTTTTCGATTGCTACTACTTTTGTGCTTGCCATCTTATGGCAACTTGTTTAACTTATGTCTGTACTCAGATATTATTGCTTCCGCCAACTCTTGTGTATTCGAGCTTTTGTATTCGAGCCCTCGAGGCCCCTGGCTTGTAATATAAAACTTGTATTATTTTAATTTGTGTGTAGAGTTGTGTTGTGATATCTTCAAGTGAGTCCCTGATCTTGATCGTACACATTTGCGTGCATGATTAGTGTACGGTTAAATCGGGGGCGTCACAAAAAGTCTCCAGTGCCAGTTGGTTGCCGAAATATAATCCTTGGTGTATCTTGTCTTGCTGGTCTTCAGTTGAGGAGAAAGATGAGAGGGTAAAGTAGCATAGAGGAGGGAAATGCCTAAAGTGGGTTCTATAGTGCGACTGCAAACAATCAGGTGCAAGAAGGACTAAACAGAAGAAGCAAGGCAAGGAAGGTGATATAGTCGTGTACTTGTTGCCTAGGGCAAAAGTGCGACTTATATCAAAACAAAAACAAATAAAAACAAGCAACACACAATCATGGTTCTATTCGAACCATCACACGTACTCGACCGCACATAGGGGGTACACGACTCATCCTACCCAAGGGGTTCTCGGACTCAACAGTCGTGCCTTGTGCCTCGTGCAGTCTTCTGAGTTTTCCTCGGGTGTTGCTACTTCTCTTGTAGTTGTTTGATGGAACGATTCGGATTGAGCCTGAAGAATCTTCAACAACTTATCGCCTGATGAGGTGATGTGGTGAAGGTGTCTCCTCGTAGGTAGCATTGACTCTGTTTTCTGTTGTGTTCTTATTCATGACGACCCCCTTTGTCTTCTAAGGCGTCAGCGGTACCGGGTGGGTAATCCCTTATGCAATGACAATAACAAGGAATAATAGGGGTCCAACATGTCGGTTACATTGATGAAAACATCAACACCAAGAGCGGGGGATGAAGAGAACCGTTTTACTGCTCACTATAGTGAGGCGGACCAAATGGCAAGGTTCTCATCCACCAGTGGTTGCCTATACAACAACGATAAGGACATGGTTGCTCTATTAGTGATGTATATCATGATCTTGCATAACTTATGCCATGTTCATCATAGGCCAAGGTTGCATCATCTTGGGGCAGTGTCAAGGGTGTCACCATCTTCGGGGTCTTCATATCCTCATTCGTCGAGAATGTATCTTCTGTTGGCATCGTCTTGTTGTCGTGTCGCCAATCTTGTGTTCAGAAGAGGTGGGTGAGTGTTTGGCAAGGTGTACTCCTTCTAGGCTACCAACGAGGATTACAGGAAATCCAGTGGTCAGGGGCATAAGGGTTCTAGCGACCAAAATTTTTGAAGGGGAAGAGATCAATAAGGAAAGTATACCTTAGTTTTCGAAAAACTGAGAAGGGAGGAGAAGTATAGATAGTTTTGAAAACTAGCAATAGTTTTGGAAATAATTTTACTCTAACTAACGACCATGCTAACTAAGGCTTCCTACAGTCAGGATGGCTCTGATACCAGCTTTGTGGGGACCCTGACTCATAAGTCATGATCACCGAATGCAAGTGTACAGTGATCCCAGAGATCAATGCTCACTAAACACACAGAAGCTGAATAACAAGAGTCTTACATCCATACATATCGTATTACACAAATTGTGACCATTATGATCAAGTCTTGAGTATATCATCGCAACGGAAATTATCGTCAATAACTTGGACCCATGCCATCTACCTTAACCCTACAGGCATTCTGACTGGGGAGTGTCCTAGCTCGCACGTTCGTCACCAATGAATCTTTAGCATATCCTGTTCTTTCATGCCTGGCCAATAAAATAACCAATGGCAAGCCAATGAGTACTTTGAATGTACTCACAAGCAACCCAAGAGTGATAACAGATTAATTATGCAAGGCTCTACTGTTAAATTGGCAGTTTTGCAGAAAGCTAGTTTTCTCATGCAAGTATGATCAACATTTATCAAGGATATGAATGTGTCTACAACAAGTATCAGGAGGTTACAAACATCAATATCGAGAAAGAGTTATAAACAACTCATGCTCGAGCTCATCATGACTTCCTCAAGAATCACATCACCAATAAGACTGAACCGTGTTGTTTTCCTCAGACACACTCACCAGGTTTCACAAACATTGGACGTAGCCCAAGAGCGGTTACCCAACTGTCCTTGACCATGTACACGGCTATTCGAATAGTTTTACACTCTGCAGAGGTTGCACACTTTACCCACAAGATCTGGGGAACTTCCGTGTCATCCACGGCCCGCGGTACTTCAAGTACCCGGGGTAAGCACCCGATCACTATCTTTCCCTAGACGGCACTAACATGGAGTCCACTCAATTGGTAGCAACCCCCGTGCCCAACATTTCACATCTTAAGATTGTGGAGCCTCGCTCCCATATTCATCACATACCACAAGCACGGGGTACCAACGGTGTGTCTGCTGCCCTGTAAAAACAGTCATGGCCGCCTATCCAAGCACGACCCCATCCCGAGAGTGACCTCGTGTCACCCCCATCACTAGTAATGCGGGCACCATGCTAGTATCGGCCTAGGTAATCAATAATGCCCTTTCCCATATAAGGGTAGAGTGGTTGCGCATGTAAGGCTGGAATAACGGTCGCAAATTAAACCAATCCGTTTTCAAAACAACACACACACTTGCCTCGGTACACCACTTCGTCATCAAGTGGTTACCCAACTGATCATCTCCCTCGGGCATGAGTGGCACCCGATGGGGTTTTTGAAAAGTCTTTTAAAAGTACTTTGCCTCCATCACCATGCATTTCCCCGTCCCATTTGTGTAGCTACTGCTATAGCATACTATCTACTCCCACCCGCATAACCCTCTTAGGAAGGTAGGGTCATGCTTGATGCAAGTTTCAATAGGAAAGTAACAAAGGCAACAATCCTAGTGGTCACCACCTCAACATGATTCCGATGCATTGATAATAGTGTGTTATATGACATGCATAAAAAGGCTTTTCAAACATGGTCAAAGGGCTGCTTGCCTTGTTCCTCAGAGTGTTCAAAGCTTCTGTTTCATCTCCAAGTACCCCGTCTACTTTTAAAGCAATACACAATAAGCAATAAGCAATACAACAAGGCAAAAATGAAAGTGCTCTAAAAATATGAATTTGACTTTTCTAGGACATCTCTGGTTATATGAAAAATAACCAGAGTGGTTTCATTGGAATTGGATCTATGGATATTTTTGAACATTTCAATATGGTCAGATCAAGGGATTATTGGATTTGCAAGAGGTGCACAGAAACATTATTTTGAAAAATGAGCAGAGGCACCCATTTAAAAAAGCAAGATTTTAGAAGCATTTGAAAATTGGTTTCACTGGATTTGGAGTTCAAATGATTTTCCTATGATTTTGCAAAGTTGGCTATACATGGATAAATAGAATAATATTTGATGTGGCACAGAAAGCATTGGGAAAAATGTTCATAAACTAGGTTAGGATCTTAGAAGTGCCTAGAAATTTGAATCAATGAATTTGGATCAACTATGTGCTCTCTATGATTTTCTACAGTTCATCGCAGAAATGGAAAAATAGCATGTTGATAAATATCTGTGAAGAAAATATTTCTGGAAAAATGTGAAAATAGCACCATGTGATAGATCATGATTTATGGAGTCACTGGAAATTTGAATCACCAAATTTGGAGTTCAAATTAACTGTTTATGGATTTTACATATTTACAGAAAAAAGAAAAAGAAAAGGGAAAGGGTTTCTTACCCTTATACTGCGCACAGGGCGTAGTATAGCGCCGCAGCGCTCTAGGCCGGCCCAGCTGCACGGCCACGCAAGCGCAGAGGCGATGTCGAAAGCATAAGCAATGGAATCCGCTTTCGCCGCAGGGACACGGCAACCGCCCGGCCCGCCTCCACTTAAAATGATGGGCCCGCCCTGCTAGGTCACCGATGACCGGGTCCCACCGGCTGGTCTTCTCCCTCCTCCCGCCCGCGATAGAGGAGGCAAAGGCCTCATTGGCGGGAGGTTGTGGGCTCCCACCCCCGGCGACACAGGCCACCTCCGGCCAAGCTGTGGCCATCGGAGGGACCACCGGGGAACAGCGCATCAGGGTCAGCAAAAGACGGCTATGGCGCGCTCGGCACGGGCCTCGGCGGATGCCCATTCGAGCGACGATGAACTGGGGGGCATGATGCCCCGGCGGACTGGGAGAAGTGGGGAAAAGGGTCGTCGGACCCTCGCGCCTCTTCTGGTGGGGAGAGGAGGAGTGAGGAAGCCTGCCCTTGCCTGAATCGAAGCGGAGGCCGACGGTGGCACTACGGCCATGGGAGACGCTGGGAGGCTTGAGAGGGAGAGGTAGGCTGTCCGGGAGGTTTGTGGAATAGAGGAGGTTCGATCAGATGCGAGAGAGAGAGCTAGGGTGGCTTTTATGGCGGGGCCATTCTTCACCGTGGACAGCGTCCACGGCTGTGGCCAAAGCGGCGCCAGGGGACGTACTGGCACATGGGGCATTGTCCATGGCGTTCGAGGGTGCATTCTAGGCCGTGGGAAAGGAAGAGGGGGAGCAGGGAGGTGCCAGAGGCTTCGCGCATGTGAGCTCACCCATTGGAGCTCACGGCCGGTCGACGCGCGTGCGATAGTAGCAGCAGGAGGGAGAAGGAGGAGGGGGCCGACAGCATGTCGTGTCCCGGATGTTGAGGCACCTCGACTGGAGCAAGGGGGAGGCTCAAGGTGACCAGACACTGTGGATTGGGGGTGGCTACAGTGCGGGTGTGCACTGTAGCGCGCTCTGGAGCACGCCAATTGCATGCCTGGGCATGCCTTTGGCTTGTAGGGCGCGGCCATTTGTGTCTGGGGGGTTCTGGGACATGTAAATAAAGGGGAGTTGACCTTGGATGCCCTGGTGATCCATTGGGAGAGGACAGAGGTTGAGGGATAGTGAGAATTGGGCTGTCCAGCAGAGTAAAATGGGGTTTTACCCCCCTCAATCATTGAGCTGAGGAGGAGAGGGAGTTGCCGGAGGTAGAAAGTGACTAGGAGTAATTGTGGTAAAAACTTGAGGCAAGGGGGAATAGTGGAAGGGGTCAAAACAGAGGTTTTGGTAAAATAGCAGAAGGTGTTTGATGTAAGTTTGGGGAAGTAAATGAAGTCCAATTGACATGAGACTTAACAGGATGAAATGGCATGTAGAAATAGGGTGTTCCACCAAGTTTGAGATCATTTCAAGAAAGTTGCCAATGTAACTTTGGTAGACCCTAGAAATCAACAGAAATTGGTTTTCCAAGATTTAGCCATGCAAATCATCCCTCGTTGATGCACCACTTGGTGTAGTTTCATCATTTGGGGTTTTGAGCTTGTCCACAAAATTTGAGGTCACAAGTAAAAGGTTGGTAATGTAGAGTTGTTGAAATTTGGATCTAGTCAGAAAGAGTTTTGGGGCACTTTGATCAAGTTATCCCTCTCCAATACTTGTGCCATTTGGTCTAGATGCACAATTAGACCATTTTAGCATGTGCACCAAGTTTGAGAGCATTTGGACAAGTTTGGCTATCTATAGTTGCTCAAGCTTCAAAATGGACAGAAATGGTTTTGAGGGGATTTTATGATGTTTTGTTGTACTCCAAGGCATGAGGATTGGCAAGATCATCATATATGTCATATTTGACATGATATAATTTTCCTGGAATTTTTAGAGAATATTTTTATTGTAAATATTTCAAAAGCTTGAAATATACAAAAAGGGGTTTTGAAGGATTTGTCCAATATTTTGAACATGACCATGTGTTGAAACTCTTATATATGGACAATATATGTCCTATGAGTTTCCCTAAATTTTGAAAAAATATTTTTGAAGCAGTTAAATAATTTTAACCTATTAAAGACTATTTCAGGCCTAAAGAAAAATACTTTAAATAAAATAGGAAAATTACTTTTAAAATTATAATTTTGTGGTTTATGGGAGTCCTATACCTAATAGGATTCAAATATACATTTTTCAAGATTTTCACACCCCAAATCAAGTACTTGCAGTGCAAATCTCAATTAAGGGTTTTTGGAAAACTAAGTTTAGAAAATACTATTTGGCCAAATTATTTTTGTAAAAAAATATTATATTGTTCTATACACATGGCATGATCATTGGGAAAAGGTTTTGGATCAAGGAGATGAAGTATAAGAGTTGGACGATTTATTTTATTTTTAGAGCACTAGTAAGCAGCAAACAGAAAACCAATCAAGCAATGTTAAAAACACTCAAAAGTTTTTGTCAAACCATATTTTAGCATGATTGTTAGCTCAAGTGTTGTGGCATGAAAATCAGGGTGTGATAATCGCCTAAGTTAAAAACTTCTCCGAGTGAGAGCATCCCTCTCACTCGGGGGCTTAGCCGTGAGCCAGTCCTCGCCTAAGTTAAAAACTACTCCGAGTGAGGGCGTCCCTCTCACTTGGGGGCTTAGCCGCAAGCCATTCCTCGCTTAAGTTAAATACTACTCTGAGTGAGAGCGTCGCTCTCACTCGGAGGCTTAGCCGCAAGGCAGTCCTCGCCTAAGTTAAAAACTACTCCGATTTAGAGCATCCCACTCACTCGGCGGCTTAGTCGCGTCTGGCACCCTGATCCGCATGGAGCAGGGGCCCTTCGCACGTCAGCCCAGGATAACACCTAACGCACGACAGGTCCATGATACAGCATTCCAGGTACAATAATATTCATCAAATACATGTGTATATGATTACATGATTGATGAATACAATTATGTGGCATAGCCCTAAGGCTATTTAAATGGCGGCAGAAGTTTATTTACATGGCGGCGGAAGTCTTGGTTTGGCAACATAACAACTCTGGCTGGGCTCCACAACTCACAGGACTAGCAAGATTACGGCCTAGCAAGACAGAACATGCAAACACTTTGGGAACGACCTACAAAACAGGCATGAGACGCCAGGTTAGTACATTGAATGTACTTGCAAGACAACCAAATACATAGCATCCAAACTAACAGATGACAAAGCAAGAACCAAGCGTCTGCAACAACCTATCTCATAGCAGAAACTAAGCATGGCATGATATTAACTGGAGACATGGATCAAAATAAGCATAAACAACCTCATGGCATCTACTAGCATGACATAACAAACTTACTTCTAACATGGAAACAACAAAACATAGCATAGCATGGCATTTCATTCATGACATGACGTAATCTAAACATGGCATAAGTTCGATCAAGACATGGCACGGCATCATGACACTATGCTGAAAATAAACTACCAATCATATCCAATGCAGACATAACATGTTAACTTTATGCAACCATCTTCTGTTCTATCATGGTTCAACCAAACTTGTGCACCGAGTCCCTCAGACTCTCTTACCAACAGGTTGCCTTACAACCGAATGGTGATCCTGACGAATCACCAGCGGAACCATACTCGGTTCAACGGGTTACCTTGTAACCAAATGGTGATCACTCACGGACCACAAACGGAACCACACTTGGTTCAACACTCACCGAGACCTCGTCTCGTGATCATATCAACACATCATCATGATTGCTCATGACTATCTCATAGTCAAAGTCACCACATTATTTGTTACACAATTTCATTTGTCAACTTAGTTATTTAAGGTTTATCCTCCATTTCGACCAAGACCTGATAGTGTGACCTACTACAAACTGTGTGGCTATCGATAGTCTTAATAAACACTCTGCAGAGGTAGCGCACTATACCGACACCACGGAACCCATGGCATCGTCATCCCATTCGGGTGGACCAACATCATTCCGACGAAACCGACCTACTGCCATGCCACTCTCCCGGCCACTCCGACCAACACGCCTTTTGGGTTCAGTCCTTGGTGGCCCCGTGCCTACCAAAGACACCAACGGCCACCGTCGTGGCAAAACATAAACGGTGCCAAACGGGGACATGAGGTCAAAAACAAACTCGGGCACACAAGGCTTATGTCCGCCTACCTGATCAGGGAAGCGCGCGCCCATAACCTTCCCTCGTTGGAGACACCGGCGAGAGGCACGACAATAGATCGCATTAAGGCCTTCCCACAAGGCAAATGTGGCTGCACTGAAGAAGTTCGATTTGGTGGCACTATGAATCGATCCCATCGATGACGGAGGAGGTTTGTTATTATTAAGTCATCTTATTAACTTCTCCATCATCATGAGCATATTTAACATGAATGCAACAATGAGCATGCAGTATGCAAATGCATGGACAAAATGTCAAACTTCTCAAGTGCACAACAATAGCATAAAGAACATGACAATAACAAGTACTAGCATATCAACAGTGCATTACAATCATCATAGCATTTTATAATGATGACATGAAAATAAAGTTGAGTAGTGACATGGCATTATCAATAACAACATTCTAATTAGCATAGCAAAAGATTTCTTGAAAACACAAGCATGCATGATAAGAATAACGGAATGACTGCAAACAAAAACGATAAGAAGCAACTAGACTAAAAACACAAGGTGCACGCAAAGTCAACATGCAAGTTCGGGGCTCATGATAAGAGGTTTGCTTGCCTGGGGTCGACAAATACTCCAGGAAGAAGTGTGAAATGATCGCGTAAAGATTCGTCGGAAACAGTTCTCTCAGATGGGGCTATTTACGGTCGCGAGTAAAATAGGCATTTTCAGAATGTGCAAGCATAAAGAAACTTTTCCCATCGAAAAGAGCTCGACGAACAGAGAGAGTGAGCATTGAAATCACCTCAATCGGAGTTACGAGCGCAAAGTTGTGGCTGTTCACTTTTTAGGCAGAAAAGAGGCTTAAACAGTGAACGTTCACAAAATAAGCACTTCGGCGGGCGGGCTGAAAAAAAGAGAAAGCGCATTCTCATAAATATGCCTTCAGAAAATTGAAAACACATTTTGATCTAAAGAAGCACTAGAATACGCTTTCGGACAACTTAAGACATAATCCAAAGGATTACACCTTCACTTATCCACATCACCGTACCTAGTCAACACCGCTGTTAGACTGGTGGGTGGGGTCCCCGGGTGGTGGAGCCCGCCTAGCCTGGCTTCTTCTTCCTCCCGCGCTGGAGCGAGCGTGGCTGAGGGAGGAGATCGCCTAGACAACGATTACCGGCGTGTCCGACCACGGCAGCGGATGGGCAACCTACCCATGAGATCAGTAGAGAGAGGCGCATCTCTGGGTGATGGTCACTGCCGTTGAGGAGCGCCGGAGCAGGGGCTGCAGGGCCCGCAGCGGAGATGGGCTTCGGGCACAGGTGGACACGGTGCTCCGGTGAGGGAAATGGAGGGGCGGCGGGTCGGGGAGGGTCGCCGGAGTGTGGCGCGTCCCGTGGAGGGCTTGGACGGGGCAGGAGACGGCCGGAGAGAGGGGTTGGGCGCGGAGGCCGTGGGCAAACTCCGGCTAAATTGCCAGGCTCCGGCAAGGGATTCGGCCGGGCACGGGCACTAGGGTGGATCGGAGGGAGTGGGGAGGAAGATGGGAGGGCTCGCTAGCTCGGGGAGGGTCGCGGACGGACTATTTATGGCCGGACGAGAAGCACCCGAGCCGGGCACCATCGAGCGTGTCCGGCCGAGACTCTGCTGGCTGCAGCAGTCATAGAGGGGCACGGGAAGCCGACGAGGAGGAAGCGGACACGGCGCAGAGGCTCACGGAGACGAGCAGAGCTCGAGGACAAGAGGAGGAACAAGACACGAAGGGGAAGATGACGGGCTCACAGGCACTCACTGTGCAGCCATTGGAACGGCTCGCCGGAGAAAAAAACGGAGAGGGGCAGAGGTCCAGGGGGAATACGACGTCGAGGGGGAGCTGTTGGGCATCAAGGAGGAGGCCAGAGCTGGTCGGAGAAGTGCTGCCGACAAGAACTATGGCAAGACCACCGTTTTGACTAGCTTCCCTCATGTTCACCATGGACAAGGCGCGCTCTGGAGTTTTCACCGATGCCACCTCATGTCTACTGCATAGTCCATCGAAGATAGAGTATTACTACGGTAAAGAAACGGGCAGAGACATATGGAGCTGAGAAAACTGAGCTTCACAATTTTGTTGTTGCAAACTTGGCCACACTCTAGAGATAAAACCAGAGAGGTTAAAAGGTAAAATTGATGTCTGGCAGACTTAGGGTAGCAAGGACTACGGTCCTGGAGATTTGGAAGGGATTTGGGAAAATATTTAACATAGGTGCAGTGCGACTGTCAAATATGACCCAAAAAACAAATGATGAAGGAGCACTCACTAAGAGTTTTGGATTGGGCTAAAACTTGTCAAAGCTTCCTGATTTGGTCATATGTAGATGCTGCAAAAATATCATACCAATTGGACTTGCCAAATTGGTACTTGTTTCACAAGCATTACTTCTGACCAAAACCTTAGGAAAATTCTAGGAAAATATTGGCTACATGAAATGATCCAAAATCTTGGGTAGGTGGGTTATATGGATAAGAGAAGGATTAGTAATATTTTTAGCCATACTGGAGCAAGATAAAATATACTTGCTTCACAAACTGAAAATTTGGGAAGAAAACAAGTATGGCTACTGTGCTCACATAGCCCAATGAAAAGAGCTGAATTTAGGTGGAGGCTAAGGATTTGAGATACTTGAGAAGATGGAAAAGTTTCATCCCATTTGGAAACTCTATGAAGGTACTCCATTCACAAAGTTGCATTCTGGTCAGAAACTTTAAAAAATTGCACAGGGAGATTGGAGGAAGGGATTGAGCTCATCTTTGGTATCCATGGGTGACTTATTAATGTTAATCACTCTGCCAAATTTCACTCAATTGGAAATAGGAACATGAGCTAATGATGGAACTAATGATTATATAGCAACAACAAGCTCCACAATTTATGCGGGAGTTTTCTCTGCTATAAAAATAGTAGTTCCTTTGGAAAATGGTAGAAATGCAATATTGCTTTAAAATAGGAAAAGGCAATTTTCCTTATTTTAATGTGGCCAATATTTTTCCTCGAGCTTAGATTAGACGTAAACATCAAATCCACCAATTCTCGGGAATTTAGGAGATGGCTAGCTATGCCTTTGGATTTTAATCCTCGGAAAGGCAAGAAAAGGAATAAATCATAATTCAAAAATATTGCATGGTAATTAGCAATATTTTTTCATATCCAAGGATGAGGAGGATAGGAGGTTCTCTTGGAATAGACGGAATGATCAACAGATCAAGGAAAAATGATGGCTCCTTTGTAATCACAAAGGCCATATTCACATTCCAAAAATTTGGAATTAGGGTTTGAGAGGATTTGAGATGATGCAAATGAGGTCTTGCATGCTGACAAAGTCATGAGCAAGGTTTTGAAGGGTTGGAAATGGAAAGAATTCTCAGAGTCATGCAGCAAACTCATGAGAAAAATTGAAAAGTGATTGCCAAGAAGAAATAACAGCTCAAAAATTGATAACCCAATTTTGGGGCTATTACAAACCTTCCTCCCTTAAAAAGAATCTCGTCCTCGAGATTCCTAGGGTTACCGTAACAATGAAAAGATAGCCACTCCGGGGAAAAACCTCTGGGTTAATTTTAACCCTTTGGTCAGATACAGACGAGTTGGGGTACCGATAATTGGTACACCCACAGAGAGATATGGGAAAAACAGGGTTACCTCCACGGCTAGGGCACTCGAGATCATACTCTTGAAAATTGCTGGATGCACCCCAATGAATAGTGGTTTCACTTGCTGACACGTGTGTCCAGGGCCCACTGGCAGCCTCCTTCTTCTACCTCCAGCTTGCTGCTTCATATTCGTCGTTGCTCCATGTGCGGCTTGGTGCAGCGCGCATCTAGCCCCTAGGGCGATAAAGACCCTAGTGCCATAGTGCGCGGCGTGCACGGCGGCGGTGTAGCAAGCACTCACCTAGCGGGCCAGCACCTTGTCGGCACTGCTCGCGGATTCGCCTCCTGGACGCCGGTGATCGGGCGACGAGGCATTTTCCTGGACCTCGCTCACCGTACACCGGGGTTGGGCTATAAAAGATGGCAGCGCAGCTGTCCTCCTACACCAATGCAATGCCGCTCTACTACCTGTTTGGTTTGGACGGGATCGAGCCGAGCTCCTTCGGTGAGGTTGTGTTCCTGGTGGCGCTGCGGTGGTTCCTAGCGGCTCTGGTGGGCACACTGATCGGCTTGTCGTTCCTCCTGGTGATACTCATCGGGAACAAGCGGGCGCGGGACAACGCGCGGCTTGGTGCGGTGGATCGAGGTGCGGGAGAAAATGGTGCACCGGGTGGTCCTCCGCCACGCTTGATCCTCCGCCGCTTTGCGCCGGCGGAGTAATTGCGTGCTGCGGTGGAGCGGGGTGGTGACATGCCTGCGTTATGCAAGGCAGAGGTGAGGGTGGTGGTGAGGTCCAGATTCAGGTGAGGTGGCTGCGCCAGCTCAGGATGCCCACTTGGTACGGTAATATTCCGTAGATGGCTCCACGAAAAAGTAGGTATTGAGGTAGAACCGGAGTTGAAATTTGTATTGTGGTCGATGTACTGAATCGAATGCAATAAAGTTGGCAGTGTTCCTCCGGAAATGAAATCGGGAACAAGAATTAGAGACGAGGATTTGCCAGATGGAAATGCCTCTACGAGGCTCTGGTTTTGGAAAATCTGCACACGAGGTTGCACCGATAGAGAAGGATATGTGAATTTGCATTCCCACGAGTTATGCTCGAATGTACTCGTGGGTGAACCGGGTGTGCGTGCAGTCTGCATTACAAACTAAACTAACGAACAGATGCAATAAACATGCAATGAAAAACACACCAGACAAATCATTCTGAAGTGTTTTAATGCTAATGGGTATAGGTACTCCTGGTACACATATACCTACACTAGCGCACATTTTATTAAAGACTCGGGACAAGCCAATGTTGTTTTAGTCTATGTGTCATACTGATTAAAATCTTGTTAACACACATTGTCAACCTTGTCAAACATTTCTGCTTGACAGAGAGACAAGCAAAAACAAGCACGAAAACAAAAGCACGGAAACATACATAGAACACAACATATGGATTACAGCATACGACAAAGCAAGAATGCTCTACGCGCTAAACGAAACTACTTACTCCGGGATACATAGTTCTATCTTCACATCGACGATGAACAGGCTGACAGACCTACTTGCAGAATCATCTCACTGCGCGACTAAGGTCATGCAGAGGACTGGCCTTGCTGGGGCTCTCCTGGAGGACGAAGACTGAGCCAATCTCTATCTTCATCGTCCGACAGCACTATGGGTTGGGATTCGACTACTCGGGGTGTGGCTAAATTGATCCAAGAAAATGTTGCTGGTGGATTCGGTAAAGAGCCTGGTCTAGGGTGATGGGGGTTGGTCTAGGCCACAACACAGGCCGAGAGGGTAACACTGGTTCGGATGGCATGGGGTGAACAACTTGTGATGCAAATTTACAAGCCTCACGATAAGCTTCCTTGACAACAAGTACCGCATCATTGTCTAGGCTTCTAAATTCGGCAAGCATCTTATAAATCATCATCCCCAGGGCAGTGATATATTGCACCAGACGAGCGATTGCAGGGTTATCTCCTTGGATAGAGGGAGGAGGTTGCATTCCTGCTTCTGCCACAATGGGGAAAAAGCAGAACTCCCGCCTCTCTGCCACTTGCGGGAACTTGGTTCGGACGTGTAGGATAGCTTCCACAGTAGCGGCCTGGATAGCCAAATCGGTAGTGGGCATGGCTATGCCCTGAAAAACCAAGGGCTGACCATCTGCGACGGGACCTGGGCAGATGTGTTCTCTAGCATCATAGCGGTGAAGGTGTCACAACCCTAGTTCTGGTATGCGCTAGGCTAGCTTTGGTGTTTGCATCATGTTTAAAATTTTCAAATGAATTTTAAATGGGGACATGTGAAAGCCTCACGGATCTTTTTGAAAATGACCCAGATAAAAATTGCCTCAAAAAGGTCCAAGAAAATGTTCATGTTGCTCTCTGAAAATATTGGCTAGAGATAAAAATCAATCCAATATTTTTAGGAGCTCATAAATATTTATTTGGGGCATTTGGAATTAATGCAATAAATATTTGCATTGGATATATATTTATTATATTTTTAATATATGTCCAATAATTCTGGATTTTGTGAGGGGCTTTGGAATACTCTTTCTAGTCCCTACAAAAATTGTCAGAAGTTTTAAAATGATTTAGTTTAAATCAAACAAATATCAGAAATAGAAAAGAAAACAAAAAAGGGGAAAACCCTTACCTGTGCTGGCCCAGCACTGTGCGGCCCGGCCGGCCCAGTTGGCCAGCCCAGCCCACTTGTCCCCCCTCCCCGGTCGTCTTCCTCCCGCCAGGAGGACGGGCGCGTGCCCGACGCGTGCACCGCCGTGCCGCGCCACCTCCTCCATCTCTGCCTTCCTGTCCCTCCGCCGTTGCGTCTGGATGACGCCACGCACCCCCCCAGGATCCTCGCACTCTCCCCCGTCCTCTTCCCTCTCCTCCGCTCGGACCCGAGCGCGTCGTCACCGCCGTTCGCCGTTGCCATAGCCACCGCCTCCCTCTCGATCTCTCCCCGTGCTCAGAACCTCCGCCACGTCGCCGGCTACCTCCTCGTCAAGCCACGCACCTCCGGACGGCCTCCATCGTCGCCAACGTCATCGTCTTCACCACCGGCCACCGTGGATCCCCCTCGCCGCCCCGACCGATCCAGAACCTCGCCAAGCTCGTTGTTCGCCTCGTTGCAACCCTCGTGACCTCCTGCCCCTGCTCCCCCTCTCCGCACCCTCTCTCGCACACCGTAGCTGCCGCACCGCGTCCACCCGCACGCGCCGCCGCCCGCGCTCGTCGCCGGTGGTGCTCCGGCGTGCCTAACATGTTCCCCACCTCGCGTAATGGCCCCCTAGCGCAAGAACCCGCCCTTTTGCACGCTCTAGCCTCGATCCCGAGCTCCGCTCCGTTGAGCTACGGCCGCCCCGTGCCCTCCCGCTTGCTCCAACCGACGCGGACGAGCTCCAGCTCCTCGCCCGTGGTCTACGCTGCCCAAATGATCTCCGGAACGGCGATCCCGAGCCTCTTCGTTCCTGTGTCTGTCCCTTAGGGGAAATGTCACGCGTTGTTCCTTTAAGTACTTGTAGCTTGCTACGACTTGGGTTCATACGTTGATGACCGACACGTTCGTTGCTGGGTCATGTATGCCTGTCTCTGTAATTTAGTGCCACTTTTGGTTTATAACTGGTCATGTCTTCCCGGGTTCTCTGTCATGTTCTGATGCTGAGAGTCAAGTGTGTGAACACGTTTTGGTAAAGGTAGCGGTGAGAGGCCATGTAGGAGTACATGGTGGGTTGTCTCACTGGAACCGTCCTTAAGAACTGAGTTCTGTGTTTGTTGTCCAATGACTAGCTACTACCACACATTGGGTTCTGGTAACTCGACCTCTCTCGACTTATTAATCAACATGATCTCTGTCCAGGAGTTGCAACTAGTTTCTGGTGTTTGAAGGTAGTGTTAGTAGTCTACCAAATGGCACTCGGCCAGGTGGGCTTGGGACAGAATAGGCACCGTGGCACGGTGTACCAAGCGTAGATCCATCCGGCGAGGTGGGCTTGGGAACGCTGCGCACATCATTTTGGGGCCGTGAGCGACACCCCGGCCGGATCTCCTTACGGATAGAACCCGAATAGGCGATAAACCTGGACTAGAGTCTTGTGTGGTTAGTCAGGTCGTGGCCGACACCCTCGCCAGGCTTCCGCTTGAAGGTTGCCGAGATACACGACGTGTACATGGCGGTAAGTGGCGAGAGCGTGTGTGAAGAAGTACACCCATGCAGGGTTAACATGATCTATTCGAATAGTCGGGTCCACGATTATGGACTTCTTGGATGCTTACGTGGTACATAGACAACTTGAAGTGGATACACTAAAATACTCAAGAAAACTGTGAGTGCTTTGGATGGCCTTCTCGTAGGGAGACGGGGAAGAATCCATAGTGGTGTATTGTGTGGTGTTTAGTGGACTTGTGTGCGCCACCTCAAAAGAGTTACCAGCAGTCGTAGAACAAGATAGCCACTGAGTCAAAGCTGGCTTGCTGCAACTAAACCCCACTTGCCTTCTTGATACAAATGCATGTAAGATATGATCTGACGTAAGTCTTGCTGAGTACCTTTGTACTCATGTTTGCTTAAATTATGTTTTGCAGAGGAGATTTCAGTCTCACTAGTAGTTCTGCTTGGACTTCGACAAGTAGCTTCTTACCTCAGCTACAATCTTGGACGAGTGTTGTAGATAGTCAGGCTCTTCAGCCTTTTTCATTTGTAGATGTCTGTACTCAGACATGTTGTGCTTCTGCTTGTTGCTTGTATGCTCTGAATGTTGGGTCATGAGACCCATGTTTGTAATATCTGTCTCCTCGGAGCCTAATGAATAAATACTTTGTTTCTTAGAGTCTTGTTGTGATGCCATGTTGTATTTGCAAGGGCAAGTTGGCACCTCGTTACATTGGTCCTTTTCGCATTCTCTCTAAACGAGGAGAGGTTGGCTACCAGTTGGAACTACCCCCACATCTTTCTCGAGTTCAAGATGTCGTCCACGTCTCTCAACTCAGGCGTTGCTTCTCGGATCCCATCCGCGGAGTGGACCACGAAACGCTTGATCTCCAAGATAACCTCACATACCGGGAGTACCCCGTTCGCATTCTGGATCAAGCAGAGCGTGTCACTCGACCTCGTAACATAAAGTTTCTCAAGGTTCAGTGGTCTCATCATTCTGAGAGAGAAGCTACTTGGGAGCGAGAAGATCTTCTTCGACTGGAGTACCCCACTTTCTTTCCGCCGACTCCTGAATCTCGGGACGAGATTCTTTCGAGTGGGGGCGAGTTTTCACAACCCTAGTTCTAGTATGCACTAGGCTAGCTTTGGTGTTTGTATCATGTTTCAATTTTTCAAATGAATTTGAAACGGGGACATGTGAAAGCCTTAGGGATCTTTTTGAAAATGACCCAGATAAAAATTGCTCCAAAAAGGTCCAAGAAAATGTTCATGTTGCTCTCTGAAAATATTGGCTAGAGATAAAAATCAAACCAATATTTTCAGGAGCTCATAAATATTTATTAGGGGCATTTGGAATTAATGCAATAAATATTTGCATTGGATATATAT
The DNA here is from genome assembly GCA_902687465.1 of Secale cereale. Lineage (NCBI taxonomy): Eukaryota > Viridiplantae > Streptophyta > Magnoliopsida > Poales > Poaceae > Secale > Secale cereale. The sequence goes on from LR738712.1 coordinate 287,123,933, forward strand.
TTATTATATTTTTAATATATGTCCAATAATTCTGGATTTTGTGAGGGGCTTTGGAATACTCTTTCTAGTCCCTACAAAAATTGTCAGCATTTTTAAAATGATTTAGTTTAAATCAAACAAATATCAGAAATAGAAAAGAAAATAAAAAAGGGAAAAACCCTTACTTGTGCTGGCCCAGCACTGTGTGGCCTGCCCGGCCTAGTTGGCCGGCCCAGCCCACTTGTCCCCCCTCCCCTGTCGTCTTCCTCCCGCCAGGAGGACGGGCGCGTGCCCGACGCGTGCACCGCCGTGCCGCGCCACCTCCTCCCTCTCTACCTG
>LR738712.1:287124396-287140226 GCA_902687465.1 Secale cereale
CAGGACCCTCGCACTCTCCCCCGTCCTCTTCCCTCTCCTCCGCTCGGACCCGAGCGCACCGTCGCCGCCGTTCGCCGTTGCCATAGCCACCGCCTCCCCCTCGATCTCTCCCCGTACCCAGAACCTCCGCCACGTCACCGGCCACCTCCTCGTCAAGCCACGCACCTCCGGACGACCTCCATCGTCGCCAACATCATCGTCTTCACCGCCGGCCGCCATGGATCCCCCTCGCCGCCCCGACCGCTCTAGTACCTCCCCAAGCTCGACGTTCGCCTCGTTGCAACCGTCGTGAGCTCCTGCCCCTGCTCCCCCTCTCCGCTCCCTCTCTCGCATGCCGTAGCTGCCGCACCACGTCCACTCGCACGCGCCGCCGCCCGCGCTCATCGCCGGTGGTGCTCCGGTGACCAATTGGTCACTCCGGCGTGCCTAACATGGTCCCCGCCTCGCATAACGGCCCCCTAGCGCAAGAACCCGCCCTTTTGCATGATGTGGCCTCGATCCCGAGATCACCCGAGCTCCGCCCGCCGCCGCGAGCTCCGCTCCGGCGAGCTCCGGCCGCCCCGTGCCCTCCTGCTTGCTCCAATCGACGCGGACGAGCTCCAGCTCCTCGCCCGTGGTCTCCGCTGCCCAAATGATCGCTGGAACGTCGATCCCGAGCCTCTCCACCGCATCTGTGGACGTCGGCGTCGAGCTGCCGGCGGGTCAACCCCGTCTGACCATGGGTTGACCTCCCCTAGCTCACTGACGCGTGGGCCCGGCCTGCCAGGTGATTAGCTTAAGGCTAATCACCAACTAATTAACCCTCCCTAACACTGACCAGTGGGCCCCAGCGCCACTAACCCTTTAATTAGTTCAGTTTAACCTTTTGTTCAACCCTATGTCACTGACGTGTGGACCCCACACGTCAGGTTTGACTTGAGTCAGCGCTGCTGACTTGCTGACGCAAGCATGACGCAGTCCTGACGTAATAAACAATTTTCTGCAATTGTTTTAACTCAGGAAAATCCAGAAAATTGTTTAAACTTCAAAAAATCATAGAAATTCAACCGTAGCTCGGAATGAAATAATTTATATATGAAAATTTATCAGAAAAATTCAATCTATCCATCTGTACCTGTTTCATGCATGATAAACCAACTTATACTTGCTTTATAGGTGAAAACACATAAATGGCATTTTAAATACTTAAGTTTGGAATTGCATTTGAACCCTTGGTTCAAATGGACTTCTTTCAAATAGAATGCTAGTTGCATTAGCTCAAATAAATTCACATCTTCATGCCATGTTCATGCATCATATTGTTGCATATGCTTGTGTTTGATTTTCGGCACCGTTCTTCTCGATAGGTCCAGCTCCGGAGACCGTTCCAGAGTACCTGTCAGAGGAGCAGTGCTCTGCACGTTGTTATACCAGGCAAGCAAACCCCCTTTTTCATTCCGATACAATCCCTCTCTGGCTCCTACTCTCTGTTATTGCATTAGGACAACTACGATTGAACTGCTACTTTATGCTACGGTAGTTGAACCCATTCCTCTGCATGACCTGTCATTGCCACAGTAAATAGTTGAAACCCACTAGCATGTGTAGGAGTTGATTGAAGCCGTTTTGTGATCTTACGATGCCATGCCTGTTATTGCTTAGAGTCTGTCAGGTCTGATTCATTGGGAATGAATTGGAGTGCAGTGATATGTTCTGATGCTGAGAGACAAGTGTGTGAACACGTTTTAGTAAAGGTAGCGGTGAGAGGCAATGTAGGAGTATATGGTGGGTTGTCTCACTGGAACCGTCCTTAAGAATTGAGTTCTGTGTTTGTTGTCCAATGACTAGCTACTACCACACATTGGGTTCCGGTAACTCGACCCCTCTCGACTTATTAATCAACATGATCTCTATCTAGGAGTTGCAACTAGTTTCTGGTGTTTGTAGGTAGGGTTAGTAGTCTACCAAGTGGCACTCGGCCAGGTGGGCTTGGGACAGACTAGAAACCGTGGCACGGTGTACCAAGCGTAGATTCATCCGACAAGGTGGGCTTGGGAACCCTGCGCACATCATTTGGGGCCGTGAGCGACACCCCGTCTGGATCTCCTTACGGATGGAACCCGAATAGGCGGTAAACCTGGACTAGAGTCTTGTGTGGTTAGTCAGGTCGTGGCCGACACCCTCGCCAGGCTTCCGCTTGAAGGTTGCCGAGATACACGACGTGTACATGGCGGTAAGTGGCGAGAGCGTGTGTGAAGAACTACACCCCTGTAGGGTTAACATGATCTATTCGAATAGCCGGGTCCACGGTTATGGACTTCTTGGATGCTTACGTGGTACATAGACAACTTGAAGTGGATACACTAAAATACTCAAGAAAAGTGTGAGTGCTATGGATGGCCTTCTCGTAGGGAGACGGGGATGAATCCATAGTGGTGTATTGTGTGGTGCTTAGTGGCTGAAGAGCCACTGAGTCAAAGCTGGCTTGCTGCAACTAAACCCCACTTGCCTTCTTGATACAAATGCATGTAAGATAGGATCTGATGTAAGTCTTGCTGAGTAACTTTGTACTCATGTTTGCTTAATTTATGTTTTGCAGAGGAGATTTCAGTCTCACTAGTAGTTCCGCTTGGACTTCGACAAGTAGCTTCTTACCTCAGCTACGACCTTGGATGAGTGTTGTAGATAGTGAGGCTCTTCAGCCTTTTTCATTTGTAGATGTCTGTACTCAGACATGTTGTGCTTCCGCTTGTTGCTTGTATGCTCTGAATGTTGGGTCATGAGACCCATGTTTGTAATATGTGGCTCCTCGGAGCCTAATGAATAAATACTTTGTTTCTTAGAGTCTTGTTGTGATGCCATGTTGTATTTGCACATATCGAGCATATTGTGTGTATGTTATTGAAATGCTTGGTATGTGTGGGATCCGACACCTAGTTGTTTACCCTTGGTAGCCTATCTTACAGGGAAATGTCTCCTAGTGTTTCCACTTAGCCTTGGTAGCTTGCTACTGCTCCGGAACACTTAGGCTGACCGGCATGTGTACTTCTTCGTTCCTGTGTCTGTCCCTTAGGGGAAATGTCAAGCGTTGTTCCTTTAAGTCCCTGTAGCTTGCTACGACTTGGGTTCATACGTTGATGACCGACACGTTCGTTGCTGGGTCATGTATGCCTGTCTCTGTAATTTAGTGCCACTTTTGGTTTATAACTAGTCATGTCGGCCCGGGTTCTCTGTCATATGGATGCTAGCGACACTATCATATACGTGAGCCAAATGCGCAAATAGTCCCGGGCCAGGTAAGGTGGCACCCGTGGGGATACCGTGCGTGAGGCCGCAAAGTGATATGTTGTGTTACATGCTAGACCGGTGTGACTTAGGATCAGGGTCCCGACAGAAGGTGAGGTACGGGTGCCGATTGAAACACTAGGTAATCAAGGCTCGCGTTACAGCCAAAGGCTTTGGTGAGCATCTCAGTAAGAAGAGGTGGAATGGCAGGGTGGTTGACGGCGAAGGTGCGGGTGTAAAACTTGGGAGCTTTTAGGGTGCTAGCCATGGTTGGAGTGTTACTAGCTAGGCTTCTTTGCAGGGACATGGCTGACTGAGGAGTGAGTGATCCAGCTCGCGAAAAGGGGATTTTATAGGCAGCTATGCGGGGCGTGCCCGCATGGCATGGCCCCTTACCCTTAATGGCGAGGGCTAAGCGGTGCGGCCGGCCAGAAAGGATAGGGTCGCTATTCGTCTCATGGATAACAAGGCGAGGACAGTGGGGTGAGGACGTGTCGGTCCCTACTACGCCTCCTGTTGATTAACAGTGGCCATGCCGGATGCCAGGGGTGGGTCAAAACCCTTAGGGTCGTTACGGGTTGATGGTAGCGGTTATCTAATGCTAGGATAATCTATGCTAGCCTAGCTGCTCTGATACCATCTCCTGTGGCACCCCGATCCGCATGGAGCAGGGGGCCTTCGCACGTCAGCCCAGGATAACACCTGACGCACGATAGGTCCATGATACAGCATTCCTGGTACAATAATATTCATCAAATACATGCGTATATGATTACATCATTGATGAATACAATTATCTGGCATAGCCCTAAGGCTATTTAATTGGCGGCGGAAGTTTATTTACATGGCGGCGGAAGTCTTGGTTTGGCAACATAACAACTCTGGCTGGGCTCCACAACTCACAGGACTGGCAAGATTATGGCCTATTACGACAGAACATGCAAACACATTGGGAACGATCTACAAAATTGGCATGACACGCCAGGTCAGTACATTGAATGTACTTGCAAGACAACCAAATACATAGCATCCAAACTAACAGATGACAAAGCAAGAACCAAGCGTCTGCAACAACCTATCTCATAGCAGAAACTAAGCATGGCATGATATTAACTGGAGACATGGATCAATATAAGCATGAACAACCTCATGGCATCTACTAGCATGTAAATAGCATGGCATATCAAACTTACTTCTAACATGGAAACGGCAAAACATAGCATAGCATGGCATTTCATTCATGACATGATGTAATCTAAACATGGCATAACTTCAATCAAGACATAGCACGACATCATGACACTATGCTGAAAATAAACTACCAATCATATCCAATGCAGACATAACATGTTAACTTTATGCAACCATCTTCTATTCTATCATGGTTCTTTAAATGCAAATAACAATATATTACTCATCCAATGCAACCAAACTTGTGCACCGAGTCCCTCGGACTCTCTTACCAACGACTTGCCTCACAACCGAACGGTGATCCTGACGAATCACCAACGAAACCATACTCGGTTCAACAAGTTACCTGGAAACCAAACAGTGATCACTCATGGACTAGAAAGAGAACCACACTTGGTTCAACACTCACCGAGACCTCGTCTCATGATCATATCAACACATCATCATGATTGCTCACGACTATCTCATAGTCCAAGTCACCACATTATTTGTTACACAATTTCATTTATGAACTTAGTTATTCAAGGTTTATCCTCCATTTCGAACAAGACATGATAGTGAGACCTACTAAGAACTGTGTGGCTATCGATAGACTTAATAAACACACTGCAGAGGTAGCGCACTGTACCCACACCATGGAACCCATGGCCTCGTCATCCCAATCGGGTGGACCAATGACATTCTGACGAAACAGACCTACTGCCATGACACACTCCCGGCCACTCCGACCAACACCCCTTTTGGGTTCAGTCCTGGGTGGCCCGTGCCTATCAAAGACACCAATGGCCACAATCGTGGCAAAACATAAACGGTCCCAAACGGGGACATGACCTCAAAAACAAACCCGGGCACACAAGGATTATGTACGCCTACCTGATCAGGGTAGCGTGCGCCGATAACCTTCCCTCGTTGGAGGCACCAGCGAGAGGCACGACAATAAATCGCCTTAAGGCCTTCCCACAAAGGCAAATGTGGCTGCACTCAAGAAGTACGATTTCGTGGCACTCTGACTCGATCCCATCGATAATGGAGGAGGTTTGTTATTATTAAGTCATCTTATTAAATTCTCCATCATCATGAGCATATATAATATGATTGAAACAATGAGCATGCAGCATGCAAATGCATGGACGAAATGTCGAACTTCTCAAGTGCACAACTATAGCATAAAGAACATGACAATACCAAGTACTAGCATATTGTCACACCCTGATATTCATGCCACAACACTTAAGCTAATAATCATGCTAAAATGTTGTCGGAGATATTGACCACGGGGGTCCTCATCGACCACATATGGTATTTCAAGACAATTGGGGGCCGCCTGTTATCCCCCAGCCGTCTGCTCATCGGGGCCGCCTCCTAGGACAGTTTACCCCAGGAGCCGGCTACCAGCAGGCGGCAGGGGCCCAAACAGGCGGCAGCTCCATAGCCAACAGCTACCAGACGGTCCTACGCCTTCCCATCGGGATGCGTGCTGGGGGATCAGGACACAGCTAAGGCATGGCTACAGTTGAGCATGTCCTTAGAAAATCTATAAGGGCGTGGCTACAGTGAATGCGTGTCTCATGGGCGCCTCTTGAGCGGCCTATCACTGTAGCCATGCTGACAGTGACCAAGCCTCGGTCAGAGGAAGCCACAATCCCACTACCGCCAGACGGCGGGGCCAGCAGGCGGCTGGCCCCACCGGCCAATGGGTGAAACTAAGACAAGCGGCCCCTAGCAGGCTGCCGGGGGAGGCGGCGCGCCTGGTAGCAGGAGGCTCACCGTATCCTAGGAGTCTGAACCTCATCAAGATGACAAGATAGGACGTGGTGGCAGTGTACGGCAGGAAACGGCGGCACTATAGCCACTTCCCTCCTGACGATGCTGCCTTCAGTAGAAGCACACCTACTGTGAAAGGCAATCACATGGGCCCGCAGACGGCGGGCCCCATCAGACAGGCGGAGAGGCCGGCACCCGAAGATGCTGACATCTGGGGGGTAGGCCTATATAAACCCCCCAGGGTGCTCCATATGGAGTGGTTGAACTCTTGAGAGAAGAGAGACACATAGAGAGGCATAGGGAGAAACCCTAGCGATCATCCCAATTCCCTAGAGCGAAGGTGGAGGGCTAGCCTTGCCCTTCTTCCTCCTCTAGACAACACAGCTCAAGGAGCAACCTTGTAGCCACCTTAGTGACATTAGTCATGACGCGGAGTCCCCGTAGAGTAGGACTAGGGGTGTTATCTCCATGGAGAGCCCCAAACCTGGGTAAGATTCGTAGGCATCCTAAGTTCCACCTTATCCCGCATCTAGGGCCCGGCGACGTTCTATTGTCCCCATGCATGATAAGCCATCCGTTGGCATATGTCGCACCAAAACCCCGACATTTGGCGCCCACCGTGGGGCAAGGTGCACCGTCGTCCGGAGACATGTTCTGGACGGGAACTTTGTTCCTCCCTGGCGAGCACAGCCAGCCCGGCACGCCCGCAGGCATGGATACCGGGATGCTCCGCGGCGCTGAGGCCGCATGCGCCACGAGGGGACTCGCCGACCTTCTCGTCGGCGTCCACATCCATGACGAGCCATCTCCGGCTGCAGAGCCAGTTGCACCAGAGAGCTGCCTCGTCGAGCTCCTCGACAAGCTCCACATCATCGACGAGCGCGCCTCTGACATAGAGTCAGTGGGCTCCTCTGACCCACCAGTTGACATGATCATCGACCACGATGCGACGTCCGTCGATTCCTTCCCCGAGCATGTGGTGATCATCAACGACCCCCTCCCCGTCGCAGCATGCGGCAGTACCGTCAGCACCGTCAAGGATGTGCTGGCCACAAGCCACGACGAGCCTTCCGGCGGATCAGGCCATGATGTGCCTCCTCCTATCACTGCAGGGGGCAGACGGCGCGGTGCTGGAGGTGCTTCGCGTCTCCCTCCTCGAAAACGCCAATAGGCTGGCCGCTTCTCGGCGCCTCACTGAAGCCTACCGCCGCGAGATGGACCGTGGCATAGGCGGCACGCCGGCTACTGGCGAGCCCAGCCGGGTCGGTGCCGTTCACGATCGCGGCGGGGTGCTGGCAGACATGCTGGGGGCTCCGCGGCCCGTGTACCTCACCCTGTGCGAAAACCTAAGGGCTGCCCAGGCGGTAGTCGATGAGCTAAGCCACTTGGAGGGAGACGAGCTTTGCTGCATGACTCAGCGCGCTCGCCAGCTCCTCGACGCGGCTGTTGCGCAGCTGGAAGCCTGTCGCCACGCATCAGAGGCCGGCGCGCAAGCAGATAACCGCCCCCTTCGGCGGGATCAAGGAGCCACGTCCCGCTCTCCAACAGTCGGCACCCACAACCGGCGTGACTCAGAGCCGGCTGCTAGCCGCAGCCAGCAGACTCGCATCACCATCGAACGCGATGAAGACGGCCGCCCAAGGGCCGTAGAGCGGCGAGAGGAGCGCCCGCCTCCCCCCCCGGCGGGGGAGGCGTGTGTCTCCTCTGCCTGTTGACCACCCCTCTCTAGCAGGCCTCTTGGGCCGCCGCGAGTGGGTCGGGGAGAAGGACGCCCGCTACCGCCTTGACCGACTGGCCCGGTCCCAGGCGGTCGAAGAACAAGATGATCTCGGCATAGCCTGCTTTGGCCCCCGCATCCGCAACAAGCGTTTCCCCAAGGGCTTCTCACTCCCCAGAGATACCCCCAAGTACAACGGATCGTTCAAGCCGGAGGACTGTCTTGTGGACTACTCCCTAGCCGTCAGCATAGCGACCGGCAACAGGCATGTTGCGGTGAAGTATGTGCCACTCATGCTCCAGGGCACGGCCCGGACATGGTTGAACAGCCTCAACCCCAACAACATCAACGGCTGGTTGGACTTCACTGACGCCTTCACTCGCAACTTCACCAGCACCTACAAGCGTCCTCCCAAGCCACGCCAGCTCTCCTTGTGTGTTTAAGGCCCAAATGAGTCAACTCGCGACTACTTGACGCGTTGGGCAGAGCTGCACAATTCTTGCGAGGGAGTACACTAGGTACAAGCCATCGAGTACTTCAAGGCCGGGTGCAGAGAAGGCACCTTGCTCAAGCACAAGCTCCTCTGCGATGAGCCTGCCACGCTGGACGAGCTGCTGAGCATAGCAGACAAATACGCCACCGCCGACTCCTCCATGAAATCCGAGATGCAATTGGATTCTTCTAGAAAGATGACTCCCCCAGCTCCTAAAACGCCGGCTGCAGAGTTCAGCCGGCGCCAGCAGCCGAATGATCACAATCGCAAGACCAACGCGCCGGCTACCAATAGCCAACTGGTGGCAGAAGTTGATGGCCAGCAGCCAGAGGCACAAGAGGGACCCAAGCGTCAGAAGGGCGGCAAGCCAGCCTGAAAGCCCGCTTTCTCCTTCGACCAAGCTCTGGTTGCCCCCTGCAAGTTTCACAGTGGCGCGAAGCTTTCCAATCATAACACCCGAAAGTTTCATTGGCTCATGCAGATTGCCAGAGGGGAAGCTCTGCCACCACCGCCTGCTGGGCAGGCGGCCCCGCCTCCCAATCCACTGACTGCTCATCCGGGTGGCCAGGTCCAGGACGTGTTCCCGGAAGAGAATGGAGCCTACGTGGTCTTCACAAGCCAAGCGGATGATAGGCACAGCCTGCGCCAGCACTGCAGAGAAGTCAACACCATTGCCATTGAAGCCCCAGCATTCATGCACTAGTCTGAGAGGCCCGTCAGCTGGAGCCTTGAGGATCACTGGGCTGTCATGCCTTCCCCAGGAGCTTATGCCTTGGTCCTGGATGCAACTCTCTCCACCGACAGGTGGGCCTGTCGTTTCTCCCGAGTGCTGGTAGACGGCAGCAGCAGCATCAACATCATGTACCGTGACACCATGGAGAAGTTGGGGATCAAGGAAAAATAGCTTTAGGCCACCAGAACTATGTTCCACGACATTGTGCCAGGCCTCTCTTGCTCAACAATCGGCAAGACCAAGATCGATGTCCTGTTTGGTGACAAGAAGCATTTCCGGCGGGAGCTGGTCTGGTTTGAAGTGGTGAACCTGGAAAGTCCCTATCATGTGATTTTGGGCCGGCCAGCTCTTGCAAAGTTCATGGCAGTACCCCATCACGCCTACCTCAAGATGATGATGCCGGGTCCCAAAGGAATAATCACCGTAGCCGGGGACTAGGAGAAGTCCATCGCGTGTGCAACTGCCAATAGCCGTCTGGCCAAGTCCCTTGTCGTGGCTGAAGAGAAGCGCCGCCTGGAACAACTGGTGGCAATGGCTGGCGAGCAGCCAGCCATACCATCCGACAACAGGGAGGCGGAGCCACAGGGCTCATTCCAGCCGGCCAAGGAGACGAAGAAGATTGCGCTGGACCCGTCTCACCCAGAGCGATTTGCTGTCAGAGGGTCAAACCTAGACAACAAATAGGAAAGCGAGCTCGTCGATTTCCTCCGTGAGAATCAGGACATCTTTGCATGGTCCCCCAAAGACATGCCGGGTGTCCCGACAGATTTCGCCGAGCACAAGCTACATGTGAGAGAAGATGCAAAGCCTGTCAGGCAGCCGCTCCGCCACCTGTCAGAAGAAAAAATAAGAGTTGTTGGAGAAGAGGTCGCCCGCCTTCTAGCAGCCGGCTTCATTATGGAGGTGTTCTACCCTGAGTGGCTCTCCAACCCAGTCCTAGTGTTGAAGAAGAACAACAAATGGCGCGTGTGCATTGATTACACCAGCCTCAACAAGGCCTGCCCTAAAGATCCGTTTACTCTGCCGCGGATAGATCAGGTGATTGACTCCACAGCCGGATGCGAGCTGTTGTCATTCCTTGATGCCTATTCCGGGTACCACCAGATCAAACTCGATCCGGCCGACCGTTTGAAAACCGCCTTGCTCACGCCATTTGGGGCCTTCTGCTACCTGACTATGATGTTTGGCTTGAGGAATGCCGGTGCCACCTTTCAGCGTTGCATGTAAAAGTGTCTCCTCAAGCAACTTGGCAGAAACGCCCACGTTTACGTGGATGATATCGTGGTGAAGACAGAGAAGAGGGGAACTCTTTTGGAGGATCTCCAAGAGACCTTTGAGGACCTGCGCCGCTTTCAGATCAAGCTAAACCCGGAGAAATGTGTCTTCGTGGTACTAGAAGGCCAGCTCCTTGGCTTCCTGGTATCTGAACGCGGCATCGAGTGCAACCCCGCAAAGATCAAGGCCATTGACAGAATGGAGAGACCGACTCGCGTACGAGACGTCCAGAAGTTCACCGGGTGCCTGGCATCACTCAGCCGTTTCATCAGCCGGCTGGGTGAGAAGGCAGTCCCACTATACCAAACAATGAAGAAAACAACTTGCTTTGAGTGGAACGACAAGGCCGATGAAGCCTTCCAGCAGCTCAAGAAAGTGTTGTCCACACCGCCTGTCCTAGCGGCGCCAACAAACAAGGAACCAATGTTCCTTTACATAGCCGCCACCAACCGGGTGGTCAGCACAGTCATTGTGGTCGAGCACCCAGAAGACTGCAGAGCCTTGCCCGTCCAGAGGCCGGTCTACTACTTGAGCGAGGTGCTGTTAGTCTCCAAGCAGAACTACCCCCACTACTAGAAGATGTGCTATGGCGTGTACTTCACCGCCAAAAACTCAAGCAATACTTCCAAGAGCACCCAATCACGGTCGTATGCACGGCCCCGCTTGCTGAAATAATGGGCAACAGAGATGCTTCAGGAAGAGTGGTGAAGTGGGCCATTGAGCTGGCTCCCTTTACCATCTTCTACCAGCCTCGCACCACCATCAAATCGCAAGCTTTGGCCGACTTCCTCATCGACTGGGCCAAGACCCAGTACTTGCCGCCTGGTCCAGATTCAACACATGCACTTTGATGGATCAAAGATGCGCACTGGCTTGGGAGCCGGCATAGTCCTCACCTCTCCCAAGGGCGACAAGCTCAAATACGCCCTGCAAATCCACTTTGCCGCCCTCCAACAATGTGGCCGAGTATGAGGCACTCATTCACGGGCTCCGGATGGCCAAAGAGATTGGCATCCGCCGAGTGCCGTGCTTTGGTGACTCAGATTTGGTGGTCCAGTAGTCCTCCAGGTACTGGGACGCCAAGGACGCAAACATGGCGAGTTACCACTTCCTTGTCCAGCAGATCAGTGGGCATTTTGATGGCTGCAAGTTCCTCCACATGCCATGAGCAGACAACGTGCAAGCCGACACCTTGGCACGAATTGGCTCCACCCGCCAAGCAATACCAGCCAGCGTGTCCCTCCAATGTCTGCGCAAGCCGTCTATCAAGCCTTCACGAGAGTCAGAGTCAATCTTCATACCAGCCGATCCTGGAGTAGACGGCCCGACAACCTCAGCAGCCGGCCCGGGGACTGCTCCAGCAGGCGGCCTAGATACTCCAACTCCAACGGATGGCACAGCAGCCACTGCGCCGGTTCCTGGCCCGGGGACTACTCCAGCAGGCGGCCAAGAAGCGTCTGCTCCAACAGACGACCCGGTGATGGCTGCAGCCGGCCCGGGGACTTCTGAAGCACAACAGGAGGCTCACACCAGCCCTCTGCCTCCCAGCCCAACCGCCCTGGTCTCTCTGGCAGAAACAACAAGAGTCTCAGCGCCATCTTGGGCACAACCAATCCTGAATTTCCTGCTCAGAAGAGAGCTGCCAGTAGACGAAACTTTGGCACGGCAAGTTCAACACCGAGCTTCAGCATACACAATAGTCAACAAAAAGCTTGTCAGAAGAAGTGCAACATGCGTCTTTCAGCGATGCGTGGAAGAAGAAAAGGGTCTGGCTATTCTGAAGGACATTCATCAAGGGGAGTGCGGCCACCACGCGGCCTCAAGATCTCTCGTTGCCAAAGCTTTCCACCACAGCTTCTTCTGGCCGACTGCTTTGGACGACGCCAAAGACTTGGTCAAGAAGTGCAATGGCTGCCAGCGCTTTAGCTCCAAGCAACACTTGCCGGCTTCTGCACTCAAGACCTTTCCGATCACTTGCCCATTTGTCGTCTCGGGGCTGGACATAGTGGGCCCCTTCGAGACAGCTCGAGGCGGCCTGACGCATTTACTCGTAGCAGTGGACAAGTTCACCAAGTGGATCGAGGCGAAGCCAATCAAGAAACTCAACGGCCCAACTGTTGTGACCTTCATTGCAGACATCACAGTCCGGTATGGCATACCGCCCAGCAGCATCACCGACAACGGCACAAATTTTGCCAAAGGCGCATTGGCTTGTTTCTATGCAACACAGGGCATCCGACTGGACTTAGCATCCGTTGCTCACCCACAGTCCAACGGCCAAGTTGAGCATGCTAACGGCCTTATCATGTCCGGCATCAAGCCCCGGCTGGTCGAACCTTTGGAACGATCAGCCGGCTGCTGGATCGAAGAGCTGCCGTATGTTCTCTGGAGCCTCAGGACAACTCCGAACAAATCAACCGGCTTCACTCCTTTCTTCCTCGTCTATGGGGCCGAGGTCGTCATCCCAACAGATGTTTAGTTTGACTCGCCTCGCGTCACCATGTACACAGAAGCTGAAGCCAAAGAAGCACAAGAAGATGGCGTGCACCTGCTGGAGGAGGCCCGGCTGGTAGCACTCAGCCGGTCCACCATCTATCAGCAGGCTCTCCGTCTCTATCATAGCCGGCGGGTCAAGCCACGCTCCTTCTGCGAGGGAGACCTTGTGCTCCGGCTGATCCAGCGAACAACCGGCCAGCACAAGCTCTCGGCTCCTTAGGAAGGACCATTCATCATCAGCAAGGTACTAGGCAACGATGCCTACTACCTCATCGATGCCCAGAAGCCAAGAGCATGCAAGAGAGAGGACTCGGGCAAGGAGTCAGAGCGCCTGTGGAACGCAAACCTACTTCGTCGCTTTTACAGCTAAAAGACAGTATGTGTTGTGCTATCTACTTTATTTTGAGAACCAATGGGACCCCCGAGGAGTTCTCGGAGACTTCCTAACCCTTTATCTATATGATAAGAATTATGCCTGTGAATGAGTACTTTTCATTCCTTTGTCTGGCACCGGAGCCTAGCAGACGGCCCGGAGACTGGCCGCCTAGCCCTATGTTTCAAAGTTTTTCTTTCAACAGTCGGACAAGTAATGTGATGGCATCCAAGCCCCCTCCCGCCTACCGTCGCAGACTCGCAGAACGCGGATGTCCGACTGGCGGGAGTCAAAGGCAAGAAGCGGTGCCCACATGAAAAATGGCTAAGGAAAATCAACATAGGGCAAGACGTCACTTTATACAAGTTGGCCGGCTGTTGAGAAGCCAGCCAGCCGGTTTTGGCTTAGCCACACCGCGTTCAACAGGGCGGGATACTTGCCTATCCAGAAAACAGCTAAGTACCTGACCCAGGCACAGAACCACAGAGTGGCTGTCCGGCTGGCAGGACGGCGGTTAAAGGAGACAACAAAAGAAAATCGCCGTAAGGAACAGAGGACGGTGCTAATCCCAGAACCCGGCAAATGGCATAAACATATGCAGCATTAAGAGAATATTTATAGAAAAAAGGCCTCGAAGGCCGCCTTCCAGCAGTAATTTACTGATACACCTAGCGGGTGGAATTGTTCGGACTAATCCTACCAAGTCTTAAGAAAAAACAGGAATTAAAAGATACACGAATGACGCCTATGGGGCAGCAGGCGGAGTAGGTGGCACGACAGAGGCGGTTGCTAGGGGAGCCACCTGATGGGTCTCGGCCTGGCCGCTTCCTGCAGCAGGCGACGCCGTCCCGCTACGCCTGCTCGAAGAGGCCCGATCGGGATGATGGCCACCAGACGGCTCCGCCTCCTGGGAGCTGGCTTCTTCGTTGCTGTCTCCCTCCTCTTCGCCGTCGTCGCTGGAGGCGATCTCCTCATCTAACTCCTCCGGCACCACCAGGTCCAGCCCGAAATTGTCAGGTGGCACCACATGACCGTTCTCATCCAGCTCTGGGACAAAAATGACAATGTCGACGTACTCGGCGAGGGAGGCGGCGCGCTTGACGAGATCTCCTTGCACCGCTGCCAGTACGGGCTCAGCTTCCATGCAGAAGGTCTTCAGCTGGGCGAGATCCAGGTCTGGGTACCAGCCCTTGGCGAATTCCAGGGCGGTCCGCGCATCGACCCTCGCTGCAGCGCCCCTTCTAGGCCTCGAAGCGGTGGCCGGACACCTCGAGCCAGTCGGCGGTCCGGCTGGGAGTGCGGAGTACTAGAACGCTTGGCCAGAGGGCAGCCATCACTTGGGCACCAGTCCGTTGCAGGCGGCGGGGCAGGTGGTGGACCGGCTGGATGCGCGCCTTGACAGCAAGAAGCTGTTCGGCGGGAGTCCTGGGTGCGTTGGGCGCAATTACCCGGCCCGCCTCGCGCCTCTCGTCACGCTGGGCCTCGATGGCCTGGCTGGCGGCCACAGAGTGGCCCGGGAAGAACTCTGCAGGAACTAGACAAAGAGTCAGAAGAAAGAAAGCTAGATGTAGCAGACGACAAGCACAAGAAAGAAGGGCATGCGTCTTACCGTCGACTATGTCTGAAATGGCCCCATAGCCGTCTTGCAGAGCTGCCTCCTTCTCGGCCCAGTTCGAGCGCTCGGCGTCGAACTCAGCCTGAAGGAGCATCTCGGCGTCCACCAGTTTCCCAAGCTCCGCCTTGTGTGTCCCCGCCTGGTCTGCCAGCTCCTTGGCCAGGCGGTCACGATCTTGGGCGGTGATATCGCGCTCCGGCTCCTTGGCGGCAAGTTCTGCCTCAGCCTCGCCCAGCTGGTTGCAAAGGTTGGTCGCTACCGCTGGCAAGAGAGGAAGAAGAGCATCAACATCAGCAAAAAAGACAAACTTGGATTTCCAAGCCGCCTGCTCAGCAGCCGGCTCAGAACTCGGGGACTACACCCAGCGGGTGCGCTGACGTGCCCCCACAAGGAGGAGAGGAATACTCACCCTGGCTGTCCACCAGAGCACCCCGTAGTTGTGCCAGCTCCTAACGCTGGGCGTTGAAGGAAGCCACCCGAAGGTTGTGGTAATCCTGGAGCAAAAAATAAGTTAGCCCACAAAGTACACATTGGAGTTCCAAGCCGCCTGCTCAGTACCCGGCTCCGAACTCAGGGACTACACCCAGTGGGTGCACTGACGCACCCCCACGGAAGAAATTGAAGGAATAAAAGCAAAAATATGGAGTCAACGTACCCGAACAGAAGTTCGCGTAGCCACGAACTCCCGCATGACCGCCTGGACGACTTCGCTCAGAGAATTGAAGCGGTCGAGGACATCTCGCGACGCGACAATCAGTGCACCGCCGCCTCCGGGCATCCAGCCTAATGACGCCGCGCTGGTAGCCTCGTTCTTCGGCGTTGACGAGCTAGCGTCACCGGCTTCTACTCGTCGTGGTGTGGAGACCGCCTTCGCAGGGCGCTGGCGGGTAGGGACTCGGGGGGGGGGGG
>LR738712.1:287140302-287158732 GCA_902687465.1 Secale cereale
GGGGGGGGGCGGCTGCGGGCCTATCACCAGCACGCCTTTAGCCGGCGGCACCTCCGCTCCCGCAGGCCGACTGTCCTGCGTCCCAGTAGGCGGCGCGGGGGGTGTCACCTCCGTCTCCATGGCGACACGGCCGCCCCCCTCATTGTCTAAAGCCAGCTGCTCGTCAGCAGCCGGCACTTGAACAGGCGGCTCCAGAGAGCCCGTATCCTGGGGGACGACGCGGTCCGCCGGCTGCTGGAGGCCTACCTCCAGCTCCTGGACTTGGGCGGCAGCGTCCGCCTGGGTCTTGGTGGCTGCCTCGGCCTCCGCCCTAGCAGCAGCATCAGCCTCCGCCGTCTCATTGGACACGGCCTCCTGCTCCTCGCGCGCCTCATGGGCGTTTCTCTTCGTCGCCTACCGGAGCGCGGCGGCAGGATCCACGCGGTGTGGCGCAGGAGGGATATCTGCGATCCCAATAATAGAGCCCACTGGCGCCCGCAAGAGAGAGAGCGGCGCGCTGCGCGGGCATCCCAAAGAAGACAACAAGTCAGCCACGGTGGGGGCGGCAGAATGAGATAAGCGCAAAAGAGAAAAGAAACGCAGTACTGACCCGGATACAACTGGCCTGGGCTTGGGAACCTTAGGAATAATTGCTTTGGCGGCCGCCTCTCGACGCTTGGTGGCGGCGGCCGACAGTCGGAGCTTCTTGGGATTGGTGCCAGACGGCCCCGCAGAGGACCGGCGCTTCACGCCGCCCGCTGCAGCTGACGGCCCTGCCTGCTGGCTGCCATGCCCAGGCGGATTCGCCTCTCGGACGTAGATTGGCGCCACCTCCTCCTCCTCCTCGTCGTTCGGCTAGCTCTCGACGCCGCCTTCTAGAAGGCCGCCTGCTAGCTGGCCCCCACCGCCTGTTACCTCCTCCTCCTTGATGGCGGCGGCCCCAAGATCGGGGTCGCTCGTGTCGCTCTGCGAGCGGTCTGGCTCCAGAGGGCGGCCCGGCTGGTCAGATCCCGGTGCCGGCTGGCCGGGGAAAATCTGTAGGTGGCACAAGGATCAGACGGCTGTGACAGGCGGAATGAGAAGAAAGAAGTATAAAGAGGAAAAAAAGAGCTCACCGCAGGCGGCTGGTTGCTGCGGCTGTACGGCGGCTTGCCGAAGGCCCAGCCTGAGTCGGAGAGTTTGCAATTGGAGATGGAATTCACCAAATACGCCACCTCCTTGTATGGCATCGGCTTGGTGCATGTCCAGCTCGGGTCCCGGCGCCCGCTTATGTCACAGATTATGTGCGGGCGGCCCTGCAGCGGCACCACCCGGCGCTCCGCAAATGTGAGCAGGAGGTCCGCAAACACCAAGCCTTCATTGTCCCTCAACCCCCGAAGGCGCCGCACGGCAATGGAAGCGCCTTTTGTGAGGGTGATGGGCCGGGTCTTCTAGGAGTCACGGGGCTCGGCAGGCGGGCCAGGCGCCCAGTCCGGCAGGCCGATGAAATCTTGAGCAGAGTCGACGTTGGAGACGTAGAAGTATGTCTTCTGCCACAAATTCACCGGCGCCATGAGCTGAGGCGCCGGGAAATAGTTCTTGGCCCCGCTGCGCTTCACCGCAATGCATCCCCCGCACTGGGCGGCCATGCTCTGGGCCGCGGTACTGAGCTTCATGTGGAAAAGCTCGGTCCACAACTCCATCGTGGGAAGAATGCCGAGGTATGCCTCGCACATGATGACGAAGGAGGACAGTGTTACCACCGTATTCGGCGTGAGGTGGTGGGGCTGGATGTTGAATAATTCAAGGAAAGATCGGAAAAAAGCCGCTGGCAGGGAGACCGAAGCCACACGTGAAGTGCGAGCGGAAGATGACCCGCTCGCCGAACCGCGGCGCCGGCCTGATCTCCGCCGCCGGCGCTAGAAGCACAATGAACTTGTCGGCGGGGGGCAGCTTTCGCGGATGGCGGAGGTAGTGGATGTGCTCCTCGATGACGTCGTTGCCGTCCCACTCGCCTGACTGGCGGACCGGCGCTGCGGCGGCTATGGCTCGAGGGGTTGGCTTGCTATGGCGGGGCGCTGTGAGCGGAAGTGGCGAGAAGTGCGAGAGGGAGCAAGGAAGAAGAAGAAGATTGGAGCGGGGCGGGTGCGAGAACGGCGCTATCCCCCCTCCTCCGGCCTACTTATAGGCTCGGGGCGATGAAGCCGAGGAGGCGGGGCATGGGATTAACTGCTACACGCCCCGCATGATCCCCACCTTTCGCTTGCCTAATCCGCGCGCATTAACTGCGCATGGGGAGGGCAATCGATTGCCTCTGCCACATTGGATACGCGCGCGGACCAAGGCCCTGTAGTGGTGGGACCCAGCCCGCTCCTACGTTCCGTCGCGCGCGTGGCTGGCAAGCCGATGCGACGAGGCGACGACACGTGGAGTACCGCCAACGGCCGGCAAACCCGTGTAACAGCCTGCTGACCAGACGGTATCATCTCCCCGAAGATTTGAAGATGGAGGGCTGGCTGCCAAGAGCCGGCCCCTTTGCGGAGGTCCGGCTGCCAGCAGTCAGCTCTCTCCAGAAGACGGAAGAAGGGAGCCAATCCTACTTGGGGAGGGAAGCTGCAGGAACCCCACAGCCCCAATTGCAAACCGCAGAGTTCCACCAGCTTCGGGGACTACTGTCGGAGATATTGACCACGGGTGTCCTCATCGACCACCCATGGTATTTCAAGACAATGGGGGGCCTCCTGTTATCCCCCAACCGTTTGCTCATTGGGCCGCCTCCTGGGATAGTTTACCCCAGGAGCCGGCTGCCAGCAGGCGGCAGGGGCCCAAACAGGCGGCAACTCCATAACTAGCAGCTACCAGACGGTAATACGCCTTCCCCTGGAGACGCGTGCTGGAGGAGCAGGACACAGCTAAGGCATGGCTACAGTTGAGCATGTCCTTAGAGAATCTATAAGGATGTGGCTACAGTGAATGTGTGTCTCATGGGCACCTCTTGAGCGGCGTATCACTGTAGCCATGCTGACAGTGACCAAGCCTCGGTCAGAGGAAGCCACGATCCCACTACCCCCAGATGGCGGGGCCAGCAGGAGGCTGGCCCCACCGGCCAGTGGGTGAAACAGAGACAAGCGGCCCCTGGCAGGCGGCCGGGGGAGCCGGCCCGCCTGGTAGCAGGCAGCTCACCATACCCTAGGAGTCTGAAGAGGCCGGCACCCGAAGACGCTGACAGCTGGGGGCCCGCAGACAGGTGAAGAGGCCGGCAGACATGGGCCCGCAGACAGCGGGCCCCAGCAGACAGGTGGAGAGGCCGGCACCCGAAGACGCTGACAGCTGGGGCCATTCCGTCTGGATTACTATTGTACCCTTGGGGTGTATGCCTATATAAACCCCCAGGGTCCTCCATTTGGAGAGGCTGAACTGTTGAGAGAACAGAGACACATAGAGAGGCATAGGGAGAAACCCTAGCGATCATCCCAATTCCCTAGAGCGAAGGTGGAGGGCTAGCCTTGCCCTTCTTCCTCCTTTGGACAACATAGTTCAAGGAGCAACCTTGTAGCCACCTTAGTGACATTATTCATGACGCGGAGTCCCCGCGGAGCAGAACTAGGGGTGTTATCTCCACGGAGAGCCCTAAACCTGGGTAAGATTCATAGGCGTCCTAAGTTCCGCCTTATCCCGCTTCCAGGGCCCGGCGACATTCTATTGTCCCCATGCACGATAAGCCATCCTTTGGCATATGTCGCACCAAAAGCCCGACAAATGTGGTTTGACAAAAACTTTTGAGTGTTTTTGACCTTGCTTGATTGGTTTTCTATTTACTATTTGCTAAATAAAATAAATCATGCAACTCTTATACTTCATCTCCTTGATGCAAAACCTTTTCCCAATGATCATGCCATGTATATAGAACAGTATAATATTTTCTTACAAAATATTTTGGCCAAAAAGTATTTTCTGAAAATTAGTTTTTCCCAAAACCCCTAAATTAAGGTTGTTCTGCAACTACTTGATTTGGGGAGTAAAAATTATTTCAAAAAGTACATTTGACTCCTATTAGGTATAGGACTCCCTTAAACCACAAAAGTATAATTTTAAAAGTTATTTTCCTATTTTATTTAAAATCTTTTTCTTTAGGCAAGAAATGGTCTTTATTAGGTTAAAATTATTTAACTGTCTCAAAAATATTTGTAAAAATTTAGGGAAACTCATAGGACATATATTGTCCACATATAAGAGTTTCAACACATGGTAATGTTCAAAATATTGGTCAAATCCTTCAAAAACCCTTTCTGGATATTTCAAGCTTTTGAAATATTTACAAAGGAAATTTTCTTTATTAATTCCAAGAAAATTCTAGCATGTCAGTTATGACATATTTGATGATCTTGCAGAGCCTTATGCCTTGAAGATCAAGCAAACATCATCAAACCCCGTCAAAGCCATTTCTATTGATTTCTAGGGTTTACCAAAGTTACATTGGCAAGTTTCTTCCAATGAGCTGAAACATGGTGGATCACCCTATTTTCATGTGCTATTTCATCCTGTTAAGTCTCATGTCATTTGGACTTCATCTACTATCCCAAATATACATCAAACACCTTCTGCCATTTTACCAAAACCACTGTTTTGACCCCTTTCACTATTCCCCTTTACCTCTAATTTTTACCACACATGAACCTGATCACCTTCTACCTCTGGTAAGTTTTGCAAGGCCATGGACCAATAATTGGTGGGTGAAAACCCCACTCTTCCTCTCTGGACAGCCATGGCAGCATCTCTTTTCCCCCTCTAGTTTACTTCCCTACCTCTCCCTTAGTACGAAAGCTACCCCAGAGCATCTCCAGACCGGCCAGTAGCTAATGGACAAGGTGGCCACATCCAGAGCACATGGGCGCATGGCCATGCCGGCCAAACGGGCGGTCTGGAGCATGCTATAGTGTGCTCCAGCACTGTAGCCGCGTCCTGCCCGAGGGACCCGACCACCTAGGGCGTTGGGATCGTGTCCCCCGAGGCCGCCTCGACGTCCAGGACACGCAAGACGGTCGGCCCCTGTCACACCCTGATTTTCATGCCACAAACATTTAAGCTATTGGTCATGCTAAAATGTGGTTTGGCAAAAACTTTTGAGTGTTTTTGACCTTGCTTGATTGGTTTTCTGCTTGCTGTATGCTAGTGCTCTAAAAATCAAATAAATCATCCAACTCTTGTACTTCATCTTCTTGATCCAAAACCTTTTCCCAATGATCATGCCATGTGTATAGACCAGTAAAGTATTTTCCTATAAAAAATATTTTGGCCAGATAGTATTTACTAAAATTAGTTTTCCAACTACCCCTGAAATGAGGTTTGTTCTGCAAGTACCTTATTCAGGGTGTGAAAAATCTTTCAAAAAGTATATCTGAATCCTATTAGGTATAGGACTCCTATAAACCACAAAATTATAATTTTAAAAGTTATTTTCCTATTTTTTTAAATGCTTTTTCTTTAGGCCAGAAATGATCTTTAATAGGTTAAAATTATTTTTTTGACCGAAAACTGTGGGGGAAACCCCCACAGCATAAAGAGCCCTTTATTGAAAAGAATAACAAAAATACATGGGGGATTACAAGGGGTAATCAAACCAACAACAAAGAAAAGAAACTAGGAAACTACAAAGAGAAATTAGGAAGAACTAGGGAAAGATTACCAACAACTCAAGGGGGGAGGAATGAGATCCATCTCAGAAGTTCTTCTTTATAAGCAGCCTTGATCCTGTATTGCATCAAGGAGATATCATGTAGAAAGCAGCTTCTCCACTTATTAAAACTTGCCCTCTCATGCCTAAACACTTTGGCATTTCTGATAATCCAAATATTCCAGCAAGCAATGAAAACTACCTCTGTGAAGAAAGGTTTACCAAAACTCTTCCTAGTCTTTAAGACTATCTCAACCATTGAGTTACCAGAAGCCCAGCAGATTTGGAGATAATTCCACACCCTGACACTGAAGTTACAGTTGAAGAATAGGTGATCTTTGTCTTCTCTTGAATGAGTGGGACACATCACACATGAAGTCCCATCATCCAGATGCCAATGCCTCCTCTCTACCATGTCTTTTGTGTTTAGCCTATCCATGATAAGCATCCAAGCAAACACTTTGATTTTGTTGGTGCAAGAGGACTTCCAGATCCAAGAAGTCAGTGGATTAAAGGTTTCTGAGGCAAAGCTATAGAGGTAAAAAAGTTTTGGCTTGTAACCTTTATTTGTGTTCTGCCAGAGCCAAACATCATTGGATGCAGGGGATCTAGAGCAAGCCTCCAACACATATATTGTCCATATATAACTATTTCAAAAATTATTTAACTTTGTCAAAAATATTTTTCAAAATTCAGGGAAACTCCTAGGACATATATTGTCCATATATAAGAGTTTCAACACATGGTCATGTTCAAAATATTTGGCAAATCCTTCCAAAACCCTTTCTGGATATTTCAAGCTTTTGAAATATTTACAAAGGAAATATTCTCCAAAAATTCTAGGAAAATTCTATCATGTCAAATATGACATATTTGATGATATTACAAAGCCTCATGCCTTGAAGATCAAGAAAACATCATCTAATCCCCTCAAAAACATTTCTGTCCATTTTGAAGTTTGAGCAACTTTACATTCCCAGACTTGTCCAAATGCTCTCAAACTTGGTGCACATGCTCAAATGATGTAAATATGCATCTATGTCAAATGGCACAAGTTTTAGGGAAGGATAACTTGATCTAAGTGCCCCAAAACCCTTTCTGACCAGATCCAAATTTGAACAACTCTACATTGCCAACGTTTTACTTGGGGCCTCAAATTTTGTGGACATGCTCACAACCCCAAATGATGACACTACACCAAGTAGTGCATCAAGGAGGGATGATTTGCTTGACCTAATCTTGGAAAATCCATTTCTGTTGATTTCTAGGGTTCACCAAAGTTACATTGGAAAGTTTCTTCAAATGAGCTCAAACTTGGTGGAATACCCTATTTCCATATGTCATTTGATCCTGTTAAGTCTCATGTCAAGTGGAGTTAATTTGCTTGCCCAAATTTGCATCAAACACCTTCTGCCATTTTTCCAAAACCATTGTTTTGACCCCTTTCACTATTGCCCTTTACCTCTAATCCATACCACAGGTGAACCTGATCACCTTCTACCTCCAGTAACTCACCCATGCCTCAGCTCAATCATTGGAGGGGGTAAAACCCCCAATTACCTCTCTGTTCTCACCATGGCAGCACCTTTCCACCCTTCTACTTCTTACCCCTCCCTCCTACCTTACCTCCTAAGCTTCATAGAGCATCCCAGTGCCAACCTAAAGCCAGTAGAGAAGCTTTGCCACGCTCAACTGCCAATGGCATGCCCTGGCATGCCAAAATGGTGCTCTGGAGCATGCTACAGTGCTCTGGCGCACTGTAGCCACCCCCCATCCTGATGCCCCGACAACCTCGGGCCTCCCCAACATGTCCCCCGAGGTCGCCTCGACGTCTGGGACACGGCACGTCATCGGCCCCCACCTGACCCTCTCTCCTCTCCCCTCTGCGAGCTCGCCCGAGCATGGCCTGGACCGCTCCCACGATGCACCGCGGCCACGCCCATTTAAGCCACCCTCTGAGCTCGCTATCGCCTCTGCTGACCCCCCTCTCTATTGTGCATCTCCCAGACACCCTCGAGTTCTCTCCCGTGCCCTCCTACCCCCTCTATGGCCGGAGTACCGCCGCCGACCACTGCTCGGATTCGGGCACCTCGGCCCCTCTTTCTTTCCCCTGCCCACTCCGGTACTCCCTCACCACCACCTTGAGGCCTCTGCCGCTGCCATTATGCCCCCAGTACGCCGTGTGCTCGAGGCCGATGCCGGCCGATGATCTCCCCCGCCATCGCCTAAACCGTGGCGACTGCGCTGCTTCCCGACACAAGAGGAGAACACCAGTAGGTGCTCCCCTCCGCCCTGATCACTCTGGTGGTCGGAGCGCCACCGGGGATGGCCCGAGCCGCCGGGGCGAGCATCGGCGCCGCTCGACCGCTCCCTCCCCATTGCTCCCTTGGCTCAGGCGAGAGGTAGGGGACGACTGCCTGCCAGCTGGCAGGGGCCCTGCCTGTCAACGGCAGCGGCGGATGGGCCGACCCACCGGTCAGGTTAAGTGGAACCAGGATCTGTTGCTTCCGCCTCCCCGAATGGAAGACGTAATTTCGGTGGGCGTCTTCAACGTCTCCCCTCCCCTCCTGTGCAGCGAGGCTGCTGGGCCAGGCCCAGTGCGCTCCGCCCCTAAGCCTCGCACAGGGAGCACAGTAAGGTTGATGATCCTTTTCTTTTTCTTTTTCAGTAAACTTTAAAAATCTCCCAAATATTCAAATGAATTCCAAATTTGATGATTCAAATTTCTGGTAGTTTCTAAAATCATAATCTACCTGTTGGTGCAACATGCACATTTTTCCAGAGACTTTTTCTTCACAAATATTATCAAAATGTCATTATTCCATTTATATGATGAACTTGAGAAAATCATAGAGAGCCCAAATTTGATCCAAATGCAATGGTTCAAATTCCTAGATGCTTGTAATATCAAAACTTAGTTTTGGAACATTTTTCCTAATACTTTTTGTACCCCACAAAATAATGAGCCATTTCTTCATATTTGTCAACTTTGCAAAATCCTAGAAAATTCATTTGAACTCAAAATCAAGTGAAATCAACTCTTAGGTGCTTCTAAAAACATGATTTGTTAAATGGGTGCCTTTGCCCATTTTTCAAAATACTTCTTCTGTACACTTCTTGCAAATCCACAAACCTCCTGATTACCTCATATTGAAATGTTCCAAACCATCCATTGATCATACTCCAATGAAACCACCTTGGTCATTTTTCAAATGACCAAAGGTATCCTAGAAAAGTCCAACTCCTATTTCTAGAGCACTTTTATTTTTTCCTTGTTGTGTTGCTTATTATGATTGTTTCCATCGTTAGATGACAAAATAAGCGGAGTACTTGGAGATGGACCAGAAGGTTTGAAGACTCGGAAGGACAAGGCAAGCAGCCCTTTGACCATGTTCGAGAAACCTTTTTATGCATGCCTCATAGCACCTTATTATCAATGCATCGGAATCATGTAGAGGTGGTGACCACTTTGGTTGGTACCTTTGTTACTTTACCATTGAAACTTGCATCAAGCATGACCCTACCTTCTTATGAGGGTTATGCCGGTGGGAGTAGATAGATGTATGCGATAGTAGTTGGCTACGCAAAATGGGTCAGGGTTATGCATTGAGAGAAACAAGTGTGGTATGGCATACTTGCAAATAACCTAGTGGGTGCCACTAATGCCCCTGGGAGTTGATGAGGAACTTGGGCACTACTTGGTGGAGAAGTAGTGTATCGAGGCTTGATGAAAGTGTTGTTTACAGAGATGGATTAGATTTATGTGTGATTACCGTCCCAACAAAACATGCGCAACCACTCTACCCTTATATGGGAAAGGGCATTATTGATTACCTAGGCCGATACTAGCATGGTGCCCGCATTACTAGTGACGGGGGTGACATGAGGTCACTCTCTGGACGGGGTCGTGCTTGGATAGGCGGCCATGACTATTTTCACAGGGCACCGAACATACCATTGGTACCCCGTGTCAGTGGTATGTGATGAATATGGGAGCAAGTCTCCACAAATTTTAAAGACGTGAAATGTTGGGCACGGGGGTTACTACCAATCGAGTGGATTATGTGTTAGTGTCGTCTAGGGAAAGATAGTGATCGGGTGCTTACCCCGGGTACTTGAGGTACCGCGGGTCGTGGATGAGACGGAAGTTCCCCGGATCTAGTGGGTAAAGTGTGCAACCTCTGCAGAGTGTAAAACTATTCGAATAGCAGTGTCCACGGTCAAGGACAGTTGGGTGGTGGTGCTTAGACTATGTCCATAAGTTTCTGGAAAACAACACGGTTTGGGTAAATCTGTTGATGTTATTTTAAGAAAGTCATGATGAGCGTGAGCAAGAGTTGTTCATGACTCTTTCACGATGATGATGTCTGTAACCTCCTGATACTTGTTGCAGACACATGCATGCCCTTGTTATATGTTGATCATCCTTGCATATGAAAAACTAGCTTTCCGCAGAACTGCCAACTTAGCAGTAGAGACTTCCATAATTAATTATGTCATCACACTTGGGTTGCTTGCGAGTACATTCAAAGTACTCATTGGCTTGCCATTGGTTATTTTATTGGCCAGGCATGAAATAACATGATATGATGAAGATTTCTTGGTGATGAACATGCGAGCCAGGACGCTTCCCAGTCAGAATGCCTATAGGGTTAAGGAAGATGGCTTGGGTCCAAGTTGCTATTGAAGATTTCCGCTGCAATGATATACTCAAGACTTGACCATAATGGTCACAATTTGTGTAATACGGTATGTATGGATGTAAGACTCTTGTTATTCTACTTCTGTGTGTTCAGTGAGCATTGATCTCTGGGATCACTGTACACGTGCATTCGGTGATCACGACTTATGAGTCGGGGTCCCCACAGCCCCCTCCTTCTTGTCTCTCCGGTGACCTCTGTCACACGTACCCGAGCGCCGCCCGCGTCCTCCATCGCCGCCCATGTCCCTGGCCCACCTCGCGCTCGTTCCTCTCTCCCTCTCTCGTTCCCTAGTCATAGACCACGCCCAGGAAGACCCCCGACTCGAAGTCAAGCCCTCCCCTGTCCTACAGGGACGGCTACGGCCTCGCCGACGCACGGCCCCGCGGTGCACCACACCCTCTCCTATATAAGGCCGCCCGGGTCCTCCTCTCCACTCCATTTGCCCCCACTCTCTCCTAGAGCCACTCTGGACCAACCCAAACCTCTCCCCATGCCCTCCAGCCACCTGCATGGCCGGAGCCTTGCCATCGGCCTCCGCCTAAATTTGCGCCCACACTTGTCAGGACCCCGATCCTAAGTCACACCGATCTAGCTGTAACAAGTCATATCACTTTGCGGCCTCACGCACGGTAACCCCACGGGTGCCACCTTACCTGGCCCGGGACCGTTTGCGCATTTTGGCACACGTATATGACAGTGTCGCTAGCATCCATATGACAGAGAACCCGGGCCGACATGGCTAGTTATAAACCAAAAGTGGCACTACATTACAGAGACAGGCATCCATGACCCAGCAACGAACGTGTCGGTCATCAACGTATGAACCCAAGTCGTAGCAAGCTACATGGACTTAAAGGAACAACGCGTGACATTTCCCCTAAGGGACAGACACAGGAATGAAGAAGGACACATGCCGGCCAGCCTACGTGTTCCAAGCAGTAGCAAGCTACCAAGGCTCATTGGAATCACTAGGAGGCATTTCCCTGTAAGATAGGCTACCAAAGGAAAACAACTAGGTGTCGGATCCCACACATACCAAGCATTTCAATCATACACGCAATATGCTCAATATGTGCAAATACAACATTGCATCACAACAGAACTCTATGACTCAAAGTACTATATTTAAAAGGCTCCAGGAGCCATACATAACATATTCATACAGGTAGGGGTCACATGACCCAACACTCAAGTCATACAGTCATACAAGCACAAGCGGAAGCTACATGTCTGAGTACAGACAACTTAGAAAATAAAACAGGCTTGGTGTAGCCTGACTATCTACAAGGCCCTTCACAAGCTCCAGATCACCGTCTGGGTGTCAAGCTACTCGTCGACGTCAACGTCTATGTAGAACCCATCAGCAGGGGCAGGGTTCTCCTTTGCAACAGTTATTAAGCAAACATGAGTACAAAGGTACTCAGCAAGTCTTACCACAGAACCTATCATACATGCAACATTATCAAAGGGGGTAGTGGAGTTTATAGCAGAATGCCAGCTTTGACCTTGGCTAACCTATACTACAACTCTCAACGGATTGCAAGATGTTATTAACGAACACGAGTCCACTACTCTCCACATCAATACACTACCGAGGATCCTCTTCCGTCATCCTACGGAAGGGCCATCCACTGCACTCACGCTTATCTTGAGGCTTTTAGTAGTATCCATCAACTTGTCTATGAACTGTAAGAGTAACCAAGTAGTTCGTACCTCGAACAACGGCTATTCGAATAGTTTGATAACCCTGCAGGGGTGTACCTCTTCACACACGCTTCCACCACTTATTGCCGTTTACTCGGCGTGTACTCGGCAACCTTCAAGCGGAAGCCCAGCGAGGGTGTCGTCCACGACCTGACTAACTACTCAAGTCTCTCGTCCAGGTTTATCGCCTATTTGGGTTCCATCCGTGGGGAGATCCGGCCGGGGTGTCGCTCACGGCCCCAAACGATGTGTACAGGGTTCCCGAGTCACCAAACGGGCAACCGGTACACCGTGCCACGTACCTGTCGCATCACAACCCACCCCGAGGGTCAGCGTTGTGCATGACCTCCAGTAAGCTATAAACACCAGAAACTAGTTGCATCTCCTGGACAGAGATCAAGGGTAATTAATAAGCCGAGAGGGTCAATTAAGGATCCCAATGCGTGGTAGTAGCTGTAACTTGAACCACACATACAGATCTCGGGTCCTATGGATGATTCCAATGAAACAACCCACCATGTACTCCTACATGGCCTTTCATCGATACCTTTACCAAGCGTATTCCACACTTCCTTCTCTTTATCGATAAGATCATTTCACTCTGATCCATCACCCAGATGAATCAGACCAGACACAACTCTAAGCATAGCAGGCAACATAAGCAAATAGCATGGTGGATCACACATCACATGGCTCAATCAACTCCTACACATGCTAGTGGGTTTCAACTATTTACTGTGGCAATGACAGGTCATGCAAGGGAATAGGGTTCAACTACCACAGCAAGTAGCAGTTCACGCGCTGTTGCCTTAATGCAGTAAAAGAGAGCAGGAGCGAGAAGATTGGGTTGTATCGGAATGATCAATGATTGCTTGCCTGACAAGGTAGTTGTCGGGTACTGCTCTTCAACTGGATACGCAGCAGTATCCTCGGGAGCAGGACCTAACACAGGAAATACCGAGGATACAATCATTAACAAACAAATGCAACAATATGATGCATGTTTATGACATGGCAAGATGCATGTGTGTTGGCTAATGCAACTAAAACCAGAAGGGTTTGAACCTATTTGAATCAAGGATTCAAATTGAAGTTCAAACTATTATTTGAATAAGTGCAATATCATGTTTTTGATATATACAGCAAGTTAACTTGTTCAAACATGCATGAAACCAGTGCCATTAGAAAGATTGGATTTTTTTGATCATTTTTCATATATAAATCTTTTCCATCTGAGCTATGGTTGATTTTATATGATTTTTAGAAGTTTTGGGTATTTTCTGGAATTTCCTGAATTATTTTAAATCTAAAAATCCCAGAAAAACCTTTACTGCGTCAGCATGACATCATGCTGACGTCAGGCAGTCAACAGGACCAGTCCAAGTCAAACCTGACTGGTGGGTCCCTCATGTCAGTGTCTCAGGAGCTAATTCCGGTCATAACCAGGGTTGACTGGGTTTGACTAACAGCGGGGGGCCCACTGTCAGTGACTGTAGTGACTAAACTAATTACTGTTAACTCCTAATCATCGAGCCACGTCAGCCCGCCGGAGTTTCGCCGGCGGCGACCATTTCGCACGGCGGTGACTCGTCGGAATCCCTATTCCGGCATCCATTTGCCGCGCGGATGGGCTCGGTGTGCTCCTGGTGATGCACCGCATCCAGCGGTGCCACTGGTTGGACGAGGGGTCGCCGGAGTCGACGGCGACGAGCTCGTCCGCGGCGGTGCTCGCACGGGGTTGGTCGGGATGGTGTTGTACTGCACGGGAGGAGGAGCTAAAGCTCGCTTTAGCTTGCTGGTGACCTACTGAAGCTAACGGCGTGCTCGGCTGCGAGGTACGGTGCCTATGGCCACGGTGGTGAGTTGGCCGGCGGCGGTGATCGTCGGTGAGCAAAGGGGGCGGCGGCTACAAGGCCTAAACGAGCCCGTGGAGAGGGGGGTTCGAAGCGTGAGCTCACAGCGGTCGCAGAGGGCGTCGAAGTGAGCTCGGGGACGGTCGGACGACGGCGTACGGGCGGCGGCGATCTCCGGTGCCGGAGGTTGAAGATGACGGCGAGGAGGACGTTGCGGAGCTCCTGGCGTCGTGTGCGTCGGTGGGGAGCTTCGGGGCGATGCGGCGGAGCTAGTGGTGCTTCTGGGAGGCGAGGAGGTGGCGTAGGGCGCGGTGTCAGCGGTCGTCGGCGACGAGCTCGCTCGGGGGAGCTCGGCGGAGGGAAGAGAGGAGGGGAGAGACACGGGAGAGAGGGGGAAACGGTCGGGGTGGCTCCGTGGCGACGTTCTAGACCATCCAAAAGGCCGAGGGGCCAGCCAGGCAGGCAGGAGGTGGCCGGCGCATCGGCGGCGCTCGCCACCGAGCTGCTTCGTGCGCTGGCGCGACGAAGAAGACGGTGGTGCCCCTGGTGGGCTGGGCCGGCTGGGCCAGCAGGTAAGTGGGCTCAGGTAAGTACTCTTCCTATTTTTCTTTTCCTATTTTCTTTCTGTTTTATTTCTTTTGCAACTTTGTTCATTTAATAAAAATGCCTAAACATTTTTATAACTCATGACACTTGTCATACCTACTGTATATAATATGAACAGTAGGAAACATTATAGTTCATGATTATTTGAGCATTTAAAATATTTAAAAGTATTTAAATGCCCAAATTCAAATACCATATGATTTAATCCAAAGCCCTAGATTGTCCTAGAAAATTGTGCACCATTTTTGGCAGAGGTTTAAGACCAAGGCAGAAATGATGAACATTTTGAAGGGCATTTTGGGTACATTGGAAAATATTTTAGCAAACCCTAGTTGTTAGGGGAGGGGGTGCTGGGGTTTCTGTTAGTCCCATTTCAAGTTTCTTTGAAAGTAAACGTGATGCACACTCTAGTCAGGTCCTAATGCAAGTGCTAACTAGGGATGTGACAACTCACCCCCACTTAAAAGAATCGCGTCCCGAGATTCGGGTTCCTCCAGAAAGAGGGTGGGTTACTCAAGTCGAAGACGATCCTCCCTTTCCCAAGTAGCTTCACTCTCGGAATGATGTGACCATTGAACCTTGAGAAACTTGATATTGTGGCGTCGAGTGGTGCACTCGGTTTGATCAAGAATACGAACGGGGTATTCTCGATATGTGAGATTGTCTTGGAGATCAAGCGTTTCGTGGTCCACTCCGCGGATAGGATACGAGAAGCAACGCCTGAGTTGAGAAACGTGGAAAACATCATGAACTCTGGAGAGGTGCGGAGGTAGTCCCAATTGGTAGGCAACTTCTCCTCGTTTGGCAAGAATGCGAAAAGGACCGATGTAACGAGGGGCCAATTTGCCTTTGATACCGAAGCGATGGGTTCCCTTAAGAGGAGTAACCCGAAGGTAAGCCTTATCGCCGACTTCGAAAGTCACAGCCTTATGATGACTATCATATTGGCTCTTTTGGCGAGACTGGGCTGTTTTCAATCTCTCACGAACGATGCGAACTTGTTCCTCTGCTTCCTGAATCATATCCGGACCAAAGAATTGTCTTTCCCCGGTCTCTGACCAGTTAAGAGGTGTTCGACACCTTCGTCCATATAGAACTTCGAAGGGAGCTTTACCCAAGCTGGCTTGATAACTATTGTTATAAGCGAATTCGGCAAATGGAAGACACTTTTCCCATTCCATACCGAAAGAAATGACAGAGGCTCGAAGCATGTCTTCCAGAATTTGATTGACTCGTTCCACTTGACCACTTGATTGCGGATGGAAGGCAGTACTGAAAGAGAGATGAGTTCCCATAGCATTCTGGAAACTTTCCCAAAATCGTGAAGTGAAAAGACTTCCATGGTCTGAGTTAATCTCCAACGGTACACCATGAAGTGATACTATTCGAGAGATATATAAGTCTGCTAGCTGGCTAGCGGTAATACTCTCCCGAACAGGCAGGAAATGAGCTACTTTAGAGAGGCGGTCGATAACGACGAAGATAGCATTATTCCCTTTCCTGGACCTGGGAAACCCGGTAATGAAGTCCATACCGACTTTATCCCATTTCCATTCAGGAATAGCTAGAGGTTGAAGGGTGCCAGCAGGCCGTTGATGCTCTGCTTTGACTCGACGACAAACGTCGCAGTTAGCAATGAATTGAGCAATTTCTCTCTTCATCCTAGTCCACCAGAATCTTTGACATAGGTCTTGATACATTTTGGTACTACCGGGATGAATCGTGAGAGGAGATTCATGAGCCTCCTTAAGAATCATTTGTCGTAGTTGTGGTTTCTTGGGCACCACCAAGCGGTTCTCGAAGTACACTACACCTCGATCATCCATAGAGAAGCTCCTAGCAACTCCGCTAGCAATGTTCTCCTTGATCCGAGATATGCCTTTATCATACCGCTGGGCAACTATGATTTGATCCATAAGGGTAGGTTTCGCCACCAAGGTGGAAAGGAATCCTCGAGGAACAATGTGAAGGTTAAGCTTACGAAATTCCTCGTGGAGAAGTGGTTGACTTTGTTGTAACATTAAATTGTTACAATATGACTTACGACTTAGTGCATCAGCCATGACATTGGCCTTTCCAGGAGTGTAAGTGATTCCTAAGTCGTAGTCGGTGAGCAACTCAACCCAACGTCTTTGCCTGAGATTCAAATCCGGTTGGGTGAAGATATACTTCAAGCTTTGGTGATCAGTGAAGATTTCACAGCGATTACCAAGGAGGTAATGTCGCCATGTTTTGAGTGCATTGAGTACAGCTGCAAGCTCTAGATCATGAGTAGGATAATTATCCTCATGTGGGCGCAACTGTCGGGATGCGTATGCAATCACTTGACGATCTTGCATGAGAATGCAACCTAGTCCTTGTCGCGAGGCGTCGCAATAGATTATAAAATCCTTGGAAAAGTCTGGTGGTACCAGTACAGGTGCAGATGTCAGGCGTCTTTTCAGTTCCTGAAAACTGGACTCGCACTATGGGGTCCACTCAAACTTTTTATCTTTCTTGAGGAGTTCGGTTAGAGGTTTAGCAACTTTGGAGAAGTTCTCGACGAAACGTCGGCAATAGCTCGCTAAGCCAAGAAAACTCCTAACTTGCTTGACCGATTCAGGGGGAGTCCAATCAAGGACGGCTTGAACTCGCTCGGGATTGACAGCAATACCCTTGCCAGAGATCACATGACCTAGATAGGTTACTTCTGGCAACCAAAATTCACATTTAGAGAATTTGGCATAAAGGCGGTGCTCTCGAAGTTTCATCAATACCAGCCTTAAATGCTCAGCATGATCTTCCTTGTTCTTGGAGAAAATGAGTATATCATCGAGGTATACCACGACGAATTTATCCAAATACTCCATGAATATAGAATTCATTAACCGAGAAAAGGTAGCTGGGGCATTAGTTAATCCGAAGGACATGACGGTGTACTCATATTGGCCATAACGAGTAACGAAATCCATTTTAGGAATGTCCCCGTTCTTGATTTTGATTTGATGGTAGCCCAACCTCAAATCCATTTTAGAGAAGACTGAGGATCCAGCGAGCTGATCATACAGGTCGTTGATCCAGGGAAGCGGATACTTATTCTTTATGGTGACAAGATTGACAGGTCGGTAATCTACAACCATCCGCTCCGTTCCATCCTTCTTCTTGACGAAGAGGACGGGGCAAGCCCAAGGGGAAGAACTAGGACGGATGAAACCCTTTTGCAAGGACTCATCGAGTTGTTTCTTTAGCTCAGCTAATTCTAGTGGTGCCATCTTATAAGGTCTCCTAGAGATTGGGACAGTTCCAGGAATAAGATCTATCACGAACTCGACATCTCTGTCAGGTGGAACTCCTGGCAGTTCTTCTGGAAAAACATCCGGAAAGTCACAGACTACCGGGATATCCTCGAGTTCTGGTAGAGGGCTGGCATTAAAAGAGTAGAGCTGACGTTCAGCCATTCGGGTCAAGACATTGACTATCTTGCCAGATGGATGTGTAAGTTGAACGGTCCTAGTAAAGCAATCAATCTTGGCATAATGAGTTGTCATCCAATCCATACCCAAGATGATGTTTATGTCCGAGGACTTGAGAGCGATTAAAGATGCAAGGAAAACAAGTCTATCGACAAGGATTTCATTTCCATGGCTTACCCTAGAGGTTTGCCACTTTGAACCAGGAGTTTGAATAACCATGGAAGTAGGCATGTCACAAAAAGTCATGTTGTGCAATCGAGCATAGCTCTCAGATATGAACGAATGGGATGCTCTAGTATCGAAAAGAACAGATGCCGGATGGCAGTTTACGAGAAGCGTACCAAGGACGACGTTAGGATCCTCATAGGCTTCTTCGGCAGAAACATAGTTGACATGACCACGTGCAGTGGGGATTGGCTTGACATAGTTCACCTTGCCGGTTGGCTTGCCACGGCCAACGGGTTTTCCTGGCTGATTCTG
>LR738712.1:287159585-287181295 GCA_902687465.1 Secale cereale
TGACATAGAAGTGCAGAATGTAATGGATGACACAGAATGCAGAGATGTTCATCCGTACGACATGGTAATATAGGAACTGCTATATATACACCAGTGGTCATACACACCATACAAAGTTTAGTACAAGCCAAGGCTAAAGTACAACTGCGGTGAAAGACGATACATCCCATCAGAGGCATTCCAAGCTCCTATACATTATTTAACTACACCTCCGGAATTC
Source organism: Secale cereale (assembly GCA_902687465.1). Taxonomy (NCBI): domain Eukaryota; kingdom Viridiplantae; phylum Streptophyta; class Magnoliopsida; order Poales; family Poaceae; genus Secale; species Secale cereale. The sequence continues at coordinate 287,159,806 of LR738712.1, forward strand.
AGTACACACTAAGTCATATTCCACAAGACGCGCAGGACTGTGGAAATACAACTACTACAATACTACTACTACCACGGACTAGCTCAGACATTCGCGTAGTAATCCTCGTAAAGATTACCACCGTAGCCTGGAAGTGGTACAGACGGATCTTGGAACTCGCGAGCACTCGAAGGCTGTGGACCATAAGGGCATGGGTGTGGTCTCGGTCCCGATGCTGGTGGTAACCGACGCCCACGTGGAGGTGTAATACCCCCAACGTCACGCCAATCCATGCGATCAGGTAGACGAGTTCGCACAGGATACAAATCCCGCATGTCTAGATATCCGGCGTGCACAGCAGGTGCAAGCCGTGTCAAAGTAGTCCAGTGAGAGGCTCGGGTGTTATACAGTTCCATTCGGAGGGCACGGACCTCACGGTCCCTATCCTCCAACATCTGAACAGTAGTCTGAAGCAGTGGCTCTTCATGAGAAGCATCAGTATACAGACCAGTGTAGTAGCCTTCTTCTCCGGGGAGTGAAGCTGGCATGTAACAGAACTCAGTGTTCAGCAACAGGGCATGCCTAGCACGGAGAATGGTCATCATCGAATAAGTGGCATCCTGTACTGCCATCTCGATGGTAATCTCGAGTCCATAAGACCAATGGATGGGATCATTTGCTCCGGGATATGAGGGGTATATCCAGACTGTGCAGAGATACTGACTTTGATTGAAATCCCGATACTGTTCCTCCACGGTGTATTCAGGATACCAGCGGTAACCGGTCTCAGTCATCACACGGACTAGCATGGCCGTGTGACCGGGCACATTAATGCACCGAGTCAAACGAACCACTTGGTGAGGGATGCGGCCAGACATCTGAAACACGAAATAATGCAAAGGCATTAGTGTTTCTGGAAGAAATCGGGCAGCATAACAACTGTAAATGCTCAAACAAAGATTTGTGACATCATACAAATGATAGCATAGCCACTCAACAATTCCATATCAAGGTTCCGGGTTCAACAATCATCATACTCAAAGGATAGAAACTGAACTGAGGCTTGAAACCAACAATCCTAAGAGTCTACGGATTAGTAACACGTGAACCTAGTAAGGATAAGAGGCCTAATCCTAAATCCCCGTAGAAAGAATAGACTGACTCAGATCAGAAGGGCATAAGGTAAAGGAGTAAAAAGAGCCTTACGTTCCCTTCCACAATCAATTCCCCTACATATAACTAAGAATTTTTCTAGACTCAACATCGACCAGTTTGGCTTGAGAAACCTACAGGCAGTCCAGCTCTGATGCCAACGCTGTCAGGACCCCGATCCTAAGTCACACCGATCTAGCTGTAACACGTCATATCACTTTGCGGCCTCACGCACGGTAACCCCACGGGTGCCACCTTACCTGGCCCGGGACCGTTTGCGCATTTTGGCACACGTATATGACAGTGTCGCTAGCATCCATATGACAGAGAACCCGGGCCGACATGGCTAGTTATAAACCAAAAGTGGCACTACATTACAGAGACAGGCATCCATGACCCAGCAACGAACGTGTCGGTCATCAACGTATGAACCCAAGTCGTAGCAAGCTACATGGACTTAAAGGAACAACGCGTGACATTTCCCCTAAGGGACAGACACAGGAACGAAGAAGGACACATGCCGGCCAGCCTACGTGTTGCGAGCAGTAGCAAGCTACCAAGGCTCATTGGAATCACTAGGAGGCATTTCCCTGTAAGATAGGCTACCAAAGGAAAACAACTAGGTGTCGGATCCCACACATACCAAGCATTTCAATCATACACGCAATATGCTCAATATGTGCAAATACAACATTGCATCACAACAGAACACTATGACTCAAAGTACTATATTTAAAAGGCTCCAGGAGCCATACATAACATATTCATACAGGTAGGGGTCACATGACCCAACACTCAAGTCATACAGTCATACAAGCACAAGCGGAAGCTACATGTCTGAGTACAGACAACTTAGAAAATAAAATAGGCTTGGTGTAGCCTGACTATCTACAAGGCCCTTCACAAGCTCCAGATCACTGTCTGGGTGTCAAGCTACTCGTCGACGTCAACGTCTATGTAGAACCCATCAGCAGGGGCAGGGTTCTCCTCTGCAACAGTTATTAAGCAAACATGAGTACAAAGGTACTCAGCAAGTCTTACCACAGAACCTATCATACATGCAACATTATCAAAGGGGGTAGTGGAGTTTATAGCAGAATGCCAGCTTTGACCTTGGCTAACCTATACTACAACTCTCAACGGATTGCAAGATGTTATTAACGAACATGAGTCCACTACTCTCCACATAAATACACTACCGAGGATCCTCTTCCGTCATCCTACGGAAGGGCCATCCACGGCACTCACGCTTATCTTGAGGCTTTTAGTAGTATCCATCAACTTGTCTATGAACTGTAAGAGTAACCAAGTAGTTCGTACCTCGAACAACGGCTATTCAAATAGTTTGATAACCCTGCAGGGGTGTACCTCTTCACACACGCTTCCACCACTTATCGCCGTTTACTCGGCGTGTACTCGGCAACCTTTAAGCGGAAGCCCAGCGAGGGTGTCGGCCACGACCTGACTAACTACTCAAGTCTCTCGTCCAGGTTTATCGCCTATTTGGGTTCCATCCGTGGGGAGATCCGGCCGGGGTGTCGCTCACGGCCCCAAACGATGTGTACAGGGTTCCCGAGTCACCAAACGGGCAACCGGTACACCGTGCCACGTACCTGTCGCATCACAACCCACCCCGAGGGTCAGCGTTGTGCACGACCTCCAGTAAGCTATAAACACCAGAAACTAGTTGCAACTCCTGGACAGAGATCAAGGGTAATTAATAAGCCAAGAGGGTCAATTAAGGATCCCAATGCGTGGTAGTAGCTGTAACTTGAACCACACATACAGATCTCGGGTCCTATGGACGATTCCAATGAAACAACCCACCATGTACTCCTACATGGCCTTTCATCGATACCTTTACCAAGCGTATTCCACACTTCCTTCTCTTTATCGATAAGATCATTTCACTCTGATCCATCACCCAGATGAATCAGACCAGACACAACTCTAAGCATAGAAGGCAACATAAGCAAATAGCATGGTGGATCACACATCACATGGCTCAATCAACTCCTACACATGCTAGTGGGTTTCAACTATTTACTGTGGCAATGACAGGTCATGCAAGGGAATAGGGTTCAACTACCGTAGCAAGTAGCAGTTCACGCCCTGTTGCCTTAATGCAGTAAAAGAGAGCAGGAGCGAGAAGATTGGGTTGTATCGGAATGATCAATGATTGCTTGCCTGACAAGGTAGTTGTCGGGTACTGCTCTTCAACTGGATACGCAGCAGTATCCTCGGGAGCAGGACCTAACACAGGAAATACCGACGATACAATCATTAACAAACAAATGCAACAATATGATGCATGTTTATGACATGGCAAGATGCATGTGTGTTGGCTAATGCAACTAAAACCAGAAGGGGTTGAACCTATTTGAATCAAGGATTCAAATTGAAGTTCAAACTATTATTTGAATAAGTGCAAAATCATGTTTTTGATATATGCAACAAGTTAACTTGTTCAAACATGCATGAAACCAGTGCCATTAGAAAGATTGGATTTTTCTGATCATTTTTCATATATAAATCTTTTCCATCTGAGCTATGGTCGATTTTATATGATTTTTAGAAGTTTTGGGTATTTTCTGGAATTTCCTGAATTATTTTAAATCTAAAAATCCCAGAAAAACCTTTACTGCGTCAGCATGACATCATGCTGACGTCAGGCAGTCAACAGGACCAGTCCAAGTCAAACCTGACTGGTGGGTCCCTCATGTCAGTGTCTCAGGAGCTAATTCCGGTCATAACCAGGGTTGACTGGGTTTGACTAACAGCGGGGGGGCCCACTGTCAGTGACTATGGTGACTAAACTAATTACTGTTAACTCCTAATCATCGAGCCACGTCAGCCCGCCGGAGTTTGGCCGGCGGCGACCATTTCGCACGGCGGTGACTCGTCGGAATCCCTATTCCGGCATCCATTTGCCGCGCGGATGGGCTCGGTGTGCTCCTGGTGATGCACCGCATCCAGCGGTGCCACTGGTTGGACGAGGGGTCGCCGGAGTCGACGTCGACGAGCTCGTCCGCGGCGTTGCTCGCACGGGGTTGGTCGGGATGGTGTTGTACTGCACGGGAGGAGGAGCTAAAGCTCGCTTTAGCTTGCTGGTGACCTACTGAAGCTAACGGCGTGCTCGGCTGCGAGGTACGGTGCCTATGGCCACGGCGGTGAGTTGGCCGGCGGCGGTGATCGTCGGTGAGCAAAGGGGGCGGCGGCTACAAGGCCTAAACGAGCCCGTGGAGAGGGGGGTTCGAAGCGTGAGCTCACAGCGGTCACAGAGGGCGTCGAAGTGAGCTCGGGGACGGTCGGACGACGGCGTATGGGCGGCGGCGATCTCCGGTGCCGGAGGTTGAAGACGACGGCGAGGAGGACGTTGCGGAGCTCCTGGCGTCGTGTGCGTCGGTGGGGAGCTTCGGGGCGATGCGGCGGAGCTAGTGGTGCTTCTGGGAGGCGAGGAGGTGGCGTAGGGCGCGGTGTCAGCGGTCGTCGGCGACGAGCTCGCTCGGGGGAGCTCAGCGGAGGGAAGAGAGGAGGGGAGAGACACGGGAGAGAGGGGGAAACGGTCGGGGTGGCTCCGTGGCGACGTTCTAGACCATCCAGAAGGCCGAGGGGCCAGCCAGGCAGGCAGGAGGTGGCCGGCGCATCGGCGGCGCTCGCCACCGAGCAGCTTCGTGCGCTGGCGCGACGAAGAAGACGGTGGTGCCCCTGGTGGGCTGGGCCGGCTGGGCCAGCAGGTAAGTGGGCTCAGGTAAGTACTCTTCCTATTTTTCTTTTCCTATTTTCTTTCTGTTTTATTTCTTTGCAACTTTGTTCATTTAATAAAAATGCCTAAACATTTTTATAACTCATAACACTTGTCATACCTACTGTATATAATATGAACAGTAGGAAACATTATAGTTCATGATTATTTGAGCATTTAAAATATTTAAAAGTATTTAAATGCCCAAATTCAAATACCATATGATTTAATCCAAAGCCCTAGATTGTCCTAGAAAATTGTGCACCATTTATGGCAGAGGTTTAAGACCATGGCAGAAATGGTGAACATTTTGAAGGGCATTTTGGGTACATTGGAAAATATTTTAGCAAACCCTAGTTGTTAGGGGAGGGGGTGCTGGGGTTTCTGTTAATCCCATTTCAAGTTTCTTTGAAAGTAAACATGATGCACACTCTAGTCAGGTCCTAATGCAAGTGCTAACTAGGGATGTGACAACACTCCTCCGCCTCCCCTCTACACCATACCACATCACCTCCAACATCACCTCTGGCCCCTCCTGTGCTTCTCCCTCTCCTCCGCGTGGCCATGTCATGCTCCCTGGAATTTCTCAAGCTGCCGTTCGCCTCGGTCAGGGCCCCGCCCTCCTCGGCTCGCCCCTGTGGTCATGGCGCACACCCGGAGATGCGGATGGTCTTCCTGTGCACGCCGGTGGCTAGATCACCGGAAAACAGCGGCATGTGGCACCGGCCAGCCGCCGTCATCGCCGCCCCTGCCTCTGCTTTGTTCGAGCAGGAGGTGGGTGATGAACCCGACAATAGGGCCCCGCCTGTCAGCCAGCCCGGAGGGTTGAGCCATTGGCCGGTGGGCCTCGTTCGCCCCGTGTAAGTGGAGACGGGCTCTGCCTGCCGTCGTCTTCGCTCAGGGAAGGCGTATTTCCAGGAATGGGCCTCATGTGTCGTCAGCCCGAGCGCGGGCGAGCAGTTGGGCCGGCCCACTCCTATCTTCCGCCCGGTGCACAGTATAAGGGTATAAACCCTTTCCCTTTTCTTTTCCTTTTTCTATAAACTTGTAAAATCCATAAACAATTAATTTGAACTGCAAATTTGGTGATTCAAATTTCAAGTGACTCCATAAACCATGATCTATCACATGGTGCTATTTGCACATTTTGCCAGAAACCTTTCCTTCACAAATATTTATGAAAACCCATAATTACATTTCTATGATAAACTTTAGAAAATCACAGAGAGCTCAAAGTCGATCCAAATGCCATAATTCAAATTCCTGTATACTTATATGCTCATAACTTAGTTTTTGAACATTTTCCCAATGCCTTCTGTACCACATCAAATATTGGTCTATATATCCATGTATAGCCAACTTCGCAAATTCATAAGAAAATCATTTTAACTCCAAATCCAGTGAAACCAACTCCTAGCTACTTCTAAAATCATTCCTTGTTAAATGGGTGCCTTTGCCCATTTTTCAAAATAATTATTCTGTACACTTCTTGAAAATCCACAAATCCCTTGATTCCATCATATTGAAATGTTCAGAAATATCCATGGATCCAATCCCAATGAAACCACTTTGGTCATTTGTTATATGACCAGAGGTATTCTAGAAAAGTCCAACTCCTATATTTAGAGAACTTTCATTTTTTGCCTTGTTGTGTTGCTTATTGTGATTGTTTCCGATGTTAGTTGACGAAGTAGACGGAGTACTTGGAGAAGGACCAGAGGATTTGAAGACCCCAAGGACTTGGTTAAGACATGCAAGCAGCCCTTTGACCATGACACCACTCTTGTTCATCGGTACCTTTTTTTCCGATTGCGTGATGATGAAACATGACGGTGGTGAACTTGTTGTGAACCACCACATGATGCATACCCCCTACTCATAACTCTACCTTGTGCATAGATGCAATGTCAAAAGATTAGTTGTTGATGCATAATGTTGCATGTGTACCATGAACTCTTCGTGGTTACATTCTTTCGACAACCCCATCGGGTGCCCTAATGCATGTGGGTGATGTTGAACTAAGGTTACCACTTGAAGAAGAAGTGGTGTACCAAAGAGAGCTTCTAGTGTGTGTGTAAACTGATGGATTAGATTTATTTGTGATTACCGTCCCAACCAAACATGTGCAACCACTCTACCCCTTTATGGGACGGGGCATTATTGATTACTTAGGCTAATACTAGCATGGTGCCCACATTACTAGTGACGGGGGTGACTTGAGGTCACTCTTGGGACAGGGTTGTGCTTGGATAGGCGGCCATGACTATTTTTACAGGGCACCGGACACCGTTGGTCCCTTCGTGTATGCGTGATAATATAAAAAGGGCAAAGTGCCACAATCTTTTACTTATACACGAGGGCTGTCCACCAACGAGTGGACCCTATGTTAGTATCGTCTAGGGAAAGGTAATGATCGGGTGCTTCGCCCGAGTACTTGCGGTACTGTGGGATCGTGGATGACATGAAAGCTTCCTGGATCTTGTGGGTAAAGTGCGCAACCTCTCTAGAGTGATAAACTATTCGAATAGCCATGTCCACGGTCATGGACAGTTGGGAGGTGCTACTTAAACTATGTCTAGAATTTTAAAATCTTGGTGCATGTCTGTGTGTAGAGAACTCTTTGAGTCAAGGTGGTGACTTGACATGTTGAATGAGCTAGTAATGATTCAAACTCTATTTGTGTTGATATCTGTAACCTGTCATCGAGATTACCCAAGTTCACTGATGCATATCTCACAAGATGGTAGAACATCTTATCTAGCTTGAAGCTAGGTTGCTTATTTGTTGTACAACTTGCATTGTTACCTTGAACCAAATCATGGGTTGCTTGCGAGTACATTCAAAGTACTCATTGGCTTGCCACTGGTTATTTAATTGGCCAGGTTTGGAAGAACAGGACATGATGAAGATTTCTTGGTAACGAACATGCGAGCTAGGACGCTTCCCAGTCAGAATGCCTATAGGGTTAAGGCAGATGGCATGGGTCCAAGTTGTCGATGAAGATTTCCGCTGCGATTATTTATACTCAAGGCTTGACCATAATGGTCCTACTTGTGTAATACGATATGTATGGATGTAAGACTCTTGATATTCAGCTTCTGTGTGTTTAGTGAGGATTGATCTCTGGGATCATTGTACATGTGCATTCGGTGATCTCGACTTATGACTCGGGGTCCCCACAGACCTGGTATCAGAGCCATCATGACTGTAGGAACCCTTAGTTAGCATGGTCGTTAGTTAGGATAAAATTATTTCCAAAACTGTTGCTAGTTTTCAAAACTATCTATGCTTCTCCTCCCTTCTCAGTTTTTTTTTGAAAACTAAGGTATACTTTCCTTATTGATCTCTCCCCCTTCAAAACTTTTGGTCGCTAGAACACTCACCCACCTCTTCTGAACACAAGATTGGCGACACCATAACAAGGCGATGCCAACAGAAGATACATCCTCGAGGAATGAGGATATGAAGACCCAGAAGATCGTGACACCCTTGACACTGCCCCAAGATGATGCAACCTTGGCCTACGATGAACATGGCATAAGTTATGCAAGATCATGATATACATCGCTAATAGAGAAACCATGTCCTTACAGTTGTTGTATCGGCAACCACCAGTGGATGAGAACCTTGCCATTTGGTCCGCCTCACTATAGTGAGAAGGAAAACGGCTCCCTTCATTCCCCGCTCTCGGTGACGATATTGTCAACAACGAAACCGACATGTTGGACCTCTACTATGCCTTGTTATTGTCATTGCATAAAGGAATGCCTACCTGGTATCGTCTGCGCCTTAGAAGACAAAAGGGATCATCATGATTAAGAAGACAATAGAAGACCGAGTCAATGCCAACTATGAGGAGCCACCTTCACCCTATCACTTCAGCAGGCAAGAAGTTGTTGAAGACTCTTCAGGCTCAACATTGATTGTTTTATCAAACAACTACAAGAGACGTAGCAACACCCGAGGAATACTCAGAAGACTGCACGAGGCACAAGGCACGACTAAAGAATCCGAGAACCCCTAGGGTAGGATGAGTCGTGTACCCCCTAAGCGCAGTCGAGTCCGTATGATGTTTCGAATATAACCATGATTGTGTGTTGCCTGTTTTTATTGTTTGTGTTTTGCTATAAGTCACACTTTTGCCCTAGGCAACAAGTACACGACTATATCACCTTCCTTACCTTGTTTCTTTTGTTTCGCCTTTTTTGCACATGTTTGTTTGCACATGCACTATAGAACCCACTTTAGGCATTCCCCTCCTCTATGCTACTATCCCCTCTCATCACTCTCCTCGACTAAAGACCGGAAGACAAGATGCACCAAGGAGTCCACCTAAGCAACCAACTAACAATGAAGACTACTGCTACAGCCCCCACGACCAAGTGCAAACCCCGTAGAGTTATGTTTAACCCTCAAGATTAGAAACCATCCCTAGACCTTTCGAGACTTCATGAGATACCCCAGATCGAATCCTTAACCATGTGCTTAACCCACAGAATTGCGAGCAACCAGTTAGGCCTCACTAACCCTACACAACCCTAGGTTCATTATTGAACTAGTGTACATAGTGAACGAGCACATTATCATTCTAATATAGCACATGAACTGACGATGCCATAGGAAGACCAATTGAGGATATAGGAATAGAGGACAAATGACTTGATGAGTTTATATCAATTACTTAGAGGAATTATATGAGGTTTTGGCTTAGCCAAGGGATATTGACAGGAGATAATTAATGTTGCGATAATGACATGGGGGAAAGTGCAGAAATTCTCACTGGACATGGGATTTAGATTTAAGTAACTGATTCTAGTCGAGTATAGATGTTGCGTATGTCTACATGGTTCGGAGTAAATTGGATTTAGACAGATCATGATACCATGTTTCTCGGTGGACGATAAACTAGGAGAATGGATTAATTGTCCGAGTTGATTTAGGGATCTATATAAACACGACCTTGGAGTATACTTGACCATGATAATGGAAATTGGTGGACCTATTATAGTAAAGATAGCCTTTCAAGTATTTGGGGATTATAGGGACTTTAGGAGATCATGTGGTACACCATAGACATTGGATTTGTAGAGTTAATGGATTATGTAGTGATTTTTGGACTTGATTAATAGGAAGGAAACAAGATCTTGGAGTGGCTTATGACGTGTTTCCTTAGGGTAGAGATGCACTACCTTGGGCCTTGGAAGAATAGGCTGAGCACTTGGATTGTGGTATTTAATTCAAGCTTAGCAGTTTCTATGCTCTACCCATGGATTCTTAGGGGTAGCCATACATATGATTTTCGGGGATCGTAGACATGTATAATTTTGTTAGACCTCCTCTTAGGAGTCATGAGGATATGTATGGCATGAGTGGTGATTGGAGTTGACCTATGCGAGTTGATGCGTTTGGTGGTATAAGGTTGTTTGTTTGAGAAGGACTCGATGGAACTATAGGCATCTCAGGAACCATGCTCAAGGATAAGATGATAAACGTTCACTCACACACTAGAATCCTTGAAACCCTTAAGCCCCACCAAACCACAACATGGACGGATCGTGAGTACGGGTTTTGGCTCTAGGTGAAGAAGACCCTATCCAATACTCAACCGAGACCAACACCAATACCGCAACCTACTTTGCGTACCCCATAGACTTCATGAAGAACTTGAAAAGATAGTTGTCATCATTATTTGGCAACATACTTGGCTACCGGAATATGGAACGAGATCCGTTCAGCTGGTTAGAAGACATTTGAAGACAGCCATGTCAAGAACGAAGAATTACACCAACCACCGTCATCAAGAATAAACTTCCGTGTCGAAGACTAGGTGTGTCTGCAAACTACCCCTATCGAAGGAACCAAGCATTTCCATGTTGAAGGGACGCTCACACCAAGATTTAATGCCCCCCTCCAAGGCAACTGCTGGACGAGGAGTAAACGATTACCAGCTGGAGTTACCACCTGAGTTAACCCCTGTGCACAACATCCTTCCACACGACACCACTCTAGAAACGTTTCACACTTCCTGACTAGCCAGGTCTTTGTGAGGACAGCGATCCCCAAGCCATCGACCTCCAGCTCATTATGTATATGTGAGAGACCTATTAGCAACCAGGATCAAGCAGAAATTCATACACGAAGCCACACCATCGAGCACTCCAAGGATTCAATGGAGCACTACTCCAAAGCAGAAGCAACATGAAGGAGTTAAGACTACCCCATATCCAAGTCTCCGTATTCCTTTCCACGCCTAGTTTGGAATCTCGGGGACGAGATTCTTGTAAGGGGGGTAGGTATGTCACACACTGATTTTCATGCCACAACACTTAAGCTAATAATCATGCTAAAATGTGGTTTGACAAAAAACTTTTGAGTGTTTTTGACCTTGCTTGATTGCTTTTCTGTTTGCTGTTTGCTAGTGCTCTGAAAATAAAATAAATCATCCAACTCTTATACTTCATCTCCTTGATCCAAAACCTTTTCCCAATGATCATGCCATGTGTATAGAACAATATAGTATTTTCTTACAAAATATTTTGGCCAAAAAGTATTTTCTAAAAAGTAGTTTTTCCAAAATCCCCTGAATTAAGGTTGTTCTGCAACTACTTGATTTGGGGTGTGAAAAATCTTTCAAAAAGTACATTTGACTCCTATTAGGTATAGGGCTCCATAAACCACAAAAGTATAATTTTGAAAGTTATTTTCCTATTTTATTTAAAATATTTATCTTTAGGCTAGAAATGGTATTTATTAGGTTAAAATTATTTAACTGTCTCAAAAATATTTCTAATTTTTTTGGGAAACTCATAGGACAAATATTGTCCATATATAAGAGTTTCAACACATGGTCATGTTCAAAATATTAGTCAAATCCTTCAAAAACCCTTTCTGGATATTTCAAGCTTTTGAAATATTTACAAAGGAAATTTTCTTTATTAATTCCAAGAAAATTCTAGCATGTCAGTTATGACATGTTTGATGATCTTGCTGAGCCTCATGCCTTGAAGATCAAGCAAACATCATCAAACCCCCTCAAAGCCATTTTTGTTGATTTCTAGGGTTTACCAAAGTTAAATTGGAAACTTTCTTCCAATGAGCTCAAACTTGGTGGAGCACCCTATTTTCATGTGCTATTTCATCCTGTTAAGTCTCATGTCATTTGGACTTCATCTACTTTCCCAAATATGCATCAAACACCTTCTGCCATCTTACCAAAACCACTGTTTTGACCCCTTTCACTATTCCCCTTTACCTCTAATTTTTACCACAGATGAACCTGATCACCTTCTAACTCTGGTATGTTTTGCAAGGCCATGGACCAATAATTGGTGGGTGAAAACCACACTCTTCCTCTATGGACAACCATTGCAGCATCTCTTTTCCCCCCTCTAGTTTACTTCCCTACCTCTCCCTTAGTACCAAAGCTACCCCAGAGCATATCCAGACCAGCCAGTAGCTAATGGACAAGGTGGCCAAGTCCAGAGCGCGTGGGAGCATGGCCATGCCGGCCAAACGGGCACTCCGGAGCGTAGTACAGTGAGCTCCCGCACTGTGGCCGCGTCCTGCCCGAGGCACCCGTGGAATTGTGTCCCCTGAGGCCACCTCGGCATACGCGACACGCAAGATGGTCGCCCCCCCTCCTTCTTCTCTCTCCGGCGACCTTTGTCACGCGTGCCCGAGAGCCGCCCGCGTCCGCCTGACGCCGCCCGCGTCCCTGATCCTCCTCGCGCTCGTTCCTCTCTACCTCTCTCTTTCCCTGGTTGTAGTCCACGCCCAGGAAGACCCCTGACTCGAAGTCGAGCCCTCCCGTGGCCTACCGGGATGGCTGCGGCCTCGCCGGCGCCTGGGCCGGCGGTGCACCACGCCCTCTCCTATATAAAGCCGCCGGGGTCCTCCTCTCCACCCCATTTGCTCCCCCTCGTCCCTAGAAACCCTATGGACCAACCCAAACCTCTCCCCGTGCCCTCTAGCCACCTCCATGGCCGGAGCCTTGCCGCCGGCCTCCATCTAAATTCCCGCCAACCACTCCTCCTCCTCCCCTTTGGACCGTACCAGAGCACCTCCAACATCACCTCTGGCCCCTCCCGTGCTTCTTCCTCTCCTCCCCATGGTCGTGTCGTGCTCCCTGGAATCACTCGCGCCGCCGTTCGCCTCGGTCAGGGCCCCGCCCTCCTCGGCTCGCCCCTGTGTGCATGGCACACACTCGCAGATGCGGATCGTCTTCCTGAGCACGCCGGTGGACAGATCACCAGAAACAGTGGCCTGTGGCACTGGCCTGCCGTTGTCGATGCCGCCCCTGCCTCTTGCTCTGTTCGAGCGGGAGGTGGGGGATGAACCCGACAACCGGGCCCTTCCTGTCGGCCAGCTAGGAGGGTTGAGCCACTGGCAAATGGGCCTCGTTCGCCACGCATAAGTGGAGACGGGCTCTGCCTGCCGTCGTCTTCGCTCGGGGAAGGTGTATTTCCAGGAATGCGCCTCCTGCGTCGTCAGCCCGAGCACGGCCGAGCAGTTCGGTCGGCCCACTCCTATATTCCGCCCGGTGCGCAGTATAAGGGTATAAACCCTTTCCCTTTTCTTTTTCTTTTTCTGTAAACTTGTAAAATCCATAAACAATTAATTTGAACTCCAGTGACTCCATAAATCATGATCTATCACATGGTGCTATTTTCACATTTTTCCAGAAACCTTTCCTTCACAAATATTTATGAAAACCCAGAATTCCATTGCTGTGATAAACTTTAGAAAATCACAGAGAGCTCAAAGTTGATCCAAATGCCATAATTCATATTCATGTATACTTATATGCTCATAACTTTGTTTTTGAATATTTTTCCCAAATGCCTTCTGTACCACATCAAATATTGGTCTATCTATCAATGTATAGCCAACTTTGCAAATTCATAAGAAAATCATCTGAACTCCAAATCCGGTGAAACTAACTCCTAGATACTTCTAAAATCATTCCTTGTTAAATGGGTGCCTTTCCTCATTTTTCAAAATAATTATTCGGTACGCTTCTTGAAGATCCACAAATGTCTTGATTCCATCATATTGAAATGTTCAGAAATATTCATGAATCCAATCCCAATGAAACCACTCTGGTCATTTGTTATATGACCAGAGGTATCCTAGAAAAGTCCAACTCCTATTTTTAGAGCACTTATATATTTTTTGCCTTGTTGTGTTGCTTATTGTGATTGTTTCCGACGTTAGTTGACGAAGTAGACGGAGTACTTGGAGAAGGACCAGAGGATTTGAAGACCCCAAGGACTTGGTTAAGATAGGAAAGCAGCCCTTTGACCATGACACCACTCTTGTTCATCAGTACCTTTTTTTCCGATTGCATGATGATGAAACATGACGGTGGTGAACTTGTTGTGAACCACCACATGATGCATACCCCCTACTCATAACTCTACCTTGTGCATAGATGCAATGTCAAAAGATTTGCTGTTGATGCATAATGTTGCATGTGTACCATGAACTCTTCGTGGTTACATTCTTTTGAAAACCCCATCGGGTGCCCCTAATGCCCATGGGTGATGTTGAACTAAGGTCACCACTTGAAGAAGAAGTGGTGTACCAAAGTGAGCTTCTGGTGTGTGTGTAAAATGATGGATTAGATTTATGTGTGATTACCGTCCCAACCAAACATGTGCAACCACTCTACCCTTTTATGGGACGGGGCATTATTGATTACTTAGGCTGATACTAGCATGGTGCCCACATTACTAGTGACGGGGGTGACTTGAGGTCACTCTCGGGACGGGGTCGTGCTTGGATAGGTGGCCATGACTGTTTTACAGGGCACCAGACACACCATTGGTCCCTTTGTGTATGCGTGATAATATAAAAAGGGCAAAGTCCCACGATCTTTTACTTATACATGAGGGCTGTGCTCCAACGAGTGGACCCTATGTTAGTATCGTTTGGGGAAAGGTAATGATCGGGTGCTTCCCTCGAGTACTTGAGGTACTGCGGGATCGTGGATGACACGAAAGCTTCTCGGATCTTGTGCGTAAAGTGCGCAACCTCTCCAGAGTGATAAACTACTCGAACAGCCGTGTCCACGATCATGGGCAGTTGGGAGGTGCTACTTAAACTATGTCCAGAATTTTACAATCTTGGGTCATGTGTGTGTAGAGAACTATTTGTGTCAAGGTGGTCACTTGACGTGTTGTGTGAGCTAGTAATGATTCGAACTCTATTTATGTTGATATCTGTAACCTGCCCTCGAGGTTACCCAAGTTCATTGATGCATATCTCACAAGATGGTAGAACATCTTATCTAGCTTGAAGCTAGGTTGCTTATTTGTTGTACAACTTGCATTGTTACCTTAAACCAAATCATGGGTTGCTTGCGAGTACATTCAAACTACTCATTGGCTTGCCACTGGTTATTTAATTGGCCAGGCTTGGAAGAACAGGATATGATGAAGATTTCTTGGTGACGAACATGTGAGCTAGGACCCTTCATAGTCAGAATGCATGTAGGGTTAAGGTAGATGGCATGGGTCCAAGTTGTCGATGAAGATTTCCACTTCGATGATTTATACTCAAGACTTGACCATGATGGTCCTACTTGTGTAATATTGTATGTATGGATGTAAGACTCTTGTTATTCAGCTTCTGTGTGTTCAGTGAGCATTGATCTCTGGGATCACTATACATGTGCATTCGGTGATCTCGACTTATGAGTCGGGGTCCCCACACATATTAACGGTGCATTAAAATCATCATAGCATTTTATAATGATGAAATGAAAATAAAGTTGAGTAGTGACATGGCATTATCAATAACAACATTCTAATTAGCATGGCGAAAGATATGTTGAAAACACAAGCATGCATGATAAGCGTAATGGAATGACAGCAAATGAAAACGATAAGAAGCAACTACACTACACACACACAAGGTGCACGCAAAGTCAACATGCAAGTTCGGGGCTCATGATAAGAGGTTGGCTTGCCTGGGGTCGACAAATACTCCCGGAAGAAGTGTGAAACGATCGCGTTAAGATTCGCCGGAAACAGTTCTCTCGGATGGGGCTGTTTATGGTCACGGGCGAAATAGGCATTTTCAGAATGTGCAAGCATAAAGAAAATGGTCCCATCGAAAAGAGCTTGATGAACAGAGAGCGTGAGCGTTGGAATCACCTCAATCGGAGTTACGAGCACAAAGTTGTGGCCGTTCACTTTTTAGGCAGAAAAGAGGCTTAAATAGTGAACATTCACAAAATAAGCACTTCGGCGGGCAGGCTGAAAAAAAGAGAAAGCACATTCTCATAAATAAGCCTATAGATAAGTGAAAACGCATTTTGATCTAAAGAAGCACTAGAATATGCTTTCGGACAACTGAAGACATAATCCAGAGGATTACACCTCCACTTATCCACGTCAGCGTACCTGGTCAACGCCGCTGTTAGACTGGTGGGTGGGGTCCGCGGGGGGTGGGGCTAACTTGGCCTGGCTTCTTCTTCCTCCCGCGCAGGAGCGAGCGTGGCTGAGGGAGGAAATCGCCTCGATGGCGAATGCCGGCGTGTCCGGCCACGACAGCGGACGGGCGACCTACCCAGGAGATCAGCAGAGAGAGGCACATCTCCAGGTGATGGTCACTGCCATTGAGGAGCGCCGGAGCAGGGGCTGCAGGTCTGGAAGGGTCGCCGGATAGTGGCGCGTCCCGTGGAGGTCTTGGACGGGGCAGGAGATCTCCGGAGAGAGGGGTTGGGCACGGAGGCCGTGGGCGAACTCCGGCTAAATTGCCGGGCTCCGGCAAGGGATTCAGACGGGCACGGGCCCTGGGGTGGATCGGAGGGTGTGGGGATGAGTTTGGGAGGGCTGGCTTGCTCGGCGAGGGTCGCAGACGGGCTATTTATAGCCAGACGAGGAGCACCCGAGCCGGGCACCACCAAGCGCGTCCGGCCGAGGCTCTGCCGGCTGCAGCAGCCACGGGGTGGGGGGGGGGACGGGAAGCTAACGAGGAGGAAGCGCACGCGGCGTAGAGGCTCACGGAGACGAGTAGAGCTCGAGGACAAGAGGAGGAAGAATACACGGAGGGGAAGATGACGGGGTCACAGGCACTCACTGTGCGGCCATTGGAACCGCTCGCTGAAGAAGAAAATGGAGGGGGCCAGAGGTCCAGGGGAAGACGACGTCGAGGTGGAGCTGTTGGGGATCAAGGAGGAGGCTAGAGCCGGTTGGAGCAGTGCTGCAGATGAGAACAGTGGCAAGGCCACCGTTTTGGCTGGCTTCCCTCGTGGTGACCACGGAAAAGGCGCGCTCTGGAGTTTTTACCGATGCCAGCTCATGTCTACCGCGTAGTCCTTCGAAGATAGAGTGTTACTACACAATCTAGACATAAAACCAGAGAGGTTAAAAGGTAAAATTGATGTCTGGTAGACTTAGGGTGGCAAGGTCTACGGTCCTGAAGATTTGGAAGGGATTTTGGCAAATATTTAACATAGCTGCAGTGCAACTGTCAAATATGACCAAGAAAACAAATGATGAAGGAGCACTCACTAAGAGTGTTGGATTGGGCTAAAACTTGGCAAAGCTTCCTGATTTGGTCATATATAGATGCTGCAAAAATATCATACCAATTGGACTTGCCAAATTGGTACTTGTTTCACAAGCATTACTTCTGACCAAAAACTTAGGAAACTTCTAGGAAAATATTGGCTACATGAAATGAGCCAAAATCTTGGGTAGGTGGGTTATATGGATAAGAGAAGGCCTAGGAATATTTTCAGCCATAATGGACCAAGATAAAATATACTTGCTTCACAAACTAAAAATTTGGGCAGAAAACAAAGATGTCTACTGTGCTCACATAGCCAAATGAAATGAGCTGAATTTAGGTGGAGGCTAATGATTTGAGATACTTGAGAAGATGGAAAAGTTTCATCCCATTTGGAAACTCTATGAAGGTACTACCTTCACAAAGTTGCATTCTGGTCAGAAACTTCAAAAAATTGCACAGGGAGCATGGAGGAAGGGATGGAGCTCATCTTTGGTATACATGGTGACTTATCAATGTTAATCCCCCTGCCAAATTTCATCTCAATTGGAATTAGGAATAAGGCACTTCCTTTGCACAATTTCAGAGAAGATAGAAACTTGCATTGGATCATCTGCCAAAATTTTGAACTATGGAACATGAGATAATGATGAAACTAATGATTATATAGCAACGACAAGCTCCACAATATATGTGGGAATTTTCTCTGCTATAAAATTAGTAGTTCCTTTGGAAAATGTCAGAAATGCAGTATTGGTTTAAAATAGGAAAAGGCTATTTTCCTTATTTTAATGTGGCCAATATTTTTTCCAGAGCTTGGATTAGACATAAACATCAACTCCACCAATTCTCATGAATTTAGTAGATGGCTAGCTATGCCTTTGGATTTTATTCCTCAGAAAGGCAAGAAAAAAAATAAACAATAATTCAAAAATATTTCATGGCAATTAGCAATATTTTTGCATATCCAAGGATTTGGAGAATAGGAGGTTCTCTTGGAACAGACGGAATGATCAACAGATCAAGGAAAAATGATGGCTCCTTTGTAATCGCAAAGGCCATATTCACATTCCAAAAATTTGGAATTAGGGTTTGAGATGATTTGAGATGATGCAAATGAGGTCTTGCATGCTGACAAAGTCATGAGCAAGGTTTTGAAGGGTTGGAAATGGCAAGAATCCTCAGAGTCATCCAGCAAACTCATTAGAAAATTTGAAAAATGATTGCCAGGAAGAAATAACAGCTCAAAATTTGATAACCCAATTTTGGGGCTGTTACACCGTGACCCAGTCCTCGCCTAAGTTAAAAACTCCTCCGAGTTAGAGAGTCCCTCTCAGTCAGGGGCTTAGCCGCGAGCCAGTCCTCGCCTAAGTTGAAAACTACGCCAGATGAGATCGTCCCTCTCACTCTAGGGGCTTAGCCGCGAGCTAGTCCTTGCCTAAGTTCAAAAACTACTCCGAGTGAGAGCGTTCATCTCACTTAGGAGCTTAGCCGCGAACCAGTCCTCGCCTAAGTTAAAAACTACTCTGAGTGAGAGCGTCCTTCTCACGTGGGGGCTTATCCGCGAGCCAGTCCTCGCCTAAGTTAAAAAATCCTCCGAGTTAGAGAACCCCTCTCACTCGGGGGCTTAGCTGCGAGCTAGTCCCCGCGTAAGTTAAAAACTCCTTCAAGTGAGAGTGTCCCTCTCACTCGGGGGCTTAGCCGCGAGCCAGTCTTCGCCTAAGTTAAAAACTACTCCGATGTAGAGCAACCCACTCACTCAGGGGATTCGCCGACAGCCAGTTCTCGCCTAAGTTAAAAACTCCTCCGAGTGAGAGCATCCCTCTCACTCGGGGGCTTAGCTCGAGCCAGTGCTCGCCTACGTTAAAAACTACTCTGAATGAGGGTGTCCCTCTCACTCGGGGCTTAACCGCGAGCCAGTCCTCGCCTAAGTTAAAAAGTACTCCGAGTGAGCGCGTCCCTCTCACTCGGGGACTTAGCTATGAGCCAGTCCTCGCCTAAGTTAAAAACTACTTCGATTGAGGGCGTGCCTCTCAGTCGGGGGTATAAACGCAAGCCAGTCGTTGCCTAAGTTAAAAACTACTCCGAGTGAGGCCATCCCACGCGCTGAAGGCTTAGCCGCGAGCCAGTCCTCGCCTAAGTTGAAAACTACTCCGAGTGAGGGTGTCCCTTTCACTCGCGGGCTTAGCCGCGAGCCAGTCCTCACCTAAGTTATAAACTACTCCAAGTGAGAGCGTCCCACTCACTCGGGGGCTTTTCCATGAGCCTGCCCTCGCCTAAGTTAAAAACTACTTTGAGTGAGAGCGTCCCTCTCACTCGGGGGCTTAGCCGCGAGCCAGTCGTCGCCTATGTTAGAAACTCCTCCGAGTGAGACCGTCCCTCTCACTCGGGGGCTTAGCCACGAGCCAGTACTCGCCTAAGTTAAAACTACTCCGAGGGAGAGCGTCCCTCTCACTCGGAGGCTTAGCCATGACCCAGTCCTCCGTTAAGTTAAAAACTACTATGAGTGAGAGCATCCACCTCACTCTGGGGTTTAGGCGCCACCCAGTCCTCGCTTAAGTTAAAAACTCCTCCGAGTTAGAGCACCCCTCTCAATCGAGGGCTTAGCCGCGAGCCAGTTACCACCTAAGTTAATAACTCCTCCGAGTGAGAGTGTCCCTCTCACTCGGGGGCTTAGCCGCGAGCCAGTCCTCGCCTAAGTTAAAAACTACTCTGATTTAGAGCATCCCACTCACTCGGGACCTTCGCCCCGAGCTAGTCCTTGCCTAAGTTCAAAAACAACTCCGAATGAGAGCGTCCCTCTCACTCGGGGGGCTTAGCCGCGAGCGAGTCCTTGCTTAAGTTCAAAAACTACTCCGAGTGAGAGCGTCCCTCTCACTCGGGGGCTTAGCCGCGAGCCAGTCCTCCCCTAAGTTCAAAACTCCTCCGAGTGAGAGCGTTTGTCGCACTCGGGGGCATAGCCGCGAGCCACTCCTCGCATAAGTTAAAAACCACTCCGAGGGAGAGGGTCCCTCTCACTCGGAGGCTTAGCCGCGAGCCACTCCTAGCCTAAGTAAAAAACTACTCAGAGGAAGAGCGTCCATCTCACTCTAGGGCTTAGCCGCGAGCCAGTCCTCGCGTAAGTTAAAAACCCCTCCGAGTTAGAGCACCCCTCTCACTCGGGGGCCTAGCCGCGAGCCAGTCCGTGCCTAAGTTAAAAACTCCTCCGAGTGAGAGTGTCCCTCTCACTCGGGGGCTTAGCCGCGAGCCAGTCCTCGCCTCAATTAAAAACTACTCCTATTTAGAGCATCCCAATCACTCGAGGGCTTCGCCGTGAGCCAGTCCTCGCCTAAGTGAAAAACCCCTTTGAGTGAGAGCATCCCTCTCACTCGATGGCTTAGCGTGAGCCAGTCCTCGCCTAAGTTAAAAACTACTCTGAGTGAGGGCGTCCCTCTCACTCGGGGGCTTAACCGCGAGCCAGTCCTCGCCTGAGTTAAAAACTACTACGAGTGAGAGCGTCCTTCTCACTCGGGGGCTTAGCCACGAGCAAGCCCTCGTCTAAGTTCAAAACTACTCTGCGTGAGAGCGTCCCTCTCACTCAGGGGCTTAGCCGCAATCTAGTCCTTTCCTAAATTAAAAACTTCTCTGAGTGAGAGCCTCCCTCTCACTCGGGGGCTTAGCCGCGAGCCAGTCCTTGCCTAAGTTAAGAACTACTCTGATTTAGAGCATCCCACTCACTCGGGGGCTTCGCCGTGAGCCAGTCTTCGCCCAAGTTAAAAACTTCTCCGAGTTAGAGCACCCCTCTCATTCGGGTGCTTAGCCGCGAGCCAGTCCTCACCTAAGTTAAAAACTCCTCCAAGTGAGAGCATGCCTCTCACTCGGGCGCTTTGTTGCGAGCCAGTCCTCGTCTAAGTTAAAAACTACTCCGAGTGAGAGCGTCCCTCTCACTCAGGGTCTTAGCGCTTGAGCTAGTCCTCGCCTAAGTTAAAAACTACTCGGAGTTAGAGCGTCCCTCTCACTCAGAGGCTTAGTTGTGAGCCAGTCCTCGCCTAAGTTAAAAACTACTCCGAGTGAGAGCGTCCCTCTCACTCGGGGGCTTAGCCGCGAGCCAGTCCTCAG
>LR738712.1:287202322-287214892 GCA_902687465.1 Secale cereale
AGTCCTCGCCTAAGTTAAAAACTCCTCTGAGTGAGAGCATCCCTCTCACTAGGGGGCTTAGCCGCGAGCCAGTCCTCGCCTAAGTCTGAGTGAGGGAGTCCCTCTCACTCGGGGGCTTAACCGCGAGCCAGTCCTCACCTAAGTTAAAAACTTCTCCGAGTTAGAGCACCCCTCTCACTCGGGTGCTTAGCAGCGAGCCAGTCCTCGCCTAAGTTAAAAACTCCTCCAAGTGAGAGCATGCCTCTCACTCGGGGGCTTAGACGCGAGCTATTCCTCGCTTAAGTTAAAAACTACCCCGAGTGACGGCGTCCCTCTCACTTGGGGGCTTAGCCACAGGCCAGTCCTCGCCTAAGTTAAAAAGTACTACGATTTAGAGCATCCCACTCACTTGGGGGCTTAGCCGCGACCCGGTCCTCGCCTAAGTTAAAAAGTACTCTGAGTGAGAGCGTCCCTCTCAGCCAGGGGCTTAGCCGCGAGCCAGTACTCGCCTAAGTTAAAAACTACTCCGAATGAGATCGTCCCTCTCACTCGGGGGGCTTAGCCGCGAGCTAGTCCTTGCCTAAGTTCAAAAACTACTCTGAGTGAGAGCGTTCCTCTCACTCAGGGGCTTAGCCGCGAGCCAGTCCTCGCCTAAGTTAAAAACTACTCCGAGTGAGAGCGTCCCTCTCACTCGGGGGCTTAGCCGCGAGCCAGTCCTCGCCTAAGTAGAAAACTCCTCCGAGTGAGAGCGTCCCTCTCACTCGGGGGCTTAGCCGCAAGCCAGTCCTCGCAAAAGTTAAAAACTACTCCGATGTAGAGCATCCCACTCACTCGGGGGCTTCGCCGCGAGCCAGTCCTCGCCTATGTTGAAAACTCCTTCGAGTGAGAGCATCCCTCTCACTAGGGGGCTTAGCGCGAGCCAATCCTCGCCTAAGTTAAAAACTACTCCGAGTGAGGGAGTCCCTCTCACTCGGGGGCTTAACCGTGAACCAGTCCTCGCCAAAGTTAAAAACTTCTCCGAGTTAGAGCACCCCTCTCACTCGGGTGCTTAGCCGCGAGCCAGTCCTCGCCTAAGGTAAAAACTCCTCCAAGTGAGAACATGCCTCTCACTCGGGGGCTTAACCGCGTGCTAGTCCTCGCCTAAGTTAAAAACTACTCCGAGTGAGGGCGTCCATCTCACTTGGGGGCTTAGCCGCAAGCCAGTCCTCGCCTAAGTTAAAAACTACTCTAAGTGAGAGCGTCCCTCTCAATCGGAGGCTTAGCCGCGAGCCAGTCATCGCCTAAGTTAAAAAGTACTCCATTTAGAGCATCCTACTCACTCGAGGGCTTAGCCGCGACCCAGTCCTCGCCTAAGTTAAAAAATCCTCTGAGTGAGAGCATCCCTCTCAGTCAGGGGCTTAGCCGTGAGCCAGTCCTCGCCTAAGTTAAAAACTACTCCGAATCAGATCGTCCCTCTCACTCGGGGGGCTTAGCTGCGAGCTAGTCCTTGCCTAAGTTCAAAAACTACTTTGAGTGAGAGTGTTCCTCTCACCCAGGGGCTTAGCCGTGAGCCAGTCCTCGCCTAAGTGAGAGCGTACCTCTCACTCGAGGGCTTAGCCGAGAGCCAGTCCTCGCCTAAGTAAAAAACTCCTCTGAGTGAGAGCGTCCCTCTCACTCGGGGTGTTAGCAGCAAGCCAGTCCTCGCCTAAGTAAAAACTACTCCCAGGGAGAGCGTCCCTCTCACTCGAAGGCTTAGCCGCGAGCCATTCCTCGGCTAAGTTAGAAACTACTACGAGTGAGAGCGTCTGTCTCACTTGGGGGCTATGCCGCGAGCCAGTCCTCGCCTATGTTAAAAACTCCTCCGAGTTAGAGCACACCTGTCACTCGGAGTGTCACATCCCTAGTCACTGCATGCATTAGGACTAGCTAGAATGTGCATCATGTTTACTTTTTGCAGAAACTTGAAATTTGGATGACAGAAACCCCAGCACCCCTCTTCTAACAACTAGGGTTTAATAAAATCTTTTCCAATGTACCCAAAATTCCCTTCAAAAAGGTTCATCATTTTTGCCTTGGTCTTAGACCTCTGACAAAAATGGTGCACAATTTTCGAGGACATCCAAAGGTCTATGGATTAATTCATATTGTATTTGCATTTGGGCAATTAAATGCTATAAAATATTGTATGTGCCCAAATATTCATAAACTAAAATGTTCCATACTGTTCATATTATATAAGTGGGCATGACTAGTTTTATGATTTATAAAAATGCTCTAGCATTTTTATTAATTCAACAAAGTTGAAAAAGAAACAAAACAGAATGAAAAATAGAAAAAGGAGAGAGAGAGTGGGCACAACACACTTACCTGGACCAGCCAGCCCACCTGGCGGCCCGGCACTGTGGTGGCCCGAGCCAGCCAGCTGCTTCGGCAGCCAGGCAGGCAGGTGACGCTAGCGCACGGCCGCGCGCCACCACGGCAGCTTCTTGCCACCCGGCCGCGCCTCGCCGCGGGAACGGCCTGGACGACCTCCACGTCGCGCCTCGAAGCCGTTGGACGTGTCCACTCTCCCCCTGCCTCTCTCCCTCACCCTCCCCGTACCATGGCCGACGCAGCCGCAGCCGTCCTTCCGCCATAACCGCAGCCACCGAGCTCCTCTCGCCTCGCCGTCGTGTCCCAGAGCTCCGCCACCGTCTGCTCTATCTCCCCATCAAGCCACGCCTCGTCGGAAGCCCCAATGAGCCATCCCCGAGCACTTCTCCCCCGTTCGGTCGTCGAGATCGCCGGCGACCTCACCGTCGCATCAGCTCGTCCCCGACCTCGCCGTCAACTCCTACGCGATTGCCGTGAGCTTGGCTACCTCCCCATCCTCTCCGTTTCCCCCTCGAGCTCTGTAACGACCGCATGTAGCTCACCTTCACGCGCTGCCGCGGAGCTCGTCGCCGGCGAGGCTCCGACCACCCAATGGCCGCGCTACCTTGTCCATCAGCTTCACCGCACCCCTAGGAGCCTAGAGCACCTCCCCAGGAGCCTCTCGGTGCCTCCTAGCGGCTAGCCCAAGCTCACCCGAGCTCCCGCAGTCGCCAAGGTTGTCGTCGGCGTCTTTTCCGGTGACCCCGAGGCCAACCACCACCACCACTCGATGCGGCTCTTCACCCACATCACGTAGACGTGCTCCGCCGTCGATTTGGTCGCCGGAGCACGAATCCCGCACCGCACCGCCGCGTCTGGCCTCGCCGGCGGCTAAACGCCGGACAGTTTGACCCCGTTTGACCACGGGTGGGACATGTTGAACCCGTGGAGTCAATGACACATGGGCCCAGGCAGCTAATTTAATTAGGATTAGCAGTTTATTTAATTAGTTAAGATAATGACACTGACACGCGGGACCCAGCAGTCAGGTTTGACCTGGACCAGGTCTGTTGACCTGCTGACGTCAGCATGATGTCATGCTGACGCAGTAAATGCTTTTCTGGGATTATTTGATTTAAAACAATTTAGAAAATTCCAAAAAATGCTTTAAACTTCAAAAAAGTCATATAAATTCAACAGTAGCTCAGATGGAAAAGATTTATATATGAAAATTGATCGGAAAAATCCAATCTTTCCAATGGCCCTTCTTTCATGCATGTTTGAGCAAGTTAACCTTGCTCTTCACCTCAAAACGTGATAATGCACTTTAATAAATAATAGTTTGGGTATAAATTTAAATCTTTGATTCAAATGGGCTCAATCCTTTCTGTTTATAGTTGCATTAGCCCAAAACACATTAATCTTGCCATGTCATGAGCATGCATCATATTGTTGCATTTGTTTGTATATTGATTGTATCGTCGGTGTTCTCCGTGGTAGGTCCTGCTACCGAGGATACATCTGCGTATCCAACTGAAGAGCAGTATCCGACAACCAATCTGTCAGGCAAGCAACCCATTGATCATTTCGATACAAACCCATCTTCTCGCTCCTGCTCTCTATTACTGCATTAAGGTAACAGTGTGTGAACTGCTACTTGCTGCGGTAGTTGAACCCTATTCCTTTGCATGACCTGTCATTGCCACAGTAAATAGTTGAAACCCACTAGCATGTGTAGGAGTTGATTGAGCCATGTGATGTGTGTTCCACCATGCTATTTGTTTATGTTGCCTGCTATGCTTAGAGTTGTGTCAGGTCTGGTTCATCTGGGTGATGGATCAGAGTGAAATGATCATGCTCGATAAAGAGAGGGAAGTGTGGAACATGTTTGGTAAAGGTATCGATGCAAGGCCATGAAGGAGTACATGGTGGGTTGTTTCATTGGAACCATCCATTGGACTTGAGATCTGTATGTGTGGTTCAAGGTTCAGCTACTACCATGCATTGGGCCCGAAACCAATGGACACTCTCGGCTTATTAGCTGCCCTTGTCCCCTGTCCAGGAGTTGCAACTAGTTTCTGGTGGTTGTAGTATACTGCTGGTCGTGCACAGCGCTGACCCTCTGGGTGGGTTGTGATGCGGCAGGTACGTGGCCGGGTGTACCGATCGCCCGTTTGGTGACTCGGGAACCCTGTACACATCGTTTGGGGCCGTGAGCGACACCCCGGCCGGATCTCCCCACTGATGGCACACAAATAGGCGATAAACCTGTACTAGGGACTTGTGTGGTTAGTCAGGTCGTGGCCGACACCCTCGCTGGTCTTCCGCTTGAAGGTTGCCGAGTACATGTCGAGTAAACGGCGATAAGTGGTGGAAGTGTGTGTGAAGAAGTACACCCCTGCAGGGTTATCAATCTATTCGAATAGCCGTTGTTCGCAGTACGGACCACTTGGTTGCTTATACAGTTCATAGACAAGTTGATGGATACTACTAAAAGCCTCAAGACAAGTGTGAGTGTCGTGGATGGCCCTTCCGTAGGATGACGGAAGATGATCCACGATGGTGTATTGTTGTGGTGAGTAGAGGACTCGTGTACGTAGTCTTATCTTGCAATCCGCTGAGAGTTGTAGTATAGGTTAGCCAAGAGTCAAAGCTGGCTTGCTGCAATGAACTCCACTACCCTTGTTGATAATGATGCATATATGATAGGTTCTGATGTAAGTCTTGCTGAGTACCTTTGTACTCAAGTTTGCTTAATAACTATTGCAGAGGAGAACCCTGCCCCTTCTGATGGGTTTTACATAGATGTTGACGTCGACGAGTAGCTTGCTACCCAGACGGAGATCTTGAGCTTGTGAAGGGCCTTGTAGATAGTCAGGCTACAACAAGCCTATTTTATTTCCAAGTTGTCTGTACTCAGACATGTTAGCTTCTGCTTGTGCTTGTATGCTTGTATGACTTGAGTGTTGGGTCATGTGACCCCTATCTGTATGGATATGTTATGTATGGCTCTTCGGAGCCTCTTAAATAAAGTACTTTGAGTCATAGAGTTCTGCTGTGATGCAATGTTGTATTTGCACATATTGAGCATATTGTGTGTATGTTTGAAATGCTTGGTATGTGTGGGATCCGACACCTAGTTGTTTACCTTTGGTAGCCTATCTTACAGGGAAATGCCTCCTAGTGCTTCCACTGAGCCTTGGTAGCTTGCTACTGCTCCGGAACACGTAGGCTGGCCGGCATGTGTCCTTCGTTCCTGTGTCTGTCCCTTAGGGGAAATGTCACACGTTGTTCCTTTAAGTCCATGTAGCTTGCTACAACTTGGGTTCATACGTTGATGACCGACACGTTCGTTGCTGGGTCATGGATGCCTGTCTCTGTAATTTAGTGCCACTTTTGGTTTATAACTAGCCATGTCGGCCCGGGTTCTCTGTCATATGGATACTAGCGACACTATCATATACGTCTGCCAAAATGCGCAGACGGTCCTGGGCCAGGTAAGGTGGCACCCGTGGGGATACCGTGCGTGAGGCCGCAAAGTGATATGATGTGTTACAAGCTAGATCGATGTGACTTAGGATCGAGGTCCTGACAGCGTTGGGATCAGAGCCGGACTGCTTGTAGGTTTCTCAAGACAAACTGCTCGATGTTGAGTCTAGAAAATTCTTAGTTATATGTAGGGGAATTGATTGTGGAAGGGAACATAAGGCTCTTTTTACTTCTTTACCTTATGCCCTTATGATCTGAGTCAACCTATTCTTTCTACGGGGGTTTAGGACTAGGCCTCTCATCTTTACTAGGTTCACGTGTTACTAATTCGTAGACTCTTATGAATGTTGGTTTCAAGCCTCAGTTCAGTTTCTACCCTTCTAGTATGATGATTAGTTGGACCCGGAACCTTGGTGTGATGTTGTTGAGTGGCTATGATATCATTTGTATGATGTCTCAAAATCTTTTTTGAGCATTTACAGTTGTTATGCTGCCCAATTTTTTCCAGAAATTCTAATGCCTTTGCATTATTGCGTGTTTCAGATTACTGATCGCACACCTCACAAGGTGGTCCGTTTGACTCGGTGCATTAATGTGCCAGGTGACACGGCCATGCTAGTCCGTGTGTTGACTGAGACCGGCAACCTTTGGTATCCTGAGTACATTGTGGAGGAACAGTACTAGGATTTCAACCAGAGTCAGTATTTCTGCATAGTCCGGATATACCCTTCGTATCCCGGAGCTACCGACCCCATCCATTGGTCTTATGGAATCGGGGTTACCATTGAGATGGCAGTGCAGGATGCCGCTTACTCGATGATGACCATCATCCGGGCTAGGCATGCCCTGCTGCTGAACACTAAGTTCTGCTACATTCCAGCCTCACTTCCTGGAGAGGAAGGCTACTACACTGGTCTGTATACTGATGCTGCTCATGAGGAGCCACTGCTTCAGACTACTACTCAGATGCTGGAGGATAGGGACCGTGAGGTCCATGCCCTCCGGATGGAGCTTTATAACACTCGAGCCGCCCACTAGACTACTTTGACACGGCTTGCACCTGGCGTGCACGCCGGATATCTGGATATGCGGGATTTGTACCCCGTACGGACTCATCTACCCAATCGTATGGATTGGCATGACATTGGGGGTATTACACCTCCACGTGGGCGTCGGTTACCACCAGCAGCGGGACGGAGACCGCATCCATGTCCCTACGGTCCACAGCATTTGAGTGCTCGAGAGTTTCCAGATCCACATGTTCCACTTCCAGGCTACGGTGGTAATCTTTATGAAGATTAATACGGAAATGTCTGAGCCAGACCATGGCAGTAGTAGTATTGTAGTAGTTGTATTTCCACAGTCCTGCGCGTCTTGTGGAGTATGACTTAGTGTGTACTGAGTTTCAGAGGTGTAGATAAATAATGTATAGGAGCTTGGAGTGCCTCTGATGAGATGTATCGTCTTTCACCGCAGTTGTACTTTAGCCTTGGCTTGTACTAAACTATGTATGGTGTGTATGACCACTGGTGTATATATGGCAGTTTCTATATTACCATGTCGTACAGATGAACATCTCTGCATTTCGTGTCATCCAGTACATTCTGCACTCCTATGTCAAAGTTTTGCCATCCTTGTCTAAACCGTTGTTTTGTTTTCCTAGGATGATCAACACTCACAGCACTCCTGCTGCTTAGGAGCAGGGTGAGGCCAGTGGGGCTAGAGATGAGAATCTGCCCCAACCACCCTCCTTGGCTGATGTTATGCTCGAAGCAGAAAGGAACAAGAGAGAGACCAATCGTCTGCTGGAACGCATAGAGCAGCACACTGCCTTTCGCCAGAGGAATGACGTGGTGTCAATTAATGACTTTATCAAGATGTGCCCACCGAAGTTCCATCATTCCGCTGAACCTCTGGATGCGGATGAATGGCTTCGCAGTATCACCCATAAGCTACACTCTACCTGTGTGGCCGAAGCTGACAAGGTTACTTACGCCGCCTACCATCTTGAGGGCCCTGCTAGTCTCTGGTGGGAAAACTTTGAAGCTATGTGTCCTTGTGGCCAAATCACTACTTGGGCAGAGCTCAGTGAGACATTCCGTGAACATCACATTCCAGAAGGTCTCATGGATCGCAAGCGGGAGGAATTCTGCAATTTCACCCAGGGCCGGCTAACCGTGGATGGCTATAGTTGCGAGTTTGGCAACTTGGCCCGCTATGCTCCCGAGGAAGTATCCACCGATGCCAAGAAGCATGCGAGGTTCCGCAAGGGACTCAGCCCTGAACTTCGCCGAGATCTACGTCTGCACGAGTGCACCTTCTTGCAGAAGTTGGTGGACAAAGCCATCAGTGCTGAGACAGGCCAGACTGATTTCAAAGCCACACGCAAGCATCCTCGTGACTTTGGTTCATTATCCGTCTCTGGCCCTCACAAGCGCCGTGTGTGGGTCCCTAACACTGCTCTGCCACCCAAGTTCACTCCGAGGCCATCCTATGAGGCGCCTCGCCCAATCCAACAGTATGCACCTGCCAAGACTTATGGATGACCACCTGCCAACTCCGCTCCACGCACTGGCACTATGATATGCTTCAAGTGTGGAGAACCAGGGCACTACATGCGTGAGTGTCCTCAGAACTAGCCAGGAAGGTCTGTTGGCAGTGGTAAGCCAACAGGCAAGGTGAACTATGTCAAGCCAATCCCCACTGCACGTGGTCATATCAACTATGTCTCTGCCGAGGAAGCTTATGAGGATCCTAACGCTGTCCTTGGTACGCTTCTTGTTAACTGCCATCCGGCATCTGTTCTTTTGGTACTGGAGCATCTCATTCGTTCATATCTGAGAGCTATGCTCGAATGCACAATATGACTTTTTGTGACATGCCCACCACCATGGAAATTCAAACTCCTGGCTCTAGATGGCAAACCTCTAGGGTAAGCCATGGAAATGAAATTCTTGTCGATAGACTTGTTTTCCTTGCATCACTAATAGCTCTCAAGTCCTCGGACATAAACATCATCTTGGGTATGGACTAGATGACATCTCATTACGCCAAGATTGATTGCTACACTAGGACTGTTCAACTTAAACACCCATCCCGCAAGACAGTCAATGTTTTGGCCCGAATGGCTGAGCGTCAGCTCTACTCTCTTAATGCCAGCCCTCTACCAGAACTCGAAGATATCCCGGTAGTCCGTGACTTTCCGGATGTTTTTCCAAAAGAACTTCGAGGTGTTCCACCTGACAGAGATCTCGAGTTCGTGATAGATCTTGTTCCAGGTACTGTCCCAATCTCTAGGAGACCCTATCAGATGGCACCCCTAGAACTAGCTGAGCTTAAGAAACAACTCGATGAGTCCTTGAAAAAGGGTTTCATCCGTCCTAGTTCTTCTCCTTGGGCTTGTCCCGTCCTCTTCGTCAAGAAGAAGGATGGAACGGAACGGATGGTTGTAGATTATCGACCTGTCAATCTGGTCACCATAAAGAACAACTATCCGCTCCCCAGGATCAACGACCAATATGACCAGCTCACTGGATCCTCAGTCTTTTCCAAAATGGATTTGAGGTTGGGCTACCTTCAAATCAAAATCAAGAACGAGGAAATTCCCAAGACGGCCTTTGTTACTCATTATGGCCAATACGAGTACACCATTATGTCCTTCAGGTTAACCAATGCCCCAACCACTTTCTCCCGACTAATGAATTCTATATTCATGGAGTACTTGGATGAATTCGTCGTGGTATACCTCGATGATATACTCATTTACTCCAAGAACAAGGAAGATCATGCCGAGCATCTAAGGCTGGTATTGACGAAACTCCGAGAGCACCGCCTTTATGCCAAATTCTCCAATTGTGAATTATGGTTGCCAGAAGTGACCTATCTGGGTCATGTAATCTCTAGTAAGGGTATTGCCATCAATCCCGAGCGAGTTCTGGCCATCCTTGATTGGACTCCACATGAATCGGTCAAGCAAGTTAGGAGTTTCCTTGGCTTAGCGAGCTATTGCCGACGCTTCGTCGAGAATTTCTTGAAGGTTACTAAACCTCTAACTGAACTCCTCAAGAAAGATAAAAAGTTCGAGTGGACCCCATAGTGCGAGTCCAGCTTTCAGGAACTGAAAAGACGCCTGACATCTGCTCTCGTACTGGTACCACCAGACTTTTCCAAGGAATTTATTATCTATTGCGATGCCTCGCGACAAGGACTGGGTTGCATACTCATGCAAGATCATCAAGTGATTGCCTACGCATCTCGACAGTTGCGTCCGCATGAGGATAACTATCCTACACATTATCTAGAGCTTGCAGCTGTAGTCCACGCACTCAAAACATGGCGACATTACCTTCTTGGTAATCGCTGTGAAATCTTAACTGATCACCAAAGTCTGAAATACATTTTCACCCAACCGGATTTGAATCTCTGGCAAAGACGTTGGGTTGAGTTGCTCACAGATTACGACTTAGGAATCACTTACACACCTGGGAAGGCCAATGTCATGGCTGACGCACTAAGTCGTAAGTCTTATTGTAGCAACCTGATGTTACAACAAGAGCAACCACTTCTCCACGAGGAATTTCGTAAGCTTAACCTTCACATTGTTCCTCGAGGATTCCTTTCCACCTTGGTAGCGAAACCTACCCTTACAGATCAGGTCATCAAAGCACAGAAGGTTGATCCGGGAATCTCCCGTATCAGGAGGAACATCAAGAAAGGAGTCGCGGGATGTTTCTCAATTGATGATCAAGGTGTTGTATTCATTGGAAACCGCTTAGTGGTTCCTAAGGTATGAAACCTGAGATGGTTGATCCTTAAGGAGGCTCATGAATCTCCTCTCACGATTCATCCCGGTAGTACTAAAATCTATCAGGACCTACGCTAGAGGTTCTGGTGGACTAGGATGAAGAGAGAAATCGCTCAGTTCATTGCTAACTGCGAATTTTGTCGTCACGTTAAAGCAGAGCATCAACTGCCCGTTGGCATCCTTCAACCTTTAGTTATTCCTGAATGGAAATGGGACAAGATCAGTATGTACTTCATTACCGGGTTTCCCAGGACCAGGAAAGGGAATAATGCTATCTTCATCGTTATCGACTGCCTCTCCAAAGTAGCCCATTTCCTGCCTGTTCGAGAGAGTATAACTGCTAGCTAGCTAGCAGACTTGTATATCTCTCGGATAGTATCTCTTCATGGTGTTCCATTGGAGATTAACTCAGACCGTGGAAGTCTATTCACCTCTCGATTTTTGGAAAGTTTCCAAAATGCTATGGGGACTCATCTCTCTTTTAGCACCGCCTTTCATCCTCAGTCAAGTGGTCAAGTAGAACGAGTCAATCAAATTCTGGAAGATATGCTTCGAGCCTCAATCATCTCTTTCGGTAAGGATTGGGAGAAGTGTCTTCCATTCGCCGAATTCGCTTATAACAATAGTTATCAAGCCAGCTTGGGCAAGGCTCCCTTCGAAGTTCTGTATGGATGAAGGTGTCGAACGCCTATTAACTGGTCAGAAACCGGAGAAAGACAATTCTTTGGTCCGGATATGATCTAGGAAGCAGAAGAGCAAGTTCACATCGTTCGTGAGAAATTGAAAACAGCCCAATCTCGCGAGAAGAGCCAATATGATAGTCATCATAAGGCTGTGACATTTCAAGTCGGCGATAAGGCTTACCTTCGGGTTACTCCTCTTAAGGGAACCCATCGCTTCGGTATCAAAGGCAAATTGGCTCCTCGTTACATCGGTCCTTTTTGCATTCTTGCCAAACGAGGAGAAGTTGCCTACCAACTGGAACTACCTCCACATCTTTCCAGAGTCCATGATGTCTTCCACGTCTCTCAACTCAGGCGTTGCTTCTCGGATCCTATCCGCGGAGTGGATGACGAAACGCTTGATCTCTAGGACAATCTCACATATCGAGAATACCCCGTTCGTATTCTTGATCAAACCGAGCGTACCACTCGACGTCATAATATCAAGTTTCTCAAGGTTCAATGGTCACATCATTCCGAGAATAAAGCTACTTGGGAAAGGGAGGATCGTCTTCGACTTTAGTACCCCACCCTTTTTCCGGAGGAACCCGAATCTCGGGACGAGATTCTTTTGAGTGGGGGTGAGTTGTCACATCCCTAGTCAATGCATGCATTAGGACTAGCTAGAGTGTGCATCATGTTTACTTTTTACATAAAATTGAAATGGGGATGACAGAAACCCCAGCACCCCTC
Organism: Secale cereale; assembly: GCA_902687465.1. Classification (NCBI taxonomy): domain Eukaryota; kingdom Viridiplantae; phylum Streptophyta; class Magnoliopsida; order Poales; family Poaceae; genus Secale; species Secale cereale. The sequence goes on from LR738712.1 coordinate 287,214,341, forward strand.
TTCTAACAACTAGGGTTTAATAAAATCTTTTCCAATGTACCCAAAATACCCTTCAAAAATGTTCATCATCTTTTCCTTTGTCTTAAACCTCTGACAAAAATGGTGCACAATTTTCTAGGACATCCAATGGTCTCTGGATTAATTCATATTGTATTTTCATTTGGGAAATTAAATGCTATAAAATATTTTAGGTGCCCAAATGTTCATAAACTAAAATGTTCCATGCTGTTCATATTATATACAGTGTGCATGACTAGTTTTATGATTTATAAAGTGCTCTAGCATTTTTATTAATTCAAGAAAGTTGAAAAAGAAACAAAATAGTAAGAAAAATAGAAAAAGGAGAGAGAGAGGGCATAGCCCACTTACCTAGACCAGCCGGCCCACCTGGCGGCCCAACACTGTGCTGGCCCGAGCCAGCCAGCTGCTTCGGCAGCCAGGCAGGCAGGTGACGCCGGCGCACGACCGCGCGCCACCGCGGCAGCTGCTTGCCGCCTAGACGACCTCCACGTCACGCCTCGAAGCCGCTGGACGTGTCCACTCTCCCCCCCC
>LR738712.1:287215026-287238893 GCA_902687465.1 Secale cereale
CCCCCCGCCTCTCTCCCTCGCCCTCCCCGCGCCATGGCCGACGCAGCCGCCGCCGTCCTGCCGCCATAACCGCAGCCACCGAGCTCCTCTCGCCTCGCCATCGTGTCTCCCAGCTCCGCCACCGTCTGCTACGTCTCCCTGTCAAGCCACGCCTCGCTGGAAGCCCCAAAGCGCCGTCCCCGATCAGTTCTCCCCCGTTCAGTCGTCGAGATCGCCGACGACCTCACCGTCGCAATAGTTCGTCCCCGACCTCGCCGTCAACTCCTACGCGACCGTCGTGAGCTTGTCTACCTTCCCATCCTCTCAGTTTCCCCCCTCGAGCTCTGTAACGACCGCACGTAGCTCACCTGCACACGCCAGTGCGGGGCTCGTCGCCGACGAGGCTCCCACCACCCAATGGCAGCGCCATCCTGTCCATCAGCTTTACCGCACCCCTAGGAGCCTAGAGCACCTCCCCACGAGCCTCGCCGTGTCTCCTAGCGACTAGCCCATGCTCACCCGAGTTCCGGCAGCCGCCAAGGTCGTCGCCGGTGTCTTTTCCGGCGACCTCGAGGCCAACCACCACCACCACTCGATGCGGCTCTTCCCCCGCATCACGTAGACGTGCTCCGCCTGCGATTTGGTCGCCGGAGCACGAATCCCGCACCGCACCGCCGCGTCTGGCCTCGCCGGTGGCTAAACCCCGGTCAGTTTGACCCCGTTTGACCACGGGTGGGCCCAGGTTGACCCCTTGGAGTCAATGATAGGTGGGCCCATGCGGCTAATTTAATTAGGATTAGTAGTTTATTTCATTAGTTAAGCTAATGACACTAACACGCGGGACCCACCAGTCAGGTTTGACCTAGACCAGGTCTGTTGACCTGCTCACGTCAGCATGATGTCATGCTGACGCAGTAAATGCTTTTCTTGGATTATTTGATTTAAAACAATTCAGAAAATTCCAGAAAATGCTTTAAACTTCAAAAAATCATATAAATTCAACAGTAGCTCAGATGGAAAAGATTTATATATGAAAATTGATTAGAAAAATCCAATCTTTCCAATGGCACTGTTTTCATGCCTGTTTGAGCAATTTAACCTTGCTGTTCACATAAAAACATGATAATGCACTTTAATAAATAATAGTTTGGGTATAAATTTGAATCTTTGATTCAAATGGGCTCAAACCTTTCTGTTTATAGTTGCATTAGCCCAAAACACATTCATCTTGCCATGTGATGAGCATGCATCATATTGTTGCATTTGTTGGTATATTGATTGTATCGTCGGTGTTCTCCATGGTAGGTCCTGCTCCCGAGGATACATCTGTGTATCCAACTGAAGAGCAGTACCCAACAACCAATCTGTCAGGCAAGCAACCCATTGATCATTCCGACACAAACCCATCTTCTCGATCCTGCTCTCTTTTACTGCATTAAGGCAACATCGTGTGAACTGCTACTTGCTGCGGTAGTTGAACCCTATTCCTTTGCATGACCTGTCATTGCCACAGTAAATAGTTGAAACCCACTAGCATGTGTAGGAGTTGATTGAGCCATGTGATGTGTGTTCCACCATGCTATTTGTTTATGTTGCCTGCTATGCTTAGAGTTGTGTCAGGTCTGGTTCATCTGGGTGATGGATCAGAGTGAAATGATCATGCTCGATAAAGAGAGGGAAGTGTGGAACATGTTTGGTAAAGGTATCGATGAAAGGCCATGTAGGAGTACATGGTGGGTTGTTTCAATGGAACCATCCATAGGACCTCAGATCTGAATGTGTGGTGACCCCGACTAAGGCTTCCTACAGTCAGGATGGCTCTGATACCAGCTCTGTGGGGACCCCGACTTAGAAGTCGAGATCACCGAATGCACGTGTACAGTGATCCCAGAGATCAATGCTCACTGAACACACAGAAGCTGAAATAACAAGAGTCTTACATCCATACAAATAGTCTTACACGAATTAAGGCCATTATGGCCAAGTCTTACATAGATAGAGCCTCACGGGCTGAATGGGAAATAACACAAGTAGCGGAAGTCTTCGATAAATGGGTAGAACCCATGCCATCTGCCTTAACCCTACATGCATTCTGACTGGGATAGGGTCCTAGTTCGCATGGTCGTCTCCAAAGGACTCTTCCTCATAATCCTGTTCTTCCATGCCTGGCCAATTAAATAACCAGTGGCAAGCCAATGAGTACTTTGAATGTACTCGCAAGCAACCCATGATGTGGCTCAAGTAACAATGCAATTGAATAATAATGAACAATCTAGCAGGAGGCTAGAACAATATGCTATCATCAAGTTATGCATCAATAACTTCGCGTAACCTCGAGAACAGGTTACCGACATCAACATGAATATGATTCATCTCATTGAGTCAAGTCACCATCTTGACTCATCACACACATACCAATACTGATGAAGTAAAATTCTGGACATAGTTTAAGTAGCACCACCCAACTGTCCATGACCGTGGACACGGCTATTCGAATAGTTTTACACTCTGCAGAGGTTGCGCACTTTACCCACAAGATCCGGGGAACTTCCGTGTCATCCACGACCCGCGGTACCTCAAGTACCCGGGGTAAGCACCCGGTCATTACCTTTCCTTAGACGACACTAACATAGAGTCCACTCGTTGGCACACGGCCCTCGGGTACAAACAATAGATCATGGGACTTGCCCAAATTTAAATGTTCAGGCGTGCCCGAAGGGACCAATGGTGTGTCCGGTGCCCTGTAAAACAGTCATGGCCGTCTATCCAAGCACGACCCCGTCCCGGGAAAGACCTCAAGTCTTCCCGTCACTAGTAATGCGGGCACCATGCTAGTATCGACCTAAGTAATCAATAAAGCCCCGTCCCTTAAGGGGTAGTGTGGTTGCACATGTTTGGTTGGGACGGTAGTCACACATAAATCTAATCCATCATTCCACCATGCACATGATATTACCAGCACATCACTTCTTCCTCAAGTGATGACCTAACACTTCATCACCCTCGGGCATTAGGGGCACCCGATGGGTTCATACAAAGTTTTCAACTACGGGGGTTCATCTCACACATGCATCATTTAGCATCATGTCCAACATGTCATCTAGCACATAGCAAGATCAACATTAAAGCATGCATCATGTGGTGGTTCATCTAGGTTATCATCGTAACCCTAATCATCATGCATCGGAAACAAACGGGTTCCGGAGAACAAGTGTATCATGGTCAAAGGGTTGCTTGCCTGGGTTGGCTTGGTCTTCAAAGTCTTCAAGTCCTTCTCCTTCTTCTTCCACGACAACTTCGTCAAATACGGGATCTATACGTCGCATAATAATAACGGAAAAATAAGAATACAAATAAAACAGAAAAACCAAAGTGCTCAGAAAAATGTCAACTCATTTTTGTAAAATACTAGAGGGTTTTCTAAGATGGGAAAAAATCTTAGTTGGAGTTTTGGAGTTACAGAATAGGATATATTGATTTTCGAACAGGAGTTATACTGCTCAAATTTGAATTTAAATTTGAACAGTACAGAAAAGTTTCATGGATTTGGATGAAAGTGGTACCATTAAATAGGTTGGAATATTACAAGATTTTTGGAGTTGGAAATAATTAATTTTGACCAATATTCTTTTCTGCATAAATGTTTAAAACATTAACAGAAAAGAAAAAGAAAAAAAGGGTCCTGTGCACTGGGCCAGAAGAGGCCACAGTGCACGGCCCAGACGGCTCGGCCTGGCCGCACGGAGCCAGCGCGCGCGCACGTCAGGTTTCAAACCTGACGGGCGGGGCCCGTGGGTCAGCGGCACAGAGGAGGGGAGAGAGGTGGGGGGATGACAGGCGGGGCCCGCCTGTCATCTCTAACCCCGTGGTCACGGCGACGGCGAGCTCACCGGCGACGACTCCGGCCACGGCAACGGCAACGGAGGCCAGGGACGGACTCAGTGGCGTGTTGCGGTTGCAGTGGTGGTAGCGCGGCACGGCGGGGAGCCCTGGTTCACCGGCGGCGAGGTGCGACGGCGGAGGCTCGTCGGAGGGGAGTTGCTGCGGCCGTTTCCGACTCGAGATCGCCGGCGGCCCGACGCGGCGGAGCTCCGGTCGATCCCGAGCACTGGGGCGCTCCGGGGTCGAACTGAGGGTGCAGGAGGGATCAGTGGAGAGGTGTGAGGCTTGTGGTGGAGTTGGAGAAGCTCGGGGAGGCCTATATATAGGGGTTCGACGAGGACCCGAGGTCCAGTGCGCCGGCGAGCTCCAGCTCGTCGCTACAGCGCACGGGAGGCTACGGGGATGAGTCTGGGGAGTTCCTGGACGAGCCCTACGCCCAGCTGAGGTAAGAGGAGGAGCGGGGGAGCGACAGAGAGGAGTGCGCGTGCGAGGCAGAGGAGTGGCTGCTGCGGGCGGCCGGTGCGCGTGCGGCGACGCTCACTGGAGGGCGCAGGAGGAGGGGGGACAGCGCCGGGGACGTTGCGGACGTCGAGGCGCCTCGACTGGCGTGAGGGGGAGGCTCGAGGTGGTCGGGGGAGGCTGGTTGGCCCGAGCCAGCGTGCGGGAGCACTGTTCACGCGCTCCAGAGCGCGCGTGTGACCGACATCGACGCGCTCTCGCTGGTTTGGTCCGTTCCAGCGTGCCCAACAGTGTCTAGTGCATAGAGGGAGGACTAAAGAAATGCCATGAGGCCTTGAATGCTCTGGGGTGCAGAGAGAGAGAGAGAGAGTGTTGGTAAAAATGGTGAAAGTTGGCTGTACAGCAAGGTAAAGCTGGGGTTTCACCCCTTAATCATGGAGCTGGGGTGCTGGGGGAGTTACTGGGGTTTGCTGGTAACCCAATGAGTCTGTGGTAAGAAGTTGAGGCCATGGAGAAAAGTGAAAGTGGTAAAAATGGGGGTTTTAGAATTTCTGCAGAAGGTGTTTGATCATGGTTTGATCAAGCCAATGAAGTCCACTTGACATGGCACTTGACAGGGTTGAAATACATGAGAAAATAGGGTGCTTCACCAAATTTGGGCCCATTTGAAGAAACTAGCCAATGTAACTTTGGTGAACCCTAGAAATCAACAGAAACAGTTTCACCTTGATTGGGTCAAGCTAATCATCTCCCCTTGATGCACCACTTGGTGTGGAATCCTTATTTGGGGTATTGATCATGCTCACAAAGTATGAGGCTCCAGATAAAAAGTTGGTAATGTAAAGTTGTTCAAATTTGCATTTGAACAGAAAGGGTTTTGAGGTGATCTGATCAAGTTGCTCTATTCCCAACCTTGTGCCATTTGGTCTAGGTGCCTTATTAGGCCATTCTAGCATGTGCACCAAGTTTGAGAGCATTTGGACAAGTTTGGCAATGTAAAGTTGCTCAAACTTCAAATATGGACAGAATGGTTATGAAGGGGTTTGAGGAGGTTTTCTTGCTTCCCAAGGCATGGGACTTGGCAAGATCATCAAATATGTCATATATGACATGATAGAATTTCCCTGGAATTATTGGAGAAAATTTCCTTTGTAAATATTTCAAAAGCTTGAAATATCCAGAAAGGGTTTTAGAGGGTTTAGCCCATTATTTTGAACATGACCAAGTGTTGAAACTCTTATATATGGACAATATATGTCCTCTGAGTCTCTCTGAATTTTGGCAAATATTTTTTTGAAATAGTTAAATAATTTTCTCCTATTAAAGACCATTTCTGGCCTTAAGAAAAAGCTTTTAAATAAAATAGAAAAATAACTTTTAAAATTATACCTTTGTGGTTTCTGGGAGTCCTATGACTACTAGGTCCGAAATAAACCTTTTGAAATAATTTTCTCACCCTAAATCAAGTACTTGCAGTGCAAATCTCAATTCAGGGGTTTTTGGAAAACTAATTTATAAAAATACTTTTTTGGCCAAATTAATTTTGTAAGAAAATACTATACTGCTATATATCACTTGGCATGATCGTTGGGCAGAAGTTTTGGATAAGGAGATGAAATCTACAAGAGATCATAGTTGACTTTAAAGAGCACATGAAAAAGCAAATGAAGAAAACTCAATACCAAATAAAAGCCAAATGATGCTAAAAAATTTTGCTGGTCCAAATTTTCATGCTTCAAAGTTACAAATAACATGTTACAAAATGCAGGGTGTGACATGGTGGTCGTGCACAGCGCTGACCCTCGGGGTGGACTGTGATGCGGCAGGTACGTGGCCGGGTGTACCGATCGCCCGTTTGGTGACTCGAGAACCCTGTACACATCGTTTGGGGCCGTGAGCGACACCCCAGTCGGATCTCCCCATGGATGGAACCCAAATAGGCGATAAACCGGGACTAGAGACTTGTGTGGTTACTCAGGTCGTGGCCGACACCCTCGTTGGGCTTCCGCTTGAAGGTTGCCAAGTACATGTCGATTAAACGGCGATAAGTGGTGGAAGCGTGTGTGAAGAAGTACACCCCTGCAGGGTTATCAATCTATTCGAATAGCCGTTGTTCGCGGTACGAACCACTTGGTTGTTTATACAGTTCATAGACAAGTTGATGGATCCTACTAAAATCCTCAAAACAAGTGTGAGTGCCGTGGATGGCCCTTCCGTAGGATGACGGAAGAGGATCCACCGTTGTGTATTGTTGTGGTGAGTAGAGGACTCGCGTACGTAGTCTTATCTTGCAATCTGCTGAGAGTTGTAGTATAGGTTAGCCAAGAGTCAAAGCTGGCTTGCTGCAATGAACTCCACTACCCTTGTTGATAATGATGCATATATGATAGGTTCTGATGTAAGTCTTGCAGAGTACCTTTTACTCATGTTTGCTTAATAACTGTTGCAGAGGAGAACCCTGCCCCTTCTGATGGGTTTTACATAGACGTTGACGTCGATGAGTATCTTGCTACTCAGACAGAGATCCTGATCTTGTGAAGGGCCTTGTAGATACTCAGGCTACACCTAACCTGTTTTATTTCCAAGTTGTCTGTACTCAGACATGTTAGCTTCCGCTTGTGCTTGTATGCTTGTATGACTTGAGTGTTGGGTCATGTGACCCCTATCTGTATGGATATGCTATGTATGGCTCTTCAGAGCCTCTTAAATAAAGTACTTTGAGTCATAGAGTTCTGCTGTGATGCAATGTTGTATTTGCACATATTGAGCATATTGTGTGTATGTTTGAAATGCTTGGTATGTGTGGGATCCGATACCTAGTTGTTTACCTTTGGTAGCCTATCTTACAAGGAAATGCCTCCTAGTGCTTCCACTGAGCCTTGGTAGCTTGCTACTTCTCCGGAACACGTAGGCTAGCCGGCATGTGTCCTTCTTCGTTCATGTGTCTGTCCCTTAGGGGAAATGTCACGCGTTGTTCCTTTAAGTCCATGTAGCTTGCTACGACTTGGGTTCACATGTTGATGACTGACACGTTCGTTGCTGTGTCATGGATGCCTGTCTCTGTAATTTAGTGCCACTTTTGGTTTATAACTAGCCATGTCGGCCCGGGTTCTCTGTCATATGGATGCTAGCGACACTATAATATACGTGTGCCAAAATGCACAAACGGTCCCGGGCCAGGTAAGGTGGCACCCGTGGGGATACCGTGCATGAGGCCGCAAAGTGATATGATGTGTTACAAGCTAGATCGGTGTGACTTAGGATCGGGGTCCTGACACGGAGGCTTAGCCGTGAGCCTGTCCTCGGCTAATTTAGAAACTACTCCGAGTGAGAGTGTTCATTTCACTCGGGGTCTTAGCCGTGAGCCAGTCATCGCCTAAGTTTAAAACTCCTCCAAGTTAGAGCACCCCTCTCACTCGGGGGCTTAGCCGCGAGCCAGTCCCCGCCTAAGTTAAAAACTCCTCCGAGTGAGAGTGCCCCTCTCACTCGCGGGCTTAGCCACGAGCCAGTCCTCGCCTAAGTTAAAAACTACTCCGAGTGAGGGCGTCCCTCTCACTCGTTGTCGTGGAATTAGCACGGCAGATGTCCGGTTCAATGGACTTAGTGATGGAACCATCGCACGGGTTAGCTTGAAGGGGTTAAAAGCACACAAAGGACACAGAGGGTTTATACTAGTTCGGCCCCTTCGATGAAGGTAAAAGCCTACGTCTAGTTCGGTTTGGTATTGCTTGGGCGTCGATGAACAGGGAGTGGATCGCTTTCCTGTGCCTCAACGGGTTGTTTCTTGTCCTTGAACCGTTGCCGGGTCGTCCCTTTATATAGGGGTGACGCCCGGTCCGGTTTACAGGGTCCCGAGGCCGGCTCATATTTGTGTCTGCCTCGGTCTTTGCTCTTTCTTCCTTGTCTCTCAAGTTACATGACAAGACGGTTTACAAACCGTAACTCTATACATGGGCGCTAAGCCTTTATGGGCCGTAATCTCTACTGAGCTTTACAATTATACAATTATATCACCATAATCCGGTTTACCCTAGCCGGTTTATACCTGCTAGTAATATCCCTGGCATTAGGCCCCAGAGTGATTTGAACTTGTTCATGTCAGTCTTCTAAATCTTGCATAACCTTCTTTCTTGTATCTTCTCGGTTTTTGTAAACCGGCGATGACTTCATCCCTGGAAATCATTTGATTCGATCGTGACATCACTTCCACATTTATCGCGCACAGCTGTTTATTATCTTTGCTTTAAAGGCCATCCCGAGAATCGAGGCGACAGGGAATCTTTATCCAATCTCTTTCTTCCTCAAATCACGTGCTTACCGTTTCGTCTCTCCTCGGCCTATAGATACCGCTGAGACCCATCTCTTTCCCCTTCTGCTTCTTCTTCCTCCGTCTCCGCACCCGAGCTTCCGCCGTTGTCCGTCGAGCTCGCCATCACCTGCAAGTCCGGCCGCTGCATCAACCTGAACGCGACCAGATAACTCGCCGCCTGTCATTTCCTTCTGCTTCAGGTATCCCTTTTTCCCTCGTTGTAGATCTGTAGCTTAGGGTTTCACTATGTTTCCGCCATTAGACCTCAAAGCTTCGGCTGTTCGTCCTATACACCATGCTTGTAATAGGCTCAATCTTAAATTTATCTTCGAAACTTGCTTCCGCTCCGCTGCCTTATGCTTAGATTTTGGCATTAGATTCAATCCTTAGATTCATCCGCTCTGTATAAGACCCCCGTAGTTCTTCTGTAATAGACATGCATAAGTTTTCTCTTTTTCTTACCGCTCAGATCTGTTTTACCTTAGCCTCTTGTAGAAACAAGTTTCTTCACCCTCATAGATCTGTAAGATACTCGCCGGTTTAGTCAATCATGCATTTGTTTCTGCAACGTATCAATCATGCACCGACGGTTTAGCTTCTTTCTTTTTTGTTGTCATAAACCAGTAGCAGCTCGTTTCTCGCTTTCTTCCGGATTGTCAACGCCATTAGTCCCTTGTCTAAACCGTCGTTGTGATTTTGCATATGTGATCCGGTTTATACCTCTGTACTTGAATAATCCGGATTTTATACTTCACCTTTTCAGCACTTTCCTTCTCCTAATATGTCTGCCAAGCAATTCGTTTCTTGTGACTGGGTTCCTTCTGTTATTACGGAAGAAGATTTAGTTAATGCCGCTGCAATTGGCACTCTGGGCCCTCAAGCAGTTCTAAAATGGCGGGCCCCAGGAAATGAATGCCCCCCTACTCCCAAAGAAGGAGAAGTTATTGTCTTCTTTGACCATATGGCCCGGGGCTTTAGTCCTCCCGGTTCAAAGTTCTTCCGGGACGTGCTTGCCGCTTTTCAACTTCATCCTCAGGACATAGGTCCAAATTCCATATCAAACATCTGCAATTTCCAAGTTTTCTCTGAGGTGTATCTTCAAGAAGAGCCATCAGTCGACTTGGTCCGGGATTTTTTCCATTTGAACCGGCGAACTGAATTTACTGGCGGACCTCATCAAGAACTGGGTGGGGTTAGCATTCAAAAGAGAAGAGATGCGGTCTTTCCTCACGCCGCTCTCCATACACACCCCAAGGATTGGAACAAGTCTTGGTTCTATTGCCACGACACTTCACCTGAAGGAGAGAGCCCACTGCCGGGTTATCGCGAACATCGTCTTCCTGAAGATCATCCTCTGCCGCAGCGTCTTAGCTCCTCAGAACGGCCCCGGTTTGCCTCTCAACTCGCCAAACTCAAAGCCTTTATGGCCAATGGATTGACTGGAGTTGATTTTATGCGTTGCTGGCTTGCCTGGAGTATCCTCCCTCTGAGCCGGCGCTCCTGTTTGATGTATCAGTATTCCGGAAATATCAGTTTTCTCATCCTTACGCTCAACTGGACCCCAACTTTCTTTTGAAGAAACAGCAACACGAAGCACGCCGGACTACACGCCATAGCGGCCATGTAGTCGAGTCTTCCGGAATATCCCTTACTCCGGCTCGGAGGCACCGCTCTGAGGTTTTACTTTCTCCAACTCTTCTTCATCCCAAGGCCAGACTTATTCGCAAGCCACTTAAACCGTCTGATCCTAATTATCAGGAGACTCCTTTATCATCTTCCGGCGAATCAATTGCCACACAGGTCCCAACTTTGAAGACCGTCCCTGGGTAAGTCTTTTACCTCATCCGGTTTACTTTTGCATTTGCTTTTGTGACTCTCATTTCTTTTTCAATTCCTTTCAGTAAGCCCAAACCTAGCAAAAGGGCAAAGGCCAGCAAAATGGCTGCTGAGACTGCCAATGATGATCCGGCTGCTGATCCGGATACAGTCATCCCTCCGGAAAATGAGCCTACAGTTCAGCTTGAAGATCCCGCTCCCATGGATCATAATTATGCCACTGCTCCTGAGAATCCCAATGCTGAAGATGTCCATGAACCGGCGAGTCCTGCCCGGGCCAACCCTCTTTGGACTAGCCCGGTTCCCTCTAGTCCGGTTCATACTGCCACTCCACAACCGGCCGCTGCCTCTTCTCCGGAAATTCAAATAACCGGCACCAGTTTTACCGCTCCTACTGAGCCTGTCGTTTTAGCCAAGCATACTGCTAAAGCGGAGAAAATCCAGTAAGAGAAGGGCAAGTGGAGTACAAACTTGTCCAGTTATGCCGAGCTGAGTGCCCAGGAGCTTTACTCCGGGTACTTGAACCGGCTGCATACCAGTCGGGATTATGAAGCGGGCTTGGTCAATCTGATGAAAGATAAATACGAGGTATCTTACTTGTCTTTTACTTTTGCCTTCTTTGTGCTTCCGTCTATATCATGGTAGCCCCCAAGTTTCGGTTTAGCTTTGTTGAAAGGTGAACTGGTACTTTCAAATGTGAGCAAATTATCTTACATTAGCCCCCAAGTGCCAGGGGCATAACTCGGTTGATGTGCCTGGGACTTGTCTGAATCTTTCTTTCAATGCTTCAACTGCCCATTAGCCCCTAAGTGTCAAGTAGATAACTTGCTTATGTGCTTGAGACTTTTATCTTTAGTTGTCTACTTTTCATACTTCAATTACTCAGTAGCCCCCAAGTGTCAAGTGGATAACTTGGTTATGTGCTTGAGACTTGTCTGAACTGCAATTTATTCCTCTTGACTCTTTGCAGGCTGAGTTGACCCGGAGGGCTGAAGAAATAACTGAACTCCGGAACAGACTTGCTGAAACTGAATCTGCTGCTGCTAAGGCCAAAAAAGAATTGGCGCTGAGCTTAACCACTGCTGAACAATTGAAAAAATATTTTGAAGAGGAACTGACAACTTGGGAAGTGCAAAAGAATGCTCTGGAAAAAAGAGCAAAGGACGCTGAGGAAGCTCTTAATCCGGTGACAGAAGAGTTGACCGGTTTAAAGCGGCAAATAGAACTTACGACTTCTGCCGTCTTTGGTAAATACTTAACTTGCATGTGTTTCCATCTCTGCAACCTTTAATCCGTTCCGGCTTAATTGTGATAACCATATCCAGGGCGACGCGTCACCCATCTTGGGGACGACCTTCAGAAGAAACTCAAGGCTTCTTATACTCTTGTTGAGGAGCTGTATTCCGGCGCTCAAAGAATTATAAGTGCAATGTCTTTTAATAAACCGGCCCCCACCACTATCCAAGGTACTCTGGAGAAGCTTTCTATCTTGCCAGTACGCTTGGAAGAGGTGAAGAAGTCTGCTGCCCGAGCCGGTTCTCTTGTAGCGCTCACCAGAGCCAAAGCGTGGGTTCCAGATTTTGATCCGGACAAAGCCCTGAACCGGTATCCGAGCACCAAAGAAGATGGATCGGCTTTCACTGGCAAAGACCTTCATGCTTTGACTAAGGAGATGCGTCCTCTCGCTAGCAAGCTTGTTGTTGAATCAGACTTGACCAGGTATCATCCGGCGTACGATTTAAAGAATGAGCGGGTGGATCGGCCGGTTTATGATACCGAAAATCTAATCCCACCAGTGCGCCCCCACACTTTCGCCCCAGATGTTGATCCGTCTGACCTAATTACCAAAGAGATGTATTTCCATGCTTTGTCAAAAATCGATTGGCGTGTTCCTGACTTTCAGCCGCTTCAAGAAGACGAAGAAGCTCCGTAACAGGTCGATCCTCAGCCGTCGCAGAAGGAGAAAGCATAGGCCCCATAGTTTATCTTTGTAGCTGCAATATTACGTTTGTCGAAAGAACTTTAATCCGTTCGGGCTTGCTGCACCTTGTAATAGGATAGCTTGAAATACTCTCCGTCTTGATCCGGATGTCCCAACTTTTCTTTGACGTTTGCCAATTTGAATCTTTTGTCTGATATGGTTTATCTTGCATACTCTATGTTTCTGCATAAATAACACTTAAAAGATGTCCTAGCGGTTTATCGCCGGCTGCATACCAGTCGGGATTATGATGCGGGCTTGGTCAATCTGATGAAAGATAAATACGAGGTATCTTACTTGTCTTTTACTTTTGCCTTCTTTGTGCTTCCGTCTATATCATGGTATCATAGTGTCTGTTTATACCAGAAATAACTTCATACCTATGATTAAGTATGCTTGATATCCTTAATCCGGTGAACATTGTTATTTCTAAAGAAGTTCTTGGCTCCGTTGGGGCGTACCCAATTATTCCGGGTTTACAAGAACTACCGGTTTAAATAATGCTGGAGCTCTGTGTTCGGACTTTTCAAGATATGTGGTCAACTTTGAAGTTGTCTCACTCCGGATCAAAGAACCATAGAAACACATGAGAACACAAACACAAAAAACACAGGTTTGCAAATGAAATCATGTAGTCGAGGCTTTTTGCGAGCTGCCAGGCTCCAAATCAAGCTTATGATTCGAATACGATCATATAAACCGGACCGCAAGGGGCTAAGCTAGGATTTGAATACGATCCGTAGCCCCCTTGGGATCGTGAAATTTTAGCCAATCAATGGATTCGAATACGATCCAAGGAGCTTATGATTCGAATACGATCATATAAACCGGACCGCAAGGGGCTAAGCTAGGATTCGAATACGATCCATAGCCCCCTTGGGATCGTGAAATTTTAGCCAATCAATGGATTCGAATACGATCCAAGGAGCTTATGATTCAAATACGATCATATAAACCGGACCGCAAGGGGCTAAGCTAGGATTCGAATACGATCCGTAGCCCCCTTGTGGGTGTGGCTGTGTTCTCTTTGGTTCGAATACGACCTATGTTTGAACAGGAAGCCTCTTAGTGAGTTTGACTATGTTCTCTTTGGTTCGAATACGACCTATGTTTGAACAGGAAGCCTTTTAGTTAATGTAGAAGCAGGGTACCTATATGGGAGTTACACTGTGCGGCAAACCTTCTTTGGTCCCTTATAAAATTGTCCTGCATAGCCAGACAGACTGATCAAAGCCTCTTATTTTCTTAATGAAAATGATATAAACTGTAGATGGATATCACCATAAGACACTTATATTGGAAAAAAGAGCTGACCCCCTGGTTTATCGAGGGCGCCGGTTTATTCATTAATTATAATATATACATAGGATACAGCAGAGCTCAGGGCTCAAGTATAGTAGGGCCGCAGGAGAGCGATGTTCCACGGCCTCTTTGTTTCTTCTTCTGATGTCCGTGAGTCCTTGTGCTCTCGAACGTCCACCAGATAATATGAACAGTTGTGTAGATTCTTGCTGACCACAAAGGGCCCTTCCCAAGGCGGGGATAGTTTGTGCATGTCTGTTTGTTCTTGGATGAGCCGGAGTACCAAATCTCCCTCCTGGAACGTCCCGGTTTTGATCCGGCGGCTGTGATATCTGCGCAAGTCCTGTTGATAAATCGCGGACCGTGCTGCTGCTATGTCACGCTCTTCATCTAACCGGTCCAAACTGTCCTGTCTTGCCTGCTCATTGGCCACTTCAACATAAGCCGTTACCCGTGGCGAATCATGACGGATATCACTTGGAAGGACCGCTTCAGCACCATACACCATGAAGAAAGGCGTATAACCTGTGGACCGGTTCGGCGTAGTATTGATGCTCCAGAGGACAGAAGGTAACTCCAGCACCCTGGTGTTCTTTGCAAGGGAGTCATAAGCCGGGGCTTGATACCTCGCAAAATCTCCTGATTAGCCCTTTCAGCTTGACCATTGGATTGAGGGTGAGCTACAGAAGACACATCTAGGCGAATATGCTCCCGTTGACAAAACTCTTCCATCTCTCCTTTAGATAAATTGGTGCCGTTGTTTGTGATGATGCTGTGTGGAAAGCCAAACCGGAAAATTACCTTTTTGATGAATTTAACCGCTGTTGCCGCATCACACTTGCTCACATGCTCTGCCTCAATCCATTTTGTAAACTTATCCACAGCCACCAGCAGATGAGTTTTTTGATCTTGGGATCGTTTGAAAGGCCCAACCATATCGAGCCCCCAAGTCGCAAACGGCCAAGTAATCGGTATCATCCGGAGCTCCTGTGCCGGAACAAGAGCACGTCGTGAAAATTTCTGACAAGCATCGCACCTCCGGACTAGATCCGTTGCATCAGCATGGGCTGTCAGCCAATAGAACCCATGTCGAAAAGCTTTAGCCACCATGGATTTTGAACCGGCATGATGACCACAATCCCCTTCATGGATCTCACGAAGGATATCACAACCTTCCTCAGATGACACACACCGCTGAAACGCTCCAGAAACACTGCGATGGTGAAGTTCTCCGTTTGCAATTGTCATGGATTTGGAGCGCCGGATTATCTGTCTTGCTTCAATCTCATCATCTGGCAACTCTCCTCGGCTCAGATATGCCAAGTAAGGGAGTGTCCAATCTGGGATAACATGAAGTGCCGCAACTAGCTGTGCTTCCGGATCGGGAACGGCCAAATCCTCCTCCGACGGTACTTGAACTGATGGATTGTGTAACTCATCCAAAAAAGTATTCGGTGGCACCAGTTTACGCTGTGAACCCAACCGGCTTAGAGCATCAGCCGCTTCATTCCTTCGCCGGTCTATGTGATCCACTTGATATCCTTTGAAATATCCTGCAACTGCTTCAACTTCTCGTCTGTAAGCTGCCATGAGAGGGTCTTTAGAATCCCATTTACTGGATACTTGCTGTGCCACTAAATCTGAGTCGCAAAAACACTTGACCTGGCTCAAGTTCATCTCCTTAGCCATCCGTAGGCCATGAAGCAATGCTTTATACTCTGCTGCATTGTTAGTACAAGGAAACAGTAAACGGAGGACATAACAAAACTTGTCACCTCGCGGGGAAGTTAAAACAACTCCAGCCCCCGAGCCTTCTAACTGCCTTGAATCGTCAAAATGAATCATCCAGTATGTAAGATCCGGCTTCTCCTCTGGTGCTTGCAGTTCTGTCCAATCATTGATGAAATCCACCAATGCTTGGGATTTGATAGCGGTGCGTGGCACATACTTCAATCCGTTTGGGCTAAGCTCAATGGCCCACTTCGCCACTCTGCCAGTAGCTTCCCTGTTCTGGATTATATCCCCCAATGGAGCTGAACTGACAACAGTTATTGGGTGGCCTTGGAAATAATGCTTCAACTTCCGGTTTGCCATGAATACACCATATACCAGCTTCTGCCAATGCGGGTACCTTTGTTTGGATTCAATGAGAACTTCACTGACATAATAGACTGGACGTTGAACCGGATATTCCTTTCCTGCTTCCTTGCGCTCAACCACAATTGCCACGCTGACTGCCCGTGCATTGGCGGCGACGTATAATAGCAATGGCTCATTATCAACAGGGGCAGCAAGGACCGGCGGCTCTGCCAACTACCGCTTTAAATCCTCAAACGCAGCGTTTGCCTCATCACTCCATATAAACCGGTCTGTCTTTTTCAGCATCTGATAAAGCGGAATTGCCTTCTCTCCCAGACGGCTGATGAACCGGCTTAGCGCTGTGATCTGGCCAGCGATACGCTGAACATCATTGATGCAAGCCGGTTTAGTCAAAGATGTGATTGCCTTGATCTTCTCCGGATTGGCTTCTATTCCTCTGTTTGACACCAAGAATCCAAGGAGCTTGCCCGCCGGAACACCGAAAGCACATTTCTCCGGATTAAGCATCATTTTATAAGCCCGAAGGTTGTCAAAGGTCTCCTTGAGGTCCTCTATCAGCGTCTCCTCCTTCCTTGATTTCACCACAATATCATCCACATAAGCTTGAACATTTCTCCCTATCTGCCCCTTAAGACAATTCTTTACACAACGCTGGTAAGTTGCTTGGGCACTCTTGAGCCCAAAAGGCATAGACACATAGCAAAAAGCACCAAAAGGAGTTATGAAGGCCGTCTTCTCCTGATCTTTAACCGCCATCTTGATCTGGTGATACCCTGAATATGCATCCAAAAAGCTTAGCCGCTCACATCCCATCGTAGCATCAATGATCTGATCGATACGAGGGAGAGCAAAAGGATATGTTGGACAAGCTTTGTTTAGGTCTGTGTAATCCACACACATCCTCCACTTTCCGTTTTTCTTTAACACCAGTACCGGATTAGCCAACCACTCCGGATGAAAAACTTCAACTATAAACCCTGCGACCAAAAGTCTGGCCACTTCTTCTCCTATAGCCTTGCGCCTTTCTTCGTTAAAGCGGCGCAGATATTGCTTGACTGGTTTAAACTTCGGATCAATGTTAAGACTGTGCTCAGCGAGTTCCCTCGGTATACCTGGCATGTCAGAAGGTTTCCATGCAAAGATATCCCGATTCTCACGGATGAACTCGATGAGCGCGCTTTCCTATTTAGGATCAAGGTTAGCGCTGATAGTGAACTGCTTGGATGAATCGCCTGGCACAAAGTCAACTTGCTTGGTTTCCTCCGCAGACTTGAACTTCAATGCCGGATCATGCTCTGTAGTTGGCTTCTTTAACGGGGACATATCTGTCGGATCAACATTGTCCTTGTAAAATTTCAACTCCTCCGTAGCACATACTGCCTCTACATAAGCAGCGTCTCCTTCTTCGCACTCCAATGCAATCTTGGGACTTCCATGAACCGTGATGGTTCCTTTGTGACCCGGCATCTTGAGTTGTAGATAAACATAGCACAGCCTAGCCATGAACTTGGCGTAAACCGGTCGTCCAAACAGGGCATGATATGGGCTCCGGATCTTGACCACTTCAAAGGTTATCATCTCCGACCTGGAATCCTGTTCATCTCCAAAGGTAACTTCTAGGTCAATTTTCCCAACTGGGTAAGCTGATTTACCTGGCACTACTCCATGAAACACCGTGTTTGACTGTCTTAGCTTCTTATCCGTCAGCCCCATGCGACGGAAAGTCTCATAATATAAGATATTGATGCTGCTGCCGCCGTCCATGAGAACCTTGGTGAATATGTAGCCACCCACTTGTGGTGCTACCACTAAGGCTAATTGGCCCGGATTATCAACTCACGGTGGGTGATCCTCCCTGCTCCACAAAATAGGTTGCTCCGACCAGTGCAGGAATTGTGGTGTTGCCGGTTCAACCGCGTGGACCGCCCTCTTTAAGACTTTTTGATCCCGTTTGCACAAACTCGTAGTGAACACATGATACTGTCCACTGCTCAGCTCCTTCGGATTACCCTGATATCCGGATTGCTGCTGCTGTTGACGCTGCTGATTCCCTTGATTGTTGTTATTACCCTGGCCTTACTGTTGGTTGTTTTGGTTATTGTAACCGCCTTGGCCATACTGATGGTTTCCTTGGTTATTGTAACCGTCCTGACCATACTGATGGTTGCCTTGGTTATTGTAGCCGTTGTTGTTGCCATGCTATCCTGATCCGGAGCCATTACCCTGATGACCCGGACCGTGAAACCCGGGGCCTGATCCGCCGCCTGGTGGCCTATTGTTAGATCTGACCCGGTTCATAGCTTCCATCATGGCCCTACATTCTGCCCAGGTATGTTTAGCTGGATGCTCCTTTGATCCATGCTTTGGGCAAGGCCCGTTCAATTCTTGCTCCCAAGTAACGAACCCCCCGCCGGTTTGTGGGGGCGGTTTACCCTTGTTGCGCTGAAAGCTCCCTTGAACTTGGGTATTGGCCACGAAATCAGAGCCACCCTCTGCCTTTCGTTTGCCTAAGAAGCTTGTTCCGACCGGATTAGCCTGCGGGTTTACCGGACTTATTTGCCTTTCCAGATTTATCTCCATCTGCTTCTGGATACTTAGTGTTGTCGGAGTCCCCATACTTCACCAGAGCGCTCATGAGAGTTCCCATGTCATTACAATCCCGTTTGAGCCGTCCCAGCTTTAACTTCAGAGACTCAAACCGGCAATTGTTTTCCAGTGTTACTATCGCCGTACTGGGGCTGATACTGTTCGAAGAGTGCAAGCTTTCTGACACTCGTCGCACCCATGCACTTGTAGGCTCCTGATCTCCTTGTATACAGGCTGCAAGATCTACCACTGACATCGGCTGCTTGCACGTATCCTTGAAATTTTTGATAAATTGGCGGCGTAACTCACCCCATGATCCGATGGAGTTAGGTGGTAAACCCTTTAACCAGGTCCGGGCTGTACCCTCAAGCATCATGGTAAAATACTTCGCGCAAGCCGCTTCATCTACATCCAGCATCTCCATAGCCATCTCATAGCTCTCAATCCAAGCCTCTGGAGCCAAATCTGCTGTGTAGTTAGGTACTTTACGCGGACCCTTGAAATCTTTGGGCAACTTTACGCTTCGTAAAGCGGGGACAAGACACGACACCCCAAAGGAACTCGTTGTGACTCCTGTCTGTGCTGTAGTTGTGTGAACCGGCGTCGTTTGGCGGATCTCCTCGCGGGCCGCATGTCTAGCCCGGTTTACCGCCTCCAGAGCTTGCGCCGCTGCGCCCGCCGGATTATCCTGTCTGTGACGGTGTCGCCTCCGTTCACTACTGGACACCTCCGATTCATCCCAATGCCTAGTATAACTCCGGCTGTGACGGGGTGTTGAATGAAGTCTCTCCCTGCTGTAGGAGTATGCCTGCTGCTGTGTCAAAGTCGTATTAAGCAGATCCTTGACCCTGCGTGCCTCCATTGCCACGGGGGATGTCCCCTCAATGGGTAAAGCGGCCAGGCGTGAAGCGGCAGCAACAATGTTATCCAAAGGGTTTGAGTAATGACCCGGAGGAGTGGGAACGTGAGGTCTGGATATAATCCGTCGATCTTGCTCCGCAGTGGCCAGTTAAACCGGTTCACCCCTCACTGGGGCTGTCCTCCAGTTTAATTCCGGATCATTGCTGGCTCCCGCTCCCGGCGTCCCGAAGAGATTCATCGCCTCATAGACCGGCGGTAAACGAGACTGATACCTCCGACTTCTCACTCCCTGCGCAGAGGCCTGATCCATTCTGAGCTGGAAGACCTGAGAATCCAGCTCTGCCTGCCTTGTTGCTATCATAGCTTTCTCTGCCTTCAGATCCTCTCTTGCTTGCTCGAACCGGCCCCTCGGCTGAAGGAGTTCTGCATCGTGTTGTGCCTTGTCTGCTGGAGCCACCACTGTTACCGCCCGGGTTGTCAACTCCTCGACCAAGGCGGATAGAGCGTCAGAGGGCGAGAGGGCCTGGCCGCTCCCCCCTGCACCAGCTTCTGCTGTGTTTGCCCCGTTCACCGTGGACTTGGGCGTAGGTTGTGATCCTGTCATAAAGACAGCCAACCGGTTTGGCAGATCAAAGGGGTCCGGAATACTATCTCCGTCGGACCCACCCTCAGATCGGCCGTCCCGCAACCGATACAAGGACTCAGTCTCTCCAGATGAGGATTCATCGTCGGAATAGACCACTGTCTCGCCACCAGAATCCGATCCGTCCTCGGCTTGGACTCCGTGAATTGCTCCGACGAAGACGTGCTTCATGGCAGGTTGAATCCGGGCCGATCTCGCACGCTGAGCCGGCTCGACGATGTTGGGGAAGATGTCCGGCTCAGGTCCCGGTTCACCAATCTTGCCGATGAAGACGTGGATGCCGCTGAAGGGAACCCGGTACCCGTATTCAATTGAATCGGCCTTCGAGCCCCAGCCTGCGTCGTCGATGTAGATCCGTCCGCGGAGAGTCTTGGTCATCCGGCCGACCGCGTAGCCCTTGAGTCCTTCAATGCTGCCCTTCAAGAACTCGGAACCATCGTGCGGAGGCCCCACGGTGGGCGCCAACTGTCGTGGTATTAGCACGGCAGATGTCCGGTTCAACGGACTTAGTGATGGAACCATCGCACGGGTTAGCTTGAAGGGGTTAAAAGCACACAAAGGACACAGAGGGTTTATACTAGTTCGGCCCCTTCGATGAAGGTAAAAGCCTACGTCTAGTTCGGTTTGGTATTACTTGGGCGTCGATGAACAGGGAGCGGATCGCTTGCCTGTACCTCAACGGGTTGTTTCTTGTCCTTGAACCGTTGCCGGGTCGTCCCTTTATATAGAGGTGACGCCCGGTCCGGTTTACAGAGTCCCGAGGCCGGCTCATATTTGTGTCCGCCTCGGTCTTTGCTCTTTCTTCCTTGTCTCTCAAGTTACAAGATAAGACTGTTTACAAACCGTAACTCTATACATGGGCCCTAAGCCTTTATGGGCCGTAATCTCTACTGAGCTTTACAATTATACAATTATATCACCATAATCCGGTTTACCCTATCCGGTTTATACCTGCTAGTAATATCCCTAACACTCGGGGACTTAGCCGCGAGCCAGTCCTGGCCTAAGTTAAAAACTACTTCGAGTGAGGGTGTCCCTCTCAGTCAGGCATAGCCCCAAGCCAGTCCTCACCTAAGTTAAAAACTACTCCGAGTGAGGGCGTCCCACGCACTTGCGGGCATAGTCGCGAGCCAGTCATCGCCTAAGTTGAAAACTACTTTGATTGAGGGTGTCCCTCTCACTCGGGGGCTTAGCGGCGATCCTGTCCTCGCCTAAGTTAAAACCAACTCCGAGTGAGGGTGTCCCTCTCACTCGGGGGATTAGCCGCGAGCCAGTCCTCGCCTATGTTAAAAATTACTCCGAGTGAGAGCGTCCCTCTCACTCGGGGGCTTAGCCGCGAGCCAGTCCTCGCCTAAGTAGAAAACTCCTCCGAGTGAGAGCGTCCCTCTCACTCGGGGGCTTAGCCGCAAGCCAGTCCTCGCCTAAGTTAAAAACTACTCCGATGTAGAGCATCACACTCACTCGGAGGCTTCGCCGCGAGCGAGTCCTCGCCTAAGTTAAAAACTCCTCCGAGTGAGAGCATCCCTCTCACTAGGGGGCTTAGCGCGAGCCAATCCTTGCCTAAGTTAAAAAATACTCTGAGTGAGGGTGTCTCTATCACTCAGGGGATTAGCCGCGAGCCAGTCCTCGCCTAAGTTAAAAACTTCTCCGAGTTATAGAACCCCTCTCAATGGGGTGCTTAGCCGCGAGCCAGTCCTCGCCGAAGTTAAAAACTCCTCCAAGTGAGAGCATGCCTTCCACTCGAGGGCTTAGCCGCGAGCTAGTCCTCTCCTAAGTTAAAATATTCTCCGAGTGAGGGTGTCCATCTCACTTGGGGGCTTAGCCGCAAGCCAGTCCTCGCCTAAGTTAAAAACTACTCTGAGTGAGAGCGTCCCTCTCAATCGGAGGCTTAGCCGCGAGCCAGTCCTCGCCTAAGTTGAAAAGTACTCCGATTTAGAGCATCCCACTCACTCGGGGGCTTATTTGCGACCCAGTCCTCGCCTAAGTTGAAAACTCCTCTGAGTGAGAGCATCCCACTTAGTCAGGGGCTTAACTACGAGCCAGTCCTCGCCTAAGATAATAACTACTCCAAATGAGATCGTCCCTCTCACTCGGGGGGCTTAGCCGTGAGCTAGTCCTTGCCTAAATTAGAAAACTACTCTGAGTGAGAGCGTTCCTCTCACTCAAGGGCTTAGCCGCGAGCCAGTCCTTACTAAGTTAAAAAATACTCCGAGTGAGAGTGTACCTCCCACTCAGGTGCTTAGCCGCGAGCCAGTCCTTGCCTAAGTAAAAAACTCCTCCGAGTGAGAGCGTCCCTCTCACTCGGGGGCTTAGCAGTAGGCCAGTCCTCGCCTAAGTAAAAAACTACTCCAAGGGAGAGCAACCCACTCACTCGGAGGCTTAGTCGCGAGCCCTTCGTCGGCTAAGTTAGAAACTACTCCGAGTGAGAGCGTCCATCTCACTCCGGGGCTTAGCCTCAAGCTAGTCCTCGCCTGAGTTAAAAACTCCTCCGAGTTAGAGCACCCCTCTCACTCGGAGGCTTAGCCGCGACACAGTCCTCGGCTAAGTTAGAAACTACTCCGAGTGAGAGTGCTCGTTTAACTCGAGGTCTTAGCCGCGAGGAAGTCCTCGCCTAAGTTTAAAACTCCTCCAAGTTAGAGCACCCCTCTCACTCGGGGGCTTAGCCGTGAGCCAGTCCCCGCATAAGTTAAGAACTCCTCCGAGTGAGAGTGCCCCTCTCACTCGGGGGCTTAGCCGCGAGCCAGTCCTCGCCTAAGTTAAAAACTACACTGAGTGAGGGCATCCCTCTCAGTCAGGGGCTTAGCCGTGAGCCAGTCCTCGCCTAAGTTAAAATCTACTCCGAATGAGATCGTCCCTCTCACTCGGGGGGCTTAGCCGCGAGCTAGTCCTTGCCTAAGTTCAAAAACTACTCTGAGTTAGTGTGTTCCTCTCACTCAGGGGCTTAGCCGCGAGCTAGTCCTCGCCTAAGTTAAAAACTACTCCGATGTAGAGCATCCCCCTCACTCGGCGGCTTCGCCGCGAGCCATTCCTCGCCTAAGTTAAAAACTCCTCCGAGCGAGAGCCTCCCTCTCACTTAGGGGCTTAGCGCGAGCCAGTCCGCACCTAAGTTAAAAACTACTCTGAGTGAGGGCGTCCCTCTCACTCGGGGGCTTAACCGCGAGCCAGTCCTCGCCTAAGTTAAAAACTACTCCGAGTGAGAGCGTCCCTCTCACTCGGGGACTTAGCCGCGAGCCAGTCCTGGCCTAAGTTAAAAACTACTTCGAGTGAGGATGTCCCTCTCAGTCGGGGGAATAGCCCCAAGCCAATCCTCGCCAAAGTTAAAAACTACACCGAGTGAGGGCGTCCCACGCACTTGCGCGCTTAGCCAAGAGCTAGTCATCGCCTAAGTTGAAAACTACTCCGAGTGAGGGTGTCCTTCTCACTCGGGGGCTTAGCGGCGATTCTATCCTCGCCTAAGTTGAAAACTACTCTGAGTGATGGTGTCCCTCTCACTCGGGGGCTTAGCGTCGATCCTGTCCTCGCCTAATTTAAAAACAACTCCGAGTGAGGGTGTCCCTCTCACTCGGGGGCTTAGCCGCGAGCCAGTCCTCGCCTAAGTTAAAAACTACTCCGAGTGAGAGCGTCCCTGTCACTCGGGATCTTAGCCGCGAGCTAGTCCTCGCCTAAGTAGAAAACTCCTCCGAGTGAGAGCGTCCCTCTCACTCGGGGTCTTAGCCACAAGCCAGTCCTCGCTTAAGTTATAAACTACTCCGATGTAGAGCATCCCACTCGCTTGGGGGCTTCGCCGCGAGCCAGTCCTCGCCTATGTTAAAAACTCCTCTGAGTGAGAGCATTCCTCTCACTAGGGGGCTTAGCGCGAGCCAATCCTTGCCTAAGTTAAAAACTACTCTGAGTGAGGGTGTCCGTGTCACTCGGGGGCTTAACCGCGA
>LR738712.1:287250648-287276003 GCA_902687465.1 Secale cereale
AACTCCTCCGAGTGAGAGCGTCCCTCTCACTCGGGGGCTTAGCCGCAAGCCAGTCCTCGCCTAAGTTAAAAACTACTCCGATGTAGAGCATCCCACTCGCTCGGAGGCTTCGCCGCGAGCCAGTCCTCGCCTAAGTTAAAAACTACTCCGAGTGAGAGCATCCCTCTCACTAGGGGGCTTAGCGCGAGCCAATCCTTGCCTAAGTTAAAAACTACTCTGAGTGAGGGTGTTCGTTTCACTCGGGGGCTTAACCGCGAGCCAGTCCTCGCCTAAGTTAAAAACTTCTCCGAGTTATAGAACCCCTCTCACTCGGGTGCTTAGCCGCGAGCCAGTCCTCGCCTAAGTTAAAAACTACTCCTAGTGAGAGCATGCCTCCCACTCGGGGGCCTAGCCGCGAGCTAGTCCTCGCCTAAGTTAAAAACTACTCCGAGTGAGGGCGTCCAACTCACTTGGGGGCTTAGCCGCAAGCCAGTCCTGGCCTAAGTTAAAAACTACTCTGAGTGAGAGTGTCCCTCTCAATCAGAGGCTTAGCCGCGAGCCAGTCCTCGCCTAAGTTAAAAAGTACTCCGATTTAGAGCATCCCACTCACTCGGGGGCTAAGCTGCGACCCAGTCCTTGCCTAAGATAAAAAATCCTCTAAGTGAGAGCATCCATCTCAGTCAGGGGCTTAACTACGAGCCAGTCCTCGCCTAAGTTAAAAACTACTCCGAATGAGATCGTCCCTCTTACTCGGGGGGCTTAGCTGCGAGCTAGTCCATGCCTAAATTCAAAAACTACTCTGAGTGAGAGCGTTCCTCTCACTCAGGGGCTTAGCCATGATCCAATCCTCACCTAAGTTAAAAACTATTCCGAGCAAGAGCGTACCTCTCACGCAGGGGATTAGCCGCGAGCCAGTCCTCGCCTAAGTAAAAATCTCCTCCGACTGAGAGCGTCCCTCTCACTCGGGGGCTTAGCATCAAGCCAGTCCTCGCCTAAGTAAAAAACTACTCCGAGGGAAAGCATCCCTCTCACTCGGAGGCTTAGCCGCGTGCCATTCCTCGGCTAAGTTAGAAACTACTCCGAGTGAGAGTGTCCGTCTCACTCGGCGGCTTACCCGCGAGCCTGTCCTCGCCTAAGTTAAAAAATCCTCCGAGTTAGAGCACCCCTCTCACTCGAATGCTTAGCCGCGAGCCAGTCCTCGGCTAAGTTAGAAACTACTCCGAGTGAGAGCGTTCATTTAACTCGGGGTCTTAGCCGCGAGGTAGTCCTCGCCTAAGTTTAAAACACCTCCAAGTTAGAGCACCCCTATCACTCGGGGGCTTAGCCGTGAGCCAGTCCCCGCCTAAGTTAAAAACTCCTCCGAGTGAGAGTGCCCCTCTCACACGGGGGCTTAGCAGCAAGCCAGTCCGCGCCTAAGTAAAAAACTACACATAGGGAGAGTGTCCCTCTCACTCGGAGGCTTAGCCGCGAGCCATTCCTCGGCTAAGTTAGAAACTACTCCGAGTGAGAGCGTGCGTCTCACTCGGGGGCTTCGCCGCGAGCCAGTCCTCGCCTAAGTTAAAAACTCCTCCGAGTTAGAGCACCCCTCTCACTCGGAGGCTTAGCTGCAAGCCAGTCCTCAGCTAAGTTAGAAACTACTCCGAGTGAGAGCGTTCGTTTAACTCGAGGTCTTAGCCGTGAGGCAGTCTTCGCCTAAGTTTAAAACTCGTTCAAGTTAGAGCACATCTCTCTCTCGGGGGCGTAGCCGCGAGCCAGTCCCCGCCTAAGTTAAAAACTCCTCCGAGTGAGAGTGCCCCTCTCACTCGGGGGCTTAGCCGCGAGCCAGTCCTCGCCTAAGTTAAAAACTACTCTGAGTGAGGGCATCCCTCTAAAAAAGGTGCTTAGCCGTGAGCCAGTCCTCGCCTAAGTTAAAAACTACTTCGAATGAGATCGTCCCTCTCACTCGGGGGGCTTAGCCGCGAGCTAGTCCTTGCCTAAGTTCAAAAACTACTATGAGTGAGTGCGTTCCTCTCACTCAGGGGCTTAGCGGCGAGCCAGTTCCTGCCTGAGTTAAAAACTACTCCGAGTGAGAGCATACCTCTCACTTGGGGGCTTAGCCACGAGCCAGTCCTCGTCTAAGTAAAAAACTCCTCCGAGTGAGAGCGTACCTCTCTCTCGGGAGCTTAGCAGCAAGCCAGTCCTCTCCTAAGTTAAAAACTACTCTGAGGGAGAGCGTCCCTCTCAATCGGAGGCTTAGCCGCGAGCCATTCGTCGGCTAAGTAGAAACTACTGCAAGTGAGAGCGTCCGTCTCACTCGGGGGCTTAGCCGCGAACCAGTCCTCGCCTAAGTTAAAAACTCCTCCGAGTTAGAACACCCCTCTCACTCAGAGGCTTAGCCGCGAGCCATTCCTCAACTAAGTTAGAAACTACTCCGAGTGAGAGCGTTCGTATCACTCAGGGTCTTAGCCGCGAGCCAGTCCTCGCCTAAGTTTAAAGCTCCTCCAAGTTATAGCACCCCTCTAACTCGAGGGCTTAGCCGCGAGCCTGTCCCCGCCTAAGTTAAAAACACCTCCGAGTGAGAGTGCCCCTCTCACTCGGGGTGTTGGGACCCCGATCCTAAGTCACACCGATCTAGCATGTAACGCATTATATCACTTTGCGGCCTCACGCACGGTATCCCCACGGGTGCCACCTTACCTGGCCCGGGACAGTTTGCGTATTTTGGCTCACGTATATGATAGTGTCGCTAGCATCCATAAGAAAGATAACCCGGGCCGACGTGACTAGTTATAAACCAAAAGTGGCACTAAATTATAGAGACAGGCATACATGACCCAGCAACGAACATGTCGGTCATCATTGTATGAACCCAAGTCGTAGCAAGCTACAAGGACTTAAAGGAACAACGCGTGACATTTCCCCTAAGGGACAGACACAGGAACGAAGAAGGACACATGCCGGCCAGCCTAAGTGTTCTGAAGCAGTAGCAAGCTACCAAGGCTCAGTGGAAGCACTAGGAGACATTTCCCTGTAAGATAGGCTACCAAGGGTAACAAACTAGGTGTCGGATCCCACACATAGCAATACACATTACACGTATGTATAACATGCAAGTATGTGCTGTACAACATGGCATCACAACATAACTCAACAACTGATATAGATAAGGCCCAGAAGAGCCATCATAGCATTTATTACAAGCAGTGGGTCTTATGACCCAACATACAGAGCATACAGACAACAGAAGCATATCATGTCTGAGTACAGACAACTACAAATGAAAAAGGCTGAGAAGCCTGACTATCTACAAGACCCTCCCAAGGGCACAAGATCGTAGCTGAGGTAACAAGCTAAATGTCGAAGTCCACGCGGAACTACTAGTGAGACTGAAGTCTCTCTTCAAAAACATAAATTAAGCAAACTTGAGTACAAAGGTACTCAGCAAGACTTACATCAGAACTAACTACATATGCAATAGTATCAACAAAGGGGTGGTGGAGTTTGACTGCAGCAAGCCAACTTTGACTCGGTGGCTATCCTGAACTACGACTGCAAGTAACTCTTTTGAGGTGGTGCACACGAGTCCATATATTAACCAATCAATACACCACTATGGATCCATTCCCGTCTACCTACGAGAAGGCCATCCATAGCACTCACACTTGTCTTGAGTATTTTAGAGTATCCACTTTCACTTGTCTATGTACCACGTAAGCATCCAAGAAGTCCATAACCGCAGACCCGGCTATTCGAATAGATCATGTTAACCCTGCAGGGGTGTACTTCTTCACACACGCTCTCGCCACTTACCGCCATGTACACGTCGTGTATCTCGGCAACCTTCAAGCGGAAGCCTG
Source organism: Secale cereale (assembly GCA_902687465.1). Lineage (NCBI taxonomy): Eukaryota > Viridiplantae > Streptophyta > Magnoliopsida > Poales > Poaceae > Secale > Secale cereale. Next base: position 287,254,464 of record LR738712.1, read on the forward strand.
GCAAGGGTGTCGGCCATGACCTGACTAACCACACAAGACTCTAGTCCAGGTTTATCGCCTATTCGGGTTCCATCCGTAAGGAGATCCGGCAGGGGTGTCGCTCACGGCCCCAAACGATGTGCGCAGGGTTCCCAATCCCCCCTCGACGGATGGATCTACGCTTTGTACACCGTGCCACGGTGCCTTGTCTGTCCCAAGCCCACCTGTATCGGGTGCCACTTGGTAGAGTACTAACACTACCTACAAACACCAGAAACTATTTGCAACTCCTGGATAGAGATCGAGTTGATTAATAAGTCGAGAGGGGCACTTAAGCATTCCAATGCATGGTAGTATCTAGTCATTGGACAACTTACACATAACTCAGTTCTTAAGGACGGTTCCAGTGAGACAACCCACCATGTACTCCTACATGGCCTCTCACCGCTACCTTTACCAAAACGTGTTCACACACTTAGCTCTGAACAGTAGGACATGTTCATAACCTTCCAATTCATCCCCGATGAATCAGACCTGACACAACTCTAAGCAATAGCAGGCATAACCAGAAAGCATGAATGAGTAGGCACAACATGGCTCAAACAACTCCGACTCATGCTAGTGGGTTTCAACTATTTACTGTGGGAATGACAGGTCATGCAGAGGAAAGGGGTTCAGCTATCGCAGCAAAAAGCAGTTCAATCATTGTGATCCTAATGGAGCAAAGGAGAGCAGGAGCGAGGGAGTGGGATTGTATCGGCATGCTCAAAGGGGGTTTGCTTGCCTGGCACTTCTGAAGATAGTAATACTCTTCATCAGTGTCATCGAACTCATCGTAGGAGCTACGTCCACTTAGAGGGAACAAAACCGGCAAACAGAGAAAGAACACAATCAATGCAATGCGACAATATTATGCATGATCATGACATGGCAATATGGTGTTGATTGAGCTAATGCAACTAGCAACCATATTAAATGAGGTTGATTTGAACCAAGGGTTCAAATTCAAACTTCATATGTGATTATTTAAATGCCAAATATTCAAATTGTCATATACAGCAACCTTAGGTTGTTCAAACATGCATGAAAATGCCATAAACAGATTCCGTGAATTTTTCTGATCATTTTTCATATATAAATTATTTTCATTGGAGTTATAGATTATTTTCTGTGATTTGTAGAAGTTTTAGCCATTTTCTGAAATATATAAATCATTTAAGATTTATTTTAAATTCCAGAAAACATTTACTGCGTCAGCATGACATCACTCTGATGTCAGCAGTCAACAGGGGCTGGTCTAGGTCAAACCTGACAGTGGGCCCCACCTGTCAGTGTCTCAACTATTTAACAAAATTAATTAACACTAATTTAAACCTAACACTAATTATTCAGGGGCCTGGGCCCACACTTCAGTGAGCCAGGGGCTAATCCTACTTTAATTAAACCTAAACTAGGTAATTAGCAGGGACTAGCCCCACATGTGAGTGACTCAGCTGATTCTGTTAGTGGCCAAAATGGGTCAAACCCGCCGGCGTTTAGCCGCCGGCGAGGCCGAACGCGGCGGAGGGCTGCAGGAACGGGCTGTGTTGCCCCGTTCGCAGCGTAGCTGGGCTCGTTCGAGAGCCTAGAACAGCGCGTGTCGGGTGGGGGAGCCAGTCGGGCCTGGGGTGGCCGGAGGCGAGAGCGAGGAGCTCGGCCGCGGCGTCCTGAGCTCGGTGATGTGAGGCGCTACGGCTAGAGCTCATAGGCGAGGGAGCTGAGCAGCACAACGACGAGAGGAGGCGCCCTGGAGCACGTCTTTTGCACGGCAGCAACAAACGGACTAGGGGGACTGCACGGCCTGCGGCCATGGCGGAGCAGAGCTTCGGTCGGAGGTGGAGCCACGGCTAGGGAACGTGGAGAGGCAGGGGAAGAGCGTTAAAGGACGGCGGAGCTCACAGTGATCACGAGGAGAGTCTCGGCTTGCTTGTGGACGGCCTGGGGCAGACGAATCGACCGGCGGCATCTCGGATGCCCGAGGTTGAAGACGACGACGTAGACGAGGAAGCAGAGCCCTCCATCTCATTTCCTTCGACTTGGGGATGTGGTGCTCGATTGCGGAGCTTCTGGACACAGTCACGGGACGAGGGGTGGCCGGTGGTCATGGCTACGGCGAGCAGCGCTCTCAGGTGCTTTCGGTGACGAGAGGGAGAGATCGATGGAACGGGGTGAGAGCGACGGAGAGTGAGAGAGTGAGGCAGAGATGTGTGTGGCGCCATCTGGGCGCGTCGGGGAGAAGGCGGCAAGCAGGAGGTGGCCGTCGGTGGCCGTGCGCGTGCTGGCGCACCGTGGGCACACGCCCTCGTGCCTTCTGACACGAGGTTGGAGGAGGCGGTGCCGGGCTGGGCCACTACAGCAGTGGGCTGGGCCAACAGTGCTGGGCTGCCAGGCTGGACAGGTAAGCGGCCCACGTAGTTTCCTCTCTCTCTGTTTTATATTTTAATTACTGTTTTCTATTTTTCTGTAAAAATTAGGGCTTTTCTAAAAATACCTAGACCCTTTCAAAAATCACCAAACTGCACATGCCCACTGTATAGAATAAATCCAACATGGAACATTTCAGTTTAGGATTATTTGGACATTTAAAACATTTACTAGCATTTAAATGCCCAAATTTAAATAAGATATGGTTTAATCCAGTGACCTTTGGATGACCTAGAAATTTGTGCACCATTTTTTGGGAGAGGTTCTAGACCAATTCAAAAATGATGAACATTTTAGGAGGGCATTTCAGGTTCATTGGAAAAGTGTTTTAGTAACCTTAGTTGATTTGGGTGGTGGTGGGAGTTTCTGTCATCCCCATTTGAACTTTCTGTGAATAATAAACATGATGCACACGTGAGGCTAGCCTAGTGCATTACGAGAAGCTAGGGATGTGACACGGGGGCTTAGCCGTGAGCCAGTCCTCGCCTAAGTTAAAAACTACTCCGATGTAGAGCATCCCACTCACTCGGGGGCTTCGCCGCGAGCCAGTCCTCGCCTAAGTTAAACACTCCTCTGAGCGAGAGCCTCCCTCTCACACATGAGATTAGCACGAACCAGTCCACACCTAAGTTTAAAACTACTCTAAGTGAGGGCATCCCTCTCACTCGAGGGCTTAACCGCGAGCCATTCCTCGCCTAAGTTAAAAACTACTCCGAGTGAGCGCGTCCCTCTAACTCGGGGACTTAGCCGCGAGCCAGTCCTGGCCTAAGTTAAAAACTACTTCGAGTGAGGGTGTCCCTCTCAATCAGGGGCATAGCCGCAAACCAGTCCTCGCCTAAGTTAAAAACTACTTCGAGTGAGGGTGTCCCACGCACTTGGTGGCTATGGCCGCGAACCAGTCCTCGCCTCAGTTGAAAACTACTCCGAGTGAGGGTGTCCCTCTCACTCGGGGGCTTAGCGGCGCGCCTGTCCTCGCCTAAGTTAAAAACTCCTCCGAGTGAGAGCATCCCTCTCACTAGGGGGCTTAGCGCGAGCCAATCCTCGGCTAAGTTAAAAATTACTCTGAGTGAGGGAGTCCCTCTCACTCGGGGTCTTAACCGCGAGCCAGTCCTCGCCTAAGTTAAAAACTTCTCCGAGTTAGAGCACCCCTCTCACTCGTGTGCTTAGCCGCGAGCCAGTCCTCGCCTAAGTTAAAAACTCCTCCAAGTGAGGGCGTCCCTCTCACTTGGCGGCTTAGCCGCAAGCCAGTCCTCGCCTAAGTTAAAAAGTACTCCGATTTAGAGCATCCCACTCACTTGGGGGCTTAGCCGCGACCCGGTCCTTGCCTAAGTTAAAAAGTCCTCTGAGTGAGAGTGTCCCTCTCAGCCGGTGGCTTAGCAGCGACCCAGTACTCGCCTAAGTTAAAAACTATTCCAAATGAAATCGTCCCTCCCACTCGGGGGGCTTATCCGCAAGCTAGTCCTTGCCTAAGTTCAAAAACTACTCTGAGTCAGAGTGTTCCTCTCCCTCAGGGGCTTAGCCGCGAGCCAGTCCTCGCCTAAGTTAAAAACTACTCCAAGTTAGAGCGTCCCTCTCACGCGCGGGCTTAGCCGTGAGCCAGTCCTCGCCAAAGAAGAAAACTCCTCCAAGTGAGAGCATCCCTCTCACTCGGGGGCTTAGCTGCAAGCAAGACCTTGCCTAAGTTAAAAACTACTCCAATGTAGAGCATCCCACTCACTCGGGGGCTTCGCCACGAGCCAGTCCTCGCCTAAGTTAAAAACTCCTCTGAGCGAGAGCCTCCCTCTCATGCAGGGGATTAGCACGAACTAGTCCACACCTAAGTTAAAAACAACTCTGAGTGAGGGCGTCCCTCTCACTCGAGGGCTAAACCACGAGCCAGTCCTCCCCTAAGTTAAGAACTACTCCGAGTGAGCGTGTCCCTCTCACTCGGGGACTTAGCCGCGAGCCAGTCCTGGCCTAAGTTAAAAACTACTTCGAGTGAGGGTCTCCCTCTCAATCGGGGGCATAGCCGCAAGCCAGTCCTCGCCTAAGTTAAAAACTACTCCGAGTGAGGGCATCCCACGCACTTGGGGGCTTAGCCGCGAACCAGTCCTTGCCTAAGTTGAAAACTACTCCGAGTGAGGGTGTCCCTCTCACTCGGGGGCTTAGCTGCGAGCCTGTCCTCACCTAAGTTAAAAACTCCTCCGAGTGAGAGCATCCCTCTCACTAGGGGGCTTAGGGTGAGCCAATCCTCGCCTAAGTAAAAAATTACTCTAAGTGAGGGAGTCCCTCTCACTCGGGGGGCTTAACCGCGAGCCAGTCCTCGCCTAAGTTAAAAACTTCTCCGAGTTAGAGCACCCCTCTCACTCGGGTGCTTAGCCGCGAGCCAGTCCTCGCCTAAGTTAAAAAATCCTCCAAGTGAGGGCGTCCCTCTCACTTGGGGGCTTAGCCGCAAGCCAGTCCTCGCCTAAGTTAAAAAGTACTCCGATTTAGAGCATCCCACTCACTTGGGGGCTTAGCCGCGACCCGGTCCTCACCTAAGTTAAAAATTCCTCTGAGTGAGAGTGTCCCTCTCAGCCGAGGGCTTAGCCGCAACCCAGTACTCGCCTAAGTTAAAAACTACTCCGAATGAAATCGTCCCTCTCACTCGGGGGGCTTAGCCGCGAGCCAGTCCTCACCTAAGTAGTAAACTCCTCCGGGTGAGAGCGTCCCTCTCACTCGGGGGCTTAGCCACAAGCCAGTCCTCGCCTAAGTTAAAAATTACTCTGATGTAGAGCATCCCACTCACTCGGGGCCTTCTCCGCAAGCCAGTCCTCGCCTAAGTTAAAAACTCCTCCGAGTGAGAGCATCCCTCTCACTAGGGGCTTAGTGCGAGCCAATCCTCGCCTAAGTTAAAAACTTCTCTGAGTGAGGGAGTCCCTCTCACTCAGGGGCTTAACCGCGAGCCAGTCCTCGCCTAAGTGAAAAACTTCTCCGAGCTCGGGTGCTTAGCCCCGAGATAGTCCTCGCCAAAGTTAAAAACTCCTCCAAGTGAGAGCATGCCTCTCACTCGGGGGCCTAGCTGTGAGCTAGTACTCGCCTAAGTTAAAAACTACTCCGAGTGAGGGCGTCCATCTCACTTAGGGGCTTAGCTGCAAGCCAGTCCTTGCCTAAGTTAAAAACTACTCTGAGTGAGAGCGTCCCTCTCAATCGGAGGCTTAGCCGCGAGCCAGTCCTCGCCTAAGTTAAAAAGTACTCCGATTTAGAGCATCCCACTCACTCGAGGGCTTAGCCGTGACCCAGTCCTCACCTAAGTTAAAAAATTCTCTGAGTGAGGGCATCCCTCTCAATCAGGGGCTTAGCCGCGAGCCAGTCCTTGCCTAAGTTAAAAACTACTCCGAATGAGATCGTCCCTCTCACTCGAGGGGCTTAGCAGCGATCTAGTCCTTTCCTAAGTTCAAAAACTACTCTGAGTGAGAGCGTTCCTCTCACTCAGGGTCTTAGCCGCACATCCTCAATGAGGAACTCCGAAGCCCCTTTAAATAATCTTCAGTTAGACTAGCCATCTTAATCCTAATTATCCTAACCAAAGCCCTCATGTCCAGTGGTTCCAAATGGCGAAAGAGATCAATATGCAGGTTTTTAGCGTCAAACATGTCTTCATTGAACGATCGTTGAGCATAGTTGCCACCTGCACCGACCACCCAAGGTTTGTTCGGGAGTGGATGATCAATGTATCCAACTCCCTCCAAAAGGTTGAGATGAAGTTTGTCGGTCTCTACGCAGAGTACACGTAGCGTTCCACTAGAAAGATCCAACGTGCCGACGTCCTTCAATTGTGCCTCAAAGATGATGTTTTGGTGTATGACATCATACATTCACCCTCCATACCAGGTGAGCTCCATATTTCTTGTCTTGGGAGGACATATACTTTTGTGGGGAAGCCATTGAAGGGGACAAAGAGAAGTTAGCCCCATACAATCTTGGCTTGAAAAACATCACTGGCCTACAAACCAGAATTCCTATAGACGGTTGTGATAAAGAAACACCATCCCTGTTCGACGTAGCAAATTCTATGCTCGGAACAAATTTTGAGAAGGGTGACGAGACGGAGGGATTAAGGTCTTCTGGATGGGAGAATTATCCTTTAACATACGAGCAGATAAAATATGATGCCCTCGGTGCCCGTGTGAGTTTCGAGATAGCTGCATGGTCGAAAGAGCTTGTTGCGAAGCCGTATCCCCCAAAAAATGAGAAGAAGAAGAATAAGAAGAAGAAGAAGGAGGAGGAGGAGGAGGAGGAGGAGAAGAAAGAAGAAGAAGAAGTTGCACCAGCAGCAGGGAATTATAGATGGATGAACTATTTCCTCTCTTGTAAAAATTATATTACCTCTCTGTGTACATTGATATCGATGACCAATTTCATCTCTTGTAAAAATTATATTTCCTCTCTGTGTACATTGATATAGATGAACTATTTCCTCTCTTGTAAAAATTATATTTGCTCTCTATGTACATCGATATAGATGAAGTATTTCACTGATGTGTCCCTGGAACAAGTGTACTCTGTGTACCTTGATATGGTCCGCTTGACTATAATGAACTATTTATCCGACTAGTTTTCTCTACTACTACTCCTTGCAGTGAGCGGTATGTAATGCATGTGCCAGTAGACATGACAACTTTTCCATGAAAGTTGAACCACCACGACAATACGTTTGATCACTACCACACGCGATTCCCACGATGCCGCTCCAACCCATGGCAACGCGTCCCCCGACGTGCGCCTCACCCCTCTCGGCCCCACCGCTCCTCAGCCTTTGTGTGCATGCCATGTGGGCTAGCTGAACTGCGGCGACCATCAAGTTTCTACCATAGCCAGACGCGATTGGATGCGTCTTGCATGCTCCCCTCCTGGCTCCGATCCATACTCCTGCACCATCCAATTTTCATCCAGCGGTTGTGACACATTTCGTCTCGGGCATCACTCCTCAGCCACAAATACTAGTAGAATGCCGTGCATTTCTACGGGATACAATGCATGTATTTGAGTGACTCAACAACAATCATCACGTGGTTTTTTTTTCAATTCACTTGGACCAGTCCGCCTAGTGGACTTCTTGTATTTTTTGCGAGTTGTGTATCCACTCCAATAATACAATTGTAAAGTATCTTCAGGGATGAAGATCTCGGCAAGAATCTTCCCTCTTAACCCCTCAAAAAAAACGTAAACCTTCTCTTTCTCCACTCTTCTCTCTTAAAGGCCCGTCTTTGCCTTCTACTACTTCTGTAATATAGGTAGTACCCGCCGGTGCGGCCATCTACGCCTCGTAACATCCCGATGTCCAGCTATGGTGCCCTCACCATCGCCAGGCCACCATCGGCCAGTTCATCTCGAACGAGTGAGTCGCGAACGCTACTGCGACAACGGCCAGCTTTGCATCTCGAACCACACCGATGCCGCTGGCCCGTGGCCACATGCCGTTGAACCACACGTCAATGTACGACGACAAGAACGCCTCGATGCTCAGCGTTGGCGTGGAGGAGGTGCTACTCGCTGGTGACGCGGTGTGCTACATGGGTTAGGCAGGCAACTGTTGCCACGCTCAGAGGACGAGCAGGAAAGGAAAGGGTCTTGCATGCATGTACAGATTCATACAGGAAATTATTTCCAGGAAATACGGCCTTTGTTTACCTTTTTTGAAGCTAAAGATGGCCCACATGAGGAAATCTATTGTAACCGTTGGATGAAATTAGTGATGCGGGAGTACAGATTGGAGCATGGGAGGGGAGCAGGCAAGCCTTGTCCAACATGATTCCCACGACGCCGCTCGAACCCATGACACCCACACGTCCGCCGACCTGCGCCTCACCCCTCTCGGGCCTAGTGCCCCTCCGCTTTTATGACAATTACATGTAGGCCATCCACATTTAGGGTCCAAATGTCATTGACTCAAAGGCAGGTGCCCTAGCCGCTGAAGCTCGGTCCCATGGGCCCCGAGAGGGAAATGTAACTCTTGCTCCCATTCTTGTGGTGCTCCTGCAGTACAAACTCGTGCCAAACCCTGGAATTTGTTTCTTACAACAATCAATGTGCCGAACCGTGCGTTGCAAAAATGCCACAACTTACCTCACAGCCGTTAGATTCGGATGTAATGGTTAGGAATGATGGATGGCAGAGACACCATCAGCACCAAGTGAGTCTTTTATAGGAGTAGACAAACATGTATAAATTGTAACATTTGGTTCTACTCCTTGGCATGATCGGTAGATAGAAATAACGATTGGAAATGGTAGGGTGGGGCTTTTGTCGCCAGATAAGTGGGGTAGTAGCTAGGAACGGCAATGCAATAGTACAATAATAATTAAGGCCACGACGATACGATCACAGTGTTGATTACATGAGGCAAGAAGAAAGATGCATCCATCAACGACCTCCTCCTCCTCCACTCGGTGCGCCGGGCCACCGATCGGCGGCTGATGAGCGGCGGCTTTTGTGGCGAGGTCAAGGTGCTTCTCAACAAAGGCATCCAAGGCTTCCAACAGGTTGAAGAAGGACAACGTTGTAGCATCCCCAGCAGCTTTCTAGATGCCTATGTAGATGACTTCGTCATACACATGGATGTGTAGGTTGATAAATTCTTGCAGGGCGAGGCGCCTAGCGGCGAGCGCGACCTCGAGCTGGACATTCTTTATTGCGTCAGCGGGCAGTCGCTGGGCCACCAGGGCTTGAAAGATTTTCTCACCGTGGAGGCCGATTAGGGTGGCAGGCAATGAGGAGCCTGGGCGTGTATGCTGGAGGGGTACGGTGATTTTGTTGGCGAGCTTCTTCACGAAGGTGAACTTGTTGATGGTGGCAATGATCATCTTGTCCAACAGAGAGTCGTACCTGGCGTTGATGATGGCCATGAACCAGCCGGTCGCCAACACCGTCTAGAGACAATACTTAGTGCCATGTTGCAGGCCGGCGTCATGGACCATCTGGCATAGCCGCTCGTACGCATTGCCGCCATGGGTCTGGAGTGAGCACTTTTGCGCTTAGTGTAGGTGCTTAGGTGCGTACGATGTGGTGGATGCATTGGAATGGAGGGGTGCCTTTATATGAGTGCAAACTGCGTTGCATTCACATCGTGCTGCCTCTTTTCCCCGTACTACTGCCATTACTTCCCTCATGCATTCATCAGCATGCTTCATTGGTCGTTCAACATTTCGGGAACCACTACCCTCTCCATCGTCTGCATTAAAGTCGTATCGGAAACTATCCCGGTTTACTGTAGCTACCAAATGGAATAGTACTGCGCCGCCCACGGCACGCCCGGTGAACACGCCAACTCTCCTGCATCAAACGCCTTCGTTAAACCCTCATGCAAACCGAGAAACCTACTCGGGCCACACATTCATTCATGAGAGGGCAGAAATTAAAGCAATGCCGGCCGAGCTCCTCCCATCCGCCCTCAGTTTAAACGAGGCCAGACGCCGGCCAAGCTCCTACCGTCCGTCCTCTATTTAAATGAGTCTAGACAACGGTCAAGAATCTCACGCCTCCGCCTCTCCCCCGTCTACTCTTTCACCATTTCCTCCACTCTTCCGATGGCCTCCAAGGAGCCGTTCTCTGGCATACTACCGGGCTGGGTGGCCCACCAAGCCCTTCTGATACGGGCGAGGCCGCTCCATGCTTCACCTACGTCGCCTGGCCCGATGGAACCAGTTACAGCCCCAAGCCGGCACGTGGTTCAGCAACTCGCCGCTCCATTTCAGCTTGATAAGGAGTGGCGAGTTGCTCCCTGTCTGCACGGCGGTGAGCACGGCGGCACCAGCGTCATTGCTGCCACGTCGTACCGTGCCACCAGTGTCTGCAGCCGCGCCTCCCGTGTCTGCGGTGGTCGCGCCTCCCGTGTCTATGGGCGCGCCTCCTATGCCTACGGCAGCGCAATGCAGGCAGAGACAGAAGTCGGGTGCATGGAGAGCGACGAGTTGGTGTCTAGCTTTTCCATCTCCGCCACCATCATCGAGGAGAAGTAGAACGCGGGAGGCCGCCACTGCTTTGGTCCCATGAAGGCCACCGTCGAGGCGATGACTGCGCATACATGTGGTTTTTTGGCTGCTTCGTCTCTTGCGACGACCTTCGTCGACCCTACAAGTGTGCGCCGGGCATGAGGAAGATAAAGGGAGACGCAAGTGGCCATATAGATTAGGTATTAATTATACAACGAGAGCCGGATTAGCACCCCGCTTAGTTCATGTAAGTGTAATGAAATCCATCATATTTATATGAAGATCCAACTTTTTTATACGAAATCCTTAATGCTTATATGAAATCACTCCGTGTTTGCATGAATTTCCTCTGGTTGGCTAGAGTTGTGAAAATATATGCCGCTGGCATTGGATGCCGTCCTCCGCGGAAGGAAGCAGGAGGAGATTTGCACTGGTTATCATTGGAGATTCTCTTATGCTCGAAATAATAGAGTCACATCCAATCCATTTGAGTAAATTGCATGTATGAATCCCCCTCTATAAAAATTTAATTGCACGTACACTGTACATGACTTGCAGGGTGGCTACAGGTTTGTACCGAAAGTTAAAAAGAAATAAATCCATCCTTAATCTTATTCTAAGTACTCCATGGGTTCCATTGTCAGTACAGTAGTGAAAAGTATATATTAAAAGTATAAACTAAACTGTAAGACATAATTCAAAGTCAGGTCACCGCGTTGCGAGCATCCATCGTTAACGAGTCCACCACATGTTCAAGAGATATATCTCTGTTCTTACTAGCAACATGGCCGTGCATTGCAACGGATCCTAAGTAGAATAATACTTGTTCACAAACTTTAAAGAAAGCACTCTTGTTTTGATATACATATATACCACTAAAAATATATTACCTTTCACTCAAAATATATTTGTCAGGTTGTTTTGATGAGGTGAGAGAGGGATGTGGTTGCTTATAAGATAATAAGGGGTTTTCTACAAATTGGAGCATAGAAGTGGGCTATTGTTACAAAAATGCCACAACTTACCTCACAATTGTTAGATGCAGATCTAATGGTCATAAATGACGGATGGCAGACATACCCTCATTACCAACTGAGTTTTTTATAGGACTCTATATCTCTACTCTTATAAAAAAAGAGGTGGTGATGATAGTGTGCCTGCCATCCCGCAATATAGGTCATTCGATCTATATCTAATGAATAGGAAGGAAACTATGAAAAAAAATTGCAGAAAGATACCCGCACTCCTACCCACATTTGCAGATAAGGCCATCCCGTTTTCATCCTTATCTCCCACTGGATAAACTACTTGTATATATGCATCTTCAGGTTCCGTGCAACACACGGGCATTTTGCAAGTTTCTGTTTAAATAGTCACGGCAATAATTGGTTGAAGCGACATATTTTATGGCTGCCCCAAATGATATCAACTTCGCTAGTAGTAATAAAGAAAAGGTTGCCTTGTTAATTAACAAAAAAAGGTGAAAAGTATCACATGAGGCCGTTAAAACAAGACACACTGGGTCCATCATCATCGTCACTAAAGTAGTGTACGCGCGAGTAGTCTACAAATCGAGGGGGCTACGGAGAGAAAGACGTATCGAGTGTGTGTGAGCGAGGCACAGAGATACAACTAGCGTGTGTGTGTGTGTGTGTTTGAGTGGAAATCGAATTGATAGATTAAAATCAAGATCGAGTTCTCACCCTTCTGCGGTCATTGTTGGGGGGAGGGGAGAGGGAGAGAGAAATATGGAGAGTGTGCAGGCGGTAGGCACAGAGGCACAACTAGCATGTGTGTGTGTGTGTGTGTGTGTTTCAGAGAGAGGCCAATTGATAGATTAAAATCAAGACCAAGTTGTCACCCTTCTGTTGTCATTGTTGGGGGCGGGGAGGGGGAGGGAGAGAAAGACATGTCAAGAGTGTGTGCGTGGTAGGCATAACTAGTGAGTGTGTGTGTGTGTGTTTGAGAGAGAAGCCAGTAGATAGATTAGTATGAAGATCGAGGTGTCACTCTACTCCGCCGGTGTCTGGAAGTGTGTGTGTGTGTGCTCGAGAGATAAGCCACTAGATATAATATTATCAAAATCGAGGTGCCACCCTAGTCCTTCGGTGTCGAGAAGTGTGTGTGTGGGGGAGGGGGGGTGCGAGTGAGACTTACATACAAGGACAAGGAATTTATGTGATACATATCTATATTAAGGGATAGGTAGATAGCATGTGTGCGAGGCATACTTAAAGCATCACGGAGATAAACAAGCGGTGTGCATGCAAGTGTTGAAAAAAATGAAGAGAGAAACAATGTCTCCGCCCGCACGTGTGTGCTTGTGTGTGTGTGTGAGCAAAATCTCAAAACAAAAGGTGCTCTGCTGGAATCTCAGTGTATGTTTTCATATGGTTCCGAGACTCAAGTTAACCTTGCGCATATGTGTGCGAGACATAGTTATACTTTGAGACATTAGTGGTGGTGGGTGGGCGGAATTAAAGGGGTGGACTTGTTTGACAGAGAGAGCCTATGTGTTTTTGTGTGAGAAACTTGTCAGACGGGGTATAAAGATGAATTCTAACCCCGACGGAGGCAGAGAAATACACGAAGTGCGCGTGTGTGATTCAGATGCCCACGGAGAAATGATATATGTATGCGTGTGAGAGAGATTGCAGAATTTATTCACAAATCACTATCTAGCGACCGTGGACATGCATCACTTGAACATAAATCAATATCTACTTCTTATCGCGGTCAAAGACACAATGTCGATTCAACGCTATAAAGATAGTACACTCACATATCACATATTTTCTTTCCAAATAGTCCTTTTCAATTGTGCATGGCAAAGTTAGAGTGGTGTTTCTTCAAACAACAACTATAGTTATCATGTACATGCACCATTGGCCCTGTTTGGATCCATGGGTTAGAGATGGTTTGGGTTAGTTCGGAATCAACTAACCCGAAAATATCCAAACAGGAGGGCTAGTTTGGGTTAGATGTAGCTAACCCACCCCAAGAAAATGAACCCACCCAAGAAGTGCTTATTTGGTTTAGTTCTCCAAGAAAAAGAGCAAATGATTGTGAAAGAGCATTTATTGTCAATCTAAACCTGCCATCCATACACCTCTTTGGTTAGAGTTAATTTAGGGTTAGAATCTAACTCTAACGTCTAACTGAGTTAGAGTATCCAAACAGGGCCAATGCATTATGTTTATCCCCACAAAAAAAGCATTATGCTTAAAATAATTAACCAATGGAACTAAATTATATATTTACACGAGAAATACATTGGCCGAGCGTTTGATCCATTTTTTATTGTGAACGCGCCTCTACACCGGTACGATCGGTCGCGCCCATGTGAACGTCCAACTTATCGATGCATCATCCCGAGTTATTGTCTTTTTTATGTGGTGGACTTCATTAAGTGCCAACGTGTGCCCCGTGTAAACAGTCTCACATGACCTTCCCGCTAGCACTGTCCAAATTTACTTAAAACTGGATACGAACGATGCCAGGGGCGACAAAATCTCCCACCTTCGTCTAAAATTACCTCCACCTAGTCTTTAGCATGTGAAATTCCCCTTCTGTCCTTGGTGCACGGAGAACAATAATTGCAATACGGTCCTCATTTGCATATTAAGTCGGGCCTGCTTTGGTAACTTCCCATTCCCCCCACCACACGGCACCCCCAATTCCTCTCCCCCTCCCGCAAACACGACTACTCTAGAGCACCCGAGCATCTTACATCACGCCGTCTATTCTTCATCGGCCTCTATACCCCTCCCCTCTCGAAACCCTAGAATGTTCAACCACCGGTGTACCAGCGCCCATTCACTGCCAGCAGCGTCCACCTCACCGAATTTGCTTCTGCGGCTGCATCTACCACTCCCACCTCCCCTAGAAACAAGTAGACTACTCATCCACCACTGTACCACAACCCATTCAGTGCCCACCTTGTCCATGGCGCTGGATCTACTTCGCCGGTACTCTCGTCTACCGCAGCGCATCTGCAGCGACTCCTTCGTACTACCCACCGGAGATGCTTCGTCAACATCCTCGGAGCCGCCCCACCGACGCCCCCGTCGACGGCCTCTGATCCTCTTTGCCGACACCTTCCTCAACCCTACCGGAGCCGTTTCGCCAACACCATTCTCAACCCTACCGGAGCCGCTTCGCCGAAACCATCCTCAACCCTACTGGAGCCGCTTCACAGACACCATCCTCAACCATCCCAGAGTAGCTTCGCCTATACCATTCTCAACCCTACCAGGGCCGCTCTGCCAACTCCCAAGTCCACAGCCTCAGATCCGCTTCATCACACCCTCGTCCAACCTACCAGAGCAGCTTCTGACGCCCCGTCCACGGCCGCAAAACTACATCGTCGACACCATCCTGAACCCAACCATCGGAGCAGCTTCACCGACACCCCCGTCCATGGCCTCACATCTGCTTCGCCCACACCATAGTCCACCCTACCAGAGACGCTCCACAAACACCCTACTCCACGGTTCTAGATCTCCTTACCAAACCCCGACAGCTAGTGCAGCGTCATCACCCTTGACGTTTCTAACCTGATTCCCACCGGCTGGCAAGATGCCAAGCACCCGCCGTGGCCTAGGTAATTGTCACGTTTAAACCCGTCCAGCTTCAGCTGCCCGATGTACTTCAAATATACTAACAGGTCGTTGTTACATGTTATGTAGCTGGCAAACACTACAAGCACAATGTTTCTTCTGGATCTAACAGCTTGGCCAACCAAGATCCTGGACTGAGGCATTGCTATGATCTTGTAAGTGCATCTCTCTCTTTTGTATTGTTGTGTGCCTGCCAGCGTGCTTTGCTAGGATTTTTGACTAGTAATACCTTTGTGTAGACAATGATTTCTACTACCTGCTGCTAAATTAGAGATGTAGATGTCATACATAATACTCCCTCCCTTCCTAAATACAAGTCTTTCTAAAGATTCCACTATATACTACATGGAGACCAAAATGAGTGAATGTACACTCGAAAATGCATCTATATAAATCTGTATGTGGTCCATACTGGAATCTCTACAAAGACATGTATTTAGGAACAGAGGTAGTACATTGCACTAAATCATAGGTGGCATGTAGGAATTCCAGTGCACTACATTAGGATCCCTTAGAGTGCCTGCTAGTCCAAAACACAGAGTCATAGATAGTTTATGCTACGCACACAATCGTTAATTGATGGTTTAAATATGCACAAGGGATATGCAATGTATTATAATGTAGAGATATCTGAAATTAGCTGTGTCAACTTGCAGATTGGGTTATGCAATGAAAAAGTACAAGATTTATTAGTACAAGATGTATGTGGCAATTTCATGCAACATCACAAAAAAAGAGGCAGCGGTGAGCCTATACAGTGTGCTATGGTAGGTCAATCCCATTGCAATCATCGTGACATGTTATTTGTTTGTTAGTGTTGTTGGCTAGATTTCTTAGGGACAGTTATTTCGAGTTATGCTAAGAAAGTAAGCACCTTTGAAAGTGTGTTATGGTAGCTCATAGCAATTCATCATATAGCAGCAACAGGAGCACCTTATACCAACTCATCATATACCACCAGCAGCAGCTCATAGCAATTCATCACATAGCAGCAGCAGCTCATAGCAATCGTATAGCAGCAGTAGGAACGCTAGCCCTGCAGACAAGGGATCGAGGTCGAGGGAAAGGGAAGAGGAGATGCAAGCGGGCAGGGCAATGAACGCTTGTGTGTTTGTTTTTACTTAAGGTTCAGGTGTGACGCAGGCGTGAGCAGTGGCATTCTGAGTGTAATATAGGTATACAACCGAGTCATTTCGCTATTCCCCTTCCCTTCAATTTTTAGTGAGCTTCGACCCGAAGCACTCCCCCCCCAAAGCGAAATAAGTTAGGCCCAAGCCCAGAACTCAAAAACGACTTCTTTACATCTTTTATGGCTTATTTTGACAATAAGCTCTGAAAATTCGGAATAGAACTGGCCCTTAACCTGCAAATCTATTGTGCGTGCAATGATGAATCACTCTTGCCTGCTATAGTGTACATTTAGGCATCATACATGGCATAACCTAATACATGTGCATTTCATTATAGAATCTGAAATATGCAATGTTTATGATATTTTATACGTTGCACATGATGTTTAAATGCCCCTTAAATCTGGTCAGTCAGTTGATGGTCTTTAAGCCTATTTCTATGCTTCTTTTCTTCATATGTAATTCAGTGTTGGGCAAGATTTCCTCACACATCTGTTGAAGTGCTTGTTTGTATAAGCCAGCCATACTAGGACTATTTGCTTTGATTACTTGCCGTTCTTGACCTAATAGAGCTTGTCAATGATTTAAACACTAAGGCCTGCTGTAGTGTGGGCTTGTATAACTCGTAGGTGACATAAAGGTTTGGTTGTACACTAAAGTAGGGTCTCCATGAGTACCTGGAGATACAGTTCGAAGGTATGCCTAGTTTTTACATAGTGCACAAATAGTAAATGCTAAGTTCAAGGTATGCAGGAGATGTGGCATGTTTCATTATGTGGTGTTGTTTTGTTATAAACTCATCCTTGTGTGTTCTCCACAGACTGGAAAGTATGCATATTTATCTTCCAAGGAGACCAGTAACTAGTTTGTGTCACCTTGCTGAGCGGGTGCAATGAAGATAAGATTGAGGATTTCCAAGTACAAGTTGTTTGGAAGGAGCCTGTTCAACCCGTTATTGTAAGTCACTTTATTACAATTACCAGGACATCCTATTTGTGTGACATTGTGCTTGCATAGGGTTCTTCACCTATAACCCAGTCATTTGGCCATAGAATAAAAAACCCTCCGCTCACTACTATATGATGTTCTAACTTTTTTGTAAATCATATGTGTGTAAGCACATTTTAGTGTGCCTGTTCACTCATTACAGATGTAGTCTACTTTTAAATATCTAAATTAACTTATAGTAGTGAAAAGTGTGAAACTGCTTCCTGCTATGTTAGAGTTGTCGATGTCATAAATTTCATAACCAAATGCATATTCACATTGGTAGCCTCCCTATCATTACTAGGATCTTGATTACATATTAGTTGAGATACTTCATAGGGGGAAAACAATATTACACTACTTGTTCCTTTATATAATACTAGCAAGATGCCCGTGCGTTGTACGGAACATCAAGATGCATTTATATGAGTAGTTTATCATGTGGGAGATAAGGATGAACGAGCGAAGGCCTTATCTGCAAATGTGGAGAGGAGTGCGGGTATCTGTTTGCAAAATTGTCATAGTTTCCTTCCTATCCATCAGATATAGATCGGATGGACTATATTGTAGGATGGCATGCACACCATCATCACCAACTATGTTTGTTATAAGAGTAGAGAGTAGAGAAATGTAGCTAAGCCATGTATGTTATTGAGGCGTCCTTGTATGCATACTTGAAAGCACAAGAGGAGTGGCAGGACAAGAGGATGTGGCACCCTTTTCAAGAAGCAAAGGACAAAGATTGACAAAAGCTCAAGACTCTACATTTTCACTTTAATGATCCAAGATCACATTGAGTCCATAGGAAAAACCAATATTATTAAAATGGGATGAGGTGTTGCTTAATGGTCTCCTTGCTCAAGTGCTTAGTAATATGCTACAAGTCCCTCAACCACTTTCTCATTTCCACATATGTCCCAAACTTAAAAGTCAAACTCGGCCCCACCGATTTGATCTATCCGGCGCCACCGACTTAACTTGACATAGCCACTACCACAAACCCTAATATGTTCGGTCTCAGTGTGAACGCAACTCTTCCTAGGATAGAAGCCACGCGGCCACTCAAGTGTTCCAAGTGCACTATCACCTTCAGCTCGGCTGACCAGCTCAAGTGTGCGGCAACCACCGGCGCACTCCCGATGCTCTACTCACCCGTCATCACCAACGTCCAAGTCACCAAAACCCTCATCGATGGAGGTGCAAGGCTCAATGTTCTCTCTGTTGACATGTCTGACCGTCTCCAAGTGCCATATGACGAGTTGCATCCCACCAAGCCTTTTTCGGGAGTGACCGACGGCTTCACCACCCCAATAGGGCAGATTCGCCTCTCGGTCGCCTTCGGCCAGCGCGACAACTACCACACCGAGCTCATCGACTTCGATGTCGCCCACATCCGCCTCACATACAACGCCATCCATGGATATGCGGCCCTAACCAAGGTCATGGCGGTGACTCACCATGGCTACAATGTCCTCAAGATGCTAGGGAGCCGCGACATCATCACTATCGCGTGGGAGGAAAAGGATGCGGTGTGCTCCCTTGAGCGTGCCTACCAGGCCGCAGCAGTCGAGGACCCAGACAACGAAGGCACCATCTACCCACCTGAAGCCATCCCGAAGAAGAAGAAGAAGCTGGTCTCCCTGGAGCCTCATGAGGAAGCAGCACCCGACGGCCGCGCCCGTGAACGGGGCACCTTCCTCCCTCACATCGGAAGGCACGACTGGCGCCCCTCTCCGGCTGGGCTCAGGGGATCTCCTCTGGAGGGCCTCCAACCTTTCCCATGTCACGAGGGAGGAGCTCGGGCACAATGTGGAGGCGTGCTTCACCGCACGCTTCCCTCATGCGAGCACGAGGCGCGAAGCGCCAAATGCTAAGGAGTTCATCGACTAGGACATCGAAGACTTGCAGGTACCAAGGGCAATGCGAGGCGAGTGCCGCCCCACACCACCAAGTGCAGCTGCCGTCCCAGGCTCGGGCGGGAGGCTGCGCGTCTACGTCAACATCCCAGGACTCAACATTATCACGTCTCAAGAGATCTACTGGCCGTCTCATGTGGGCCGATGCGAGTACCCTCCTAACAGCTGCGTTCGCATGCCCTTCGGCTCGGCGAACTATGCAGCCCTGCACAAGCGCCACATGGGGGACGTCCTGGTGGCTCGCGAGGCTAGGCATCTGGAGATCCTGGCGACGGTTCTTCATGAGCTCTCGGAACCTCAGGAGCCTCGCGAGGTCCCGGAGCTAGGTGGCTCATGAGGAGCGACACCTGCAGCAAGCGTCTTCAGCTGCATCAACATCTCTCCAGCAATGGTGCAAGGTGACTCTATTTCAGTTTGTTCAGCTGGTGGCGCCCCTCGGGCTGCATCATCCCCAAGTCGCACGGGCCTGCCCCTTCGACGTGTATCCTTTTGCATCTTTAGCTTATTATGTTGGGGGCGCCCCTCGGGCTACATCATCCCTAGGCCGCATGGGTTCGTCCCTGTAGCATGTATCGCACTTGCATTACCTGAATTAGCTCGCTCCCCCTATGGGTTATTTTATGATCATTACCCACCTGCTCACCACCTTTTGCGGCCTCCCGCGCTGCTAACTGGCCGCATGCTCATCCCGCAACAGGGGCTACACACATTGGCACGACGTTAGTGCTCGGGTCCGTCCCTGCAATGCTGACAAACCTGCGAGATCGAGCTCTGACTTGCGGCCTGCCTTGCGCACGTCACCTCTCCAGATCCTCAGTGCCTTTGTCTTCTTGCGGAAAGATCAGTGACATGGCACAACACGCGATCGTGAACTATGCTATTTCATCAAAATAACCCACAGGAGTCTCCAGAGCCTAGCAATAGGCGGCCCTACCGGCTATCCCCTTCTCACGTGATTCACTTGCGTGTTAAATGGGGGCTCCTGAGCATCGTGTCTCAGGAACTCCTACTGACTCTCCAGCCCTCACACCCTAGCCCTGACCACGGCATCGCGACCAAGCGTACCAACGGCGGCTGAGCTTTGCTCGAGGGTTAGGACCTGAGGACGCAGAGCATTTAGAAGAGCGAGAAACAAGGAGGCCGGTGCAGACCTGGCCTAGCTACACTACCGCCAAAGCACAAATCAGGCGCACCACACGGAGAACCACCTCAGGCCCATCAAGATAGGTCACATATCAAATTGGTGCGACGCCACGATCCGACAAATTTTTGATTTCTGCATTCTTGCTCTGACAGTGCTGCCTTCCTTTTTAGCCTCCAGGAAGCTGCTTGCACGCCAAGGGGGGCCTCTTGAGCATCGCGCCTTAGGAGCTCTTACCAGATCTCGGGTCGCTCACCTCCTGGCCTTGACCACGACATCACGATCTGGCATACCAGCGACGGTTGAAGCTTTCCTTGGGACTAGGATCCGTCGTCGTAGAGCGCAAAGCTACTGTAAGGATGAAAAGGGGGGACAGTGCCGAAGCAAGACTTGCAACCATGGTTTCATAATGGTAATAATAAACATCGGAGCAAAAGCATTACAGGTTCTTTACACACCCCCATGGGGTTCGTTTTGATTCCTCGCAGTGAACAAAAGAAGAAGGTCTCAAGGGGACCTAACCACGAGCGTTGCCGCCGACGCCATCATCTATAGAGGGCCACGAGAGGCCGGCACCAACCCCACCCAAGTCATCCACGACGATGGGTTGATGCCGCTGTCGCGCTCCTCGCGCGGCGTGAGCTCGGCACTGCATAACAGTCGTCGCTCGTCTCCGGAGACTCATCAGGCTCGGGAGAGCTACTGGTTTCCTAGGGGTTGTCGCTGCTGCTTGGAGAACTGTCAGCAGGGCCGGGGGCAGGCCCGGTGCCTGCTGTCGTGCCACCCTGGCGACTCCCTCCAGGGCAACACTCTAGGCAGCGGCCTTCCCCATCAAAGACCTTGAAGAACAACGTGGAGGCGCCGACAAACTTAAAGTGGACGACGGAGGCTCCATCAGGACGGCACGCGCTGGCGATTTTGCCCCATCCTCGAGTCATGAAAACACCTGCTGGGGGGACGACCTCGAGCTCTGCCTTGGAAGCTTAGCTGCAGCACCCAGCGTACTGCAGCTACTACTCAGCAGGACCCCTCGCTGGCATCAGCGCCGCGAAGAACCTCGGAAGCCGGATCCAAGAAGGCGGTGGCATCGCTGTCCACACCACGAACTCGTGCGAGGAGCCCTTGGCATAGGTTCATGGGCCGGTAGCTCGTGCGACCATAGCTTGGCCACCTCAGCCATGATGCGAGCGGCGCGGGGCGCCGCCCCCTCTTCCGAAGCCTTTCGCTTCGGCGTACAAGGGCAATGTAGCCGGGAGGAGGCCGCTCGTACCAAGGCTTCATCACCTCAAGCCTCATGCCGGCGTCGCGGGGGCAGATGAACCTCTTCTTCGGCGGAAGTGGTCCCGGCTCGTC
>LR738712.1:287276065-287300988 GCA_902687465.1 Secale cereale
CTACGGTGGAGAATCTCCTTATCGGCACTATGAGCGTCACAGCAAGCCAGCGTGACAAGGGAGAAGAAGAAAGGGCAGGCGGCGAGAAGAAGGAGATGAGCAACGGGGGCTTCGCCCTATCCTCATTGATAGCCAGGAGGAGGCCAACCACCGGCTTCCACGATCGCCCATAATGATGGTTTTTCTATGCATGTAGCAGGGTCCCGTCAAGTTAGGCAGTTGCCAGGGCAGCGTGGGGAGCAGAGACGCCCACGTCCAATCAGTCGCCACGCGTTGATAAAAGCTGTATGTGATTGGGGCCCGCGGTGCTCCGCACTGTACCCTTGGCTTCGCCTAGATGCCAACTTCGAGCGCGCCTCGGGCCCGGGGGCTACTGTCAGCATCCTGGAAATGGGGGTACCCAGACGTGCCTGCCTGCGGCCTGTGACGTGGCTCCATCGATGGCCTGGTACGTCCCAGCTTCAGCAACCACATCTCAATACCCTCATCAGGGGCCAAGCCTCGCGAGGCGGACAACGACAGGACCTCCCTGGGGGCAGCCTCTCTAGGCTGGCTCCCGAGGAGCGGAGACATCTATGCAAGGTGCACCTCGCGAGGTTCACGTGATGTGAGCCATGACGACCAAGGCTAGGTGGGCGCTAGCGAGCGCGATGTAATAGTTTCCCCTTTGGTGCCAAGGGGGCAAGCGCAGGCGCTGAGTCCCGAGGAATCAAGCAAAGGTTTCCATATCGGTGGAACAAGACCAAAGACCGCCAGGACGCAGGATGGAGGTCACCGTGGAGCCCGGCGCGGCGTCACCACTAGAGCGTTTGGCACGCAAAGATCGCTTTTGTTAGGATAGCTTGTACTAGTTGTTCCCCTTCAAATTTTGCCGTTGCGGGATCCCTTCCCGCCTACATTTGGGAAGAGGACCAAGGCCGTTGTAAATAGGACCTAGCCACCACCATAGAGAGGATCCCCGATTTGATGAATCAGAGGAGATCTGACCACACAAAAGGGATCACCTTCACCCTCACCTGCTCATCGAACCCAAGAACTCCTCGCCTAGTGAGGCTGTTCATCCACTGTACTAGTTCATCCTCAGCTGACGAGGCAATCTACCACACACAATGGAGTAGGGTATTACATCGCAAGGTGGCTCAAACAAGTATAAATCCTTGTGTCTATTATTTCTTCAGTTCGTCGAGCTAGGTCGTGGAATCATAGGGCGAGCGTGCTGGGTAGAGAGTATTCTTGGTGCGCACCCCAGAGTTTGAACCTCTCTAGGTTTTGCGGAGCCCGAAATCCAATAGTTGATAGAAAGTCCACTTCGTGTACTTGTCAATTTCTTGGTAGATCTCTTGTATCTTGGTCCTACAAGAAACAAAACTAGGTATCCTTATCCACCTCCGAAGCAGAATACATTGTCGTCGGTTCATGTTCTGCTCAATTGCTTTGGATGACCCAAACTCTTTAATATTATGGGATAAATGTGAAACATGTTCCATTGCTTTGTGATAATGAAAGTGCTATTAAGATTGCTCACAATCCTGTGCAACATTCTCAAACTAAGCATATTGATGTTCGTCATCATTTCATTCGAGATCATGTTGCTAAGGGAGACATTGATCTTATACACGTTCGTACCGGTAAGCAATTGGCAGATATTTTCACCAAAACACTTGATGAGATAGTATTTTGCTGTTTGAGAGGTGAATTGAACATTATTGGTGCCTCAAACTTGGAGTAGTAACTACTTTGAATGTATGCACGGCATGATCCTTTGGCTAATCCTTGATATCTCTCTTATGATGATGATCATATGTCTTGGATCCATACTTGTACCCTTGCATGCTATCTAACCATTGTAGGTACTTTTTTAGGGAAACCCTTGTTGGTACTTGGATGAACCCAAATGTATGAGATTGCGACTCACTTACATCCTAAGCAATATGTACATCACCAAGTCACTACAATATGGTGGTTGAAGTCAAGGAAGCATGAATCCTTTCAACATATCCTTTGACAATTTCTATATATCAAATTTCATTTGGAATCAAATTTTCATGATTGTCATTTTGGATACACAAGTGCTCTTCCTTGCAAATCTGACCAATATAGGTAGATGAACTATAATTACAAATGGTGCTCCCAACTCTTGATGAACTACATCAACCTTGAGCATCCAACACAAGTTCAACTACATGATCAAGATCAACACCACCACCCAAGTTATGTTATTCCATCTTAGAGAAGCTTTACCCCAAGACATGGGTCAAAGTAGCTCAACAAGATGTGAATACATGAAGATGCTTAAACGAAAAATAGCAACCCCATTTTAAGCTTAAACGATGAGTATGACCGATGATCAAGTTTTCTCACTTGACTCCTAAGTCAATATACTCTAACATATCTGACTCTGTCGCCGACCATTTTTAGATGAAGTCTCTATTTCTCTATGTTCTTACATTCATCTTTCGCATGCTTGTTCCGCTAAATTTCATCTAGATTTCTTTTCTTTTCTTTTATCTATCATTTTCTGTATCAAATTCATTGGAAATCCTTCAGTTAATTCCTTGCAAATCTTTGTGAGATCTTATTTGCCTAAGTGAGCTGAGAGGAAAAAATATTTCCTTTGTATTGAACTTGGTCTCACCAATTTCTGCCTCTCGGCTAGACCAAACTGCAATGCTACATTGCAGATCGTTCACCGGTCCAACCGATAAGGACAAACATGGTCTGACCGATATGCCTTATCTTTGACACTGCCAACTCGTTGTCACCAATGACAATAAATTAGTCGCACCAATTTCAGCACTGAGCAAAGATTTTGCCATTCGCATCCTGCATATCTATTCCAGCCCCACTTACTGATTCGTATCCTCTACTGGCATCTTAATCTTCATGTTGCTTTGTAATGTGAACCAAGGACCAAACCTATTTGACTCATGCTCCAGAGGATCCCTTCTTGGAAATTGATGTGAAAGGGGGAGAGAGAGCACATCAAATCTTATCACACAAAGGGGAGAGAGAAAGCACATCAAAGCTTACCCCAATATGTTTATTATCCAAAGAGGAGATGTGGGGACCCCGACTCATAAGTCGTGATCACCGAATGCACGTGTACAGTGATCCCAGAGATCAATGCTCACTGAACACACAGAAGATGAATAACAAGAGTCTTACATCCATACATACCGTATCACACAAATAGGACCATAATGGTCAAGTCTTGAGTATAACATTGCAGCGGAAATCTTCAATAACAACATGGACCCATGCCATCTGCCTTTAACCCTACAGGCATTCTGACTGGGAAGCGTCCTAGCTCGCATGCTCGTCACCAAGAAATCTTCATCATAACCTGTTCTCTCCTGCCTGGCCAATAAAATAACCAGTGGCAAGCCAATGAGTACAATGAATGTACTCGCAAGCAACCCAAGTGTGATAACAAAATAATTATGCAAGGCTCTACTGCTAGGTTGGCAGTTTTGCGGAAAGCTAGTTTTTCATATGCAAGTATGATCAACATATATCATGGACATGCATGTGTCTGCAACAAGTATCAGGAGGTCACAGACATCATTATCGAGAAAGAGTTGTAGTCAACTCATGCTCAAGCTCATTGTGACTTCCTCAGGAGTCACATCATCAATATCTCTGATCGGAGTTGTTTCGTCACACACACACACCAGGTTTCGCAAACATTGGACGTAGCCCAAGAGCGGTTACCCAACTGTCCTTGACCGCGGACATGGCTATTCGAATAGTTTTACACTCTGCAGAGGTTGCACACTTTACCCACTAGATCCGGGGAACTTCCGTGACATCCACGACCCCCGGTACCTCAAGTACCCGGGGTAAGCACCCGATCACTATCTTTCCCTAGACGACACTAATATGGAGTCCACTCGATTGGTAACAGCCCCGTGCCCCACATTTCACATCTCAAGATTTTTGGAGCCTCGCTCCCATATTCATCACATACCACGAGCACGGGGTACCAACGGTGTGTCCGGTGCCCTGTAAAGACAGTCATGGCCGCCTATCCAAGCGTGACCCCGTCCCAAGAGTGACCTCATGTCAACCCCGTCACTAGTAATGCGGGCACCATGTTAGTATCGACCTAGGTAATCAATAATGCCCTTTCCCATATAAGGGCAGAGTGGTTGCGCATGTAAGGTTGGAATAACGGTCGCAACTTAAACCAATCGTTTTCAAAACATCACACACACTTGCTTCGGTACACCACTTCGTCATCAAGTGGTTACCCACCTCACCGTCTCCCTCGGGCATAAGTGGCACCCGACGGGGTTTTCGAAAAGTCTTTTGAAAGTATTCTGCCTCCGTCACCATGCATATACCCGTCCCATGTGCGTAGCCACTATTAAAGTAGCCTAACTACTCCCACCCACATAACCCTCATAGGAAGGTACGGTCATGTTTGATGCAAGTTTCAATAGTAAAGTAACAAAGGTAGCAACCAAAGTGGTCTCCACATCAACATGATTCCGATGCATTGATATTAAGGTGCTATGAGACATGCATAAAAAGGTTTCTCGAACATGGTCAAAGGGCTGCTTGCCTTATCCTTCCGAGTCTTCAAACCTTCTGGTCCATCTCCGAGTACTCCGTTTATTTCGTCAACTAACGATGGAAATAATCATAATAAGCAACACAACAAGGCAAAAATAAAAGTGCTCTAAAAATAGGAGTTGGACTTTTCTAGGATACCTCTAGTCATATTAGAAATGACCAAGGTGTTTTCATAGGCATTGGATCAATGGATAGTTTGGATCATTTCAATATGATGGAACCAAGGGGTTTATGGATTTGAAAGAAGTATATAGAAATATTTTCTTGAATGATGAGCAAAGGCACCCATCAACAAGTCATGATTTTAGAAGCATCTAGGAGTTGGTTTCACTGGATTTGGAATTCAAATGAATTTCCTAGGATTTTGCAAAGCTGATAAATATGAAGAAATGGCTCAATATTTGGTGGGGTACAGAAAGTATTAATAAAAATGTTCCAAAACTAAGTCTGGAGATGACAAGCATCTAGGAATTTGAACCACTGCATTTGGATCAAATTTGAGCCCTCTGTGATTTTCTAAAGTTCATCACAGAAAATGGAATATGGGCATTTGATAATTATGTGTGAAGGAAATGTCTCTGGAATAATGTGCATGTTGCACCATGTGACAGATCATGATTTATGGAGCCATAGGAAATTTGAATCATCAAGTTTGGAGTTCAAATGAATATTTGGGAGATTTTTGAAGTTTACTGGAAAAAGAAAAAGAAAAGGAAAAAGGGATTTACCCTCATACTGCGCACAGGGCGGGGCTTAGTGCTTCGGTGCACTGGGCCGGCCCATCTGCACAGCCACGCGCAGGGGCCTGGCCACGTCGAAGGCGCCCGCCAGGAAGGGCGTTTCCGCGCGGGGAAGGCGGCCGAGGCCAGACCCGCTTCCACTTAAACGGAGGGGCCCAGCCTCCAAGTCGCTGACGCGCGGGGCCCGGCGCTCAGGCCGTCTTCAATCTCCCGCCGTGCGTTCTTGCCGTGGGGATGAGCAGCTCCCGCCGGTGATTGCCGGGGCCACAGAGCGTCTCCGGCGACGCTCCGCCCACCGATGTGCTCAGGAGGGCACGCCGCACCCATCCATGTGCTTAACGCACGCCAGGGAGGGTTGTAGCGGCAACAGCTTGGATGGCCATGGAGGAGGTCGTCGGCGTGGTTTGGCACCGCGAGGAAGAGGCGGGGGAAGAAGGAACTGGCGCTTGGGGTGAGTTGGCGGTGGTGAGGAGAAGGCGTTGGGGCGGCTAGGAGGAGGAGAAAGGGCCTGAGGTGCCCGTATTTAGGCGGCGGCCGACGGCTCTGCTCCGGCCAGGGAGGAGGCCGTAGGGCACTGGGAGAGTAATGGGACGGCTTGGGAGACGCACGAGAGAGGGAGAGTGCCAAAGGAGGTGCAAGGGGGCTCGGGGGTGCCCTATAAGTAGGTGGGCGGCGGTCCACCAAAGACGCATGCGCCGGCGAGGCCGTTGCTGACGTTGCAAGCCACAGGGGCACCAGTGGGCATGTCCAGGGCGTTCGTGGGGCTGTTCCATGCCTAGAGGAAGAGAGAGGAGGAGCGGGGAGGCACCAGAGGGGTCGCGCGTGCGAGCTTGCTCACTGGAGCTCGGGGTCGGCCGGTGCGCGTGTGAGCAGGGGTGAGAGAGGAGGAGAGAGGAGAGGGCCGACCGTCCAGCAGGTCGCGGACGTCGAGGCAGCCTCGGGGGACACGAGGGGGAGGCCCCAGGCTGTCGGGAGCAGCCGATTGGAGGCGGCTACAGTGCGGGAGCGCACTGTAGCGCGCTCTAGAGCGCCCGAATGGCTGGCACGGTCGTGTCCTCGCCGCTCTGGTCATGTCCATCGTGCCCAAGGTTGTCTGGAAGGTCAGGGGAGGAGTAAAGTAATGTGGGATGGTCTTGGTTGCCCTGGGAAGCCACTGGAATGAGGAGGGAGGTGAGGGAGAAGGTGAAACTGCTGTCCAGAAGAGTGAATTGGGGTTTTACCCCCCTCCAATAATTGAGCTGAGGCAGAGGAGAGTTACTGGAGGTAGAATAGGACTAGGAGAAGCTGTGGTAAGAATTTGAGGTAAAGGGAAATAGTAAAAGGGGTCCAAACAATGGTTTGGCAAACTTGCAGAAGGTGTTTGATCAGTGTTTGGTCAAGCAAATGACTTCCAATTGGCATGGGACTTAACAGGATGGAATGTCACACACAATTAGGCTACTCCACAAAATTTGAGCTCATTTGGGCAAAGTTGCCAATGTAACTTTGGTGAACCCTAGAAATCAACAGAAATGGTTTCACCATGTTTGAGTTAAGCAAATCATCTCCCCTTGATGCACCACTTGGTGTAGCATCATCATTTGGGGTTATGATCATGCCCACAAAGTTTGAAGCCCCAGGTAAAAAGTTGGTAATGTAAAGTTGTTCAAATTTGAATTTGAACAGAAGTGGTTTTGGGGCACTTAGATCAAATTATGCTTCTCCAAAACTTGTGCCATTTGGCATGGATGCATGATTACATCATTTTAGTATGTTCACCAAGTTTGAGAGCATTTGGAAAAGTTTGGCAATGTGGAGTTGCTCAAACTTCAAATATGGACAGAATGGTTTTGAGGGGATTAGATGATGTTTCCTTGATCTTCAAGGCATGAGGCTTTGCAAGATCATCAAATATGTCACATATGACATGATAGAATTTCCCTGAAATTTTTGGAGAATATTTCCTTTGTAAATATTTCAAAAGCTTGAAATATCCAGAAAGGGTTTTGGAAGGATTTGTCCAACATTTTGAACATGACCATGTGTTGAAACTCTCATATATGGACAATATATGTCCTATGAGTTTCCCTGAATTTTGGCAAATATTTTTGAAATAGTTAAATAATTTTTCCCTATTGAAGACCATTTCTGGCCTTAAGAAAAAGCTTTGAAATAAAATATAAAAATATCTTTCAAAATTATACTTTTGTGGTTTCTGGGAGTCCTATACCTAATAGGATTCAAATATACTTTTTGAAAGATTTTTCACACCCCAAATAAGGTACTTATAGTGCAAACCTCAATTCAGGATTTTTTGGAAAAACTAATTTTAGAAAATACTATTTGGCCAAAATATTTTTATAAGAAAATTCTATATTGTTCTATACACATGGCATGATCATTGCGAAAAAGTTTTGGATCAAGGAGATGAAGTATAAGAGTTGGAGGGTTTATTTGATTTTTAGAGCGCTAGCAAACAGCAGACAAAAGTCAAATCAAGCAAAGTCAAAAACACTCAAAAGTTTTTGTAAATCCACATTTTTAACATGGTAATTAGCTTAAGCAAATGTGACATGAAAATCAGGGTGTGACAGACCTACCCCCCTTACAAGAATCTCGTCCCCGAGAGTCCCAGACTAGGCGTGGAAAGGAAAACGGAGTCTTCGATATGGGGTAGTCTTCACTTCTTCTTGCTGGTTCTGCTTCCGAGTGGTGCTCCATGGAATCTTGAAGTACTTGGTGGTGTGGCTTCTTGCTTGATGCCTTCCTTGATGCAGGTTGCTGAGGGGTCTCTTGCGTGGGTTAGGTTGGGTTAGTTGTCAAAGGATCGGTGATGTCCTTGTGGGGACCGGGCTAGTTAGGGAGTAAGAAGTACTTCCAGGGTGGGGACTCGTGGAAAATTGGTGTACGGAGGGTATCTCAGGTAGTAAGTCTAGCTGGGAGCCGACTACTATTTGACTTGCAGTGGTCTTGAAGAAGGGTCGATAAATCTTGGTAGGAGCGTTCCTTCGACACGGAAATGCTCGGTTCCTTCGAGAGGAGCGGTTTGCAGATACGCCCGGTCTTCGATTTGGAAGTTTACTTCTTGATGACGATGGTCGGTGTAGTTCTTCCTTCTTGACAGGGCGCTCTCCCAGTGTCTTCTATCCAGTTGTCCGTCTCTTCTTTGTCTTCGGGTAGACAAGTAGGCCATCAAAGAATGATGTTACCCAACTCGTCCAATTACTCCATGAGGTCTATGGGGGTACGCAAGGTAGGCTGGGGTATTGGTGGTGGTCTCCGCTGAGTATTTGCAAGGTCTTCCTGTCTTAGAGCGAAGGCCCGTGGTCGGAATCTGACCAGGTTGTAGCTTGGTGGGGCTTAAGGGTTTCAAGGATTCTAGTGAGTGAACTTTTATCATCTTATCCTTAAGCACGGTTTTTGAGATGCCAATAGCTCTATCTAGTACTCCGAACGAAAAAGGCATCTTCTCGCATAGACCAACTTCAATCACCACTCATGCCATACATGTCCTCATGACTCTCAAGAGACGGTCTAACAAAATTTCACTTGCCTACGATCCCCAAATCCATATGTATGTCTACCCCTAAAATCCATAGGTAAATCATACATGCTACTAAGCTTAAATTAAACTCCACAATCCAAGCACTCCATCTATTCTTGCAAGGCTCACAATAATGCATCTCTATTCTAAGGAAACACGTCATATGTCACTCCAAGATTTTGTTTCCTTCCTATAGATCAACTCCAATAGCCCGGTAATTTCCATCAATCACCACATAATCCAACAATTCTACAAATCCAATGTCTACGGTGTTCCACAAGATCTCAAGTCCCTATAATACCCAAATACTTCGAAGGACTATGCATTACGATAGTAAGTCCACCAAATAACCAACATCCTGGTCAAGTAAACTCCAAGGTCATCGGACTAAATCCAATTTACTCCGAACCATGTAGGCATATCTAGCATTAATACCAACCAGAATCACCTACATAAATCCAAATCTTATGTCCAACGGGTACTCCTACTTGCTTCCCCAAAGTCATGATCCCACCAATACGAGATCTCACAATCCACCAAGGCCTCAGATAATTCCTCGAAGTCACTGATATAAAGCCACCAAGTCATCTGTCCAATATCCTCGAACTGGTCTATCTATGGCATCGTCAGTTCTCGTGCTATATTAGGATGAAAATGTGCTCACTCACTGTGCCCACTAGTTCCTTTACGAACCCAGTGTTGTGCAAGGTTACAAAGGCTTAACTGGTTCTCTCGCTTTACTTTGGGTTAGGCACATGGTTAAGGATTTGTGCTGGAGTATCTCGTGAAGTCTCAAAGGGTCTAGGAATGGGGTTACTAGTCTGGAGGGTTAAACATAACTCTACGGGGTTGCAATTGATCGTGGAGGTTGTAGCAAAAGTCTTCAGTGCCAGTTGGCTACCGAGGTAGAATCCTTGGTGCATCTTGTCTTGCGGGTCTTCAGTTGGGGAGAGAGAGAATAGAGGGAAGAAGCAGTGTAGAGGAGGGAAATGCCTAAAGGGGTTTCTATAGTGCAGGTGCAACAAACAGGTGCAAAAAGGTTGAAACAAAAGAAACAAAGCAAGGAAGGTGATATAGCCATGCACTTGTTGCCTAGGGCAACCGTGCGACTTATATCAAAACACAAACAAATAAAAGCAAGCAACACACAATCATGGTTCTATTCGAACCGTCATACGGACTCGACTGCGCATAGGGGGTACACGACTCATCCTACCCTAGGGGTTCTCGGACTCAGTGTCGTGACTTGTGCCTCGTGCAGTCTCCTGAGTTTCTTCAGGTGTTGCTATGCTCCTTGTAGTTGCTTCATGAACGATCCGGGTTGAGCCTGAAGAATCTTCAACAACTTCTCGCCTGATGAGGTGATGTGGTGAAGGTGCCTCCTTGTAGCTGGCGTTGACTTGGTCTTTTCTTGTCTCTTTAGTCATGACAATCCCTTGTGCCTTCTGGGGCGTCGAGGGTACCAGATAGGTAATCCTTTATGCAATGATATTATTCAAGGCATAGTAGAGGTCCAGAACGTCAGTTTTGTTGGTGACATCATCGACACCAAGAGCGGGGGACGAAGAGAACCGTTTTCCTGCTCACTATAGTGAGGCGGACCAAATGGTGAGGTTCTCATCCACCGGTGGTTACCGATACAACAACGGTAGTGACGGGATTACTCTATTAGCGATGCATATCATGATTTTTGGCATAACCTATACCCTGGTCATCATAGGCCAACGTTGCATCTTCTTGGGGCACTGTCAAGGGTATCACCATCTTCTGGGTCTTTCATGTCCTCATTCCTCGAGGATGGATTTCCTGTTGACATCGTCTTGTTGTGGTGTCGCCAATCTTGTGTGCAGAAGTGGCGGTTGAGTGTTTGGCAAGGTGCACTCCACAAGGATTACAGAAAATCCAGTGGTCAGGGTCATAAGGGTTCCAACGACCACAAGTTTTGAAGGGGAAGAGATCAAGTATAGCCTAGTTTTCGAAAAACTGAGAAGGGAAGAGAAGTATAGATAGTTTTGAAAACTAATAATAGTTTTGAAAATAGTTTTACCCTAACTAACGACCAAGCTAACTAAGGCTTCCTACAGTCAGGATGTCTCTGATACCAGCTCTGTGGGGACCCCGACTCATAAGTCGTGATCACCGAATGCACGTGTACAGTGATCCCAGAGATCAATGCTCACTGAACACACATAAGCTGAATAACAAGAGTCTTACATCCATACAGACCGTATTACACAAATAGGACCATAATGGTCAAGTCTTGAGTATAACATTGCAGCGAAAATCTTCAATAACAACATGGACCCATGCCATCTGCCTTTATCCCTACAGGCATTCTGTCAGGACCCCGATCCTAAGTCACACAGGTCTAGCCCGTAACACACCATATCACTTTGCGGCCTCACGCACGGTATCCCCACGGGTGCCACCTTACCTGGCCCGGGACCGTTTGCGCATTTTGGCACACGTATATGATAGTGTCGCTAGCATCCATATGACAAAGAACCCGGGCCGACATGACCAGTTATAAACCAAAAGTGGCACCAAATTACAGAGACAGGCATACATGACCCAGCAACGAACGTGTCGGTCATCAACGTATGAACCCAAGTCGTAGCAAGCTACAAGGACTTAAAGGAACAACGCTTGGCATTTCCCCTAAGGGACAGACACAGGAACGAAGAAGGACACATGCCGGCCAGCCTAAGTGTTCCGGAGCAGTAGCAAGCTACCAAGGCTCAGTGGAAGCACTAGGAGACATTTCCCTGTAAGATAGGCTACCAAGGGTAAACAACTAGGTGTCGGATCCCACACATAGCAATACACATTACACGCACGCATAACATGCAAGTATGTGCTGTACAACAAGGCATCACAACATAACTCAACAACTCATATAGATAAAGGCCCAGAAGAGCCATCATAGCATTTATTACAAACAGAGGTCACATGACACAACATACAGAGCATACAGGCAATGGAAGCATAACATGTCTGAGTACAGACATCTAAAAATGAAGAAGGCTGAAAGCCTGACTATCTACAAGATCCTACAAGGGTACAAGATCGTAGCTGAGGTAACAAGCTAAACGTCGAAGTCCACGCGGAACCACTAGTGAGACTGAGGTCTCTCTGCAAAAACATAAATTAAGCAAACGTGAGTACAAAGGTACTCAGCAAGACTTACATCAGAACTATCTACATATGCATCCGTATCAACAAAGGGGTGGTGGAGTTTGACTGCAGCAAGCCAGCTTTGACTCAGTGGCTATCCTAAACTACGACTGCAAGTAACTCTTTTGAGGTGGCGCACACGAGTCCACATATTCACCAATCAATACACCACTATGGATCCGCTCCTGTCTCCCTACGAGAAGGCCATCCATAGCACTCACGCTTATCTTGCGTGTTTTAGAGTATCCACTTTCACTTGTCTATGAACTGTAATAGGAAACCCAGAAGTCCATTTCCGCGGATATGGCTATTTGAATAGATTATATATAACCCTGCAGGGGTGTACTTCTTCACACACGCTCTCACCACTTACCGCCGTTTACACGACATGTACTCGGCAACCATCAAGAGGAGGCCCAGCAAGGGTGTCGGCCACGACCTCACTAACCACACAAGTCTCTCGTCCAGGTTTATCGCCTATTTGGGTTCCATCCGTGGGGAGATCCGGCCGGGGTGTCGCTCATGGCCCCAAACGATGTGTACAGGGTTCCCGCATCACCAAACAGGCAATCGGTACACCGTGCCACATACCTGCCGCGTCACAGCCCACCCCGAGGGTCAGCGCTGCGCACGACCTCCAGTAAACTACAAACACTAGAAACTAGTTGCAACTCCTGGACAGAGATCATGTTGATTAATAAGTCGAGAGAGTCAATAAAGGATCCCAATGTGTGGTAGTAGCTGTTTCATGGACCAACCAACACAGAACTCAGTTCCCGAGGACGGCTGCAATGAGACAACCCACCATGTACTCCTACATGGCCTCTCATCGCTACCTTTACCAAATTGTGTTCACATACTGTCACACACTGCATTTTTTAACATGTTATTTGCATCAATGAAGCATGAAAATTTGGACCAACAATTTTTTTTAGCATCATTTGGCTTTTATTTGGAATTGAGTTTTTCTCCATGTGCTTTTTCATGTGCTCATTAAAGTCAACTATTACCTCTTGTAGAATTCATCTCCATACCCAAAACTTCTGCCCAATGATCATGCCAAGTGTTATGTAATAGTATAGTATTTCCTTACAAAATTAATTTGGCCAAAATGTATTTTATAAATTTAGTTTTCCAAAAACCCCTGAATTAAGATTTGCACTGCAAGTGCTTGATTTAGGGTGAGAAAATTATTTCAAAAGGTATATTTGAGACCTATTAGTCATAGGACTCCCAGAAACCACAAAGGTATAATTTTAAAAGTTATTTTCCTATTTTATTTAAAAGCTTTTTCTTAAGGCCAGAAATGGTCTTTAATAGGGAAAAATTATTTAACTATTTCAAAAATATTTGCCAAAATTCAGGGAGACTCAGAGGACATATATTGTCCATATATAAGAGTTTCAACACTTGGTCATGTTCAAAATAATGGGCTAATCCCTCTAAAACCCTTTCTGGATATTTCAAGCTTTTGAAATATTTACAACGGAAATATTCTCCAAAAATTCCAGGGAAATTATATCATGTCACATATGACATATATGATGATCTTGCCAAGTCCCATGCCTTGGGAAGCAAGAAAACATTCTCAAAACCCTTCATAACCATTCTGTCCATATTTGAAGTTTGAGCAACTTTACATGGCCAAACTTGTCCAAATGCTCTCAAATTTGGTGCACATGCTAGAAATGCCTAATAAGGCATCTAGACCAAAAGGCACAAGATTTGGAATAGAGCAACTTGATCAGAACACCCCAAAACCCTTTCTGTTCAAATGCAAATTTGAACAACTTTACATTACCAACTTTTTACCTGGAGCTTCAAACTTTGTGGGCATGATCAATATCCCAAATGATGAAACTACACCAAGTGGTGCATCAAGGGGAGATGATTAGCTTGAATCAAACAAGATGAAGCCATTTCTGTTGATTTCTAGGGTTCACCAAAGTTACATTGGCTAGTTTCTTCAAATGAGCCCAAAATTGGTGAAACACCCTATTTTCACATGTCATTCAATCCTGTTAAGTGTCATGGCAAGTGGAGATCATTTGCTTGACCAAACACTGATCAAACACCTTCTGGCTTTTTACTAAAACCCTCTTCTTGATCACTTTCACCTTTTACCTTGGCGTCAACTTTCTACCACACGTTCATCTAGTTACTAGCTACCTCCAGTAACTTCCCCAAGTCCCCAGCTCCATGATTGAGGGGTAAAAACCCTAGTTCACCCTGCTGGACATCCAATTTCTACCATGTCACCAGCCTCTCTTCTCTCTCTCAGCATCTCCAGAGCATCCAAGGCTTCAACCATAGTGCTCGCATCACCCTGGACCCCCCCAGACACGGTGGACGCGTCCAGAGGCCCAATGGCATGCCGTGGCATGCGATAAGGGCGCTCCAGAGCGCGCTACAGTGCGCCCATGCACTGTAGCTTCGGCCAATCGTCTGCCCCCGATAGCCTCGGGCTCCCCCCTCGCGCCTCTCAACATGCCTCGACGTCCGCAGCCTCCACTGGTGCTGTCCCCCTCCTCCTGCGCCCTCCAGTGGCCGTCGCCACACGCGCACCGGCCGCCCGCGACGGCCACTCCTCGGGCTCGCACGCGCGCACGGTCTGGAAGCTTCCCCGCTCCTCCTCTCCCCTCAACTGGACGTGGAACACGTCCACGATCCTCCCCGGCTTGATCACAGGCACCAGAACCCTTTCTAGCCTCGCCTGCAACCTCGCCGGCGCATGAGTCGACGGTGGACCGTGGGCGCGGCTATATAAGCCCCCCCCCCCGAGCCTCTCCAACGACACCAGCAGCCTCCACACTCTCACAGCAACACGCGAGCACCACTCGCTCGTCCCCAGAAGGCTCTAGTGCTCGGGATCGACCGGAGCTCCGCCGCGTCGAGCCGTTGGTGATCTCGCAGTACAGGCCCCCTCCACCCTTCCTTTTCCCTGATCTAGAACCACCATGCGCCACTGATACTTTCCCCTCGCTTTCCCCTCTCTGTGGCAGTCGGAATCGGCCGGAGCGACGACCTCCCGAAGCTCCTCCGCCGTCCCACCTCGCCGCCGACGAACCCGACCTCCCCGGCGTGCAGCACCACCACCACTGCCTCCGCAACTCGACGCTGAACCCGTCCCTGCCCTCCGTTGCCGTCGTCGTGGCCGGAATCAACGCCGGTGAGCTCGCCGTCGCCGTGGCCGTGAGGTTGGAGATGACAGGTGGGCCCCACCTGTCATCCTCACCCCTCTCTCCCTCTCCTCACAGCCGCTGACCGCCGGGCCCCGCTCGTCAGGTTTGAAAACCTGACGTGCGCGCACTGGCGCCCGTGCGGCTGGGCTGGATGCCCTGGGCCGTGCACTGTGGCCACTCTGGCCCAGTTGCACAGGGCTTTTTCTCCTTTTTCTTTTCTGTAATTATTTCAAACATTTTTACAGAAATGAATATTGGTCCAAATGAAATAATTCCAACTCCTAAATTCTTGTAATATTCCAACCTATTTAATGGTGTCACTTTCACACACATCCATGAAACTTTTATGTTCTGTTCAAATTTAAATTCAAATTTGAGCAATAAAACTCCTGTTGTAAAATCATTAGATTCCATTCTGTTACTCCAAAACTCCAACTAAGAATTTTCCCCATCTTAGAAATCCCTCTAGTATTTAAC
Source organism: Secale cereale (assembly GCA_902687465.1). Taxonomy (NCBI): domain Eukaryota; kingdom Viridiplantae; phylum Streptophyta; class Magnoliopsida; order Poales; family Poaceae; genus Secale; species Secale cereale. The sequence continues at coordinate 287,291,737 of LR738712.1, forward strand.
AAAAATAAGTTGACATTTTTCTGAGCACTTTGATTTTTCTGTTTTATTTGTGGTCTTATTTTCCCGTTGTTATTATGCGACGTATAGATACCGTATTTGACAAAGTTGCTGAAGAAGGAGAAGGAGAAGGATTTGAAGACTTTGAAGACCAAGCCAATCTAGGCAAGCAGCCCTTTGACCATGATACACTTGTTCTTCGGAACCCGTTTGTTTCCGATGCATGATGATAGCATTAAAATGGTAGTTGAACCACCACATGATGCATGCCATGATCTTGATCTTGCTATGTGCTAGATAACATGCAAATAGTTAGCAGTGATGGTTAGTGATGCATGTGTGACATGAACCTTCGTGGTTGAAATCTTTGCATGATCCCATCGGGTGCCCCTAATGCCCGAGGGTGATGTTGAGTTAGGTCATCACTTGAGGAAGAACTGATGTGCCGGTAAATCTTGTGCATGGGTGAAATAATGGATTAGATTTATGTGTGACTACCGTCCCAACCAAACTTGTGCAACCACACTACCCCTTATAGGACGGGGCTTTATTGATTACTTAGGTCGATACTAGCATGGTGCCCGCATTACTAATGACGGGAAGACTTGAGGTCTTTCCCGGGACGGGGTCGTGCTTGGATAGACGGCCATGACTGTTTTTATAGGGCACCGGACACACCGTTGGTCCCTTCGGGTACGCGTGACATTGAAATTAGGGCAAGTCCCATGATCCATTGTTTGTACTCGAGGGCCGTGTACCAACGAGTGGACTCTATGTTAGTGTCGTCTAAGGAAAGATAATGACCGGGTGCTTACCCTAGGTACTTGAGGTACCGCGGGTCGTGGATGACACGGAAGTTCCCCGGATCTTGTGGGTAAAGTGCGCAACCTCTGCAGAGTGTAAAACTATTCGAATAGCCGTGTCCACGGTCAAGGACAGTTGGGTGGTGCTACTTAAACTATGTCCAGAATTTTACTTCATCAGTGAAAGTATGTGTGTGACGAGTCAAGGTGGTGACTTGACTCGAGGAGTTGAATCATATTCATGTTGATATCGGTAACCTGCCTTCGAGGTTACGCGAGTTTATTGATGCATAAACTTGATGGTAGAATATTTATTCTAGCCCATTGCTAGATTGCTCATTATTGTTCAAATTGCATTGTTACTTTGAACCACATCATGGGTTGCTTGCGAGTACATTCAAAGTACTCATTGGCTTGCCACTGGTTATTTAATTGGCCAGGCATGGAGGAACAGGAATTTGATGAAGAGTTCTTTGTAGACGAACATGCGAACTAGGACGCTATCCTAGTCAGAATGCCTGTAGGGTTAAGGCAGATGGCATTGGTTCTACCTATTATCGAAGACTTCCGCTATTTGAGTTATTTGCTATTCAGCCCTTGAGGCTTTATCTATGTAAGACATGGCCATAATGGCCATAATTTGTGTAAGACGATATGTATGGATGTAAGACTCTTGTTATTCAGCTTATGTGTGTTCAGTGAGCATTGATCTCTGGGATCATTGTACACGTGCATTCGGTGATCTCGACTTCTAAGTCGGGGTCCCCATAGATCTGGTATCAGAGCCATCCTGACTGTAGGAAGCCTTAGTTAGCATGGGTGTTAGTTAGATGAGACCCTTTTTCAAAAACCTTCTGAACCTCTCTTCTTTTCTAAACCTGACATTTCATCAGCTTATTAACCACTCCTATTCCACCTTTGTAGATGGCCGCTGTACCCGAAGAGCACCTGACCACTGGGTTTCCCTTGCTTCTCGAGGATAGCCTCCAGGAGTGTCAGTTCCACCGAGCGCCCATCCTCACCTACCTTGAGCATTGGGTTAGCGACACTGAGGTGGAGTACCATGTGGAAGTGATCGTGAAGGCAAACGATCCTCCCACAAGTTGGTTCTTCGAGGGACCCCAGATGGCAACACTACCTCTCGCTGTCGAGGCTGCTGCACTCAAGGCACTAACCCGTCTCCGCGAGCTTCTTCCGGAGATGGCAGCCAAGATGACAACTCGCTTCTTACCTTACCGGAAGGAAGGAGAAGAAGAAAGCAGCGCATTAGCCCCTCCACTGAAGGAAGGACTCTCGCTTCGGTTCCAGACCTACTTTAGTCTATGTGCCGACAGCTTGGCACAAGACTTGGCCTCGGAATCAATGAAGCTTCGAGAAGAACTTCACAAGACCAAGGCACTTCTTCGTCGAGCTCAAGAGAAGACTAATAGGATCAAGAAGGAAGGAGCACCTTCTGGATAGTCCGCTATCGCATACCGAGGCGGAAGGCCCTCCGAGGATGTATCTTCCAAGAATGAAGAACCACCTCGGCGACGCCGGATGACGGCAAGGGAATATCGCAAGGTTTTCCCTAGACCACCGACAAAGCACCGTCGTATCCAACTCCTCCACTCCCCCACACCCTCAAGTGACAAGGGGGCCCAAACAGATGAAGACAAGGAGGAAGACCCAGAAGAGCCGGAATACGCGACCGAGCATTCCGCCGCTTAGGCATTATTCGCTACTCGGATATGCCAGTTGTGACCCCTACGGTAGGATAGGTCGTGTAACCCCTATGCGCAGTCGAGTCCTTGTATGGTTCATATGTAACCATCTAGCATTTGCTTTTGTTGTGTCTGGATGTATGTCGTATTCTTCCTTCGGGAATGTGTAAACGACTACATCACCCATTTGGATTTTAATGAATGTGTTTTGGCATTTCGGCCCTTGCATGATTTGATTAGTGTCACACCCACCCCCTACTAGGCACCCATCTATCTTGCTTTCCCTCTTTCGAGTCATGAGACCTTTTACCGCTCCAACAGGATGCCTGTTGTAACTCGTACTGGTACCTCTACCCAGCAGCCTGAAGCCGGAGCATCCGCTCAGCCAGAGGCAGGCCACGACCCAACCAACGACCAAGCTCCACCACCACCACCTCCTCCTAACATGGACATGGCTCAGCTTCTCCAAGCCTTCCGAGAGGAACGCCAAGCCAACACTGCAGCCCTTCAGCTGATTGCTCAAGCTGTCACCAACAACCGCCAGCCGGCGGGGAATGGCAATGGACGTTCCACGTTGGCAGAGTTCAAGAAGCATGCACCGCCAACCTTTATCGAGACTGCTGAACCCCTGGATGAAGACGACTGGATCCGCTTCATTGAGGAAATACTGGAACTAGTCGGATGCACCAAAGACCGCGAGAAGGTGGCTTATGCAGCCCACTGCCTCGGGGGGACTGCTAGAGCTTGGTGGGATGGACTCAAGGTCATGCATGCTGAACAAGACATCACTTGGGTCAACTTCAAGGCAGAATTCCGCAAGGCCCAGATTCCTTCCGGAATCATGGCTATCAAAAAGCGTGAGTTTCGAGCCCTGAAGCAAGGAAGTGGCACTGTCAAGGAGTACATGCAGAAGTTCAGTGTCCTGTCAAGGTATGCCCGTGAAGATGTCAGCACTGATGCTGCAAAAAGGGAGCGCTTCATGGAAGGCCTCAATCAGACTCTGCAATACTAACTTGTCGTGTGCGACTGCCCATCCTTCCCTGACCTGGTGAACAAAGCACTTATGCTTGAAGAGAAGCGGCGTGCTTTGGAAGACACTCGCAAGCGCAAGATGGTCAGTAAGGGAAGTTCCAGCAACCAGAAGCCTCGTCCGTGGCAGTCAGCCCCGGCCAAGCCAACCTATCAGCAACCAAGAGCTCCTGCACCTCGTGCCAACCCAAGGCCAGCTTTCAACCCCAATACCAGTGGTGGCCACAAGATCAACAATCCAAACCAAGTCACTTGCTTTGGATGTGGTCAGTCCGGACACATCTCAACGGTGTGCCCCAACAAGAAGCCTGATGCCCCGCGCCCCAATGCGCAGAACCAGGGACAAGGCCGCGGGATGCCACCAAGGAACCCAGCTCCTCGCAATCCACCTAACCATGGGAAGGGGCGTGTGAATCACGTCACTGCTGAAGAAGCCCAGGAAGACCCGGACGTCGTGCTGGGTACGTTCCTTGTCAACTCAGCACCTGCAACTGTCTTGTTTGATTCTTGAGCAACGCATTCATTTGTCACTCAAAGATTTGCATTAAAAAGTGACATGACCCCTAAACCCCTGAATAACCCTATGGTGGTACAAACCCCCGGACCAGAGATGAGAGCCAAGATAGGTTGTAAGGGAGTCAGTATTACCATTAACGGTGTAGATTTCCTAGCAGACCTCATCGTCCTGAGATCACAAGGCTTGGATGTGATCCTAGGCATGAATTGGCTCAGCAAGCACCAAGGCTTGTTAGACTGTGCCAATCGGACAGTCACTGTGACCAATGACCAAGGAGTCGAAGTCAAGTTTGCTTCGAACTCCTCTTCCGCTCAAGCCGCTCAAGTCAACTGTCTGTCTGAAGTTGGGCTAGAGCAAGTACCGGTGGTATGTGAGTATCCTGATGTCTTTCCGGATGAACTACCGGGTATGCCCCCTGACCGTGACATTGAGTTCATCATCGAGCTCGTGCCCGGGGCAGGACCCATCTATAAGAAGCCTTATAGAATGGGGACGGAAGAATTAGCCGAGTTGAAGAAGCAACTGGAAGAACAGCTGAGGAAGGGATTTATCCTCCCAAGTGCCTCTCCTTGGGGATCTCCTGTTCTGTTTGTGGCGAAGAGGGACGGTACCATCCGCTTATGCATTGACTATCGTTCCCTCAATGAAGTTACAATCAAGAACAAATATCCACTTCCCAAGATCGAAGATCTGTTTGATCAGCTCAACGGAGCCAAGGTGTTCTCCAAGATCGACCTCGGATCTGGGTACTACCAGCTGAAGATCAGACCCCAAGATATTCCGAAGACAGCATTTGTAACCAGATATGGCCTGTACGAGTGCACGGTCATGTCCTTTGGGTTAACCAATGCCCCAGCTTACTTCATGTATCTCATGAATAAAGTCTTCATGGAATATTTGGACAAGTTCGTTGTTGTCTTCATTGATGACATTCTTGTCTTCTCGAAGTCGGAGGAAGAGCACGAGCAGCATCTGAGGATGGTCCTAGACAAGCTTCGGGAGCACCAACTGTATGCCAAATTCAGCAAGTGTGAGTTCTGACTGCATAAAGTTGGATTCTTAAGTCACGTCTTGACCGAAGAAGGATTATCAGTTGATCCCGCAAAGATCGAAGCCGTGACCCAATGGCAATCTCCAACGACCGTCAAGGAAGTCAGAAGCTTCCTCGGACTTGCGGGCTATTACCGCAAATTCGTGGTAGGATTCTCTAGCATTGCACGGCCAATGACTCGGCTCCTCAAGAAGGACAAGAAGTTCGAGTGCACGCCAAAATGCGAAGAAAACTTCCAAGAGCTCAAGAAGAGATTGACCACCGCCCCAGTTCTGGCAACACCTGATATTCACAAGGAGTTCGTGATATATTGTGATGCCTCTCGAACCGGATTGGGAAGCATTCTGATGCAAGAAGGCCGAGTCATAGCCTACCTCTCCAGGCAGCTACGACCTCATGAGGAGAACTACGCTACTCACGATCTTGAGTTAGCGGCAGTAGTTCATGCCTTGAAGACATGGCGGCATTACCTCCTAGGGAAACGGTGTGAGATCTACACAGACCACAAAAGTCTGAAGTACATTTTCACCCAAAAGGAATTGGACATGAGGCAGCGAAGATGGTTGGAACTCATCAAAGACTATGACCTCAGTGTTCAATATCACCCCGGGAAGGCTAACGTGGTGGCCGATGCCTTAAGCAGGAAGGCTTGCTCCTTGAATGCCGTTATTCAAGAAAGGCAGCCAACCTTGTTTAAGGAACTCGAACAATTCAGTTTGGAATTGGTCACCCCTGGATTTCTGGATCATTTGGAAGTCAGACCGACCCTGAGGGACGAAGTCAAGAAGGCACAAGATGGACACGCAAGCATTGAAGGCATCAAGAAGAAGATGAAGCTAGGCAAGGCCCCAGGATTCTCCGAAGACGAGCACGGGATTGTTTGGTACAAAGGCCGCATCTGCGTACCAAACAACACAGAGCTGAATAACCTGATCCTGCAAGAAGCCCACGACACTCCGTATTCCATCCACCCCGGAGGAACCAAGATGTATCAAGACTTGAAGGCACGATTCTGGTGGCACGGGATGAAAAGAGAGATTGCAACCTATGTTGCAAAGTGTGATGTGTGCCAAAGGGTCAAGGCTGAATATCAGCGACCTGCTGGATTGCTTCAACCACTCAAAGTTCCTGAGTGGAAGTGGGATAAAGTCGGAATGGAATTCATCACTGGATTACCAAGGTCGAATAGAGGACATGACTCTATCTGGGTCATAGTCGATCATTTGACCAAGGTGGCCCATTTCATTCCTGTCAAGACCACTTATGATGGCAACCGGCTGGCAGCTCTCTACATCGACAGAATCGTAAGTCCTCACGGCGTTCCCAAGGAGATTGTGTCAGATCGAGGAACCCAGTTCACCTCAAGGTTCTGGAAGAAGTTCCAAGAAGCCATGGGAACCAAGTTATCTTTCAGCACGGCTTTCCACCCGCAGACCGGAGGTCAGACAGAACGAGTCAATCAGATTCTCGAAGATATGCTCCGAGCCTGTGTCTTGGCATATGGAGCCAAGTGGGAAGATTGCCTCCCTTTTGCCGAGTTCTCCTATAACAACAGTTACCAGTCAAGCCTTCAAATGGCACCATTTGAGGTGTTGTATGGGCGCAGATGCCGCACACCCCTCAACTGGTCAGAGACTAGAGAAGAACTAGTCTTTGGACCGGATATTCTCCGCGCAGCAGAAGAGCAACTCCAACTAGTCAGAGAGCGATTGAAGGCAGCCAAGTCAAGGCAAAAGAGCTATGCTGACACTCACCGTCGGAACATGAGTTTCCATGTCGGGGACCATGTGTACCTGCGGGTGACTCCTCTGAAGAGAACCAAGCGTTTCCACGTCAAGGCGAAGCTCGCACCAAGGTTCATTGGACCCTTTGAGATCACTGCACGATGAGGAGAAGTGGCTTACCAGTTGGAACTACCACCTGAGCTATCCGATGTGCACAATGTATTCCATGTGTCACAACTCTGGAAATGTCTCCAAGTTCCAGACAAGCCTAATCTCTACAAGGATGTTGATCACCAAGCCATTGATCTGCAGCCTGATTTGACCTACCGCGAGAAGCCCATTCGCATTCTGGACGAAGCAGAACGATGGACGCGAAGCCGTACCATCAAGTACTTCAAGGTCCGGTGGAGCAACCACACCGAAGCAGAAACAACCTGGGAACGTGAAGACTATCTTAGATCCGAATTTCCCGATCTCTTTTAAGACCTAGTTTAGGAATCTCGGGGACGAGATTCTTGTAAGGGGGGTAGGTCTGTCACACCCTGCATTTTGTAACATGTTATTTGCATCAATGAAGCATGAAAATTTGGACCAACAATTTTTTTAGCATCATTTGGCTTTTATTTGGAATTGAGTTTTTCTCCATGTGCTTTTTCATGTGCTTATTAAAGTCAACTATTACCTCTTGTAGAATTCATCTCCATACCCAAAACTTCTGCCCAATGATCATGCCAAGTGTTATGTAACAGTATAGTATTTCCTTACAAAATTAATTTGGCCAAAATGTATTTTATAAATTTAGTTTTCAAAAAACCCCTGAATTGAGATTTGCACTGCAAGTGCTTGATTTAGGGTGAGAAAATTATTTCAAAAGGTATATTTGAGACCTAGTAGTCATAGGACTCCCAGAAACCACAAAGGTATAATTTTAAAAGTTATTTTCCTATTTTATTTAAAAGCTTTTTCTTAAGGCCAGAAATGGTCTTTAATAGGGAAAAATTATTTAACTATTTCAAAAATATTTGCCAAAATTCAGGGAGACTCAGAGGACATATATTGTCCATATATAAGAGTTTCAACGCTTGGTCATGTTCAAAATAATGGGCTAATCCCTCTAAAACCCTTTCTGGATATTTCGAGCTTTGAAATATTTACAAAGGAAATATTCTCCAAAAATTCCAGGGAAATTCTATCATGTCACATATGACATATATGATGATCTTGCCAAGTCCCATGCCTTGGGAAGCAAGAAAACATTCTCAAAACCCTTCATAACCATTCTGTCCATATTTGAAGTTTGAGCAACTTTACATTGCCAAACTTGTCCAAATGCTCTCAAATTTGGTGCACATGCTAGAAATGCCTAATAAGGCATCTAGACCAAATGGCACAAGATTTGGAATAGAGCAACTTGATCAAAACACCCCAAAACCCTTTCTGTTCAAATGCAAATTTGAACAACTTTACATTACCAACTTTTTACCTAGAGCTTCAAACTTTGTGGGCATGATCAATACCCCAAATGATGAAACTACACCAAGTGGTGCATCAAGGGGAGATGATTAGCTTGACTCAAACAAGATGAAGCCATTTCTGTTGATTTCTAGGGTTCACCAAAGTTACATTGGCTAGTTTCTTCAAATGAGCCAAAATTTGGTGAAACACCCTATTTTCACATGTCATTCAATGCTGTTAAGTGTCATGGCAAGTGGAGATCATTTGCTTGACCAAACACTAATCAAACACCTTCTGGCTTTTTACTAAAACCCTCTTCTTGATCACTTTCACCTTTTACCTTGGCCTCAACTTTCCACCACACGTTCATCTAGTTACTAGCTACCTCCAGTAACTTCCCCAAGTCCCCAGCTCCATGATTGAGGGGTAAAAACCCTAGTTCACCCTACTGGACATCCAATTTCTACCAAGTCACCAGCCTCTCTTCTCTCTCTCAGCATCTCCAGAGCATCGAAGGCTTCATCCGTAGTGCTTGCATCACCCTGGACCCCCCAGACACGGTGGACGCGTCCAGAGGCCCAATGGCATGCCGTGGCATGCGATAAGGGCGCTCCAGAGCGCGCTACAGTGCGCCCACGCACTGTAGCTTCGGCCAATCGTCTGCCACCGACAGCCTCGGGCTCCGCCCTCGCGCCTCTCAACGTGCCTCGACGTCCGCAGCCTCCACCGGTGCTGTCCCCCTCCTCCTGCGCCCTCCAGTAGCCGTCGCCACACGCTCACCGGCCGCCCGCGACGGCCACTCCTCGGGCTCGCACGCGCGCATGGTCTGGAAGCTTCCCCGCTCCTCCTCTCCCCTCAACTGGACGTGGAACACGTCCACGATCCTCCCCGGCTTGATCACAGGCACCAGAACCATTTCTAGCCTCGCCTGCAACCTCGCCGGCGCACGAGTCCACGGTGGACCGTGGGCGCG
>LR738712.1:287301037-287320116 GCA_902687465.1 Secale cereale
CGTGCCTCTCCAACGGCACCAGCAGCCTCCACACTCTCACAGCAACACGCCAGCACCACTCGCTCGTCCCCGGAAGGCTCTAGTGCTTGGGATCGACCGGAGCTCTGCCGCGTCGGGCCGCCAGTGATCTCGTAGTACAGGCCCCCTCCGCCCTTCCTTTTGCCCGATCTAGAACCACCATGCGCCACTGATACTTTCCCTCGCTTTCCCCTCTTAGTGGCAGTCGGAATCGGCCGGAGCGACGACCTCCCGAAGCTCCTCCGCCGTCCCACCTCGCCGCCGACGAACCCGACCTCCCCGGCGTGCCGCACCACCACCACTGCCTCCGCAACTCGACGCTGAACCCGTCCCTGCCCTCCGTTGCCGTCGCCGTGGCCAGAATCAACGCCGGTGAGCTCGCCGTCGCCATGGCCGTGAGGTTGGAGATGACAGGCGGGCCCCACCTATCATCCTCACCCCTCTCCCCCTCTCCTCACAGCCGCTGACCGCCGGGCCCCGCCCGTCAGGTTTGAAAACCTGACGTGCGCGCGCTGGCGCCCGTGCGGCTGGGCTGGATGCCCTGGGCCGTGCACTGTGGCCACTCTGGCCCAGTTGCATAGGGCTTTTTCTCCTTTTTCTTTTCTGTAATTATTTCAAACATTTTTACATAAATGAATATTGGTCCAAATGAAATAATTCCAACTCCTAAATTCTTGTAATATTCCAACCTATTTAATGGTGTCACTTTCACACACATCCATGAAACTTTTCTGTTCTGTTCAAATTTAAATTCAAATTTGAGCAATAAAACTCCTGTTCTAAAATCATTAGATTCCATTCTGTTACTCCAAAACTGCAACTAAGAATTTTCCCCATCTTAGAAATCCCTCTAGTATTTAACAAAAATAAGTTGACATTTTTCTGAGCACTTTGATTTTTCTGTTTTATTTGTGGTCTTATTTTTCCCGTTGTTATTATGCGACCTATAGATACCGTATTTGACGAAGTTGCTGAAGAAGGAGAAGGAGAAGGATTTGAAGACTTTGAAGACCAAGCCAATCCAGGCAAGCAGCCTTTTGACCATGATACACTTGTTCTTCAGAACCCGTTTGTTTCCGATGCATGATGATAGCATTACAATGGTGACCTAGTTGAACCACCACATGATGCATGCCATGATCTTGATCTTGCTATGTGCTAGATAACATGCAAATAGTTAGCAATGATGGTTAGTGATGCATGTGTGACATGAACCTTCGTGGTTGAAATCTTTGCATGATCCCATCGGGTGCGCCTAATGCCCGAGGGTGACGTTGAGTTAGGTCATCACTTGAGGAAGAAGTGATGTGCCGGTAAATCTTGTGCATGGGTGAAATAATGGATTAGATTTATGTGTGACTACCGTCCCAACCAAACTTGTGCAACCACACTACCCCTTATGGGACGGGGCTTTATTGATTACTTAGGTCGATACTAGCATGGTGCACGCATTACTAGTGACGGGAAGACTTGAGGTCTTTCCCGGGACGGGGTCGTGCTTGGATAGACGGCCATGACTGTTTTTACAGGGCACCGGACACACCGTTGGTCCCTTCGGGTACTGAAATTAGGGCAAGTCCCGTGATCTATTGTTTGTACTCGAGGGCCGTGTACCAACGAGTGGACTCTATGTTAGTGTCGTCTAAGGAAAGATAATGACCGGGTGCTTACCCCGGGTACTTGAGGTACCGCGGGTCGTGGATGACACGGAAGTTCCCCGGATCTTGTGGGTAAAGTGCGCAACCTCTGCAGAGTGTAAAACTATTCGAATAGCCGTGTCCACGGTCAAGGACAGTTGGGTGGTGCTACTTAAACTATGTCCAGAATTTTACTTCATCATTGAAAGTATGTGTGTGATGAGTCAAGGTGGTGACTTGACTCGAGGAGTTGAATCATATTCATGTTGATATCGGTACCCTGCCTTCGAGGTTACGCGAGTTTATTGCTGCATAAACTTGATGGTAGAATATTTATTCTAGCCCACTCCTAGATTGCTCATTATTGTTCAAATTGCATTGTTACTTTGAACCACATCATGGGTTGCTTGCGAGTACATTCAAAGTACTCATTGGCTTGTCACTGGTTATTTAATTGGCCAGGCATGGAGGAACAGGAATTTGATGAAGAGTTCTTTGGAGACGAACATGCGAACTAGGACGCTATCCCAGTCAGAATGCCTGTAGGGTTAAGGCAGATGGCATGGGTTCTACCTATTATCGAAGACTTCCGCTATTTGAGTTATTTGCTATTCAGCCCTTGAGGCTTTATCTATGTAAGACTTGGCCATAATGGCCATAATTTGTGTAAGACGATATGTATGGATGTAAGACTCTTGTTATTCAGCTTCTGTGTGTTCAGTGAGCATTGATCTCTGGGATCACTGTACACATGCATTCGGTGATCTCGACTTCTAAGTCGGGGTCCCCACACATACTTAGCTCACACAAAGTAGGACATGTTCATCACCCTTCCAATTCATTCCTAATGAATCAGACCTGACACAACTCTAAGCAATAGCAGGCATAACTAGAAAGCATGAATGAGTAGGCACAACATGGCTCAAACAACTCCTACTCATACTAGTGGGTTTCAACTATTTACTGTGGCAATGACAGGTAATGCAATGGAGAGGGGTTCAACTACCGCAGCAGGTAACAGTTGAAGCGTTGTTGTCCTGATGCATTAAAAGAGATCAAGAGCGAGAGAGTGGGATTGTATCGGAATGCTCAATGGGGTTTTGCTTGCCTGACACTTCTGAAGATAACATTGGGTCTTCATCGGTGTCATCAATCACATCGTCGGAACACATCTACTGAAAGGGGACAAGCACCGGCAAACAAGAGAGAACACAATCAATGCAATGCGACAATATGATGCATGATCATGATATGGCAATATGCTGTTGATTGAGCTAATGCAACTAGCAACCATGTTAAATGAAGTTGGTTTGAACCAAAGGTTCAAATTCAAACTTCATATGTGATTATTTGATTGTCATTTAATTGATTTGACCTGATCAGCAGGTTTAACTTGTTCAAACATGCATGAAAATGACATAAACAGATTCCTTGAATTTTTATGATCATTTTTCATATATAATTTATTTTCATCTGAGCTACGGTTGATTTTATATGATTTTTAGAAGTTTTGAATATTTTCTGAAATAAATAAATCATTTCTAATTTATTTAAAATTCTAGAAAACACTTATTGCGTCAGCATGATGTCACTATGATGTCAGCAGTCAACAGAGGCTGGTCCAGGTCAAACCTGACCTGTGGGTCCCACAGGTCAGTGGCACAACTACTAAACTAACTTAATTAGCACTAACCCAGTTTAATTAGCCGGGCGGGGCCCACATATCAGTGAGTCAAAGGCTAACTAATTGCAAATTAGCACTAATCTAAATTTAGAGGGCACTGGGCCCACCTGTCACTGTCTACTTAAACTAATGATAGAATTTAAAACTTAACTAAGACCTTAAGCTGAAACTAGTCAGTGCTGGCCCCACGAGTCAGTGACTCAGGGGGAGTCAAACCCCTAGTCAGGCGGGTCAACTGGCCGGCGGCTCGCCGCCGGCGAGTGTCGAGACGGAGGGGCGCGTCGGAAAACGCCCACAGGCGACCAAAATGGCCGCAGAGAGGCAGACAGGCAGGGAGGAGGTGGTGGCGTGGCCGCGGCATGCCGGGCACGCAGCTGCTTCGGTGCGAGGGGGGAGAAGACGACAGGGAGGTGGCGGTGGCGGGCTGGGCCGCCAGCTGGGCCGCAGGTAAGGCCAGGTAGTCCTTCTCCTTTTTTCTAAAACTGTTTCTGATTTCTATTTTATCTTCTGTTTTCTTTTTTTAATATCTTTTGCCACTATTTTGAAATTAAACAATTTCAAACAATGCCAAAAACTCCTCTGAATATTTTTATTTTCCTAGATGGACTTTTCCAGAAGCTCACAAAACATTTCAGGGGTATTTGAAATTATATTCTAATTATATGAATATAATTCAAATTCAAATAGCTAATGATTTAAATTCAAAGTCCCAAAAATAAATCCTTAAAAATGTTCCTAAATTTTGGTTTGGTCTCAAAGCCTTGCCAAAATTTTCAAACATTGATGAAGGCATTTTTGGTTTATTGAAGGCAAATTTTTTAAGCTGGACCTATTTGGTTTTCAAGGTGCTAGGGTTTGAACATCCCCAATTCAAGTTTAACGAAATTTAAACATGATGCTCAAGCAAGACTAACCAAAGTGCAAGACGGAGCTAGGGATGTGACAACTCGCCCCCACTAAAACAAGAATCTCGTCCCGAGATTCAGGACCTGAGATAAGAAATCAGAGGGTACACTAACTAACACAATCTTCTCGATTCAACTGTCCTCCTCGAAGTTGCTGATTCATTGCATCATGTTGATCCTGACATCCTTAATCACCAGATCTTTGTCCAACACAGTGATAACAGAAGAAACTCTACAGTAATCTATCTTGCCAAAGATCGAGCAACTCAGATCAACTCATGGAGTGAGACGTTGAAACATCTCTTGAGCTGAGACACGGATTACACCTCCAGGGGGATGGAGTGAAACAAACGATGAAGGTTCACCTAGTGGCAATATTCCACACCTAAGAAGATGGTGATTGATACCACCAGACGGGGCACCTTAGAGAAGGTGACTCGTAGAGTTATTCCTTTAAATGGCAAAAAGAATTACTTTTGATATAGAGATCATTGGAACTCTCTATACCAGCCTAAGGCAAACACAATCGATCGTTTGACGGAGTCTGAAGGAATGACATTCTCGGGCCAGAATGGATGATGTGGACTACCTTGTTGAGGACAACGCAAGGGATGATTTGGTTATCACCGGAGGTGGATGGGACCCATGGCAAGTCCACTCCTGAGGATAATCCTGAACAGCAGTGGCTGAGAAAGACAACCCATGGAAAATTGGCACATGGTGGTGCAAGCTGGGAACAAAATACAAATGCTGGGAATGATTCTGGTAACTGGGAAGAAACCCAATAGTAGAGAGTAAATCTACTCTTTGAGAGGTTATAGCATAACCAAGAACACGGGGAGCAATCCCGGTTAGTGTTGAGGATAACACCTAGTGCTTGTGCGTGCTCTCAAGAACTTGAGTATTCCCATAATCATCAAGGTTTTACCAATATCCGTGTCAAGGATCCTGGCAACATCACCTACTACCATGATGAATAATGATGGATGGTGCAGATGCAAAGGAAGATAACACCTTCTCGGATTTCACCTTGGCGAGGCCAAGGGGACGAAATCTGGATGATCAACCGAGAGACATTTAGCACTCCGCTTCTAATGTTCTCCTTGATGTGTTAGCGTAAGCCATTCATAGATATGTTTGGCATCTTGAACATAAAATAAAGGTCGGACTTCGGGAGCACAAGAATCCATAAGGAACAACTAGGGAGTAAATCCTACGAAGTCCTTATGGGGAGGTGGCCAACTTCTTCAATCAAGATTCTACAACAATAGGTCTTCCGGCCGGGTGTGTTGGCCACGACATCCACCTTACCGGTTATCGAGAGACCATTATTATAGATCTTGGGAAATGCTCCAACCATCATATCTGCCTGAGATTCAGTTCTGGTTGGTGTCAGAATATTCTAGACTCATCGAGTCTAGAAAGAAAGATGAAAGTTTGCAACACAAATCGACGAGACGGCGTTGCGAGATTCTCAGGAATGAACTACGATAGCAGCTCCAAAACATGAGCTGGTTCTGCTACAAAACCTATGAACACGTTGTCCCAGACAAGCATGACCACATAGTAGTCTTATGATAAAATACTACCGAGTTTCAGGTTAGGAATCATCATTGAGGATAACGAATTTCTGACATAAGTCATGATTCTTAAGAAGGAACTTCTTCTCCTTGAACAAATCTATCAGTGGCTTGGTGTGCTAGGAATACATATAGAGTGAAGGTTGCAAGTCTCCAAACCACAAAATACTTCGCACATATGCATAACTGACTTGGGACGATTCCACAGGAAGCAAACAACTTTCTCGAACTCACGGTGGCAACTTACATCAATTACAAATGAATTAGGGAAAGTCTCTTCTCTCATCCAACAAATACCTCATGAACGGGACACGAAGGCAATGCTTACAAAGTTTCCAACACTAGCTTAATGTCCTAAAAAATCATGGAGAAGATAGCAGTGTTGCTGATGGGCTCAACAACAATTCATCCAGGTTTCCATGGAGATGGAATTCCATAACTATGTGAACAAGTGATAGTATTAGTCAGACCAAGGGGATATAATGAGGTATGCTCGAGGGACACCCACGAGTAAGACAACATTATGAATATCATTGGTTCTGATTTGATTTGATGATAGCCAATACTCAAATCAAGTTTTGATATGATAATAAGTCCAACAACTGATCACAGGGACCAACTGATGAAGATGTCATCTATCTTCAACACCCGCAAACATGCCCCTTGAGATGAACTAAGCTGGCAAACTTTTATCTTCCAACTCTCCAAGTTATTGTTTTAGCTTAACCAACCAGTTCAGGGTATCCAACAAAGATTCTTGGAGAAGTGGTGGTTTATAAGGAACCAACTTGATCACGAACTCAACATAGGGGTCAGGTGACAACCTGGTAATACTTCCGAGAAGATATTCAGAAAATCACGAACCACCGATATGTTACTAAGCTCGAGAACAATCTTGCTTTTCAGGGCAAGACGATATGATCAAATGAGCAAGGACTTAACACAATCCTAACTCATCAATCAAGGAGTGCACCATGGAAGTGGACTAGGTAGCACGATCAATCTTACAATGGTGATTCAGTAATCAACACGCTAAGAATGAGGTTGTTGTCCTTTAACTACCAAGCAACGAAGTTGCTAGGAGTATTAATTTCACACATCACAATTCACTTGTCAGCATTCCGGTTACAATAACACGGAAACCGAGGGATGAACAATAATGGCGAGAAGTATCACCTTATCAAAAGTTCATAGGAGGTGGTGCAATTCTCATGACATTCTTGACATAAAGATGGTAATACTCCAGGATAGAACAGTTTAGAAGCTGGATTAGCGTTCTTCATCTGCGAAGTACAACTTCTTTGACCCAATCCTGGATATGGATAAGGTACTGGAGTTTGTTTCTCCTAGTCATTCCAGATAGAATGAATTGACGGATCACAAGAGTAAAAGGCATCGATGAGCACGAATGCACAACTACTCCTGACTACCAACTGATAGACGAGGGTCACAATACAACTAAAAATGGGCAACTCAAAGGAACATATAACTCTCCGAGTTGTGGATGCATAGACTAGCATGTCAAACTCTCAACATACTTCTTCCGGATAGTCCATGCAGAAAGGTAGAACTGGCAGAGTCACAATATGAATGGAGTACTACCCAAGAGCACTCTGGTTGTGATCTTTTGGTTCGGAGGAACTTCTGCCAAGGATGGTTCATGGTATTTGGAAGAAGGATATACCACGAACCACGAGGACTATCACAAGGTTACTAATATCCTTAAGGAACGGGCAATACTATCAACATGAAGTAAGTAGAGTGAATCTTGGGTTCAAGAACCCAGAAATATAATGCCTACTAACTAAATGGCATCACGGGATGCTTTGGAGAATGATGGGCAGAATCATCACACTGTGAATATAAAGCATTGCTAGCTTACTGGGTGACCTTCTAAGACAGCTAGGGTCATAATAATAATTCCAACATATATGTCGAGGTTACAGAGTGCCTCAACTCACCGATTAGTGTGCTTAGTCTGGCCCAAAGGTACATCGAAACATGAAGCAAAGGTTTGCAAATGCATCAGATTATTTAGAAACCTGGAATGACTCGGGCAGCATAACGGTTGTAAATGCTCGAAAATACTTTTGAGACTCGTGCACAAGATAGCATAACCACTCAACATCATAATGTCAAGGTTCTGAGATCAACAATTGAACACACAGAAGTAGAATAAACTGAACTGAGAGTTGAATCCACAATTAACGTGATCCTGATAGACATAATAGAAAGCCTAGTTCTTAATCCCCGTAGAAAGAAGAAGGTGCCTCAGATCAGAAGGTCATAAGGTAAAGGAGTAAAAAGAGCCTTGTGTTCCCTTCCACAATCAATTCCCTTATATAACTGAAGAGTTTCTAGACACAACTTCGACCAGTTTGGCTTACTAATCCTACAGGCAGTCAGGCTCTAATACCAAAGCTGTCAGGACCCCGATCCTAAGTCACACAGGTCTAGCCCGTAACACACCATATCACTTTGCGGCCTCACGCACGGTATCCCCATGGGTGCCACCTTACCTGGCCCGGGACCGTTTGCGCATTTTGGCACACGTATATGATAGTGTCGCTAGCATCCATATGACAGAGAACCCGGGCCGACATGACCAGTTATAAACCAAAAGTGGCACCAAATTACATAGACAGTCATACATGACCCAGCAACGAATGTGTCGGTGATCAACGTATCAACCCAAGTCGTAGCAAGCTACAAGGACTTCAAGGAACAACGCATGACATTTCCCCTAAGGGACAGACACAGGACCGAAGAAGGACACATGCCGGCCAGCCTAAGTGTTCCGGAGCAGTAGCAAGCTACCAAGGCTCAGTGGAAGAACTAGGAGACATTTCCCTGTAAGATAGGCTACCAAGGGTAAACAACTAGGTGTCGGATCCCACACATAGCAATACACATTACACGTACGCATAACATGCAAGTATGTGCTGTACAACAAGGCATCACAACATAACACAACAACTCATATAGATAAAGGCCCAGAAGAGCCATCATAGCATTTATTACAAACAGAGGTCACATGACCAAACATACAGAGCATACAGGCAACGGAAGCATAACATGTCTGAGTACAGACATCTAAAAATGAAGAAGGCTGAAAGCCTAACTATCTACAAGATCCTACAAGGGTATAAGATCGTAGCTGAGGTAACAAGCTAAACGTCGAAGTCCACGCGGAACCACTAGCGAGACTGAGGTCTCTCTGCAAAAACATAAATTAAGCAAACGTGAGTACAAAGGTACTCAGCAAGACTTACATCAAAACTATCTACATATGCATCTGTATCAACTAAGGGGTGGTGGAGTTTGACTGCAGCAAGCCAACTTTGACTCAGTGGCTATCCTAAACTACGACTGCAAGTAACTCTTTTGAGGTGGCGCACACAAGTCCACATATTCGCCAATCAATACACCACTATGGATCCGCTCTCGTCTCCCTACGAGAAGGCCATCCATAGCACTCACGCTTATCTTGCGTGTTTTAGAGTATCCACTTTCACTTGTCTATGAACTGTAATAGGCAACCCAGAAGTCCATTTCCGCGGACACGGCTATTCGAATAGATTATATATAACCCTGCAGGGGTGTACTTCTTCACACACGCTCTCACCACTTACCGCCGTTTACACGACATGTACTCGGCAACCTTCAAGCGGAGGCCCAGCGAGGGTGTCGGCCACGACCTGACTAACCACACAAGTCTCTCGTCCAGGTTTATCGCCTATTTGGGTTCCATCCGTGGGGAGATCCGGCCGGGGTGTCGCTCACGGCCCCAAACGATGTGTACAGGGTTCCCGCATCACCAAACGGGCAATCGCTACACCGTGCCACGTACCTGCCGCGTCACAGCCCACCCCGAGGGTCAGCACTGCGCACGACCTCCAGTAAACTACAAACACCAGAAACTAGTTGCAACTCCTGGACAGAGATCATGTTGATTAATAAGTCGAGAGAGTCAATTAAGGATCCCAATGTGTGGTAGTAGCTGTTTCATGGACCAACCAACACAGAACTCAGTTCCTGAGGACGGCTGCAATGAGACAACCCACCATGTACTCCTACATGGCCTCTCATCGCTACCATTACCAAATCGTGTTCACATACTTAGCTCACACACAGTAGGACATGTTCATCACCCTTCCAATTCATTCCCGATGAATCAGACCTGACACAACTCTAAGCAATAGCAGGCATAACCAAAAAGCATGAATGAGTAGGCACAACATGGCTCAAACAACTCCTACTCATACTAGTGGGTTTCAACTATTTACTGTGGCAATGACAGGTCATGCAATGGAGAGGGGTTCAACTACCGCAGCAGGTAACAGTTGAAGCGTTGTTGTCCTAATGCATTAAAAGAGAGCAAGAGCGAGAGAGTGGGATTGTATCGGAATGCTCAATGGGGTTTTGCTTGCCTGCCAGTTCTGAAGATAACATTGGGTCTTTATCGGTGTCATCAATCACATCGTCGGAACACGTCTACTGAAAGGGGACAAGCACCGGCAAACAAGAGAGAACACAATCAATGCAATGCGACAATATGATGCATGATCATGATATGGCAATATGCTGTTGATTGAGCTAATGCAACTAGCAACCATGTTAAATGAAGTTGGTTTGAACCAAAGGTTCAAATTCAAACTTCATATGTGATTATTTAACTGTCATTTAATTGATTTGACATGATCAGCAGGTTTAACTTGTTCAAACATGCATGAAAATGCCATAAACAGATTCCTTGAATTTTTCTGATCATTTTTCATATATAATTTATTTTCATCTGAGCTACGGTTGATTTTATATGATTTTTTGAAGTTTTGAATATTTTTTGAAATAAATAAATCATTTCTGATTTATTTAAAATTCTAGAAAACACTTATTGCGTCAGCATGACATCACTATGATGTTAGCAGTCAACAGAGGCTGGTCCAGGTCAAACCTGACCTGTGGGTCCCACAGGTCAGTGGCACAACTACTAAACTAACTTAATTAGCACTAACCCAGTTTAGTTAGCCGGGCGGGGCCCACATGTCAGTGATTCAAAGGCTAACTAATTGCAAATTAGCACTAATCGAAATTTAGAGGGCACTGGGCCCACCTGTCAGTGTCTACTTAAACTAATGACAGAATTTAAAACTTAACTAAAACCTTAAGCTAAAACTAGTCAGGGCTGGCCCCACGAGTCAGTGACTCAGGGGGAGTCGAACCCCTAGTCAGGCGGGTCAACTGTTTGGCGGCTCGCCACCGGCGAGTGCCGAGACGGCGGGGCGCGTCGGAAAACGCCCACAGGCGACCAAAATGGCCGCGGAGAGGCAGACAGGCAGGGAGGAGGTGGTGGCGTGGCCGCGGCATGCCGGGCACGTAGCTGCTTCGGGGCGAGGGGGGAGAAGACAACATGGAGGCGGAGGTGGCGGGCTGGGCCGCCAGCTGGGCCGCAGGTAAGGCCAGGTAGTCCTTCTCCTTTTTTCTAAAACTGTTTCTGATTTCTATTTTATCTTCTGTTTTCTTTTTTTAATATTTTTTGCCACTATTTTGAAATTAAACAATTTCAAACAATGCCAAAAACTCCTCTGAATATTTTTATTTTGCTAGATGGACTTTTCCAGAAGCTCACAAAACATTTCAGGGGTATTTGAAATTATATTCTAATTATATGAATATAATTCAAATTCAAATAGCTAATGATTTAAATTCAAAGTCCCAAAAATAAATCCTTAAAAATGTTCCTAAATTTTGGTTTGGTCTCAAAGCCTTGCCAAAATTATCAAACATTGATGAAAGCATTTTTGGTTTATTAAAGGCAAATTTTTAAAGCTGGACCTATTTGGTTTTCAAGGTGCTAGGGTTTGAACATCCCCAATTCAAGTTTATCGAAATTTAAACATGATGCTCAAGCAAGACCAACCCAAGTGCAAGACAGAGCTAGGGATGTGACACATTCTGACTGGGAAGCGTCCTAGCTCGCATGCTCGTCACCAAGAAATCTTCATCATAACCTGTTCTCTCCTGCCTGGCCAATAAAATAACCAGTGGCAAGCCAATGAGTACATTGAATGTACTCGCAAGCAACCCAAGTGTGATAACAGAATAATTATGCAAGGCTCTACTGCTAGGTTGGCAGTTTTGCGGAAAGCTAGTTTTTCATATGCAAGTATGATCAACATATAACATGGACATGCATGTGTCTGCAACAAGTATCAGGAGGTCACAGACATCATTATCGAGAAAGAGTTGTAGTCAACTCATGCTCAAGCTCATTGTGACTTCCTCAGGAGTCACATCATCAATATCTCTGATCCGAGTTGTTTCCTCACACACACACACCAGGTTTCGCAAACATTGGACGTAGCCCAAGAGCGGTTACCCAACTGTCCTTGACCGCGGACACGGCTATTCGAATAGTTTTACACTCTGCAGAGGTTGCACACTTTACCCACTAGATCCGGGGAACTTCCGTGACATCCACGTCCCGCGGTACCTCAAGTACCCGGGGTAAGCACCCGATCACTATCTTTCCCTAGACGACACTAATATGGAGTCCACTCGATTGGTAACAGCCCCGTGCCCCACATTTCACATCTCAAGATTTTTGGAGCCTCGCTCCCATATTCATCACATACCACGAGCACGGGGTACCAACGGTGTGTCCGGTGCCCTGTAAAGACAGTCATGGCCGCCTATCCAAGCGCGACCCCGTCCCAAGAGTGACCTCATGTCACCCCCGTCACTAGTAATGCGGGCACCTTGTTAGTATCGACCTAGGTAATCAATAATGCCCTTTCCCATATAAGGGTAGAGTGGTTGCGCATGTAAGGTTGGAATAACGGTCGCAACTTAAACCAATCCGTTTTCAAAACATCACACACACTTGCTTCGGTACACCACTTCGTCATCAAGTGGTTACCCACCTCACCATCTCCCTCGGGCATAAGTGGCACCCGACGGGGTTTTCGAAAAGTCTTTTGAAAGTATCTTGCCTCCGTCACCATGCATATACCTGTCCCATGTGCGTAGCCACTATTAAAGCAGCCTAACTACTCCCACCCACATAACCCTCATAGGAAGGTAGGGTCATGTTTGATGCAAGTTTCAATAGTAAAGTAACAAAGGTAGCAACCAAAGTGGTCTCCACCTCAACATGATTCCGATGCATTGATAATAAGGTGCTATGAGACATGCATAAAAAGGTTTCTCGAACATGGTCAAAGGGCTGCTTGCCTTATCCTTCCGAGTCTTCAAACCTTCTGGTCCATCTCCGAGTACTCCGTTTACCTCGTCAACTAACAATGGAAATAATCATAATAAGCAACAAAACAAGGCAAAAATAAAAGTGCTCTAAAAATAGGAGTTGGACTTTTCTAGGATACCTCTGGTCATATTAGAAATGACCAAGGTGTTTTCATAGGCATTGGATCAATGGATAGTTTGGATCATTTCAATATGATGGAACCAAGGGGTTTATGGATTTGAAAGAAGTATACAGAAATATTTTCTTGAATGATGAGCAAAGGCACCCATCAACAAGTCATGATTTTAGAAGCATCTAGGAGTTGGTTTCATTGGATTTGGAATTCAAATGAATTTCCTAGGATTTTGCAAAGCTGATAAATATGAAGAAATGGCTCAATATTTGGTGGGGTACAGAAAGTATTAATAAAAATGTTCCAAAACTAAGTTTGGATATGACAAGCATCTAGGAATTTGAACCACTGCATTTGGATCAAATTTGAGCCCTCTATGATTTTCTAAAGTTCATCACATAAAATGGAATATGGGCATTTGATAATTATGTGTGAAGGAAATGTCTCTAGAATAATGTGCATGTTGCACCATGTGATAGATCATGATTTATGGAGCCATAGGAAATTTGAATCATCAAGTTTGGAGTTCAAATGAATATTTGCGAGATTTTTGAAGTTTACTGGAAAAAGAAAAAGAAAAGGAAAAAGGGCTTTACCCTCATACTGCGCACAGGGCGGGGCTTAGTGCTTCGGTGCACTGGGCCGGCCCATCTGCACAGCCACGCGCAGGGGCCTGGCGACGTCGAAGGCGCCCGCCAGGAAGGGCGTTTCCGCGCGGGGAAGGCGGCCGAGGCCAGACCCGCTTCCACTTAAACGGAGGGGCCCAGCCTCCAGGTCGCTGACGCGCGGGGCCCGGCGCTCAGGCCGTCTTCAACCTCCCGCTGTATGTTCTCGCCATGGGGATGAGCAGCTCCCGCCGGTGATTGCCGGGGCCACAGAGCGTCTCCGGCGACGCTCCGCCCACCGATGTGCTCAGGAGGGCACGCCGCACCCATCCATGTGCTTAACGCACGCCGGGGAGGGCTGTAGCGGCGACAGCTTGGATGGCCGCGGAGGAGGTCGTCGGCGTGGTTTGGCACCGCGAGGAAGAGGCGGGGGAAGAAGGAACTGGCGCTTGGGGTGAGTTGGCGGTGGTGAGGAGAAGGCGTTGGGGCGGCTAGGAGGAGGAGAAAGGGCCTGAGGTGCCCGTATTTAGGCGGCGGCCGGCGGCTCTGCTCCGGCCAGGGAGGAGGTCGTAGGGCACGGGGAGAGCAATGGGACGGCTTGGGAGACGCACGGGAGAGGGAGAGTGCCAAAGGAGGTGCAAGGGGGCTCGGGGGTGCCCTATAAGTAGGTGGGCGGCGGTCCACCAAAGACGCATGCGCCGGCGAGGCCGTTGCTGTTGTTGCAAGCCACGGGGGCACCAGTGGGCATGTCCAGGGCGTTCGTGGGGCTGGTCCACGCCCAGAGGAAGAGAGAGGAGGAGCGGGGAGGCGCCAGAGGGGTCGCGCATGCGAGCTTGCTCACTGGAGCTCGGGGTCGGCAGGTGCGCGTGCGAGCAGGGGTGAGAGAGGAGGAGAGAGGAGAGGGCCGACCGTCCAGCAGGTCGCGGACGTCGAGGCAGCCTCGGGGGACACGAGGGGGAGGCCCCAGGCTGTCGGGAGCAGCCGATTGGAGGCGGCTACAGTGCGGGAGCGCACTGTAGCGCGCTCCAGAGCTCCCGAATGGCTGGCACGGTCGTGTCCTCGCCGCTCTGGTCATGTCCATCGTGCCCAAGGTTGTCTAGAACGTCAGGGGAGGAGTAAAGTAATGTGGGATGGTCTTGGTTTCCCTGGGAAGCCACTGGAATGAGGAGGGAGGTGAGAGAGAAGGTGAAACTGCTGTCCAGAAGAGTGAATTGGGGTTTTACCCCCTCCAATAATTGAGCTGAGGCAGAGGAGAGTTACTGGAGGTAGAATAGGACTAGGAGAAGCTGTGGTAAGAATTTGAGGTAAAGGGAAATAGTAAAAGGGGTCCAAACAATGGTTTTGGCAAACTTGCAGAAGGTGTTTGATCAGTGTTTGGTCAAGCAAATGACTTCCAATTGGCATGGGACTTAACAGGATGGAATGTCACACACAATTGGGCCCCTCCACAAAATTTGAGCTCATTTGGGCAATGTTGCCAATGTAACTTTGGTGAACCCTAGAAATCAACATAAATGGTTTCACCATGTTTGAGTTAAGAAAATTATCTCCCCTTGATGAACCACTTGGTGTAGCATCATCATTTGGGGTTATGATCATGCCCACAAAGTTTGAAGCCCCAGGTAAAAAGTTGGTAATGTAAAGTTGTTCAAATTTGAATTTGAACAGAAGTGGTTTGGGGGCACTTAGATCAAATTATGCTTCTCCAAAACTTGGGCCATTTGGCATGGATGCATGATTACATCATTTTAGCATGTTCACCAAGTTTGAGAGCATTTGGACAAGTTTGGCAATGTGAAGTTGCTCAAACTTCAAATATGGACAGAATGGTTTTGAGGGGATTAGATGATGTTTCCTTGATCTTCAAGGCATGAGGCTTTGCAAGATCATCAAATATGTCATATATGACATGATAGAATTTCCCTGGAATTTTTGGAGAATATTTCCTTTGTAAATATTTCAAAAGCTTGAAATATCCAGAAAGGGTTTTGGAAGGATTTGTCCAACATTTTGAACATGACCATGTGTTGAAACTCTCATATATGGACAATATATGTCCTATGAGTTTCCCTGAATTTTGGAAAATATTTTTGAAATAGTTAAATATTTTTTCCCTATTAAAGACCATTTCTGGCATTAAGAAAAAGCTTTTAAATAAAATATAAAAATAACTTTCAAAATTATACTTTTGTGGTTTCTGGGAGTCCTATACCTAATAGCATTCAAATATACTTTTTGAAAGATTTTTCACACCCCAAATAAGGTACTTGCAGTGCAAACCTCAATTCAGGGTTTTCTGGAAAAACTAATTTTACAAAATACTATTTGGCCAAAATATTTTTATAAGAAAATTCTATATTGTTTTATACACATGGCATGATCATTGGGAAAAAGTTTTGGATCAAGGAGATGAAGTATAAGAGTTGGAGGATTTATTTGATTTTTAGAGCGCTAGCAAACAGCAGAAAAAAGTCAAATCAAGCAAAGTAAAAAACACTCAAAAGTTTTTGTAAATCCACATTTTTAACGAGGTAATTAGCTTAAGCAAATGTGACATGAAAATCAGGGTGTGACAGGAGAGAAGTCACATGTCTTCAAGAGGGGAAAGACAAGTTAGTATGTATTTTGATTGTTTTGCTCGGCTTTTTATTTTGCTAGTTTGGTCTGATTTTCTTTTACCCTATCTTCTCCCATTATCCCATATAAGATTCAGGGGGAGAAAGACACTTAAGGGAAGAAAATCTTTGGGGACATGTCTATATCCATATAGAGTACTAAGTACTCATTCTCTACATGTCATCCCAATCTTGGTACTTTTGTGGTTACTCATTATGCTTCGCTTAGTAGGTGTTCTTGTGTTATCTTACCTTGTTTTCTCGAGTTCACTCTCTCCAAAGCCAGCTCAAGACCACAAGGTAACTATATGCATCACATCCATATGCGTGATGATCTCTTGCTGCTGCACATATTGTTTGCATGGACTCATGAACATGGAGATACATATCCTATATTCAACATCATTTTCTCTAGTGCATATAGCCAATATACATGTAACTCATTGCTTTCTCTGACATGCTTATGCATTCACATGCTCTTATATTCTATATTCACATGATTGCATACATGTAGGGGGAGAATATGCTTGTTCCATGTTTTGCCAAAGCTTTACTTGTTATCCTTCATATCTTTATCTGATGTTTTGATGTATGATTGTCATCAATTACCAAAAATGGGGAGATTGAAAGCACCAGTGCTCCCTGCGTGATTTTGGTAATTAATGACAACATATCTCTTGTCGGACTAATATTTTCATCTAGTATATTTCAGAAGAGTTCAACAGTGGAGTGGAAGGACAAGAGGATGTGGAACCCTTTTCAAGAAGCTAAGGACAAAGATTGGCAAAAGCTCAAGACTCCACATTTTCACTTTAGTGATCCAAGATCACATTCAGTCCATAGGAAAAGCCAATACTATTAAAAGGGGATGAGGTGTTGCTTAATGGTCTACTTGCTCAAGTGCTTATTAATATGCTCCAAATCCCTCAACCACTTTCTCATTTACACCTATGTCCCAAACCTAAAAGTCAAACTTGGCCCCACCGATTTGATCTATCCGGGTCCATGGAGTTCACTTGACATAGCCACTGCCACAACCCTAATTAATTCGGTCTCACCAATATGGATCATGGTCTCACAGAGTTGGCAATGCAAAGTCTCTATTTCCTCTTTGTAACGTTTCAGTCTAAACGAGATGAGCGAATCGGTCCCATCGAGTTTGCCTGACCAGCACTCTGTTAGCCTATTACCAAAATCGGTCCCACCGAGTTTGTGTAATCGTTCAAACGGAGTTGAGGTTTTGCCCTAACCCTAACGCATCGGTCTCACCGAGTTGATACTGTCAGTCCCACCGATATGTCTAATGTTCACATTTTGAACTGCTGCGGTCTGACCGAGTTCTTTCATTCAGTCTGACCGAGTTGGGTCAGATGTGTGTAACAGCTAGATTTTGAGTGGATGCTATATATACCCCTCCGCTCCTTCTCCATTAGAGAGAGCCATCAGAACGTGCCTACACTTCCACTATTAATTTTCTCAAAGAGAATCACCTGCTCATGTGTTGAGACCAATATATTCCAATCCAACCACAAGAATCTTGATCTCTATCCTTCCCCAAGTTGCTTTCCACTCAAATCTTCTTTCCACCATATCGAAATATGTGAGAGAGAGTTGAGTGTTGGGGATACTATCACTTGAAGCACAAGAGGAAGGAGTTCATCATCAACACACCATTTATTACCTTTTGGAGAGTGTTGTCTCCTAGATTCGTTAGGTGTCACTTGGGAGCCTCCGACAAGATTGTGGAGTTGAACCAAGGAGATTGTAAGGGAAAGGAGATCGCCTACTTCGTGAAGATCTACCCTAGTGAGGCAAGTCCTTCGTGGGCGACGGCCATGGCGGATAGACAAGGTTGCTTCTTCGTGGACCCTTCGTGGGTGGAGCCCTCCGTGGACTCGCGCAGTCGTTACCCTTCGTGGGTTGAAGTCTCCATCAACGTGGATGTAGGATAGCACCACCTATCGGAACCACGCCCAAAACATCCATGTCCCCAATTGCGTTTTCACACTCCAATCCAATCCCTTTACTTTCTTGGAACTTGCATGTGTTACTTTCCGCTACTCATATACTCTTGCCATGCTTGCTTGAAATGTATTGTGAATGTATGAAATTGTGCTAAAAATTCCACCTCAACTTAAAGAACTTAAAAACTGCTACTTTTCTTGTTGATTATCTAATCCCACCCCCTCTAGACACCCCTCTTCTATGATCCTCTGAGTACTACCAACTCAACAGTTCAATTGCTTGTTTGTTTCAGCCATAGTTAAATTGCTCTTTTCAATTACTTTATTTCTCCTCAGTTAATGAGATGCCCAACCAATGATGCCTTATGTTGGGTACTTGTATAACTATTAGTTTACATAATTAAAGGCCTTACCATTTAATTACTCTGGCGAAGTGTGCATGAAGCTTTGAAGTCTATTAACCAACTATTACTCCATGAGGCTCACAAACTAGTTTATACGCGGCTAATGATTGCATAGTTTTTCTTGCTGTACTAGGTTTGTATGAATCCCTCTGTTGTTCATTATGCTCCCAATGTCTCTAATTGAGCTACAGAATGGCCAAATGCTTGCTTACTTATACGCAAGATATCTATATATCTATATCTCTATCTCTACTCTCTACCATATCTCTATCTCTATATCTACATCTATAT
>LR738712.1:287320364-287332498 GCA_902687465.1 Secale cereale
ATATATATATTGTTTAGTAGCTGCATGTGGTCTAAATTTGTAACATGTGTGTGTTTTGGATTTGGCCTCAACATCATGCTCTTCTGGTGAGCTAAGAGATTTATGTATGCGGGCTGCACATACTACAATTCTTATAATTTTTAAAATATCACCTGCTTATGCTTCATGACGTGTAACATTATTATTTGTCTTGTTTTGCCATGTACAAAATAGTCTATCTTGCTCGCTTTACTGTTGTAACTATATTTTTGCCATAGTCATGTGTACTTATTGAAACATTTCAAGATGAAGTGACATCAACACAAAGATCAGAGAGCAGTGCGGCATGGCCGTTACCAAATGATTATGGAATGGAATTGGAATGTACTAATGTTCTCGAGCATCAACTAGAGGTGGCAAGACAACGTGTACATGATTTTCAACATGCAATCAACATGTTGAGACTGGACTTGCAGGTGTTAGATGCATGAGTCAAAAAATGAAACAAGACACTGAGGTAACCACAAAGGAATTGGAGAATTTGCAGACTGAAATTTGTGCTATCTGAATCCGGCTAATCCTATTTTCTGAAGAGACTATAGTTCAAATGGTAAATTCTGTTGATGCGTTTCCATGATGCATGAGCTTTATTTTCCCAGTGTATGCAATTTGTTGTTTGTGTACTCATTATTATCACTGGTGCTGAACGCAAAACTATAATGCGTAGTGGGTATAATCTGCTGTAATTTCCATAATGTATAGTGTAGGATTATTCTTTGCTTCTATGCCGTAGTCTCTTTATTGTATAAGTGCAGGTTTTTTAGAGGCGATAGTATACAGTAGGAGAATTCTTTGTATATGATATATCGTTGTAAAAGGGGCCAACATGCCCAAACGTTAGCTGGACTCCATCTGGACGAACATACATGCAAGTCAATTCGGGCCTTTAATTGTGTTGGTCAACTTGATATTTAGTGGATCCCAAACGATGGCACCCACTATAACAACGGCTCTTAGAAGGCCGATAACAGGCCAAAATCTCGACTGGGTCGTGTAAATGGAAATGGACCACGGGCCCTAGCAGTCCGTTAACATGCCGAAAGCTCGATAGGGTCTTATAAATGGAATTGCCACGCGGGCCCTACCAGGTCGTTAACAGGCCGAAAGAAAATCAGCGCCTTATAAATTGGAAATGGCCCACGGGCCCTAGCTGGCCGAAATAAATGTCAATTTGTTTTGGCCATTTTACTTGTCGGGCTTTTAAGAGGCCAAAAGTGTTTTGGGCCAGAAGAGGCCCAATTTGCAAACTAGGCTTCTAACAGGCTGAATATCGTGTCAGGGTGAAATAGTGACCTGCAGAACATGGGCTGCTAGTGGATCCAAAATCAGGTGGCACATCATAGGCCCAACTATTGTGTGGGCCTTTAACAGGAGAAAAGACAAAATGGGCTAGAAATTAGCCCGTTTACCTGATGGGCCGAGGTAAGGCTAAAAGTCACAGTGGGCTAGAAGTTGGCCCAACTGCGGAATGGGCCGAGAAAAGGCCGAAAGATGTACCGGGCCGTTCACAGGCTGGAACTAACGATGGGCTGCTAACAGGCCGAAAGAAGGTCGGGCCATAATTGGGCGTAAAGACATAGCGGGCCATAAACAGGTTGGAACTAACGATGGGCTTGAAATTGTCAAATCTAGAATGGGCCTATGATGGGCCGATTGTGTGTAACTTGTATGGGCCGTGCTTGTGTATGGGCCTAAGTCGAGTAGGCCGTTAATGGGTCGGCTCGCTTATTTTGGCAGGGCCGACCTTTTAACCTAAAAGGGCCAATGTTGGGTCGAGCCACGTGTCGACGTATAATAGAATCGTCCCATCCACTCGCTTGATGACACCTGTCGTAACCCGGAGCCGACACATGCATACTAGGGCGAATCATAATTTTACACATGGAAAATACCCATTGGTCTCGGCGGTTAACTGGTTATCGGATCCAAACAGGAACCCGAAAGGTTAAAGACGGCCTATTACGGTGGATGCCACGTGTCGGTTACCTTTGAAGAAAGCACTTCCATGACGTTCTATTTATCGTCATGGAACTGGACACTTCTGGGATGATAATTTTGGTATTGTCATGGAACACTTCTAGAACAACACATGTATGACTATCTTGATTCTGTCATAAAATCGTCATGGATGTACATGCATGACAGGCAACATGACCTACTGTGACAAACACGTATTATCACGGAAGTGGTTTTTTTGTAGTGTACTGAAATATGTAAAAATACTTGTACTTAGGAATGTAGGTAGTTGTATTTTACATCATTTGTGCAATCTCAGTTAAGCTTCTAACATTTACTGGTTACTTGTAGGTACATATATGAGCGTTACTGATCCACGCTTCAATCCCTTTTGCCTATGGGGTAGTGAGATATTCAAGAACAAGCGTCAACTGAGGAAACTAGGAAAGATTGTTATGTGAAAGAAACAGGTAATGGGAATTAAGCTCTTTTATTACTCTTTGTCCAAGACAATTGTGAACTTTAGGATGGCAAGTAATGTGTTTCCTTTTCCCCTACCCACAACAAGTTACTCTATGAGACCTCAATATCTGATAGTTTCTCTTTTCGGTGGTTTACGAAACTATTTACTAATCATTTCCTTGTAAACTACATGACCGCAGTGGAGGCTGTTGGGGAACGTAGTATTTTAAAATTTTCCTACGATCACGCAAGATCTATCTACCAGATGTATAGCAACGAGAGGGAAGAGTGTGTCTACATACCCTTGTAGACCGGAAGCGGAAGCGTCAAGTGACGCGGTTGATGTAGTCGAACTTCTTCGCGATTCAACCGATCAAGCACCGAACGTACGGCACCTCCGCGTTCAGCACACGTTCAGCTTGATGACGTCCCACGAGCTCTTGATCTAGTTGAGCTTCACGGGAGAGTTTCGTCAGCACGACGGCGTGGTGACGGATATGATGTATTCACCGGCGCAGGGCTTCGCCTAAGCACTGCAACGGTATGACCGAGGTGTGTTTCTGTGGAGGGGGGCACCGCACACGGCTAGAACAATTCAACTTGTGTGTCTTTGGGTGCCCCCCTACCCCCGTATATAAAGGAGCAAGAGGGGAGGGCCGGCCGGCCTCCTATGGTGCGGCTAGGGCAATCCTACTAGGAATAGGATTGCAATCCTATTCCTAGTAGGAGTCCATCAAGAAGGAAGAGAGGGAAAGGAAAAGAGGGAGAGGTGGCGCCCCCCCAATCCTAGTCCAACTAGGATCCCTAGGTGGGGCGCCGGCCAGCCTCTATGGGCTGCCTCTCTCCTTTCCTCAAGGCCCACTATGGACCATCCCCCCTCGTAGGGGGTTCCGGTAACCCCCTCCGGCAATCCAGTTAAATCCGAAACTTTTCCGGAACACTTCCGGTGTTCGAATATAGTCGTCCAATATATCAATCTTTATGTCTCGGACATTCCGAGACTCCTCGTCATGTCCGTGATCTCATCCGGGACTCCGAACTACCTTCGGTACATCAAAACTCATAAACTCATAATACCGATCGTCATCAAACGTTAAGCGTGCGGACCCTACGGGTTCGAGAACTATGTAGACATGACCGAGACTCATCTCCGGTCAATAACCAATAGCGGAACCTGGATGTTCATATTGGCTCCTACATATTCTACGAAGATCTTTTATCGGTCAAAACCGCATAACAACATACGTTGTTCCTTTTGTCATCGGTATGTTACTTGCCCGAGATTCGATCATCGGTATCTCTATACCTAGTTCAATCTCGTTACCGGCAAGTCTCTTTACTCGTTCCGTAACACATCATCTCGTGACTAACTCATTAGTCTTTTTGCTTGCAAGGCTTATTGTGATGTGTGTTACCGAGAGGGCCCAGAGATACCTCTCCGATATTCGGAGTGACAAATCCTAATCTTGATCTATGCCAACACCACGAATACTTTCGGAGACACCTGTAGAGCATCTTTATGATCACCCAGTTACGTTGTGACGTTTGATAGCACACAAGGTGTTCCTACGGTATTCGGGAGTTGCATAATCTCATAGTCATAGGAACATGTATAAGTCATGAAGAAAGCAATAGCAGTAAAACTAAACGATCATAGTGCTATGCTAACGGATGGGTCTAGTCCATCACATCATTCTCCTAATGATGTGATCCCGCTGATCAAATGACAACTCATGTCTATGGTTAGGAAACATAACCATCTTTGATCAATGAGCTACTCTAGTAGAGGCATACTAGGGACACTCTGTTTTGTCTATGTATTCACACATGTACTAAGTTTCCGGCTTATACAATTCTAGCATGAATAATAAACATTTATCATGATATAAGGAAATATAAATAACAACTTTATTATTGCCTCTAGGGCATAGTTCCTTCAGTCTCCCACTTGCACTAGAGTCAATAATCTAGCTCACATCGCCATGTGATTTAATACCGATAGTTCACATCGTTATGTGAATAACACCCATAGTTCACATCGCCATGTGACCAACACCCAAAGGGTTTACTAGAGTCAATAATCTAGTTCACATCGCTATGTGATTAATACCCAAGAGTAATAAGGTGTGATCATGTTTTGCTTGTGAGAGAAGTTTAGTCAACGGGTCTGTCACATTCAGATTCGTATGTATTTCGCAAATTTCTATGTCTACAATGCTCTGCATAGAGCTACTCTAGATAATTGCTCCCACTTTCAATACGCATCCAGATTGATACTTAGAGTCATCTGGATTTAGTGTCAAAGCTTGCATCGGCGAAACCCTTTACGACGAACTCTTTATCACCTCCATAATCGAGAAACATTTCCTTAGTCATCCAGTTACTAAGGATAATTTTGACCGCTGTACAGTGATCTACTCCTGGATCACTATTGTACCCCCTTGACAAACTCATGGCAAGGTACACAACATGTTTGGTAAACAGCATGGCATACTTTATAGAACCTATGGCTGAGGCATAGGGAATGACTTCCATTCTCTCTATATTTTTCTGCCGTGGTCTGGCTTTGAGTCTTACTCAACTTCACACCTTACAAGTCAGGCAAGAACTCCTTCTTTGACTGATCCATTTTGAACTACTTCAAAATCTTATCAAGGTATGTACTCATCGAAAGTCTTATCAAGCGTCTTGATCTATCTCTATAGATCTTGATGCCCAATATGTAAGCAGCTTCACCAAGGTCTTTCTTTGAAAAAGTCCTTTCAAACACTCCTTTATGCTTTCCAGAAAATTCTACATCATTTCCGATAGACAATATATCATTCACATATACTTATCAGAAAGGTTGTAGTGATCCCACTCACTTCTTGTAAATACAGGCTTCAACGCAAGTCTGTATAAATCTATATGCTTTGATCACCTCATCAAAGCGCATATTCCAACTCCGAGATGCTTGCACCAGTCCATAGATGGATCGCTGGAGCTTGCACATTTTGTTAGCACCTTTAGGATTGACAAAATCTTCTGGTTGCATCATATACAAGTCTTCTTTAATAAATCCATTAAAGAATGCAGTTTTGTTATCCATTTGCCAGATTTCATAAAATGCGGCAATTGCTAACATGATTCGGATAGACTTAAGCATCGCTACGGGTGAGAAAGTCTCATCGTAGTCAACTCCTTGAACTTGTTGAAAACTTTCGCAACAAGTCGAGCTTTGTAAATAGTAACATTACTGTCAGCGTCAGTCTTCCTCTTGAAGATCCATTTATTTTCGATGGCTTGCCGATCATCGGGCAAGTCAACCAAAGTCCACACTTTGTTCTCATACATGGATCCCATCTCAGATTTCATGGCCTCAAGCCATTTTGCGGAATCTGGGCTCACCATCGCTTCCTCATAGTTCGTAGGTTCATCATGGTCTAGTAACATGACTTCCAGAACCGGGTTGCCATACCACTCTGATGCGGAACAAACTCTGGTTGATCTAGGAAGTTCAGCAGAAACTTGATCTGAAGTCTCATGATCATCATCATTAGCTTCCTCACTAATTGGTGTAGGAATCACTGGAACTAGTTTCTGTGATGTTCCACTTTCCAATTCGGGAGAAGGTACAATTACCTCATCAAGTTCTACTTTCCTCCCACTCACTTCTTTCGAGAGAAACTCCTTCTCTAGAAAGGATCCACTCTTAGCAACAAAGACCTTGCCTTCGGATCTGTGATAGAAGGTGTACCCAACAGTTTCTTTTGGGTATCCTATGAAGATTTACTTCTCCGATTTGGGTTCGAGCTTATCATGTTGAAACTTTTTCACATAAGCATCGCAGTCCCAAACTTAGAAAAAATGACAGCTTAGGTTTCTCGTCAAACCACAGTTCATACGGTGTCATCTCCACGGATTTAGATGGTGCCCTATTTAACGTGAATGTAGCTGTCTCTAATGCATAACCCCAAAAGCAATAGTGGTAGATCGGTAAGAGACATCATCGATCGCACCATATCTAATAAAGTACGGTTATGACGTTCGGACACACCATTACACTGTGGTGTTCCAGGTGGCGTGAGTAGTGAAACTATTTCACATTGTTTTTACTGAAGGCCAAACTCGCTAACTCAAATATTTTACCTCTACGATCATATCGTAGAAACTCTTATTTTCTTGTTACGATGATTCTCCACTTCACTCTGAAATTCTTTGAACTTTTCAAATGTTTCAGACTTGTGCTTCATTAAGTAGATATACCCATATCTGCTCAAATCATCAGTGAAGGTCAGAAAATAACGATTCCCGACGTGAGCTTCAACACTCATTGGTCTGCATACATCAGTATGTATGATTTCCAACAACTCTGTTGCTCGCTCCACAGTTCCGGAGAACGGAGTCTTAGTCATCTTGCCCATGAGGCATGGTTCGCAAGCACCAAGTGATTCATAATCAAGTGATTTCAAAAAGTCCATCACTATGGAGTTTCTTCATGCGCTTTACACCAATATAACCTAAACGGCAGTGCCACAAATAAGTTGCACTATCATTATTAACCTTGCATCTTTTGGCTTCAATATTATGAATATGTGTATCACACGATCGAGATCCAACAAACTATTTTCATTGGGTGTATGAACATAGAAGGTTTTATTCATGTAAACAGAACAAGAATTATTCTCTAACTTACATGAATAACCGTATTGCAATAAACATGATCAAATCATATTCATGCTCAACACAAACACCAAATAACACTTATTTAGGTTCAACACTAATCCCGAAAGTATAGGGAGTGTGCGATGATGATCATATCAATCTTGGAACTGCTTCCAATACACATCGTCACTTCATCCTTTAACTAGTTTCTGTTTATTATGCAACTCCCATTTCGAGTTACTACTCTTTAGCAACTGAACTAGTATCAAATACCGAGGGGTTGCTATGAACACTAGTAAAATACACATCAATAATCTATATATCAAATATACCTTTGTTCACTTTGCCATCCTTCTTATCCGCCAAGTATCTAGGGCAGTTCCACTTCCAGTGACCATTTCCTTTGCAGTAGAAGCACTTAGTTTCAGGCTTGAGTTTAGCTTTGGGTTTCTTCATGGGAGTGACAACTTGCTTGTCATTCTTCTTGAAGTTCGCCTTCTATCCCTTTGCCCTTTACATGAAACAGGTGGTCTTATTAACCATCAACACTTGATGTTCTTTCTTGATTTCTACCTTCGCCGATTTCAGCACTGCGAAGAGCTCGGGAACTACCTTCGTCATCCCTTGCATATTATAGTTCATCACGAAGTTCTACTAACTTGGTGATAGTGACTAGAGAACTTTGTCAATTACTATCTTATCTGGAAGATTAACTCTCACTTGATTCAAGTAATTGTAGTACCCAGACAATCTGAGCACATGCTCACTGGTTGAGCTATTCTCCTCCATCTTGTAGGCAAAGTACTGTCAGAAGTCTTATACCTCTCGACACGGGCATGAGTATGAAATACTAATTTCAACTCTTGGAACATCTCATATGCTCCGTGGCGTTCAAAACGTTTTTTTGAAGTCCCGGTTATAAGCCGTAAAGCATGGTGCACTAAACTATCAAGTAGTCATCATACCGAGCTTTTGTCAAAACGTTCATAATGTCTACATCTGCTCCTGCAATAGGTCTGTCACCTAGCGGTGCATCAAGGACATATTTCTCTGTGCAGCAATGAGGATAATCCTCAGATCACGGAACAATTCCGCATCATTGCTACTAACATCTTTCAACCTAGTTTTCTCTAGGAACATATAAAAAATAAACGGGGAGCAACATCGTGAGCTATTGATCTACAAAATAGATATGCTAATACTACGAGGACTAAGTTCATGATAAATTAAAGTTCAATTTAATCATATTACTTAAGAACTCCCACTTAGATAGACATCCCTCTAGTCATCTAAATGATCACGTGATCCAAATCAACTAAACCATGTCCGATCATCACGTGAGATGGAGTAGTTTCAATGGTGAACATCTTATGTTGATCATATCTACTATATGATTCACGCTCGACCTTTCGGTCTCCAGTGTTCCGAGGCCATATCTGCATATGCTAGGCTCGTCAAGTTTAACCCGAGTATTCCGCGTGTGCAAAACTGGCTTACACCCGTTGTATTTGAACGTAGAGCTTATCACACCCGATCATCACGTGGTGTCTCGGCACGACGAACTTTCGCAACGGTGCATACTCAGGGAGAACACTTATACCTTGAAATTTAGTGAGGGGTCATCTTATAATGCTACCGTCGTTCTAAGCAAAATAAGAAGCATAATAAGATAAACATCACATGCAATCAAAATATGTGACATGATATGGCCATCATCATCTTGTGCTTTTGATCTCCATCTCCAAAGCACCGTCATGATCACCTTCGTCACCGGCGCGACACCTTGATCTCCATCGTAGTATCGTTGTCGTCTCGCCAACTATTGCTTCTACGACTATCGCTACCGCTTAGTGATAAAGTAAAGCGATTACATGGCGATTGCATTTCATACAATAAAGCGACAACCATATGGCTCCTGCCAGTTGCCGATAACATTACAAAACATGATCATCTCATACAAAACCGTATAACTCATCATGTCTTGACCATATCACATCACAACATGCCCTGCAAAAACAAGTTAGACGTCCTCTACTTTGTTGTTGCAAGTTTTACGTGGCTGCTACGGGCTTAGAAAGAACCGTTCTTACCTACGCATACAAAACCACAACGATGTTTCGTCAAGTATGTGTTGTTTTAACCTTCACAAAGACCGGGCGTAGCCACACTTGTTTCAGCTAAAGTGAGAGAGACAGACACCCGCCAGTCACCTTTAAGCAACGAGTGCTCGTAACGGTGAAACCAGTCTCGCGTAAGCGTACGCGTAATGTCGGTCCGGGCCGCTTCATCTCACAATACCGCCGAAGCAAAATATGACATGCTGGTAAGCAGTATGACTAGTATCGCCCACAACTCATTGTGTTCTACTCGTGCATATCATCTACGCATAGACCTGGCTATGATACCACTGTTGGGGAACGTAGTATTTTAAAATTTTCCTACGATCACGCAAGATCTATCTACCAGATGTATAGCAACGAGAGGGAAGAGTGTGTCTACATACCCTTGTAGACCGGAAGCGGAAGCGTCAAGTGACGCGGTTGATGTAGTCGAACTTCTTCGCGATTCAACCGATCAAGCACCGAACGTACGGCACCTCCGCGTTCAGCACATGTTCAGCTTGATGACGTCCCACGAGCTCTTGATCTAGTTGAGCTTCACGGGAGAGTTTCGTCAGCACGACGGCGTGGTGACGGATATGATGTATTCACCGGCGCAGGGCTTCGCCTAAGCACTGCAACGGTATGACCGAGGTGTGTTTCTGTGGAGGGGGGCACCGCACACGGCTAGAACAATTCAACTTGTGTGTCTTTGGGTGCCCCCCTGCCCCCGTATATAAAGGAGCAAGAGGGGAGGTCCGGCCGGCCTCCTATGGTGCGGCTAGGGCAATCCTACTAGGAATAGGATTGCAATCCTATTCCTAGTAGGAGTCCATCAAGAAGGAAGAGAGGGAAAGGAAAAGAGGGAGAGGTGGCGCCCCCCCAATCCTAGTCCAACTAGGATCCCTAGGTGGGGCGCCGGCCAGCCTCTATGGGCTGCCTCTCTCCTTTCCTCAAGGCCCACTATGGACCATCCCCCCTCGTAGGGGGTTCCGGTAACCCCCTCCGGCAATCCAGTTAAATCCGAAACTTTTTCGAAACACTTCCGGTGTCCGAATATAGTCGTCCAATATATCAATTCTTATGTCTCGGACATTCCGAGACTCATCGTCATGTCCGTGATCTCATCCGGGACTCCGAACTACCTTCGGTACATCAAAACTCATAAACTCATAATACCGATCGTCATCAAACGTTAAGCGTGCGGACCCTATGGGTTCGAGAACTATGTAGACATGACCGAGACTCATCTCCGGTCAATAACCAATAGCGGAACCTGGATGTTCATATTGGCTCCTACATATTCTACGAAGATCTTTTATCGGTCAAAACCGCATAACAACATACGTTGTTCCTTTTGTCATCGGTATGTTACTTGCCCGAGATTCGATAATCGGTATCTCTATACCTAGTTCAATCTCGTTACCGGCAAGTCTCTTTACTCGTTCCGTAACACATCATCTCGTGACTAACTCATTAGTCTTTTTGCTTGCAAGGCTTATTGTGATGTGTGTTACCGAGAGGGCCCAGAGATACCTCTCCGATATTCGGAGTGACAAATCCTAATCTTGATCTATGCCAACACCACGAATACTTTCGGAGACACCTGTAGAGCATCTTTATGATCACCCAGTTACGTTGTGACGTTTGATAGCACACAAGGTGTTCCTACGGTATTCGGGAGTTGCATAATCTCATAGTCATAGGAACATGTATAAGTCATGAAGAAAGCAATAGCAGTAAAACTAAACGATCATGGTGCTATGCTAACGGATGGGTCTAGTCCATCACATCATTCTCCTAATGATGTGGTCCCGCTGATCAAATGATAACGCATGTCTATGGTTAGGAAACATAACCATCTTTGATCAATGAGCTAGTCTAGTAGAGGCATACTAGGGACACTCTGTTTTGTCTATGTATTCACACATGTACTAAGTTTCCGGTTAATACAATTCTAGCATGAATAATAAACATTTATCATGATATAAGGAAATATAAATAACAACTTTATTATTGCCTCTAGGGCATATTTCCTTCAGAGGCAACTAGGTTAAAGTATATAATTCCTGCTACCATGATAATGCTCTAGAAGTCTTCTTGAAGGCGGTGAAGGATGGGCGGGCGGTCGTCACAAGGGGTTGGACAAAAGTTGTTCGTGCCTATGGCATGCATGAAGGCACATTAGGGGCATTCCACTTCTTCAACACCATCAACAGTCAAAATGATTTACACTTGTCTCTTCACCTTTACCGCCTCTAAATATTGTGGTTCACCATGGTAAATTGATGTATAATCCTATAATTACTGAACATATTGTACTAACAATTTTATTTATGGATTCGTTTTTGAACCGTTGTGCTAAGAATTTGAATTCAACATTTCATATTTCGAAATTTCCAATTCGTACAATAAATTAGTGGGGAAAATAATATTATACAGGAGCGAATAGAATAATGTGCACACAGTTAGAAAGAAAACAACGTGTGCGATGATAATAGAGAACAGATGGTTCTTTGATGTGAAACGTTTGCGATACCCGACGGACGCACACACGGTTTTGTCTCATATGTGTGTGCGATTCATGGTAATACAGCAAACGTTTCAAACCAGTGTGCGTGTGTGATAGGAATACCAATCACACACAGTTATGAAAATGGATACGTTGGCGTTAGTAGAGGCACCACACACATTTTACATTCTTGAACCGTGTGCGATAATGTACCTATCACAAACATATCGGTAGATTAAATGTTGATGTCCACCTTTTTCATATGACTATAGAGGCATAATCGTTTGGGATGTCTCTCTGATCAGAAACGTAACATAGAGATGTAACGTATGGGACTGGGGCGGCTTCTCATACGTTTATTCTATGCCAATCATCAGTAGCCGCTCGCGTATCTCCGACAGTTTCTGGGTCGTGTGAGAAGG
>LR738712.1:287332585-287351186 GCA_902687465.1 Secale cereale
CCCCCTATCACAGTCACTAACTAGGCGACGGTTCCAAATGACGTCGCGGAAAGGGGTTAAATATCGTTTGTATAGCACCATACCATACTAGTGATTGAGTCATTTTCTTATGTCATCAAGTACATCAAAGGTAAGGAAAATATTGTGGCGGATGCGCTTTGTCGCAAATGCATGCGTGTTACTAAAGTTGAAGTGAATGTGATTGGCTTTGAGCACATAAAAGACTTGTATGCGCATAATGCTTTCTTTTCAATTCCATATGCTAAATGTTTGACGCTTAAATCTTGGGAACGATATTACATCAAAGATGATTATCTTATGAGAGCTAACAAACTATGTATTCCCAAGTCTTCTCTTCGTTTGTTACTTGTGCAAGAAGCTCATGGAGGAGGACTTATGGGTCACTTTGGATGCGACAAAAAATTTCTAATGCTCTCCAAGAACTAGCTTTGGCCCAAGATATTGTGTGACGTCTCATGCTTCACCAACCGATGCTCGACATGTCGCAAAGCTATGTATAAAGCTCAATCCCATGGTCTCTATATGCCACTCCCTATTCTATATCACCCATGGGAAGATATTATTATGGACTTTGTACATGGATAGCCTAGAACTCAAAATGGAAAGGATTTTGTGTTTGTTGTTGTGGACCGTTTCTCTAAGATGGAACATTATATCCCATGCAACAAGATAGACAATGCTTCACATGTTGCCAATCTCTTTTGTAGGGAAATCTTGCGTCTACAAGGAATGCCCAAGACCATCGTATAGGACCATGATGTCAAGTTCGTAAGGTACTTTTGGAAGACGCTTTGCGCCAAGCTCGGAATCAAGCTTTCCTTTTCTTCGTCATACCACCCACAAACTGACGGCCAAACGAAGGTGACGAACCAAACGCTATCGAC
This sequence comes from Secale cereale, assembly GCA_902687465.1. Classification (NCBI taxonomy): domain Eukaryota; kingdom Viridiplantae; phylum Streptophyta; class Magnoliopsida; order Poales; family Poaceae; genus Secale; species Secale cereale. The sequence goes on from LR738712.1 coordinate 287,333,491, forward strand.
TCTTCTTTGCGTGTTGATCAAGAAAAACATCAAGGAATGGGAGCAATACTTTCCCATCGCCGAGTACACCTACAACCGCGCAAGACATTCTACAACCGACAAGTCCCCCTTAGAGGTCGACTATGGTTTCAACCCTTTGTCCCCATTGGACATTCTACCTCTACCACTACAAGAGCGCGTAAACATGGATGCAAGTGCCCGAGCAAGCTATATCAAGAAGATGCGCGAAGATACAAGGGATACCATTGAGCATCAAGTCCAACGACCTACATCCAAGATGAACGCCAAGAAGGACCCATGGTATTCAACATTGGCAATCTTGTGTGGCTACACCTTTGCAAGGAACGCTTCCCAATCGAGTGTAAGTCCAAGTTACTACCACGAGCTGACTGACCTTTCAAGGTGCTCGCACGCTACAACAAAAATGCCTACAAGATCGACATTCCTCGCGACAAGTACACTGTGAGCGATACCTTCAACTTCAAGGATCTTTCTCCCTTCCATGGTGATGAGGATTTCGATCCGAGGTCAGATATTTCCCAGGGGGGAGATGATGTGGAGCATCCTTTGGTGATCCCCATGGACCCATCTACCAAAGTGGCAAGTGGACCGATGACACGATCTCATGCAAGAGCACTAAAAACTAAGGTGACATCTCTCATTATCGACCTTCCATATGTAGCATGTGAGACATGGTTGCTACCCAAAGCGGAAACACTATGCATGATTAGGTATCGAGAAGATGTACATGATGATGCTATGACACATGGACAAGACGGCGAGGGCAAGTCCTAGGATCAAGAGAAGAAGTAGCCCGAATTCTACAGCCACTAGACGACCAGTACATGCTCGACGTCCGACGCATGAAGCTCCAGCCAGCTCAAGTCCGAGCCAGAGTACACTCCAGCAGCCAAACGACAGACCAGGACCGGATGTCCGACGACCTCCAATGACCGGACAACCGAACCCGACTGGACATCTGACAACTCCATCACAGAGCGAAAACATCGAAAGTCCAAACCCACCGGACGACCGACGATGGCTGACAAGAGCCAAAATGTCAAACGTCTAACGAGTACCGGACGACTAGACCCTCGCGAGCCACTAGACCTACGGTACCGGTCGTACGACTAACGCGTGTCTGAGCCCAGTTTCAGGCTCGAGGCCCATGTACCCCTTCGTTTGGACTTTCACTACAAATAGGACCCCCTCTCCCTCTAGCTAGGGTTAGCACTATGATAGCTCATTTAGAGATAGAGCTTTGCTCATCCATTTGGTTCTACTCCTAGGAGAGACCGCGTCCTCTTTGGAGACGATCCCCCAAGTGGATTAAAGTCCCCTTTATGGGAATACCTTCAAGACCTCCTCACAAATAAGAACTTGTTACCTTCTATTGTCCGTTGTTGACTTCGGATCGTGTACCTCTTTGTGTTCTCGAATCTAGCACATTTGTGACTATCTCTTGTTGATTTAAGTGTTTTCCTCTCGTTTCCCTCGTTCCTTCCCTTTTGTTCTTCGTGTTCTTTGTTGGAATCCGATCCAATCATGAAAGATGGGACTACATCGGGTTAGCACCGCATCACATCTCAGTCATCTCTACATCATTCTCAAACCCGTAGGGTCCGCCCGCATAAAGTTCGTTGATGCTATAGTATTATATGAGTTTTGTTTGTTGGTGAGTGAATGTTATTCGGACTTCCGAATTAGATCAAGCACATGACGAGGAGCTCCTGAATAGTCCGGAGGTAAAGTTTGATATATGGGATAATAGTGCCTGCTCCCCAGAAGGGTTCTGGAATTCACCGGAAGGGGTTTCAGATGTTTCCTGAAATGTTCGGGTATGAGAACACTTTATTTCGGCCAAAGGGGTGAAGCCCATGAGGTTTTAGGAAGGTGCAAAAGGAGTTTTGCGGAGGCGAGGGGCCAGATGCCAGGGACCCAGGCGTCTGTGCCAGACGCTGAGGACCCTCGCGTCTCGTCCTGGAGTTAGAGAAGGATTCTTGCCTTGCGGGCTAAATCGACTTTGTTGAGGCTCTTTCTCCGAGAAACGACTCCAGGGCTCAAGATATAAATAGAGGGGCAGAGCTAGCACCTGGAATACATCAAGATTAACCAAGCCGTATGCCAGAAACCCCGTCACCTCTAGTTTATCCTCCCTCTAGTTTCCATTGTGTGTGGCGAAGCCCTGCGGAGATTGTTATTTACAACCACAGTCGCCATGTTGTCCTGCTGCTGAAACTCATCTACTACTTCACCCCTCTTGCTGGCTCAAGAAGGTGAGGACATTATCGAGTTGAATGTGTGCGGAATGCGGAGGTGTCATACATTTGGTACTTGATCGGGACGGATTGTGAAGGTTGATGACTACATCAACCTTGTTGCTAAACGCTTCCACTTATCGATCTTCAAGGGTATGAAGATGATGTCCCCCCTCTCGTAGCTATGCTTCTCTATGGATCGATCTTTCGTGTGCGTAGATTTTTGTTTGTTTTCCGTGCAATGTTCCACAATACTGGCATCATGTCTATGCGTAGATGATATGCACGAGTAGAACATAAAGGAGTTGTGGGCGGTCATGTTCATACTACTTACCACCAACATCTTATTTTGATTTGGTGGTATTGTGGGATGAAGTGGCTCGGACCAACCTTACATGTCCACGTACATGAGACTGGTTCCACTAACCGATGCAACTTTTTTTGCATGAGGTGGATGGCGAGTGTCTGTTTCTCTCACTTTAGCTTAATCGAATTTGACTACGGCATGACCTTGCAGAAGGTTAAAACAGCAAACTTGATAATCATCGTTGTGTTTTTGTGTAGGTAAGAACGGTTCTTGCTAGTTACACATAGCAGCCACGTAAAAACATGCAACAACAAAGTAGAAGACGTCTAACTTGTTTTTGCAGTGTATGTCGTGATGTGATATGGTCAAGACATGATGTGATATACGTTTTTGTATGAGATGATCATGTTTTGTAATATCGTCAACTGGCATGAGCCTTAGGGTTGTCTTTTAATTATTGTATGACCTACATGTCAATCATTAAGCACCATCTAATTGCTTTACTTTATCACGGTGCATTAGCAATAGTTGCCGAGATGAACCCGGCGCAATGATGAAGATCAAGGTGTCACGCTGTTGACGATGGATATCATGACGTGCTTTCAAGATGGAGATCAAAAGCACAAGATGATAACGGCCACATCGTGTCACAAATTTTTATTGCATGTGATGTTTATCCTTTATGCATCTTATTTTGCTTAGAATGATGGTAGCATTACAATATGATCCCTTCACTTAATTTCAAGATAAAAAGTGTTCTCCCCGAGTTTGCACCGTTGCTAAAATTCATCGTTTTGAAGCACCTCGTGATGATCAGGTGTGATAGACTCTACGTTCACATACAATGGGTGTAAGCCAGTTTTGCACAAGCAGAATACTTGGGTTAAACTTAACGAGCCTAGCATGTAGAGACATGGTCTCGGATAATTGGAGACTGAAAGGTCAAATAGGAGTCATATAGTAGATATGATCAACATGAGGATGTTCACCTTTGAAAAATACTCCATCTCACGTGATGATCGAACATGGTTTAGTCGATATGGATCATGTATCACTTAGACAACTTGAGGGATGTTGATTTAAGTAAGAGTTCATTAGTGATTTGATTAATTGAACTAAATTTATCATAAACATAGTCCTTATAGTCTTTGCAAATCTATGTTGTAGATCAATGGCCCGTGCTACCGTTCCCTTGAATTTTAATACGTTCCTAGAGAAAGCTAAGTTGAAAGATGATGGTAGTAACTACACAGACTGGTTTCGTAACTAGAAGGTTATCCTCATTGCTGCACAAAAGAATTATGTCCTCGATGCACCACTAGGTGAATCACCCGCTCCCACTAGTCTAGACGGTGTGAACACCTGGAAAACGTGGACTGATGACTACTCGATAGTTCAGTGTGCCATGCTTTTAGGCTTAGAACCAGGGCTCCAAAAGCATTTTGAGAACCACGAAGCATATTAGATGTTCCAACAGCTGAAATTGATATTTGAAGCTAATGCCCTGGTTGAGAGATATGAAGTCTCCAACAAGTTCTTTAGCTGTAAGATGGAGGATAACAGTTATGTCAGTGACCACACACTCAGAATGTATGGGTACACAACCACTTAACTCAGCTGGGAATTGATCTTCCAGTGGAAGAGTGTTATTGATAGAGTTCTTCAGTCACTGCTACCAATCTACAATGGCTTCATCATAAATTATAATATGCAAGGGATGACGAAAACAATTACCAAGCTCTTCGCGATGCTGAAATCAGCGGAGGTAGGAATCAAGAAAGGGCATCAAGTTTTGATGGTTAACAAGACCACCAGTTTCAAGAAAAGGGGAAAGGGAAAGAAAGGGAACTTCAAGAAGACCGGCAAGCAAGTTGTCGGTCCCGTGAAGAATCCCAAAGATGGAACCAAGCCTGAGACTGAGTGCTCCTACTACAAGGATAATGGTCAGTGGAAGCGGAACTGCCCAAATATTTGGTAGATAAAAAGGATGGCAAAGTGAACAAAGGTATATTTGATATACATGTTATTGATGTGTTCGTTACTAATGCTCATCGTAGTGCATGCGTATTTGATACTTCGGTTGCTCTTATTTGCAACTCGAACGAACCAGGAGCTGCAGAATAAATGAAGATTGGATAAGGATGAGGTGACGATGCGCGTGGGAAATGGTTCCAAGGTTGATGTGATCGTCGTCGGCACACTATCTCTACATCTTCCTTCGGGATTAGTGTTAGACCTGAATAATTGTTATTTAGTGCCAACGTTGAGCATGAACAATATATCTGGATCTTGTTTATTGCGAGATGGTTATTCATTTAAGTCAGAGAATAATGGTTGTTCTATTTATATGAGTAACATCTTTTATGGTCATCCACCCTTAGAGAATGTTCTATTCTTGTTGAATATTGATCTTACTGATACACATATTAATAATGTTGAAGCCAAAAGATGCAAAGTTGATAATGATAGTGCAAGATACTTGTGGCACTGCCATTTAGGTCATATTGGTTTAAAGTGAATGAAGAAACTCCTTGTGGATGGACTTTTGGAATCACTTGATTATGCATCAATTAATACTTGTGAACCATGCCTCATGGACAAGATGACTAAAACTCCGTTCTCCGGAACAATGGAGAGAGTTAATGACTTATTAGAAATAATACATAATGATGTGTTCAATCTGATGAGTGTTGAAGCACGCGGCAGGTATCGTTATTTTCTAAACATCACGTTTTATTAGAGTAGGTATGGGTATATCTACTTGATGAAAAACAAGCCTGAAACATTTGAAAAGTTCTAACAATTTTAGAATGAAGTGGAGAATCATTGTCACAAGAAAATAAAGTTACTACGATCTGATTTTGAATATTTGAATTACGAGTTTGGCCATCATTTAAAACAATGTGTAATTCTTTCACAACTCATGCCAACTAGAACACCACATCGTAATGGTGTGTTTGAAAGTAATAACCGTACTTTATTAGATATGGTGCGGTCTATGATATCTCTTACAGATTTACCACTATCGTTTTGGGGTTATGCATTAGAGATAGTTGCATTCACGTTAAATAGGACACCGTCTAAATCCATGGAGACTTTGGCAAGAAACCTAAGCTATCATTTTTTTAAAGTTTGGGGATGCCACATTTTTGTCAGAAGGCTTCAACCTGATAGGCTCGAACCCAAAGCGGAGAAGTGCTTCTTCATAGTATACCCGAAAAAACTATTGGGTATACCTTCTACCACAGATCTGAAGGCAAATATTTGTTGCTAAGAATGGATCCTTTCTATAGAAGGAGTTTCTCTTGAAAGAACTGAGTGGGAGGAAAGTAGAACTTGATGAGGTAGTTGTACCTTCTCTCGAATTGGAAAGTAGTACATCAGGGAAGACCGTTCTTGTGATGCCTACACCATCTAGAGAGGAAGCAAATGATGATGATCATGTAACTTCACATCAAGTTACTACTTAACCTTGCAGGTCGAATAGAACATGTTCCGCACCAGAGTGGTATGGTAATCGTGTCTTGGAAGTCATGTAGTTAGACAATGGCGAACCTACGAACTATGAAGAAGCAATTATGAGCCCAGATTCAAAAAAATGGCTTGAGGCCATGAAATCTGAGACAGGATCCATGTATGAGAATAAAGTGTGGACTTTGGTGGATTTGCCCGATGATCGGCAAGCCATTGAGAATAAATGGATCTTCAAGAGGAAGACAGATGTTGATAGTAATATCACTCTCTACAAAGCTTGATGTTGGTCTAACAATCCCTGTGTCTATTTCCCCAGATTGTGCACAGGCCCAAGGGCAAGCTTGCAACATCAAGATTAGATCAAGGCTCAAAGGCATCAGCTCTTTGAGGAATTAGTGAGCTGGTCAACAAGATCAAGACCACCAAGACCAGCCGACAAAGCAAGGTATCACTAGAGGAAGAACCTTCCTTGCCGGGCACATGAACCTAGCGGGGTGGGATCGCCTCGGAAGCAAGCCTCCAATATCGCCCGGCAGGGCTGCCGGGGCTGCCGGAGGCAAACAACCACCCCACAACGATGCCCGTCGTCAATTAGTGTGGTGTCAAGCTACTAAGTGGCTCAGTGGCAACCTCCTGCCACATGGCAGCCACTTCCTACAGAAAGAACCTACAAATGACACCCGTCCAGAGACGTGTCAAGCAAGCAGGCGCGAAGATGGCAAAACAGCCCGCCAGGTCCTGCCAGGCAAACCGTGATGTGACACTGAGCGGTGCATTTAATGCACTCTCTCAGCCTGTAGAGCTAGGTATGACATCACTGGTTTCTGTCTAATCAACCTAGAAAGACTAATTTGCCACTATGGAGACCCCTTAATCTATAAAAGGAGGCCCATGCCAACCGTAGAAAAGGTGCCGGCCATCCGAACCCTCACACAGTGATACGCGCGCGACCGCTCTCGCCCTGCGGCAACCTTGCCGGGCAAGAGCGTCGTGCCCTTTTCCACCATTCCACCATCAATTCACCAAAGCAGGACTAGGGTTTTAAGCCTCGCGGCGGCCTGAACCTGGGTAAAAACTGCTTGTGTGATCTCTGTCGTGCTGCGCTACACTTTCTGCTCTTCGTGAAACGTGCCCATCCCCCCGCCAAACCAAAAGGGACTCATGTCCCATAGGTGGCCGCGGTTTTCCCGCGACATCTTTGGCGGGCTAGGTAGCGGGATCACTTGCGCGAACCCGAGAACATGAGCAGCACATCATCTTCATCACCAACTTCATCGTCTTCGGCTCTATTGACCGTGGCGCCCAAGAAGAAGTCAAGTGCTGCAGATCACCCGTCCACTTCGATGGTTTCCCTACCCGCGGCCGCTGACACTACGGGGAATGAAGGGATGCGTGGGAATGTGGATGCTGCAGGGGACGTGGCTGGCGCAGGCGGTGTCAGTTCCACACTCCTCGCGGCTGAAGCGATAGCAAGAGGCTCCAGAGAAGGACAACATCCCAGCGGCGACGCTCCATGAGGTACGAGCATAAAGATTATTCCTTCCATACCTCCTCTTCCAACTGAAGAGCACAGTCTTGGAGGTGTCACTCATTCTGGGGCAAATCACAACTCTCCGGATGTTCTATTGCGGGCGCGACCGCATAGCAAGCGCCACCCTCGGGACGAGCCAACCAAACCACTATGGTCGACGGAGCAGCTGGCCCTCATGCGCCTCCGCCTCATCCCCATGCCATCCAAGCGGCTGCCTCCTAGTGACAAGAGCATGACGCGGTCGTCACTGGCACCATCAAGAGCCGGGCGACACTACGGTCCATGTCATGGGCCCAACTGCTGCTAAGATTTCCACCGGTGGCCGATCGGATGGATGAGTGGCGAGCCACCATCCAAAGTTTGATTGGTGTTGCGGAGGCGGGAGGATCACAGCGAGATAGCCCATCAAGGCCTCCCTAGGCGACGGTGATGGCCCACGCTGCTGGCCGTACTGAAGGGGCACCCCCATGGTGCAGTCCCTGCCACGGCGGCCAGCGCGTGAGCCATGCAATCAGGAGCCAAACAACATCTCGATGGCCTCATCAGACCCTCGAGCGCATCAAGGCCAACAGCTAGCCCCGAAGGGCCAGCAGGGAGAGCGCGCCTGCGTCACCATCAAGCAAAGTTGCGGCGACCACTGCCAGCCCGACGGGTGCAACGTCTCCAACGTCGACGAGCCTACTCTCGACGGGGGCGGGTACCTGCCTTTCGAGGCAGGGTGCCTTGCCTTCACCCGAGAGCTGCGGCAAGTCCGTTGCCCGTCCGCTCGCACGTTCAAGCCGGAGATTCTAGAGAAGTATAATGGAAGACTGAACACGGTAGAATTCTTGAGCATCTACACCATCGATGTTCAAGCTACCGGGGGAAGAGATGAGAAGGTATTCGCCAACTACTTCCCTTAGGCACTCAAGCCAAATGTGAGATCTTGGCTGATGCATCTGGCGGAGAACTCCATTGCAACCTTGTCTCACCTGTGACATGAGTTTGTTAGCGCCTTCACGGGCGGCCACCAAGAACCAGGGCAGCCCAGCGATTTACAGTTGCTCCCGTAGAAGGAAGGAGAGACTCTGCAGAAGTACATGCAGATGTTTACTCGAGTCCACAAAAATATTCCAAACATCCACCCGGCGGCAGTGATATAAGCATTCCAGTTCAACGCGTGCAATCGTCAGATATGTTCCCAGATGAACGTTTGATTGCCCAAGACTATGAATGAGCTCTACACCTTGGTGGACAAGTCTGCTCGGGTGGAGGAGGGGAGGAAACTCCCTGGAGAAGAGAACAACATTGACATAGACTCAGAGGATGACGACGATGCCACCATGCAGAAGAAGACAAAAAAGAAGCCTAAGGATAAGGTAGGGATGACAGTAAAGGGATCAAGCACACCTAGTACCGGCAAGAAGTCTAAAGCTGAGGGCCCTAGCAAGGAGGTTGCCGTGTGCTCTGATTATCGGGACGCTCCAGCTGCCGAAAAGGCTGGGAAAAGTGATGGCCCGTACTGCAAGATCCATCGGACCAAGGGCCACAATCTCCAGGAGTGTTATCAGGTTGAGCAGCTTGTCAAGAAGCAGAGGGCTGAATATGAGAAGCGAGATAATGAAAAAGGTCAGAACGGCGCTGCGGGAAGGGCCGAGGCGGTGAAGTGAATCGCCCCGACAAGGCTTCTAGGAACCGAGGGGAACCCGCCAGGGGCCATGAGAAGGAGGATTGCAACGAAGAGAGTGATTGATGGGATGAAGAGGAAACTAGTGAGCAGGAGTTCCAAAAAGCCACTAACACCCTACCCATTGACGGGAGTGCATCTCTGCATTCCTCTCACAGCCAACTTAAAACAGTGGGCATGTGAGGTCAATGTCGTGGAGCAGCAGCCAAGTTTTATAAGCTGCTCAAGTGGTCTCGCACGCCCATAATCTATAAGAGGACCACCTTGGCTGCACTACCGTGGTAGGGTGTAATGCCCCATATGTAACACTTTCCAATAATGGCGATAAACTTCCTCTTTGATCCTTGTCATTATCCTTGGGGGTTCTTGTCTTTTATTTTCCTTGCATTGCCATATCTTTTATTATTTTTGCATCATTGCATTGCTCATCATCATATCATCATGGCATACTAGTTTACTTTATTGTTGAGTGAGAGTGAGGACTTGTGATGTTGTTGTGTGAGGCTCGGCCATGCCTAGCTAACCCTGTCCCCTTCTCCCTCTTCTTATTCTTTTTCTTCTTCTTCTTCTTCTTTCTTTTCTTATGCCCTATCTTTGCTCTTTTGTGCAAGCCTCATAACCAAGCCCACTTTTGTTCTTTCTTCCCCTATGAATCTTCCACCATGCCTACAACCTCTCCACCAAATATCAGCCCTTTTGAAAATGATTTGGTTGGGTTTTAAAATATCAAGAGTTTGAGCCATATTCAAGCTCCTTTTATTTTTTTTGCCTATAAAAATGTCCTAGTCAATTTATTTAAATAGGGCATAAATCTCTGAGCATGGGGATATTTTTATTTTCCCCTAACTCTTCTTATTTATTTATGTGCTTTTCTTTTTCTGTTCTGCCTGAACAAATAAAGAAAAAGAAGAAAAAGCAGCAGCCAGCGCAGTGCACCTGGGCCTCCTCCTCCTTCTCTTTTCCCCCAGGCCCATCTCTCCTTTCTCTCCGCAGTGTAGCCCAACTCCACCCGTAGGCCCAGCCAAAAGCCACGCCATCGCGCCGTGGCCTTTTTTCCCCGCGGTCCCACCTGTCTGTGGCACAGGCTACGTCGTCGTCTTCCTCCGTCAGCCAAAACAAAGCACGCCCGCGCTCACCCTTCGCGCCGTGAGTTCACGGACATCGAGGCCGTCGCCGCCCCCTTTTTAAACCCGCAGCTCGTCCTCTCCCTTCTCCTAGGGTTTCCCTTTCCCCTCGTCGCTGCCTAGAGAGCCGAGCACCCCCAGATCTATCGATCCCGTCGATGCTCGAGCGCATCTAAGAGCACGACCACGTCGCCGGCGAGCCCCGCGTCGACCTCATCCTCGCCAACGCTGTCCGTCTGCTTCCACGACGTCGACTCCTTCCTCTACATCGACTACGCGGACCAGATCGCCTCCACGAGGAGATCATCTTCCTCTTCTTCCTCCCCGGCAGACGTAAGTGTTCGAGTGCCGCCGTCGTCGACTCCGTCTACGACTGGGCCAGCCGAGCACACCGCCATGCTCGTGGTGAGCTCCTCTCTCTCCCCGCACCATTTTTCCCTTCCTGCGCGCCCTCTATCACCTAGTTCCCCGAGCGCCCGATCGCGTCGCTGTCGGACCTCGTCGCCGGCGAGTGTTCCAACCCCTCTAGGTCGTGCCATGCTGCCCGTTCGCTCCAGTAAGCCGCGTAGAAGCTTCATGTGCTGTCGCCGTGCCGCCTAGGGCTTTGCATCGCCTCGCTGTTGCTCCGTCGCCGCCGTGCTGTCGTTGCTCGCCGCCGGTGCTGCAGTAGACGTTAGGTGCTGCTAGCGTGCTAGAGGGATGCAGAACTCCTTAGGGAGCATCTCGCACCCCTCCGCCGTGCTGTTTGGTCGCCAGAACAGCTCCCACGAGCAGCTCCGACGAGGCCAGCGCCTCCCCTGTTTCTGCTTCTTCTGTCTATTCTTCAGTTATGCTACCTGTTCTCTGTCGAGAAACTTTCATTAGCGCAGTGGCGAGTCTCTTCGTTAGTAAGCGAGTAGTCGTGGGTTCGATTCCTCGCAGGTGTAGGTGTATTCGCCCCCTTTTTGTTTTTCTTCCGTGGCTGACAGCAGGGCCCCACCTGCCAGCCACTCAGCGCCGTTCCCAGCCCCCGCGCGCACCCACGTTGCCAGCTCAGCCCCGCTGAGCCCCTCTGACAGTGGCGTGGGTTGTTGAGCCTGGGTCGATCTAGACCCTGGCGTCTATATTGTTTTATTTTCTTTTTCTGTTTTTCTTTTTCTTTTCTGTTTTTCTTGTTTATTTAATATCTGCATAAATATATTTCTGATGAATTTGAGTTATATATGAAAAGTGCTGAGAATTTTATGTAGATTATGAATATGCTTCTTGTTGCCATGTTTAAAAAACATTTAAAATGCTGTTTGAATTTAAACTTATTTTAAATATGCTTAAACTTGCAAAAATCATAACTAAATATCTACAACTCCAAATTTAACAAACTTTATATGCATTTGGCGTAGAAAAATGTGTAGAATATTTTGGTGATGTTGTTTAGCATGTTTGACAACTCTGTCACAGAAGATTTTCAAATCTGTCCCAAATGCAAATAAATTAATATGGGAGTGCTGGATATTGTTGTTATTTAATTCCAGCCCATTTAAATGTGCTAGCATGTTGCTGTTATGTTAGTTGCACCCTTGCATGTTAACCAACTTCTTTAAAACATGTTGCATGCTTGTTTGGAAAACTACATAAACTTGTTAAGTTGTTCCTTTGCTTGTGTCATGCTTGTGAATGATCTTGTTTGGTTATGATGATATTGCACTCTTGTGACCCCTAGGCCATGCATTACTATTCTTGTCCTTGTTCAACATGTTCATGCATCATGTGGTTGAGCACTGCATGTTAATTGATTTTCTTCCGTTGCTGCATTGTTGTGTTTGCTTAGAGCCTGGTGACGATATGGAGTACGAGGTTTCTACTGAGGTTGAGTGTGAGGAGCAAGGTTACGTTCCCTCTGAGGATTCAACAGGCAAGATGGCCTTACCCAGATATCACTACTATCTTTGCCTATGCTAGAAGTCTCGCTCTTTAGCTTATTCCCTCGATGCCTATGTCTGTTCGTCAGCATCCTATTGTTGCCATGAAACTCTCTAACCACCCAACCTAGCAAACCTTTGATTGGCTACGTAAGCTTCGCTCAGCCCCTCTTATAGCATTGTTAGTTGCAGGAGAAGATTTGAAGATTTTTGCTTCATGTTGAAGTTATTGTTGGGATATCACACTATATAATATGTTAAACTAAATCATCTATATATTTGGCAATGGGTGGAAGGCTAAGCCTCGTGCTTGGTGTTTTGTTCAACTCATGCCACCCTAGGAACCGTTTAAACCGGTGTTATGTTCCTTGATTTTGCGTCCCTAACACGGTTGGGGTTTATGGCCCCCCCTTGATAACCCGCTTAGCGCTAAAGCTTTTCAAACAAGGCCCAACATTGGTTTTACATTTTCCTAATAACTAAAACTTGCATAGGGAGTTATAAACCCTTTTCTTAATTAACAACCTTGGGACAGTGCTCCACATGAGTGTTGTTCCAAACTGGGCAGGCTGCGGGTCCACCTCGAGGAAACTCAAGGGCTGGTAAAGACCCGTAGGATGTCCCATCTGGTCGTGGCCTGAGACGAGATATGTGCGGCTACTATCAGGGTGTCGGCACGCCGGGAGGTCTTGCTGGATTAGTTTTACCTTTGTCGGAATATCTTGAGCACGGGATTCCGAGAATACTCGGGTCTTCCCACATTGGAGTTGCGACTCCGCAGATCGTGAGCTTGTGATGGGCTAAGTTGGGACACCCCTGCAGGGTTTTGATCTTTCGAAAGTCGTGCCCGCGGTTATGTGGAAGATGGGAATTTGTTAATATCCGGTTGTAGAAAACTTGACACTATGATCATAATACACTCCCAGCGTGAGTAACCGTGACGGTCGCTTTCCAAAGGGGTTCGGGAAGTGAACACGATGGGGTTATGCTTGACGTGCTTAGTTAGGATCACTTAGTGATCACTTTTACGATCGTTGGCACTTTCTCTTCTTGCTCTAAACACGTAAGCTAGGGCTAGTGCTGCTGCAACCTTATTTCAGCCTTGCTCCACACCCAAGGCTTTGATAGTATTGCTACCCGGGAACGGGATTGCTGAGTCCTCTGTGGCTCACAGAATCTTCACAACACCAGATGCAGGTACCGTTGAGAACTACACAGCTGGTGGTTCAGAGTTGTATTGGAAGTTCGATGAAGAACGTGGGTGATACTACGTGTCTTACCCAGAGGATCAGTAGGGCTCTTACTAGGATGATCGGGACCTTGTGTTGTTTTATTTATGGTATCTTTCATTTGGATATTCGTCCGTAGTCGGACTCTGATGTTATTTGGACGATGAATGTTTACGTAATGCATTGTGTGACGTGGCGAGTGTAAGCCAACTACTATTTTACATTTTCATCCCTCTTTTACATGAGTTGTGCAAAGATACCATTCTTGAGATCATTCTAGTATGAGATTATGCCTTTAAGTCGTGCCTCGACACGTGAGAGGTATAATCTCATACTGGGCATTCACATTGATTCATTTCCGTTTCGGTGAGAATTTTGGCATTAAGCATTCATTTTTGTCCTATTTTTAGGGAAAGTCATAGCAAATTTTTTCTTGGTTCCAAAATATTTTTTTGCTCTACCCTGCAGGCGACCATGGTGCGCACGATGACCGAAGGCATCGTGAATAGGTTTTTGAGGTCCGCGAAGGCCGAGATGCTTCAAAAGAACGAGACGGAGATAAGATGTCCGTGTCGAAGATGCAAGCTGAAGAGCCTTATTGCGGACCCGGATTCCGGGCAGGTGCGGGACCACCTGCTCTTGCGTGGTTTCATGGATGGCTATCGGTGGAAAGGTGATGAAGATGACTACGAATTCGTCCATGGGGGCCGGGCAAGAAATGAGGAAGGGCAGCAGGACAACCACTGCGGCTCGGGCGGGCGAGAAGACGAAGAATCCCCAGGAGATGATCACGACGGTGATGCTGTACACAGTCATCATGTAGAAGATGCAGGACATGATGATGAGGAAGATGCCGGAGCAGACGACGGGCATGATCATGAAGATGATGATGCCGGCGGAGCAGACGACGCTGAACCATCTATGGGCTGGGTGCAGGACCCTCATATTCAAGAGCTGCTTCTCAAGCAGACCGATAACGCAAGAGCTGCCGCCAGAGAGAAAGCCAAGATGGATCAACTTGAGTTAGACGCGGTTACTCCATTGTATGAAGGATGCAGGCCCGAGGATACCCGCCTGAAAGTAACGCTCATGGCTCTGGAGATGAAGGTAAAACACAAAATGACCGACGCATGCTTCGACGAGAATAGGTCATTCTGGCACGAACGTCTTCCCAAGGGGAACAAGTGCCCCACCAGTTTGGAGGAGGCGAAGAAAATCGTGTGTCCTATGGATTTACCGCACGTGAAATACCATGTGTGCATGAACAATTGCATCATTTATCGGGACGAGCACGCGGAGTCTACCATATGTCCGGTGTGCGGCGTCACTCGATACAAGAAGAGGAAGAAAGCTCCTCGAAAAGTGGTGTGGTACTTTCCGATCACTCCTCGTCTGCAGTGGTATTTCGCGGACCCTAAGGTAGCAAAGCTCCTGCGTTGGCACGCGGATATGGAGGAGAAGAAGCGAGAAGATGCCGCAAATGATCCGGAGATAGATAAAAAAGACAAGATGCTGAGTCACCCTAAGGATGCGAGCCAGTGGCAAGCGTTGAACTTCGAAGACCTAGAATTTGGGAACGATCCAAGGAACATCGTGCTGGGCGCGAGCACCGATGGAGTCAATCCATTTGGCAGCCAGAGAAGCACACATAGCACCTGGCCTGTGTTTGTGTGGATGTACAACCTTCCCCCTGGTTGTGCATGAAGAGGAAGTACATTCACATGAGTATGCTAATTGAAGGACCGAAACAACCAGGGAACGACATCAATCTGTATCTGGGGCTGCTGAAAGAGGAGCTAGACACGCTGTGGAAAACGCCAGCCAATACGTGGGACGCCGCAAATAAAGAATATTTCCCTATGAGAGCCGCGCTGCTCACGACGGTGCACGACTATCTCGGTTACGGATATGTCGCGGGGCAGGTGGTCCACGGATTTTCTGGATGCGTCAGGTGCATGGATGACACAACGTATCGCCAGCTAGATAGAGATCCCGGGTCTTCGAAAACCGTGTTCAGGGGACATCAAAGGTGGCTTCGCGACGATGACCTGTGGAGAAAACACAAGGATCTGTTCGATGGTGAAACTGAACCCCGAGGACGCCCGCGTACGAGGAGCGG
The DNA here is from genome assembly GCA_902687465.1 of Secale cereale. NCBI lineage: Eukaryota > Viridiplantae > Streptophyta > Magnoliopsida > Poales > Poaceae > Secale > Secale cereale. Next base: position 287,349,097 of record LR738712.1, read on the forward strand.
CGAGGAAATAGACGAGCTATTGAAAAATTGGAAAGATTGCCCACTTCCGGGAAAGAAGCAAAAGGCGTCAGAGCCGGTAAAGAAGCGAAAGGCGCCAGAGCCGCTGCTGAAGGTATGGAAAACGAGGTCTGTTTTCTGGGACTTGCCGTACTGGAAGATCCACCGTGTGCCTCACAGCCTTGATGTAATGCATATCACGAAGAACATGTGCGAGAGTCTGCTTGGTACCCTGCTCAACATGCCAGAGAGGACCAAAGATGGGCCGAAAGCAAGGGCAGACTTGAAATCAATGGGCATCAGGCAGGAGCTTCACGCTATATATGATGATGATGAGGCGAAGCAGGACACGGAAAGTCGTCGCAAAGGCAAAAAGGCCAAGAAGACCGGAAATGACTACCCTCCCGCGTGCTTCACTCTAAGTCAGGAGGAGATCGAGCAGTTTTTCACCTACCTCGTAGGAGTACAACTTCCTTACGGTTACGCGGGGAAGATAAGCAGATACCTAGACCGGGCGAAGCTGAAGTTCAGCGGGATGAAGTCTCACGACTGTCACGTGCTGATGACGCAGATACTTCCAGTTGCAATCCGTGGTATCATGGACGCGCACGTCCGTGAAACCCTATTTGGCCTATGCAACTTTTTCGATGTCATCTCTCGGAAGTCTGTTGGCGTGAGGCAACTCAGAAGGCTACAGGAAGAGATCGTGGTGATACTATGCGAGCTTGAGATGTACTTCCCGCCCGCATTCTTCGACGTTATGGTGCATCTGCTGGTCCATATCGTGAACGATATCATCCAACTCGGGCCGACGTTCCTGCACAGCATGATGCCGTTCGAAAGGATGAATGGTGTCATCAAAGGATACGTTCGCAACATGTCACGTCCAGAGGGAAGCATAGCCAGGGGCTTTCTGACCGAAGAGTCAATCTCCTACTGCACGAATTATCTAGGCATCGAGAACCCCGTTGGTCTTCCTGTCAACAGGCACCTCGACAGGCTCGCTGGATGGGGTCACCGTGAGGGTCGCCGCGAAATGCATGTCGACTTCGAGGGTCGATTCGCCGACTTTGAAAGAGCAAACCTTGTCGCGCTACAACACATAGACGTGGTCGATCCTTGGGTGGTTCAGCACAAAACTTTTATTGAGAAGACATACAATGACCGAGGCCAACAGAGGACGGACGGAGATATAATCAAAGAGCACAACTCATGTTTCACGCGTTGGTTCAAGCAGAAGCTTATGTCGTACCCTTTACATGATGATTCTTCCGCGGAAGAACAACTCATATTCGTCTTGTCACAGGGCGCCGAGCACAACCTGATGACCTATGAGGCGTACGATATCAACGGCTACACATTCTACACCGAGGCCAAGGACATGAAGAGCGATGGTTATCAGACCTCTGGGGTAACGATGGAATCCTACACCGGTAATGACAAGGACAGATACTACGGAAGGATCGAGGAGATCTGGGAGCTGAGCTACACTGGAGAGAAGGTCCCGATGTTCCGTGTCAGATGGGCCAAGAGCGTCCTAAAAGAAGACCGGTATTTCACCACCATGGTTATACCCAAAGCCAAATCAAAGACCGTGGGCGCAAACGTCACCGCGAAAAATGAGCCATGGGTACTGGCTTCCCAAGTTGACCAATGCTTCTTCATTACCGACCCGTCAAAGCCCAGTCGTGTTGTCGTGAGGAGAGGCAAAAGGAAGATCATCGGAATGGATGGAGTAGCCAATGAGCAAGACTTCGACAAGTACGGCGACCCGAGGATCGAACATGACGACGATGATGAAGTAGCAGCATACACCACAAGAAGAAGCAGGACCACCCTACCTAAAGGACGTCCGTTCCACAGAAGAACTCCATTTGCGAAAAAGAAGGGCAAGAAGATTGTGAACAGATAGCTAGCTAAGATCGATTGTATTTAAATCGTAGCCTTCATTTCTCGATTGTATTTCATGGGCACTTTTTGAACTATCATGAATATTTTTAAATTTCATGGACACTCGATCTCGACCCCCCCTCCATCTCGATCGCTATCCCACCTCGCCAGATTCCGGTCCCCCTCGCCGCCGAGCACCCCCC
>LR738712.1:287351786-287528710 GCA_902687465.1 Secale cereale
CCGCCTCCTCCCCCCTTCCTTCCTACCCCTCCCTCCTTCCCCTACCTCCATGTTTCTGATTTAGGCCATAGCTTTGGAAAAAAGGCCTTAGTTTCTCTGTGAAAAGGAAATGTGAAACACCTCACAAATATGAACACTGCTCTTAAAATTTCAACTTGCTTGTATGAACCATGGGGAATTGCTCTTTAAGCTGTACATCACATGATTTTTCACTGCTAGTTCTATGGTTCAGGAAATCCCGTTATTTTGTAACTGAAAGGCGCTAATCATCAATATGTTACATATCAATGGCATTTCCAGAAATGAAACTTTACTTCATCAGAAACACGGAGACAGTTATGGTATATTATTATGGAAGGACTAAATTACAGCAGCACATAATAAGTAATCATTTGCGGCTTTCAAAAAGGCCAGCTAGATGTGGGCTCTAAGTTTTGTGGCAAGATCAACCATTAACTGTAATAGGACACTGACCCCTCTCGTGCATGTCATTCTTTTGATATCTCAGTTTTCGCTCCATAGTGCTCGTAATAGGGCTAGTCTGCTATGATGATGTCCCAGTTTTCGCTCCATAGTGCTCGTTCTGATATCAAGCAAATGCAAATCGGTTTCCTAGCGGGTGCTGAACTCGCTATCCTATCTTTCTTACCCCCTGTAAGTTTCTGAAACTGTTGTTCCCGCTGAAAGGAAAGGGGGCTAGCCCGGTTACACTAAATAGCAGCTGGTTAATCTAGTAGTGGTAGTAGTAGCAGTGATAGTGTGATACTATATCCCATCTCCATGTCTCCATCGAACGAATAGGCATGGGAAGGCATGATGGTACATGGTAACAAAACTAACCACAATGTAATACAATGTTTAGACAGTGACAACGTGCGTTTGTAAGCGTGCTTGCCTAGTGCGGAATTAAACAAAGGGTCGCTGTGTAGCATGATCTCAATTGAGGCACAAAAAGCAGATTCTTCATTGTTAATAAGTACTACTTCTATTTGTTTGGGTACTAGATGGTGGGGTGAATCATGTGAGTTCTTCGAACCACTCTCGTGTGCTAAAAAAACCTAGTCTTCAGATTAGTGAATGATGTCGAAAAATATGCATTTTGGTAGGAACTTGATTATGGGCTACCGAAATATCAGATAATGGTCATAGTTAACAGAATTGAGAGGGTTCGTCCCAATAGCATGCCGCCATAGCATTTCAAGAAAATAGGGATAAAGACACCATCATGCTATATGAATGAAGTCATGCTTGTTATATAAATGCTATATGAATGAAGTCATGCTTGTTATACACAAATCTCCAAACTCATTCAATGTTGATTAATAGAGTATTAATTTACAACTAAAGTGAATGACAGCAGAAGCATCATTATTGTACTGGTAAATAGAAAGACCAGTAGTTTATAATCATGGAGTATATTGCTGGAGTATTATTTAGATTAAATGCAGCATAGTTTGTTAACTGAATTTGTTACTACTCCATGCAGTCTAGTTTTTTCTGTTTTCTAGTTTGTTAATTAAATTCAGTTAACTACTGGGTAAAAATTCAGTTAACCACTGTGTTAAATTCAGTTTGTTAATTAAATAAAATGGGCTTATCTATCTATCTACATGAACATGGGCTGAAAAAGAAAAGGCAAGTAGTAGATGCCAACTTTTGACATGCATGCACTCATTCTTGTAAACTAAACTAAACATGCTTATCTATCTATCTATCTTTCTGCTTTAGTATGTATGTATGCATAGTATTTTTATTTTATCTAGGCCAGCTTAATTTGCTGGCTGGCTGGCATGATGGCTGATGGATCCCTCAGCTGGAGCTCAATGTGATCTTTTGGATAGTCTAAAGTGGAGTTGAAAGCCCGATGCACTCCATCCAGATTTTTGCTGGGTTTTGTCTCTGACCATTGTGTCGTGATAGTTTTGCAGGTACCCCGAGAGGCCCTTGAGTTTGCTGGAATGTCGATTAACTTCCGTTCCGGCAAATTCAGCTACTCCATATGTCCTATTTTCAGCAAAGGTCATGCTGAAATTTTCCGTGAATTTTAGCATGACTTTGCTAAAAAATAGGACATATGGGGTACTTGTGACTAATGCATGGGCCGGGGTATCTTAGTAGTTAATTAAGTAGGATCAAGTGCCCCTTTATTCTAGCTGCTTTAAACCATAGGCGGCAATAATAGAGCCAAGTGATTAGGCCCAACTTAGAATTCTCCTTCCTAGCTTAGCTTTTAGTATGCCTCGGTGTCGACAAACCATAAATTATGAAACCTTGGCTTTTAGGGTGCCTCGGTGTCGATAAAAACCGAAATGATGAAAGCTTAGGCTTTTAGGGTGCCTCGATGTCGAAAAACCCTCAATTATAAAAGCTTAGCTTTTAGGATGCCTCGGTGTCGACAAACCCTAAATGATGAGACCATGATCTTGTTCCTTGACAATAACCAACTTTTTGACCAAACTTTGTTCCTATTTAGAGAGAAACATGGCCAACAACGATGAGGCCGGCGGTTCGGGCGGGAAGGCATTCTGGGAGCTGTCCTAGGAGATGGAGGAACAACCTCACTTGTATGAGGACGCCGCCTTCCCCACCGATCCTGAGACCACTGATGGTACCGCGGAGGATGACCCCACTGATGCCACCACTGATGGTGCCACCGAGAATGCCACCACTGATGATGGCAGCGCACGCACAAATGGCAGCCAACCGAAGAGGCAATGGACGGACCGGCGCCCGACCGTGCTCCGCACCCTCAAGGAGGAAGTTACTGAAGTGGACTCCGACGGGAATCCAACGGCGCCCGAACGAATAGTCAAGGGGTACTCGCTTCATCTCGGGTGCATTCTCCGGAGCACCGTCTCGATCAACAGCGAGAACCTGAGGCATCCTGACAACGGGAATTACCGCAACCTCCTCTTCACGAAGCTGCACGAACGATACAAGTTCCCCGCTCAATTTGATAACACAAGCCTCAAAGGGAATAAAGTGAACAGTGCTGCCCTCACGAAGATGAGCAAGGCCCTGTCTACTTGGAAAACAAATGTGAAGAGAATGATCGAGAAAGGTGAGAGTTATGAGAAGATCAAGGAGAAACATCCTTCGATCACCGAAGATGACTACAGCGACTTCAAGATCAATTGCTCGAGCACCGCACACTCCGAATCAAGTCAGTGGGGGAAAGAAATGCGGGAGCTCAACTTAGGGGAACACACACTCGGTCCCGGCGGTTACAGAGTGGCGGAGCCTATATGGGACAAGGAGGAGGCGGACCGTGCCGAGCAAGGCCTACCGCCCCTCTTCGATAAATACGGTGACAAGCAGACCAGGAACTTTATCAGGGCCCGGTACAAGAAGGGCCCGAAAACAAAGGAGCTGACCATGGATCTGAAGACCAGGGCGCTTGAGGCTGTTCTGGTAAGGAATACACCCCCGCGTAATTAGCTCCATATGGTTGCATTCTAATTAATGAAGCCAAATTTCTAAATGATTCACATTCCTTCCGTAGGCGACTGAAAGCAGTAGCGCGGGGTCGACTAAGAGTGGCCCTTGGGACACGACTCTAAATAGGGCGTTGAATGTAATGAAGAACAAGGATAAGCTCGAGAAGCCGACGTCAGCTGGTCGTGTGGCCGGCAAAGGCTTGTGGACAAAATGGTCGTGATACTATAACGCTGGTGGGCGAAAGGAGAAAAAGACCAGCTCGGAAAGCCAGGCGCGCGAGGTTCAAGAACTCAAGGCACAGGTGGCGCAGATTCCGGAGATTGTCCAAGAGCAAGTGCAACAACAGCTCGGAGCGACGATCACCGCCATTGTGCCTAGCTTGATCGAGGGGTTGCAGGCGTGGATTGCGGGCGGCCAACAGGGGCCGCCCCCGATTCCCAGCTTCACGGCCAGCAACTCGCAGAACGCGATGGCGGGGCCATTGGTGTCTCCGGCGGAGGCGGCATTGGTGTCTCCGACGCCGGCACGGGAGCTTAGTGCACCCGTGTGTACGCCGGCCGGCACCTCTGCAGCAAGTGGCCCCTCCGTCGACTGCACGCCCGCCGTTGGCGGTGCCTCGACATTAGCCGAGCTCGACGCCATCATCATGGTAACTAATTAAGCCTCTCTCGGCCGAGGACTTCATCTCCTTGCCTTTGACTGGGCATCCCTGACGCCCTACATGTTTTCACAGGGCGCCGCCGACGTTCCGTGCACTCTCCTGCACTTCGTGAACAACGAGTTGGTCGATGTCGCCAAGGGCAAAATCGTTCAACCGGGCCAGCCCTTGTTCCACGGTAACCAGATGCCACCCAACTTGTTTAGGGTTCAACTAGTTCGGGTGCTGCCAGGCTGCGATGAGGTGTTACCTCCGATTCGACCCGTCGGGGCCGACGATGATGACGTCATGACCCTCAGCGCCTGCCTGAGCTGGCCCCTGCTTTGGGCAAAGAGCCAGTTTGTTTGGGGGCGGGGGAAACCACCCCAAAGACAACACCGCCAGTCGTGCCGGCGCCAAGTCGTCCCCATGGCAAGTCCGCCGCAACGGTGCCGGAAATCCCTATGCCACTGGATCCAAACATGCATATGGCACAGGATCAGAATGATGACGACGACGATACATTTGCCAATGTCGATCAGTACTTTGCCGATCATGGGTACGGTGACGACTTTATGGGTGCTCTTTCTCAAGAACCCAACCCAACAAAAGACGTGCGCGATCAAGCCGGTACCGCGGAGAAGCCAAGTTGCGACAGGCCTCGTCTGCCGTTCAGCTCTCAGGAGATGCCTCCAGCTGCCGACTTCACCGAGCCTCAGATAGGCGAGGTGCGAAATATTATCAGCCCCAACACACTAAAGAAGGCGGTCTCTGAGCAGAACTCGGTCCCAATTCAGGAGATCAAGAAGAAGGCACGCAAAAGAAAAACTAACAAGGGTGCGAGCCAGCCGGCACCGAGTACGATCCGTGCTCAGGACGGGCCACCTTCACCTGAGGATGTAATGAGGAGGGTGCATGTGGCGGGTAGGCCGATGCTACCGACAAATATGCTCGATGCTGCAACCGGTGCTATGCGGAGTCTGCATGACAGTGTTCTTTCTTTGGAGAAGCGGCGTCTCAGAGAGAAGGATGTGGCATACCCGGTTTTCGCGGCCAAGGTGCCGGAGGGCAAGGGCTTTGTGGATAACTCCATCGGGGGTACGATCGTCCTGCGGTTTGATGACATCCACGCTATGTTGAACCTTCTTCCGCTGCACTACACCTTCGTTCGGCTATTTTCGCTGAGTATGGAGATGCGGATCATTCGCGACAAGACCCCGGACATTGTGATAGTCGACCCCTTCTACATGCGTGCCAAGTTCTTGGGCAGCGCTGGGGACCGGCAAGTCGCGAGTTCTTACCTCGAAGGCGTCATTCTGGCAAACCGAGATAAGGATAACTTCCTCGTGCCTTACTTTCCCGAGTAAGTCCTCCGCCTCAACCACCCCGTAACATATGAATTCTTAGATTTCGATCGTTCTTCTTTTAACATTCCGTGTTTTCTGCAGTGACACACAGTGCACGCTCATCCTACTAAGCCCCAAATATTCCATGGCCACGTATTTCGACCCGGACCGTCAGTCGGCTGTAGACTACACAAATGTCAAGAAGGTTCTTGATGATGTTCTCCCCGGCTACGCCAAATCTGGAGGCACCTTCACCAGGACAGCTCGTAAGTACGGCAAGCACGTGTTCTCCCACAGCACGACGTTTTGCTGCGTCAAGCAGCCGCCTGGCGGTCAGAAGGGTGCCTACTACGCCATCCATCACATGCGGGCGATCGTACGGGACCATCATCAACTTCTGCTACCGAGTAAGCTCAAAGATTGGGCCGCGCGCGTGTCGGCAATCCAGGACGCGGACATCAGACAATATATCTTTCGCACCCGGTCGGAGTTTGCGGAAATCATCCATCAAGATGTCCTTCGTACCCCGGGGCAGTTCTACCTCAGAAATCAACCGTCGAACAGTGACATCGACACAATGCTACAAATGCAGGCTGACAACGCCCGTGATTTCATGACTCCCACGATAGACGGCGGCTTCATCCACGCTCCGGTGCATTGAGTCGAGTCGAAAGCAGTGATGCAGTGTCTAGTTCTGAAACATCGATTGGCTCATGTTGTAATTAAACTTTAATGAACTTGTAGTATGTCTCTTTGGTTTCGAGAGTCGTTCAACTTAGATGTAATCGATGCTATTAATGTCTTGCTTTTCTCTTTCGATCGTTCTATTGCATACTTATATATTGCTTATGAATTGTCTGTGAATTGGTACTAACGTTTCGTTTGGCTAGTGCATAGCGATGCCGTCGTATGTCGTGTACAAGGGTAAGGTTCCCGGAGTCTACGACGACTGGGAGGAGTGTCGGAGACAGGTTCACCGATTCAGCGGTAACAGTTACAAAGGGTACACCACTAGGGCCGAGGCCGAATCTAGATATGCACGCTATCTAGCGGGAGAGGGGAGGGAGCGTTGGAGGAACCGGATGAAGACGAGTTTCATTGTGATGATGCTCATCGTGATGACCGCAGCTCTCTTCTATGTGATGGTAGTTTAGATGATCGATATCGACTTGTAATGTGAAGACAAAGTCGCTACTCGCGGTCTCGAGACTTGTAATATATTGTTCTATCTTTGTTTGGTCTTTTCAATTCGGAGACTAATACGATGAACTGTATTTGGAGACTAATATGATGAATTGTATTCAGAGACTAATCTTCTATTGTATTCGATGAATTTGTTGTTGATGTGTGCTGTCTATATTCTGTGCAATTATACCTTTTGTAATCTGTGCAAAAAAACAGAAAAATAATATTTAAAAAAACCTAATATTCATACTAATGGTGCATCACAGCAGAGTGCGCCATTAGTATGCCAAAGGATACTAATGGCGCATTACCAGCCAGTGCGCCATTACTATGCGGACATTACTAATGGTGCATCCTGCTGGAGTGCGCCATTAGTATGCCAAAGCACCTGGCTACACATGGCCCCTGGGAGGCATACTAATGGCGCACTTCTGTGCATACTAATGGCACATCTGCGGTGTGCCATTAGTATACCAGATACTAATGGCGCACCAGAGGTGCGCCATTAGTAAAATATACTAATGGCGTGCTAGTAATGGCGCACCACTAATGCGCCATTAATGGCCAAATTAGGTGCGCCATTAATAGGCCTTTTCCTAGTAGTCCGAGGCACAAGTCACGACTGTTGAGTCCGAGAACCCCTAGGGTAGGATGAGTCGTGTACCCCCTATGCGCAGTCGAGTCTGTATGATGGTTCGAATAGAACCATGATTGTGTGTTGCTTGCTTTTATCTGTTTGTGTTTTGATATAAGTCGCACTTTTGCCCTAGGCAACAAGTGCATGGCTATATCATCTTCCTTGCCTTGTTTCTTTTGTTTCGGCCTTTTTGCACCTGTTTGTTTGCACTTGCACTATAGAACCCCCTTTAGGCATTCCCCTGCTCTATGGTACTTTTCCCTCTCTTCTCTCTCCTCAACTGAAGACCCGCAAGACTCCTGCTACAACCTCCACGACCAAGTGCAACCCCATAGAAGTATGTTTAACCCTCCAGACTAGAAACCCAATCCTAGACCCTTTGAGACTTCACGAGACACCACAGCCTGGATCCTTAATCATGTGCCTAACCCATAGAATTACAAGAGAACCAGTTAAGCCTCTACAACCCTGCACAACACTGGGTTCATAATGGAACTAGTGGACACAGTGAGTGAGCACATTTTCATCCTAATATAGCACAAGAACTGATGATGCCATAGGTAGACCAATTTGAGGATATAAGACAGATGACTTGGTGGCTTTATATCAGTGATTTCGAGGAATTATTTGAGACCTTGATGGATTGTGAGGTTTTCATGTTGGTGGGATCATGATTAATAATGTAGCGTAACTTTCATCACGCTGGAGTAACTTGGATTTGCAGGGCTATTGTGATAGCAAATTGAAATTCTTGGAGGTATAAGGATTTGACCTAGCCAGGGGATATTGATAGGAGATAGATGGCATTTTGAGGATGACTTGGGGAAAATGTAGGAATTCTCGTCGGGCATGATATTTGGATGTAAGTAGGTGATTCTGGTTGGGTATAGATGCTAGATATGTCTGCATGGTTCGGAGTAAATTGGATTTAGACAGATGATCTTGAACATGATACCATGCTTCTCGGTGGACAATAACCTAGGAGATTGGATTATTTGTCGGAGTTGATTTAGGGATCTATATAATCATGACCTTGGAGTTTACTTGACCCGGATGTTTGGAATTTGGTGGACTTACTATCGTAATGCATAGTCCTTCCAAGTATTTGGGTACTATAGGGACTTGAGATCTTGTGGAACACCGTAGACATCGGATTTGTAGAATTGTTGGATTATGTGGTGATTGATGGAAATTACCAAGCTATTGGAGTTGATCTATAGGAAGGAAACAAAATCTTGGAGTGGCATATGACGTGTTTCCTTAGAATAGAGATGCATTATCTTGAACCTTGCAAGAGTAGATTGAGTGCTTGGATTGTGGAGTTTAATTTAAGCTTAGCAGCATGTATGATCTACCCATGGATTTTTGGGGTAGACATACATATGGATTTGGGGATCATAGACAAGTACAATTTTGTTAGACCGCCTCTTGAGAGTCATGAGGTTATGTATGGCATAAGTGGTGATTGAAGTTGGTCTATACGAGAGGATGCGTTTAGTGGTATAAGGTTATTCGTTTGGAATACTAGATAGAGCTATTGGCATTTCAGAAACCGTGCTTAAGGATAAGATAATATACGTTCACTCACTCACTAGAATCCTTGAAACCCTTAAGCCCCATCGAGCCACAACATGGTCAGATCCTGACCACAGCCTTGACTCCAAGTCAAGAAGACCTCTGCCAATACTCAACGCATACCACCACCAATACCACAGCCTACCTTGCGTACCCCATAGACTTCATGGAGTACTTGGACAAGTTAGTTGTCATCTTTTTTTGGCAACATACTTGACTACCCGAAGACGAAGGGAGAGCTATGCAGCTGGGTAGAAGACGATTGAAGACCGACATGTCAATAAAGAAGGACTACATCGACCACCATCATCAGGAAATAAACTTCCGCATCGAAGATCGGGCGTATCTGCAAACCACTCCTCTCGAAGAAACCAAGCATTTCCATGTCGAAGGAATGCTCACACCAAGATTTATCGACCTTCTTCAAGACCACTGCAAGTCAAATAGTAGACGGCTACCAGCTAGATTTACCACCTGAGATACCCACCATGCACCAAATATTCCACGAGTCACCACTCTGGAAGTACTTCTTACTTCCTAACTTGCCCGGTCCCCGCAAGGACGTCGATCTCCGAGCCTTTGACAACTAACCCAGCCTAACATGTGCAAGAGACCCCTCAGCAACCTGCATCAAAGGCAGCAAGTGAGAAGCCACACCACCAAGTACTTCAAGATTCCATGGAGCACCACTCGGAAGCAGAACCAACAAGAAGAAGTGAAGACTACCACGTATCCAAGACTCCGTATTCCTTTCCACGCCTAGTCTGGGAATCTCGGGGACGAGATTCTTGTAAGGGGGGTAGGTCTGTCACACCCTCATTTTCATGCCACAACACTTAAGCTTATAATCATGCTAAAAATGTGGATTGACAAAAACTTTTGGGTGTTTTTGACTTTGCTTGATTGATTTTCTGTCTGCTGTTTGATAGTGCTCTAAAAATCAAATAAATCCCCCAACTCTTCTACTTCAGCTCCTTGATCCAAAACCTTTTCGCAATGATCATGCCATGTGTATAGACCAGTATAGTATTTTCTTATAAAAATATTTTGGCCAAATAGTATTTTCTAAAATTAGTTCTCCAAAAACCCCTAAATTGAGGTTTGCACTACAAGTACCTTATTTAGGGTGTGAAAAATCTTTCAAAAAGTATATTTGAATCCTATTAGGTATAGGACTCCCATAAACCACAAAATTATAATTTTAAAAGTTATTTTTATATTTAATTTAAAAGCTTTTTCTTAAGGCCAGAAATGGTCTTTAATAGGGAAAAAATATTTAATTATTTCAAAAATATTTGCCAAAATTCAGGGAAACTCATAGGACATATATTGTCCATATATAACAGTTTAAACACACAGTCATGTTCAAAATATTGGACAATTCCTTCCAAAACCCTTTCTGGATATTTCAAGCTTTTGAAATATTTACAAAGGAAATATTCTCCAAAAATTCCAGGGAAATTCTATCATGTCAAATATGACATATTTGATGAACTTACAGAGCCTCATGCCTTGAAGATCAAGGAAAATCATCTAATCCCCTCAAAACCATTTCTGTCCCTTTTGAAGTTTGAGCAAATTTACATTGCCAAACTTGTCCAAATGCTCTCAAACTTGGTGCACATGCTAAAATGATGTAATTATGCATCTATGCCAAATGACACAGGTTTTGGAGAAGGACAACTTGATCTAAGTGCCCCAAAACCCTTTCTGACCAGATCCAAATTTGAACAACTCTACATTGCCAACTTTTTACTTGGGGCCTCAAATTTTGTGGACATGCTCACAACCCCGAATGATGACACTACACCAAGTGGTGCATCAAGGAGAGATGATTTGCTTAACTTAATCTTGGAAAATCCATTTCTGTTGATTTCTAGGGTTTACAAAAGTTGCATTGGCAACTTTGCCCAAATGAGCTCAAATTTGGTGGAAGGGCCTAAATGTATGTACCATTTGATCCTGTTAAGGCTCATGTCAAGTGGAGTTATTTTGCTTGCCCAAATCTGCATCAAACATCTTCTGCCATTTTTCCAAAACCATTGTTTTGACCCCTTTTACTATTCCCCTTTACCTCAAATTCTTACCACAGGTAAACCTGATCATCTTCTACCTCCAGTAACTTCCCCATGGCCAGAGCTCAATGATTGAGGGGTGAAAACCCCATTTTACTCTTCTGGACAGCATCATTTTCCTCCTTTCTCACCTCCCTCCTCACTCCAGTGGCCCTCCAGGGCATCCCAGGCCGTCTGTGCATTGTTTACTACCCCCTAGCACTGTTGGACATAAGGGGACACACCTATGCCACTTTCTTTATGCCATGGCATGCAGAGCTCGCGCTCTGGAGCATGCTACAGTGCTCCACCGCACTGTAGCTCACCCATTCCAAGCGAGTGCGGCGACCTTGGGCGCCGGGATCGTGTCTCCTGAGGTGTCCTCGATGTCCATGACATACAGACATGTCGGCCCTATCCTCCCTTGCCCACCTTCTCCCTCCGCGAGCTCACCCGAGCGCGTCCGTGGACGCTGCCCACGGTGCACCGCTGCCACTCTATTTAGAGGCCCTCCCAAGCTCTCCTGTGACCTCTTTCCACTTCCCCACTCTCACGCGAACCCCCTGGACAAGCTCCCTATCCCCCTGGTGTTCTCTTTCCCCCTCCATGGCCGGCGGCCCCTTCCACGGCCATTCGGCCCTTCACCTCTTCGGACCTCCCTGACCTACCTTGGGCATCTGGATGGATGCGGCACCTCTTTCTGAGAACTCCGGTGTGTCGCACACCGCCGGAGGTGGCCGGAATCGCCGGCACGGGCGGCAGCCGGGCCCTGCTCCGACCTCCTCCGCGCACGCACGTGGGAGGAGCTGCCTCTCCCCTGACTCCTCCTTCGGGCGCGGCCGAGCCGCACGGCACCGCTCCCATCTCCGGCCGGCGCAGGCGGGCGGTGTGGCGCCGGCGGCCAGCAAGGACGAGCCTCCCCTGCCCCTACCGTCAAGAGAAAGACGACAGCGGACGTGGGAGACGACCTGCGGCTGGGCCCCGCGAGTCAGCGACCCCGCCAGCCGCCACGTCGTTTAAGTAGAGGCGGGGAGGCAGGGAACCACTTTCCCAGCGCGAAAGCGCATTCTACGAAGGCGCCTCCGACGTCTCCCCCTGTGCGCGCGGCTGAGCCGTTGGGCCAGCCCAGCTGCGATACAGCTACGTCCCGCTCAGTGTGCAGTATAGGGGTATATAACCTTTCCCTTTCCCTTTTTCTTTTTCTATAATCTTCAAAAATCCATAAATAATTCAAATGAACTCCAAGTTTGATGATTCAAATTTCTAGTAGGTTCTAAAATCAGGATCTACCTGTTGGTGCAACATGCACATTTTTCCAGAAACTTTTTCTTCACAAATAATATCAAAATGTCATTATTCCATTTTCTGTGATGAACTTTAGAAAATCACAGACAGCTCAAATTTGATCCAAATGCAGTGGTTCAAATTCCTAGGTGCTTGTCATATCCAAACTTAGTTTTGGAATATTTTTATTAATACTTTCTGTACCCCACCAAATAATGAGCCATTTCTTCATATTTATCAACTTTGCAAAATCCTAGGAAATTCATTTGAACTCCAAATCGAGTGAAACCAACTCCTAGATGCTTCTAAAATCATGACTTGTTAAATGGGTGCCTTTGCTCATTTTTCAAGAATATATTTCTGTACACTTCTTTCAAATCCATAAACCCCTTGATTCCATCATATTGAAATGTTCCAAACTATCCATTGATCCAATACCTATGAAACCACCTTGGTCATTTCTCATATGAACAGAGGTATCCTAGAAAAGCCCAACTCCTATTTTTAGAGCACTTTTATTTTTGCCTTGTTGTGTTACTTGTTATGATTGTTTCCATCGTTAGTTGACGAAATAAACGGAATACTCGGAGATGGACCAGAAGGTTTGAAGACTTGGAAGGACAAGGCAAGCAGCCCTTTGACCATGTTCGAGAAACCTTTTTATGCATGTCTCATAGCACCTTATTATCAATGCATCGGAATCATGTAGAGGTGGCGACCAATTTGGTTGGTACCTTTGTTACTTTACTATTGAAACTTGCATCAAACATGACCCTACCTTCCTATGAGGGTTATGTGGGTGGGAGTAGATAGATATATGCTATAGTAGTCGGCTACGCAAAATGGGTCAGGGTTATGCATGGAAAGAAACAAGTGTGGTTTGACATACTTTCAAATAACCCAGTGGGTGCCACTAATGCCTCTGGGAGATGATGAGAAACTAGGGCACTACTTGGTAGAGAAGTAGTTTGCCGAGGCTTGATGAAAGTGTTGTTTACAGAGACGGATTAGATTTATGTGTGACTACCGTCCCAACCAAACATGCGCAGCCACTCTACCCTTATATGGGAAAGGGCATTATTGATTACCTAGGTCGATACTAGCATGGTGCCCGCATTACTAGTGACGGGGGTGACATGAGGTCACTCTCGGGACGGGGTCGTGCTTGGATAGGCGGCCATGACTGTTTTCACAGGGCACCGAACACACCGTTGGTAACCCGTGTCAGTGGTATGTGATGAATATGGGAGCGAGTCTCCACAATTATTAAGATGTGAAATGTGGGCACGGGGGTTACTACCAATCGAGTGGACTCTATGTTAGTGTCGTCTAGGGAAAGATAGTGATCGGGTGCTTACCCCGGGTACTTGAGGTACCGCGGGTCGTGGATGACACGGAAGTTCCCCGGATCTTGTGGGTAAAGTGCGCAACCTCTGCAGAGTGTAAAACTATTCGAATAGTCGTGTCCACGGTCAAGGATAGTTTGGTGGTGGTACTTAGACTATGTCCAGAAGTTTCTGGAAAACAACACGGTTTGGTAAATCGGTTGATGTGATTGTGAGAAAGTCACGATGAGCGTGAGCAAGAGTTGTTCATGACTCTTTCTCGATATTGATGTCTGAAACCTCCAGGTACTTGTTGCAGACACATGCATGTCCATGTTATATGTTGATCATACTTGCATATGAAAAACTAGCTTTCCGCAAAACTTCCAATTTAGCAGTAGAGCCTTGCATAATTATTCTATCATCACACTTGGGTTGCTTGCGAGTACATTCAAAGTAATCATTGGCTTGCCACTGGTTATTTTATTGGGCAGGCAGGAGAGAACAGGATATGATGAAGATTTATTGGTGACGAGCATGCGAGCTAGGACGCTTCCCAGTCAGAATGCCTGTAGGGTTAAGGCAGATGGCATGGGTCCAAGTTGTTATTGAAGATTTCCGCTGCGATGATATACTCAAGACTTGACCATAATGGTCCTATTTGTGTAATACGGTATGTATGGATGTAAGACTCTTGTTATTCATCTTCTGTATGTTCAGTGAGCATTGATCTCTGGGATCACTGTACGCGTGCATTCGGTGATCACGACTTATGAGTCGGGGTCCTCACAAGTGGCATTACCCCAAAAGTTGCAAGTTACTTCTCCGGGGAAACTAATGACTTCTAGCTTGTATCCTCCGGATATATCTATTCATATGGGAGATTACAGTTTCTGGTTTCTCCGGTTATTCTCGGTAACTCCGATATTGATCTTATTCTTGGGATGGATTAGCTTTCCAAGCATGATGCAAACATGGATTGTGCAAATAAGGAAGTCAAGCTTACTTATCCTGATGAAGACGTGATTATCTTCGCCTCTCGAGATAACACAATCAGGCTACTCTCTCTCAATAACAAGGGCGAGATTAATGCCATCTCTTAGATTTTGGTGGTCAAAGTATGAAGATGTTTTCCCTGAAGACCTTCCAGGCATGCCTCCGCATCGTCAAGTTGAATTCGTCATTGAGCTCGAGCCTGGTATCGAGCCAGCATGCCGGCGTCCGTACAAGCTTTCCCCGATGAGTTGAAGGAGCTGAAGAAACAACTCGATGAGCAAGAACGTATGGGTCTAATCAGGCTTAGTCCTTCTCCTTGGGGTTGTGTTGCTCTATTTGTTAAGAAGAAGCATGGCATGGAACGCCTTTGCATTGATTACCAGCCATCGAACAAGAAGACAATAAAGAACAAGTATCTGCTCCCCAATATCAATGAATTGTTCGAGCAGCTCAAAGGAGCAAAGGTGTTCTCCAAGTTCGATCTCCGGATGGGTTATCATCAGATCCGTATCCGTGAAAAAGATATTCCCAAGACCGCATTCAGAACGAGTTTTGGCTCTTATGAATACACGGTCATGTCTTTTGGCCTCGCAAATGCTCCACCCACTTTTTTGATGATGATGCACTTCATATTCAACCCCTACACCAATGAATTTGTTCTCGTCTATCTGGATGACATCTTGGTATTTTCCAAGAATGAAGAAGACCATGCCAAGCACCTCCATTTGGTCCTGGATAGGCTCCGTGAACACAAGTTCTATGCGAAGTTCTCCAAATGTGAATTCTGGCTGGATAAAGTCTTATATCTTGGCCATATCATCTCCACTGAGGGTATTTCTGCCAACCCCAAGAAAGTTGAAGCTATTGTCAACTGGGAACCCCCGCGGAATGTCAAGCAACTCCGAAGCTTCCTTGGTCTCGCTAGCTATTGCAGAAGGTTCGTTGAGAACTTCTCCAAGATTGCCAAGCCTCTTTCCAACCTGTTGCAGAAGAATGTCAAGTAATCCTGGACTCCTGATTGTGATGTGGCATTCAAAACACTCAAAGAGAAGCTCATTTCTGCTCCGATACTTACTCCTCCGGATGAGTCCAAGCCCTATGAAGTCTTTTGTGATGCTTCTTTGCAAGGACTTGGTGGTGTTCTCATGCAAGACAAGAAGATTGTGGCATACACTTCTCGTCAATTGAATCCAAATGAGAAGAATTACCCCACACATGATCTCGAGCTAGCAGCAGTTGTACATGCCTTGATCACGTGGAGACACCTTCTGTTGGGCAGAAAAGTGGACATCTTCACCGATCACAAGAGCTTGAAGTACATCTTCACACAGCCAAACCTGAACCTTTGCCAGACTCGTTGGGTTGAGATGATCCAAGAGTATGATCCAAGCATTGAATACACACCTGGCAAGGCCAATGTCATTGCAGATGCCTTGAGCAGAAAGGCATATTGCAACAGTCTCCTTCTCAAACCGTTCCAGCCTGAGCTTTGTGAATCATTCAGGAAGCTCAACCTCCAAGTTGTTCCGTAAGGCTTTCTTGCAAATCTTCAAGTTGCTCCTACCTTGGAAGATCAGATCCGTGAGGCCTAACTCAGTGATGCTATGGTGCAAAAAGTGAAACATGGTATTGCTATGGGTACTCCCAAATACAAGTGCTATCGTGTTGATGAGAAAGACAACTTGTTCTTTGAGGACAGAATTGTGGTTCCCAAGGGTGATCTCAGGAAACTCATAATGAACGAAGCATTCATCCCGGAAGTTCCAAGATGTACCAAGACCTCAAGCAATCGTACTGGTGGACTCACATGAAAAGGGAGATTGTCTGCAGAAGAGTGAAGGCAGAGCATCAACGTCCAGCCGGTCTCCTCCAACCTCTACCTATTCCCGAGTGGAAATTCGACCACATTGAAATGAATTTCATCACTGGGTTTCCTAAGTCCAAGAAGGGGAATGATGCTATCTTTGTAGTGATTGACAAGCTAACTAAAGTAGCTTACTTCCTTCACGTCAAAGAATCCATCAACGCAGCTCAGCTGGCAGAGCTGTACACATCTAGAATTGTTTCGTTGCATGGCATTCCTCAAGTCATCTCCTCAGACCGTGGAAGTTTGTTCACATCCAAGTTCTGGGACTCCTTTCAGTCAGCCATGGGCACTAAGATTCGTTTCAGCACTACGTTTCACCCTTAGACTAGTGGTCAAGTCGAAAGTGTGAACCAGATCCTCGAATACATGCTGAGAGCTTGTGTCATCTCTTTTGGCATGAAGTGGGAAGATTGTCTCCCGTTTGCCGTGTTCTCTTACAACAACAGCTTCTAAGAAAGTGCCGACAAAGCTCCTTTTGAAATCCTCTATGGCGGAAAGTGCCGTACACCTCTCAACTAGTCCGAGAATGGTGAACGTCAACTTCTTTGCAATGATTTGATCTCAGAAGCCGAAGAGATGTGCAAAGTCATACATGAGAATCTCAAAGCCGCTCAATCGCGTCAAAAGAGTTACTATGACAGCAAGCATCTCGATTTGGCTTTCAACATTGGAGATCATGTATATCTCCGTGTTGCTCCTATGAAAGGAGCCCAAAGATTCGGTATCAAAGGAAAGCTTGTTCCGAGATACGTGGTGTGATTGCCTGGCTTATTAGGGATAATATACTACTCATATCAATAAGGAATTCCTTCTTTTCCGGGAGCCCATTCAGACAGAACTCCAAAGTTAAGCTTGCTCGGCTTGGAGTAGTTTCAGGATGGGTGACCGACCGGGAAGTTGCTCCCGGGTGCGCACGAGTGAGGACAAAGTGCGCAGAAAAGACTAGTATTGATATGTGGGGCCAGTCTAGATCCCGCCAAGAGTAACGACCACCGGCGGGTGTGTCCGGGGCGTTACACGTGGGCCCTTTCAAGATTCTTGGCAAAAGAGGCGATCTAGCCTATCAACTTGAGCTTCTCTCCAACTTTGCAAATGTTCATGATGTGTTTCACGTGTCTCAACTCCGCAAGTGCTTCAAGACACCTGAACGCACCATTCCGTTCGAGGAGATTGAACTTCAACAAGACTTGTCTTATCGTGAGCACCCTGTTGCTATTCTTGAGGAAACGGAGCGCAAAACCCGCAACAAGTCAATCAAGTTCTTGAAAGTTAAGTTGTCACACCATACCGACCAAGAAGCTACATGGGAACAAGAAGATCACTTTCGTTCCGAGTATCCTTCCTTCTTCCAGTCCTAGATCTCGGGACGAGATCTTTTTGTAGTGTAGGAGAGTTTGTAATGCCCCATATGTAGCACTTTCCAATAATGGCAATAAAGCTTCCTCTTTGATCCTTGTCATTATCATTGGGGGTTCTTGTCTTTTATTTTCTTTGCATTGCCATATCTTTTATTATTTTTGCATCATTGCATTGCTCATCATCATATCATCATGGCATACTAGTTTGTTTTATTGTTGAGTGAGAGTGAGGACTTGTGATGTTGTTGTGTGAGGTTTGGCCATGCCTAGCTAACCCTATCCCCTTCTCCCTCTTCTTATTTTTTTTCTTCTTCTTCTTTCTTTTCTTCTGCCCTATCTTTGCTCTTTTGTGCAAGCCTCATAACAAGCCCACTTTTGTTCTTTCTTCCCCTATGAATCTTGCACCATGCCTACAACCTCTCCACCAAATATCAGCTCTTTTGAAAATGATTTGTTTGGGTTTTAAAATATCAAGAGTTTGAGCCATATTCAAACTCCTTTTATTTTTCTGCCTCTAAAAATGTCCAAGTCAATTTTATTTAAATAGGGCATAAATCTCTGAGCATGGGGATATTTTTCTTTTCCCCTAACTCTTCTTATTTATTTCTGTGCTTTTCTTTTTCTGTTCTGGCTAAAGAATAAAGAAAAAGAAGAAAAAGCAGCAGCCAGCACAGTGCACGTGGGCCTCCTCCTCCATCTCTCTTCCCCCAGGCCCATCTCTCCTTTCTCTCCGGAGCGCATCCCAACTCCACCCGCAGGCCCAGCCAAGAGCTGCGCCGTCACGCCGTGGCCATTTTCAACCACAGTCCCACCTGTCTGTGGCACAGGCTGCGTCGCCGTGTTCCTCCGTCAGCCGAAACAGAGCACACCCGCGCTCACCGTCGCGCCGTGAGTTCACGAACGTCGAGGCCATTGCCGCCCCCTTTTTAAACCCGCAACTCGTCCTCTCCCTTCTGCTAGAGTTTCCCTTTCCCCTTGCAGCCGCCTAGAGAGCCGAGCACCCCCAGATACGTCGATCCCGTCGATGCCCGAGCGCATCTGAGAGCGCGACCACGTCGCCGACGAGCCCCGCGTCGACCTCAGCATCGCCAATGCTGTCCGTCTGCTTCCACGACGCCGACTCCTTCCTCTACGTCGACTACGAGGACCCGATCGCCACCATAACGAGCTCTTCTTCCTCTCCAGCAGCCGTAGGTGTTCGAGAGCCGCCGTCGTCGACTCCGTCCACGACTGGGCCAGCCGAGCACACCACCGTGCTCGTGGTGAGCTCCTCTCTCTCCCCGCACCATTTTTCCCTTCCTGCGCGCCCTCTATTACCTAGTTCCCCGAGCGCCCGATCGCGTCGCCGTCGGACCTCGTCGCCGGCAGGTGTTCCGACCCCTCTAGGTCGTGCTGTGCTGCCCGTTCGCTCCAGTGAGCCGCGTAGAAGCTTCCTGTGCAGTCGCCTTGCCGCCTACGGCTTTGCATCGCCTCGCTGTTGCTCCGTCGCCGCCGTGCTGTCGTTGCTCGCCGACAGTGCTGCAGTACACGTTAGGTGCTGTTAGCATGCTAGAGGGATGCGGAACTCCTTAGGGAGCATCTTGCACCCCTCCGCCGTGCTGTTTGGTCATCGGAACAGCTCCGACGAGCAGCTCCGACGAGGCCAGCGCCCCCCTGTTTCTGCTTCTTCTGTCTATTCTTCAGTTATGCTACATGTTCTCTATCGAGAAACTTTTAGTAGCGCAGTGGTGAGTCTCTTCGTTAGTAAGCGAGTGGTCGTGGGATCGATTCCTCGCAGGGGCAGGTGTATTCGCCCCCTTTTTGATTTTCTTCCGTGGCTGACAGCAGGGCCCCACCTGCCAACCACTCAGCACCGTTCCCAGCCCCCGCGCGCACCCACGTTGACAGCTCAGCCCCGCCGGGCCCCTCTGTCAGTGGTGTGGGCTAGTTGAGCCTGGGTCGATCTAGACCCTGGCGTCTGTTTTGTTTTATTTTATTTTTCTGTTTTTCTTTTTCTTTTCTGTTTTTCTTGTTTATTTAATATCTGCATAAATATGTTTCTGATGAATTTGAGTTATATATGAAAAGTGCTTAGACTTTTATGTACATTATGAATATGCTACTTGCTGCCATGTTTAGAAAACATTTAAAATGTTGTTTGAATTTAAACTTGTTTTAAATATGCTTAAACTTGCAAAAATCATAACTAAATATCTACAACTCCAAATTTAACAAACATTATATGCATTTGGGTTAGAAAAATGTGTAGAATATTTTGGTGATGTTGTTTAGCATGTTTGACAACTCTATCACATAAGCTTTTCAAATCTGTCCCAAATGCAAATAAATTAATATGGGAGTTTCTGGATATTGATGTTATTTAATTCCAGCCCATTTAAATGTGCTAGCGTGTTGTTGTTATGTTAGTTGCACCCTTGCATGTTAACCAACTTCTTTAAAACATGTTGCATGCTTGTTTGGAAAACTACATAAACTTGTTAAGTTGTTCCTTTGCTTGTGTCATGCTTGTGAATGATCTTGTTGGGTTATGATGATATTGCACTCTTGTGACCCCTAGGCCATGCATCATATCTATTCTTGTCCTTGTTCAACATTTTCATGCATCATGTGGTTGAGCACTTCATGTTGTTTGATTTTGTTCTGTTGTTGCATTGTTGTGTTTGGTTAGAGCCCGTTGACGATACGGAGTACGAGGTTTCTACCGAGGTTGAGTGTGAGGAGCAAGGTTACATTCCCTCCGAGAATTCAACAGGCAAGATGACCTTACCCAGATATCACTACTATCTTTGCCTATGCTAGATGTATCGCTCTTTAGCTTATTGCCTCGATGCCTATGTCTATTTGTAAGCCTCATATTGTTGCCATGAAACTCTCTAACCACCCAACCTAGCAAATCTTTGATTGGCTACGTAAGCTTCGATCAGCCCCTCTTATAGCATTGTTAGTTGCAGGAGAAGATTTGAAGATTCTTGCTTCATGTTGAAGTTATTGTTGGCATATCACACTATATAATATGTTAAACTAAATCATCTATATATTTGGCAATGGGTGGAAGGCTAAGCCTCTTGATTGGTGTTTTGTTCCACTCATGCCACCCTAGGAACCGTTTAAACCGATGTTATGTTCCTTGATTTTGCGTCCCTAACACGGTTGGGGTTTATGGGCCCCCCTTGATAACCCGCTTAGCGCTAAAGCTTTTCCAGCAAGGCCCAACATTAGTTTTACATTTGCCTAATAACTAAAACTTGCATAGGGAGTTATAAACCCTTTTCTTAATTAACAACCCTGGGCCAGTGCTCCACATGAGTGTTGGTCCAAACTTGGCAGGCTGCGGGGCCACCTCGAGGAAACTGAAGGGCTGGTAAAAACCCATAGGGTGTCCCATCCGGTCGTGGCCTAAGACGAGATACGCGCGGCTACTATTAGGGTGTCGGCACGCCGGGAGGTCTTGCTGGATTAGTTTTACCTTTGTCGGAATATCTTGAGCACGGGATTCCGAGAATACTCAGTTCTTCCCACCATGGAGTTGCAACTCCGCAGATCGTGAGCTTGTGATGGGCTAAGTTGGGACACCCCAGCAGGGTTTTGATCTTTCGAAAGCCGTGCTCGTGCTTATGTGGCAGATGGGAATTTGTTAATATCTGGTTGTAGAAAACTTGACACTATGATCATAATACACTACCAGCGTGAGTAACCGTGACGGTCGCTTTCCGAAGGGTTTCGGGAAGTGAACACGATGGGGTTATTCTTGACGTGCTTAGTTAGGATCACTTAGTGATGTAATTCCCCGGATGTAATACTTTCCCTTTGTGGTAATATAATATATCTCTGGCTTCATCTATTCCATTCCGGGTTCTTTGTCTTTTCGGGTTTTTGTTCTTTTGTCGTGTGCGTGTGTTCATTCATTCATATCATGTAGTCATGTGCATCGCGTTGCATTTGTGTTGTCGTTTGCATCCGGTCCCACTCGTTTCTTCCTGGTGTCCATTTGACGTTCCAGAGCTCCCTCACGTGTCCGTGGTATCCCCGAGGCCTACTTTGGTGTTTGGCCGTGTAACGTTACCGGTTTGGCGCGAGACTTGTCGTGTGTTGTTGTTTTGGTGTGTGTAACCCACCTGTCAAATCTCGTCGCGTTTGGAGTCCGTTTGCTACCCCAACAGTTATTCTCGTGGGCTGAAAGTACCTCCACTTTGAGGCCCAAGACACACCTCCAACAGCCCACCAAACCAGCCCAAACCCCACCCTTCATCTAGGCCATTCAATTCTGATCGCGTGGCCGAAAACCACACCTCATTTGGACAACCCTAGCTCCTTGTGCCTATATATTTGTCCACTTCCCCAATTTTTTGCCCTAATAGTAAACCCTAGCCCCCATCCCCTTCCTCTCCTTCTTCTACATCAGATCGGACCTCACCGGAGGAGCTCGCCGGAGCTCCTAGTCGCCGCCGCCGGAGTACCTCGCCGCCGCCACCTCCTCCTCACCGCCGGCATCTCCACCTCGGCACCGCCGCCCCTCGCCAGGAGCTCCGCCGCCGCCTCCACCTCACCGGCGCGCTGCTCCGCCGTCTCCTACAACCGCCGACGCCGGCCTCAGGCGAGCTCGCCGCCGGGCCGGAGCTGCTCCGCCGCCACCTGCAACCGCCGCCCCGCCCGACCTCCGCCTCCGCGCCGACCCCCGCGCCGCCGGCTGGCCAGGCCGCCGGCTGGCCAGGCCGCCGGCCTCCCGTCGCCGCCCCTCCGCCGGCCGGGGCATCCTCCGCCGCCGCGCTCCGGCCCCCTGGCCGCATCGTTTTCGCCAGCCGCCGTCGGGATCGAGCGAGGCCCCGATCGCCCCGATCTCCCGATCTGGAGCGGTTAGCGGGCCGGGATCTGGCGCCCTGGGACCCGTTAGTCGCCCGGATCCGCGGGCCCGCCAGCCCGTTAGCGCGGCACGATCCGCCGGCTGCCTGCCAGATCCGCTCCTCGGGCGCCCGCGTTGACTTCTCCGCCCGGGTCCGATCCGCTTCGTGACGGCCCGGATCCGCCAGCCCGCTTCGCCCGGTAGCTCGATCCGCTAGTCCAGCCGCCGTTGACTTTGACCGTCGACCCCGAGATAGTCCGTTTTTTCACTAAGTCCTGTAAAATTTGTTGTCTGATGCTGTTTTCAAACATGGATAACTTTTTGTGTGATGGTCCGAATTGAGTGAATGATATGTCAAATTGTTCATGGAGACATGTACCAAATTTTGTTCCATTATTGCCATACATGTTTGAGTTCATCTAGATGCTTAAAAATCTGTTGCAAGAGTGCATATTGTTATAAACTGCTGTTAGTAGTAGTTTTCATGCCATCTTTGCAATATGATAACTTTTTGCATGTTTATCCAAATGAAGCAAATGAGATGTCCACGTGTTCGTCTTGTCATGCTCTACATGTTGATTGCTTAAGCTTGCATGATAGAATTAATCTTGCCATGTTTATCTCCGTTGCAAAGTGCTATGTGGTTGTTAATTTGTTAAACTTGTTACGAGATGCCTCGTAGAGGAGCTCATTGCTATTGATGTGTTTGTCCTCCAGATGCCATGTTTGCTTGTTGTTCTAGGCCAATCCATGATAGTTTTGGGGTGACTCTTGATGATTCCTTGTGGTATAAGTTGTTGGCTATCCATTCATGCTCTCACATGCTTATTTGAGTGGCTGTAGCATATTTAACTTTTGCTCCCAAGTTGCAACAAATTACTGCTGTCAGGATTTTGTTGTCAAGTTCAATATGTCATAGCTTGTTGCTATTGATCCATGGCTCCTTTGGGGATGCTCCAATGGACTTATTTGCTGTAGGATATGTCTAGTTTATGTCCATGCTTATTGCCATGATGTTTGAGTGCTGTAGACCATTTATCTCTTGCCCCGAAGTTGCTATATGGCTGTTTTTTTCAGCTTGTGCGTATTTATTGTTTCGGGTGTAACTTTTAGCCCGTTGCTCCATTTTGAGCAAGTCCTATATCAAACTTGTGTGATTTTTCATGTAGATTCATAATATCCTATTGTTATCATGTTTTGATGTATTTTGCTTGAATGCATATTTTCCATACTCCTTATGCGATTACACTGTGCTTCCTTTGTAGACTTCCTGTGCTTCCATGGTGCATTTGTTTTGCTTCCTTAGTGAATCAGCCATGCATCCAGCATTTTCGTGTGCGCATTGCATCTTGTTGATTTCGTGTCTTGTGTGTTTGTGTTGAGTAGAGCCGGAAGCTGAGACCGAGTACGAGTACGAGCACGAAGTTACTACCGAGGTTGAGAACGAGGACCCCTCTTACGATCCTATCGACAACTCTTTAGGCAAGATGACCGAACCCCGATAACATTACTATCTTTGCCTATTGCTAGAAGTCTCGATCTATAGTTTTGCCTCGATGCCCATGTTTTTCTTGTCAGCCTCCTATTGTAACCATGAACCTATTTAACCACCCTACCTATGCAAACCATTGATTGGCTATACGTAGGCTCGCTTAGCCCCTCTTATAGCATTGCTAGTTGCAGGTGAAGATTGAAGATGCTTGCTTCATGTTGAAGTTTGTTGGGTTATATCACACTATATAAATGCTTAAATGAAATCATCTATATATTGGTAATGGGTGGAAGGCTAAGCCTTTTGCTTGGTGATTTGTTCCACTCATGCCGCCTTAGGAACCGTATAAACCGATGTTATGTTCCTTGATTATGCGTTCCTCACACGGTTGGGGTTATGAGACCCCCTCGATAAACCGCTAAGTGCTAAGTCTTTTCCGGCAAGTCCCAACATTGGTACTATTCGCCTAAACAACTAAAACCTTACCGAGGGAGTAATTAACCCGAGGATTAATTAATTCAACCCCCCTGGGCCAGTGCTCGATTTGAGTGTTGGTCCAAACTAGAGTCGTGTGCGGGGCCCCCCTTGGCAACTTGGGTTTTTGGTCACTGTACACTGTGCTCATCCGGTCGTGGCCTGAGATTAGATACGCGCGGCTACTATCAGGGTGTCGGCACGCCGGGAGGATTTGCTGGATTAGCCTTACCTTAGTCAGCGTATCTTGAGCACGGGATTCCGAGGATACTCGGGCCTTCCCACCTTGGATTTGCGACTCCACGGATCGTGGGCTTGTCATGGGCCAAGTTGGAACACCCCTGCAGGGTTATGAACTTTCGAAAGCCGTGCCCGCGGTTATGTGGCAGATGGGAGCTTGTGAATATCCTGTTGTAGAAAACTTGACACCATGTTACAATACACTACCAGCGTGAGTACCGTGACTGTCATTTTCCGAAAGGGATTCGGGAGATGAACACGGTGGGGTTATGTTTGCCTTGCTTTAGTTTAGGATCACTTCTTGATCATCTCTCGACCGAGGCACATTCTCTTCTCGCTCTCTTTTACGTAAGCTAGGCTAGTGCTGCTGCAGACTCATGTTCTTTCATCAGCCTTGTTCCTCACCCAAGGCTTAGATAGTCGTGTTACCCGGGAACGGGATTGCTGAGTCCTCTGTGGCTCACAGTTACTTCAACACACCAGATGCAGGTACGATGGTGAGCTACACAGGCGATGGCACCGAGCTAGACTGGGAGTACGACAAGGAGCGTAGCCGTTACTATGTGAACTATCCGGTTGATCAGTAGAGCTTCTACTAGGATTCGATCTAGACATGTGGTTTATGTTATGTTTGGTATCTTGTCATTTGGATCTTACCCTTAGATGGGATGTGATGTTCATTTGAATGATGTTTGAACTTGTAATGAATTTGTGTGACGTGGCGAGTGTAAGCGAACTATCTTTTCAGTTTTCCATCCCTATTTTTACATGAGATGTGCAAAGGTGCCAAACTTGCGATCATTCCAGAATGGGCTTATATCTTTAAGTCGTGCCTCGACACGTAGAAGATATAGTCCCATCCTGGGCATTACAAGTTGGTATTCAGAGCCTTCTCCGACCTAGAAGCCCCCACTGTTTGATCGAATCGTTGACGGTCGAGTCTAGGCACACACTTAAAATATTTTGAGTCCTATATTTATATCGGAGAATAGGATTTCTTTGCTTCTCATCCCCTTTCATTCTGGTGAGGACTCCTGACGACTACTCTTGCCTCTTCTACTTTCAAAAATTGCACCAAATTTTTTTAGGAATCTCGCGAGTATTGTGGGATTGTTTCGATGGTCTTGTGATGAGAATATTGTTCTAGATGCCTCCTGACATTAGGGGTTGTGGCAGTGTCCCGGGGAGTTGAGCTTCGGGGTATTGCTGTCACAAGCATTTCGCGACAGTACTAGAATACTTAAGGCGGCCGACATCGAAAATCTCTCCTATATGGTTAGTGGCAAGATAACCCCGACATCACCCAGTACTGGGGAGGTAGTTCGGGAGTATTGCCATAGCTTTGTATAGTGGATGCTTTTCGAAGGTCCGAGGTAGACGGTTTCCGAGAACAACTGGTTATGTGTTGAAGGATGGATACATCTGGATGTAGGTTTAGAGTTGATTGCGCGGTGGTTCCCCTGTATCCCCAACACCTGATTGCATAACTGGAAACTTTCCGAAATTAATAGGTGGGTTTATCCAGTAGATCGTAGGCATTCTTCCAACGAATGCAGGTTAGTGAGTTCGGGGTTCTACATTGAGTGAAGTGGTTTTATGACCGATGTTCTGATCGGGAGTTGCAGCTTAAAGGGTCCTTGGCTATGCTGATCCGAGGATTGCAAAACCCTTTCGTAACGCGTTCATAAGCTTACAGCACAAAGATGTCGAACGAAGCTCCTATCTTGTGTTTGTTCTATCTGTACCTTGTGTTTTCTTATTTACCTTTTGTCCCCTATGTGGCTTCTTGTGAAGATGTTGTTATCATTAAACTGAGAATTTCATTCATTCCTCTTGTTCGAATGAATCTTGTGAAGACTATGTTGCATTTCTATCCGTTGTTTCAGCTTATACCTTCTTTCAATCAAATTGCTGATTGGTGGTCATCTCTTTCAGGATGGCTCCGAAACGAGTTCCCAACGCTAACCCAGAGGGTGAAGAGGTTCCAGATCATCCTCCTTCCCCTCCTCCTCCGTCTGAGGCTTGGAGAGCGATTATGCAGACTACAAATCAGAACACCCAGATGTTGATGCAGATGATGCAGCAAGTGCAAGCAAAGCAAGCCAATCAGGTTGCTCCAGGGAACCAAGGCAATTTCTTCAACCAACAGCACCATGCTACTCTCAACCAGTTCTTGGCCAATCAACCAAAAGCTTTCAGTTACTGTGTCGACCCTCTCGATGCTGAAGATTGGATAGCCGATATCAAGAATCATTTTGAGTGCAGTAACGTAAGGGAAGAGGACTATGTGAAATTTGCAGCCTTCCAACTCAAGGACCAAGCAGCTGACTGGTGGCAGCAGTACAAAGACTCCAGAGAAGGGCGTGTGATCTCTTGGGATGATTTCTGCAAGGACTTTCGCTCTCACCACATTCCAACAAGTGTCATCGAGGGTATGCGTGAGCAATTCCGCAACCTGAAGCAGGGCTCAATGACTGTCTACCAATATAATGTCAAGTTCCAAAACCTCGCCCGCTATGCCAAACAAGACATTCTAGATGCCAAGAGCAAGATCTATCAGTTCCGTGGAGGTCTCAAAGATGAACTTCAACTTGCTCTCACCTTGTTCGAGCCCGATGAGTTCGACAAATTCTATAACATGGCGCTTAAGCAAGAGGCAGCCCAGCTCAAGATGGAGGCTTCCAAAAAGAGGATTCGAGATGCCGTTCACTCCTCCTCATCTTCTCAAGTCGTCGCGAAGCAACATAAATTTTGGCTTCCTCCTCCTCCTGTGATCTGAGCTCCCTACAACAACAACAAGAACTCCGGTGGACGTGGTTTCTCCCACCCACCCAACCCGAGCAACCAGTCGAAGCATCAGTCTCAAGGTTCCAAGTCAAGTGGTTCTCATTTCCGTCCTCTCTCAGAAGTGGTCTGCAACAAGTGCTCTCAGAAAGGTCACTATGCTAACAGATGTCCGAACCCAAGGCACCTTCCGCTTCCTCCACCTGTCAGCACAGCTATTGTCAAGCATAATCCAAAGTCTGCAAGGGTGAATCTCATGAATGCAGCGCAAGCGGAGAATTCTTCTGATGTGATTTTGGGTAACCTCTCAGTTAACTCTTTTCCGGCAAAAGTCTTGTTCGATTCAGGTGCTTCACATTCTTTCATGTCAAGACCTTTTGCATTGTCACACGATATGCCATTGCAAGCTTTGCCTAGACCGATGTTTGTGCTTTCTCCGGGTTTTCTTATGAACTCCAACAACTTTGCTCCGAATGTGTCTATTCGCATGGGTGATTATCGCTTTCTGGCTAATCTGGTTATTCTTGGCAACTCCGACATTGACCTTATCCTCGGAATGGATTGGCTTTCTCAGCATGATGCTCAAATTGACTGTGCACAGAAGGAAGTCAAGATTACTCATTCTGATGAAGATGTGATTATCTTCGCCTCCAGGGATAACACAATCAGGCTTTTCTCTCTCAATGACAAGGGCGAAATGAATGCCATATCTCAAATTCCGGTGGTTAACGAGTACGAAGACGTCTTTCCTGAAGAACTTCCAGGCATGCCTCCACACCGTCAAGTGGAATTCGTCATTGAACTCGAGCCGGGTACTGAGCCAGCATGCCGGCGTCCGTACAAGCTCTCTCCTAAAGAGTTGAAGGAGTTGAAGAAGCAGCTTGATGAACAGGAGCGTATGGGTCTGATCAGGCCTAGTACGTCTCCTTGGGGCTGTGGTGTCTTATTTGTCAAGAAGAAGGATGGCGCGGAGCGCCTGTGCGTCGACTACCGGCCATTGAACAAGAAGACAATAAAGAACAAGTATCCGCTCCCCAACATCAATGAACTGTTCGAGCAGCTCAAAGGAGCTAAAGTGTTCTCAAAGATTGATCTCCGAATGGGCTATCACCAGATTCGCATTCGAGAAGAAGATATCCCCAAGACTGCCTTCAGAACAAGCTACGACTCATATGAGTATACAGTCATGTCCTTTGGTCTCGCCAATGCTCCACCTACCTTCTCGAGAATGATGCACTACATTTTCAACCCCTACACCGGCGAGTTTGTGCTTGTGTATCTGGATGACATTTTGGTATTTTCCAAGAATGAAGAAGATCACGAAAAGCACCTCCGTCTGGTTCTCGACAGACTCCGTGAACATAAGTTCTATGCCAAGTTCTCCAAGTGCGAGTTTTGGCTCGATAAGGTTTTATATCGGGGCCATATCATCTTCGCTGACGGTATTGCGGTAAACCCCGAGAAAGTTGAAGCAATTGTCAACTGGGAAGCTCCTCAGAACGTCAAGCAACTCCGAAGCTTTCTTGGTCTTGCCAGCTATTGCAGAAGGTTCGTTGATGTCAGGACCCCGATCCTAAGTCACACCGATCTAGCTATAACACGTCATAGCACTTTGCGGCCTCACGCACGGTAACCCCACGGGTGCCACCTTACCTGGCCCGGGACTGTTTGCGCATTTTGGCACACGTATATGACAGTGTCGCTAGCATCCATATGACAGAGAACCCGGGCCGACATGGCTAGTTATAAACCAAAAGTGGCACTAAATTACAGAGACAGGCATCCATGACCCAGCAACGAACGTGTCGGTCATCAACGTATGAACCCAAGTCGTAGCAAGCTACATGGACTTAAAGGAACAACGCGTGACATTTCCCCTAAGGGACAGACACAGGAACGAAGAAGGACACATGCCGGCCAGCCTACGTGTTCCGAGCAGTAGCAAGCTACCAAGACTCATTGGAATCACTAGGAGGCATTTCCCTGTAAGGTAGGCTACCAAAGGAAAACAACTAGGTGTCGGATCCTACACATACCAAGCATTTCAATCGTACACGCAATATGCTCAATATGTGCAAATACAACATTGCATCACAACAGAACTCTATGACTCAAAGTACTTTATTTAAAAGGCTCCAAGAGCCATACATAACATATCCATACAGGTAGGGGTCACATGACCCAACACTCAAGTCATACAGTCATACAAGCACAAGCGGAAGCTACATGTCTGAGTACAGACAACTTAGAAAATAAAACAGGCTTGGTGTAGCCTGACTATCTACAAGGCCCTTCACAAGCTCCAGATCTCCGTCTGGGTGTCAAGCTACTCGTCGACGTCAACGTCTATGTAGAACCCATCAGCAGGGGCAGGGTTCTCCTCTGCAACAGTTATTAAGCAAACATGAGTACAAAGGTACTCAGCAAGTCTTACCACAGAACCTATCATACATGCAACATTATCAAAGGGGGGTAGTGGAGTTTATAGCAGAATGCCAGCTTTGACCTTGGCTAACCTATACTACAACTCTCAACAGATTGCAAGATGTTATTACGAACACGAGTCCTCTAATCACCACATCAATACACTACCGAGGATCCTCTTCCGTCATCCTACGGAAGGGCCATCCACGGCACTCACACTTATCTTGAGGCTTTTAGTAGTATCCATCAACTTGTCTATGAACTATAAGAGTAACCAAGTAGTTCGTACCGCGAACAACGGCTATTCGAATAGTTTGATAACCCTGCAGGGGTGTACTTCTTCACACACGCTTTCACCACTTATCGCCGTTTACTCGGCGTGTACTCGGCAACCTTCAAGCGGAAGCCCAGCGGGGGTGTCGGCCACGACCTGACTAACTACTCAAGTCTCTCGTCCAGGTTTATCGCCTATTTGGGTTCCATCCGTGGGGAGATCCGGCCGGGGTGTCGCTCACGGCCCCAAACGATGTGTACAGGGTTCCCGAGTCACCAAACGGGCAACCGGTACACCGTGCCACGTACCTGTCGCATCACAACCCACCCCGAGGGTCAGCGTTGTGCACGACCTCCAGTAAGCTATAAACACCAGAAACTAGTTGCAACTCCTGGACAGAGATCGAGGGTAATTAATAAGCCGAGAGGGTCCATTGGTTTCGGGCCAAATGCATGGTAGTAACTGCAACTTGAACCACACATACAGATCTCAGGTCCTATGGACGATTCCAATGAAACAACCCACCATGTACTCCTACATGGCCTTTCATCGATACCTTTACCAAGCGTATTCCACACTTCCCTCTCTTTATCGGTATGATCATTTCACTCTGATCCATCACCCAGATGAATCAGACCAGACACAACTCTAAGCATAGCAGGCAACATAAACAAATAGCATGGTGGATCACACATCACATGGCTCAATCAACTCCTACACATGCTAGTGGGTTTCAACTATTTACTGTGGCAATGACAGGTCATGCAAGGGAGTAGGGTTCATCTACCGCAGCAAGTAGCAGTTCACACGCTGTTGCCTTAATGCAGTAAAAGAGAGCAGGAGCGAGAAGATTGGGTTTGTATCGGAATGATCAATGATTGCTTGCCTGACAAGGTAGTTGTCGGGTACTGCTCTTCAGCTGGGTAAGCAGCAGTATCCTCGGGAGCAGGACCTAACACAGGGAATATCGACGATACAATCATTAACAAACAAATGCAACAATATGATGCATGTTCATGACATGGCAAGATGCATGTGTGTTGGCTAATGCAACTAAAACTAGAAGGGTTTGAACCTATTTGAATCAAAGATTCAAATTGAAGTTCGAACTATTATTTAAATAAGTGCATTATCATGTTTTTTATGCATACAGCAAGTTAACTTGTTCAAACATGCATGAAACCAGTGCCATTGGAAAGATTGGATTTTTCCGATCATTTTTCATATATAAATCTTTTCCATCTGAGCTATGGTTGATTTTATATGATTTTTAGAAGTTTTGGGTATTTTCTGGAATTTCTTGAATTATTTTAAATCTAAAAATCCCAGAAAAACCTTTACTGCGTCAGCATGACATCATGCTGACGTCAGGAAGTCAACAGGGCCAGTCCAAGTCAAACCTGACCAGTGGGACCCACTGGTCAGTGTCACAGTTAACTAATTAACTAATTAGAATTAAATTAACACCTAAACTAGGTTTGACTTGCGGGCAGGGCCCACATGTCAGTGACCCAGGGGGGTCAAACCCATGGTCAAACAGGTCCAACTCGCCGGCGTTTAGCCGCCGGCGAGGCCAAACACGGCGGCGTGCTTCGGAAAACGCCTACGGTGCACGGCTCGAGCTGCGGTTAGGTGCGTTGGAAAGCCCTTGCTGTTGCGCGTCGGATGGTGGTGGTCGCCGGACCTGGGGTGGCCGGAGACGACGGCAACGAGCTCGACGGCGGCGACCGGCGTCGGGCGTGTGTGGAGATGCGGCTGCAGGGGCCTAGGGGATGCGTGCGTAGCACCTTTCGCATCTGCGTGCTGCGGTCAGTGTGTTGGACGGGTGCCAGTGACCAAATGGTCACCGGAGCATCACCGGCGGCGAGCACCGCGGCGGTGCGTGCGGTTGAGCTTTGTGCAGTGCGTTCCAGGGCAAAAGAGAGCCAACGGAGAGGGGGAGGAGGAAGCTAGGCTCACAGGGGTTGCAGCAAGCGCCGGAGCGAGCTCGGAGGTGGTCGGAGCTGAGCGGAACGGCGAGAGGGATCTCCGCGGCCGGAGTTGGGGAAGAAGAGGTCGGGGGTGTCTCCAGGGCGGGCGAGCGCTCGGGGCTCGGCCTGTTCGAAGCGGTCGAGGACGGCGGAGACAATGGACACCAAGGCGGGGCTCAGGGACGACGGTGGACGCGGCTTCTACGACGGTGCGAACACGGCGGCGTCGGCCATGGCGCGGGGAGAGCGAGGGAGAGGAACTGGGGGGAGGTGGAGGTGTCTGCGAGGTCGGGGAGGACGTGGACGACCGAACCATCCCTCCAGGACGACGAGAGGATGAAGCAGGGCGGCGGGCAGCTGCGTGGCGCGCGGCGCGGTCGCCGTCGAGCACCTGCCTGCCTGCCTGGCCGAGCCAAGCAGCTCGCTGGAGCGGCAGCTGGGCTGGGCCGGCAGGTGGGCCGGGTGGGGCGCCAGGTAAGCTTTTCTTTCTCGCTTTTTTTTCTTATTTTCTTTTCTGTTTCATTTCTTTTGCAGCTATGTTCATTTAAATAAAATGCCAGAGCATTTTTGTAACTCATAACACTTGTCAAACCTACTGTATATATTATGAACAGTAGGAAACATTATAGTTTATGATTATTTGAGCATTTAAAATATTTTATAGCATTTAAATGCCCAAATTCAAATACCATATGATTTAATCCAAAGCCCTAGATTGTCCTAGAAAATTGTGCACCATTTTTGGCAGAGGTTTAAGACCAAGGCAGAAATGATGAACATTTTTGAAGGGCATTTTGGGTACATTGGAAAATATTTTAGCAAACCCTAGTTGTTAGGAGAGGGGTGCTGGGGTTTCTGTTAATCCCATTTCAAGTTTCTTTGAAAGTAGACATGATGCACACTCTAGTTAGGTCCTAATGCAAGTGCTAGCTAGGGATGTGACAGTTGAGAACTTCTCCAAGATTGCCAAGCCTCTTTCCAACTTGCTGCAGAAGAATGTCAAGTACTACTGGTCTCCAGATTGTGAAGTGGCATTCAAAACTCTCAAAGAAAAGCTCGTCTATGCTCCAGTTCTTACTCCTCCAGATGAGTCCAAGCCCTACGAAGTATTCTGTGATGCTTCTCTTCAAGGACTTGGTGGTGTGCTTATGCAGGACAAGAGAATTGTGGCATACACTTCTCGTCAGCTGAAGCCAAGTGAGAAGAACTACCCCACACATGATCTCGAACTAGCAGCTGTGGTACATGCTTTGATTACGTGGAGACACCTTCTGTTGGGCAGAAAAGTCGACATCTTCACTGATCACAAGAGCTTGAAGTACATCTTCACACAGCCGAATCTGAACCTCCGCCAGACTCGTTGGGTCGAAATGATCCAAGAGTATGATCCCAGCATCGAATACACTCCTGGCAAGGCGAATGTGATTGCAGATGCTTTGAGCAGAAAGGCATATTGCAACAGCCTTCTTATCAAGCCGTTCCAGCTTGAGCTTTGTGAAGCATTTAGGAAGCTCAACCTCCAAGTTGTTCCGCAAGGGTTTCTTGCAAATCTTCAAGTTG
The DNA here is from genome assembly GCA_902687465.1 of Secale cereale. Taxonomy (NCBI): domain Eukaryota; kingdom Viridiplantae; phylum Streptophyta; class Magnoliopsida; order Poales; family Poaceae; genus Secale; species Secale cereale. The sequence continues at coordinate 287,385,547 of LR738712.1, forward strand.
CTCCTACCTTGGAAGATCAGGTCCGTGAGGCCCAACTCAGTGATGCTATGGTGCAGAAAGTGAAACATGGTATTGCAAAGGGTACTCCAAAATACAAGTGGTATCACGTTGATGAGAGAGATACCTTGTTCTTTGAGGACAGACTTGTTGTTCCCAAAGGTGATCTCAGGAAGCTCATAATGGAAGAAGCACATGATTCCCTCCTTTCCATTCATCCTGGCAGTTCCAAGATGTACCAAGACCCCAAGCAATCTTACTGGTGGACACGCATGAAAAGGGAGATTGCCCAATTCGTGAATGAATGTGATGTCTGCAGAAGAGTGAAGGCAGAGCATCAACGTCCAGCCGGTCTTCTCCAACCTCTTCCTATTCCCGAGTGGAAATTCGACCACATTGAAATGGATTTCGTCACTGGCTTTCCTAAGTCAAAGAGAGGGAATGATTCTATCTTCGTGGTGATTGACAAGCTTACCAAAGTCGCTCACTTCCTTCCAGTCAAAGAATCAATCAATGCAGCTCAACTGGCAGAATTGTACACTTCCAGAATTGTGTCTTTACATGGCATCCCTCATGTTATCTCCTCAGACCGTGGAAGTTTGTTCACTTCAAAGTTCTGGGACTCCTTTCAGTCTGCCATGGGCACTAAGATCAGGTTCAGCACTGCTTTTCACCCTCAGACTAGTGGTCAAGTCGAGCGAGTGAATCAGATTCTAGAAGACATGCTCAGGGCTTGTGTCATATCTTTTGGCATGAAATGGGAAGATTGTCTTCCATTTGCCGAGTTCTCTTACAACAACAGCTTCCAAGCAAGTGCCGACAAAGCTCCGTTTGAAATCGTATATGGCAGAAAGTGTCGTACCCCGCTCAACTGGTCTAAGACAGGCGAACGTCAACTTCTTGGCATTGACTTGATCTCAGAAGCCGAAGAAATGTGCAAAGTCATACGTGAGAATCTCAAGGCCGCTCAGTTGCGTCAGAAGAGCTACTATGACGACAAGCATCGTGATTTGGCTTTCAACATTGGGGATCATGTCTATCTTCGTGTTTCTCCGATGAAAGGCACCCAAAGATTCGGTATCAAAGGAAAGCTTGCTCCTAGATACGTCGGGCCTTTCGAGATCCTTGGCAAAAGAGGCGATCTAGCTTATCAACTTGAGCTCCCTTCCAACTTCGCCAATGTTCATGATGTGTTTCATGTGTCTCAACTCCGCAAGTGCTTCAAGACTCCTGAACGCATGATTCCGTTTGAAGAGATTGATCTTCAACAAGATTTGTCTTACCGAGAGCACCCAGTTGCTATTCTCGAAGAAACCGAGCGCAAGACCCGCAACAAGTCCATCAAATTCTTGAAAGTCAAGTGGTCACACCATACCCACCGAGAAGCTACGTGGGAACGGGAAGATCATCTTTGTTCCGAGTACCCTTCCTTTTTCCAGTCCTAGATCTCGGGACGAGATCTTTTTGTAGTAGAGGAGAGTTTGTAATGCCCCGGATGTAATACTTTCCCTTTGTGGCAATATAATATATCTCTGGCTTCATCTATTCCATTCCGGGTTCTTTGTCTTTTCGGGTTTTTGTTCATTTGTCGTGTGCGTGTGTTCATTCATTCATATCATGTAGTCATGTGCATCGCATTGCATTTGTGATGTCGTTTGCATCCGGTCCTGTGATAGCCTGGCTTAATAGGGATGATAGACTACTCATATCAATAAGGAATTCCTTCTTTTCCGGGAGCCCATTCGGATAGAACTCCAAAGTTAAGCGTGCTCAGCTTGGAGTAGTTTCAGGATGGGTGACCGACCGGGAAGTTGGTCCCGGGTGCACACGAGTGAGGACAAAGTGCGCAGAAAAGACTAGTATTGATATGTGAGGCCAGTCTAGATCCCGCCAGGAGTAACGACCACCGGCGGGTGTGTCCGGGGCGTTACAAGTTGGTATCAGAGCCGACCCTCGCGGTTACACGGATGTTTGCGGACAGTTTGCAGTCATGTTGTGCATGATGTTTGTGACCCATCGTGGCACACGGCATGGCACATGTGCTGTCCTGGAAGCACAGACGGTTGTGCCAAGAGGGAACGTTCCTGTGGCCCGACGAGGACGTCGGTTCCTCTGAGTGAGGGTGTATGTGATAGCCTGGCTTAATAGGGATGATAGACTACTCATATCAATAAGGAATTCCTTCTTTTCCGGGAGCCCATTCGGATAGAACTCCAAAGTTAAGCGTGCTCAGCTTGGAGTAGTTTCAGGATGGGTGACCGACCGGGAAGTTGGTCCCGGGTGCACACGAGTGAGGACAAAGTGCGCAGAAAAGACTAGTATTGATATGTGAGGCCAGTCTAGATCCCGCCAGGAGTAACGACCACCGGCGGGTGTGTCCGGGGCGTTACAGGTCCCACTCGTTTTTTCCCGTTGTCCGTTTCGCATTCCGGAGCTCCCTCACGTGTCCGTGGTATCCCCGAGGCCTACTTTGGTGTTTGGCCGTGTAACGTTACCGGTTTGGCGCGAGACTTGTCGTGTGTTGTTGTTTTGGTGTGTGTAACCCGCCTGTCAAATCTCGTCGCGTTTGGAGTCCATTTGCTACCCCAACAGTTATTCTCGTGGGCTGAAAGTACCTCCACTTAGAGGCCCAAGACACCCCTCCAACAGCCCACCAAACCAGCCCAAACCCCTCCCTTCATCTAGGCCATCCAATTCTGATCGCGTGGCCGAAAACCACACCTCATTTGGACAACCCTAGCTCCTTGTGCCTATATATTTGTCCACTTCCCCAATTTTTTGCCCTAATAGTAAACCCTAGCCCCCATCCCCTTCATCTCCTTCTTCTACCTCGAGATCGGACCTCACCGGAGGAGCTCGCCGGAGCTCCTCGTCGCCGCCGCCACCTCCTCCTCACCGCCGGCATCTCCACCTCGGCACCGCCGCCCCTCGCCAGGAGCTCCGCCACCGCCTCCACCTCACCGGCGCGCTGCTTCGCCGTCTCCTACAACCGCCGCCGCCGGCCTCAGGCGAGCTCGCCGCCGGGCCGGAGCTGCTCCGCCGCCACCTACAACCTCCGCCGGCCGGGGCATCCTCCGCCGCCGCGCCCCGGCCCCCTGGCCGCGTCGTTTTCGCCAGCCGCCGTCGGGATCGAGCGAGGCCCCGATCGCCCCGATCTCCCGATCTGGAGCGGTTAGCGGGCCGGGATCTGGCGCCCTGGGACCCATTAGCCGCCCGGATCTGCGGGCCCGCCAGCCCGTTAGCGCGGCCCGATCCGCCGGCAGCCTGCCCGATCCGCTCCGCGGGCGCCCGCGTTGACTTCTCCACCTGGGTCCGATCCGCTTCGTGATGGCCCGGATCCGCCAGCCCGCTTCGCCCGGTAGCCCGATCCGCCAGTCCAGCCGCCGTTGACTTTGACCGTTGACCCCGAGGTAGTCCGTTTTTTCGCTAAGTCCGGTAGAATTTGTTGTCTGATGCTATTTTCAAACATGGATAACTTTTTGTGTGATGGTCCGAATTGAGTGAATGATATATCAAATTGTTCGTGGAGCCATGTACCACATTTTGTTCCATTATTGCCATACATGTTTGAGTTCATCTAGATGCTTAAAAATCTGTTGCAAGAGTGCATATTGTTATAAACTGCTGTTAGTAGTTGTTTTCATGCCATCTTTGCAATGTGATAACTTTTTGCATGTTTATCCAAATGAAGCAACTGAGATGTCCACGTGTTCGTCTTGTCATGCTCTATATGTTGATTGCTTAGGCTTGCATGATGGAATTAATCTTGCCATGTTTATCTCCGTTGCAAAGTGCTATGTGGCTATTAAGTTGTTAAACTTGTTACGAGATGCCTCGTAGAGGATCTCATTGCTATTTATGTGTTTGTCCTCTTGATGCATGCTTAGGTGTTTCGGATTCACCATCATGTGTACTTTACTGTGGTGCTTACCACTTGCCATGTTTACCTTTGAGGTGACTTAAACTTGCTCACAAAGATGCCATGATGAAACTGCTGTTTAACACTTAGTGAAATTTCACAAAGTCTGGAATCTGTAATTTCCAGATGCCATGTTTGCTTGTTGTTCTAGGCCAATCCATGATAGTTTTGGGGTGACTCTTGATGATTCCTTGTTGTATAAGTTGTTGGCTATCCATTCAAGCTCTCACATGCTTATTTGAGTGGCTGTAGCATATTTAACTTTTGCTCCCAAGTTGCAACAAATTACTGCTGTCAGGATTTTGTTGTCAAGTTCAATATGTCATAGCTTGTTGCTATTGATCCATGGTTCCTTTGGGGATGCTCCAATGGACTTATTTGCTGTAGGATATGTCTAGTTTATGTCCATGCTCATTGCCATGATGTTTGAGTGCTGTAGACCATTTATCTCTTGCCCCGAAGTTGCTATATGGCTGTTTTTTTCAGCTTGTGCGTATTTATTGTTTCGGGTGTAACTTTTAGCCCGTTGCTCCGTTTTGAGCAAGTCCTATATGAAACTTGTGTGATTTTTCATGTAGATTCATAATATCCTATTGTTATCATGTTTTGAAGTATTTTGTTTGATTGCATATTTTCCATGCTCCTTGTGCGATTACACTGTGCTTCCTTTGTAGACTTCCTGTGCTTCCATGGTGCATTTGTTTTGCTTCCTTAGTGCATCAGCCGTGCATCCAGCATTTGCGTGTGCGCATTGCATCTTGTTGATTTCGTGTCTTGTGTGTTTGTGTTGAGTAGAGCCGGAAGCTGAGATCGAGTACGAGTACGAGCACGAGGTTACTACCGAGGTTGAGAACGAGGACCCCTCTTACGATCCTATCGACAACTCTTTAGGCAAGATGACCGAACCCCGATAACATTACTATCTTTGCCTATTGCTAGAAGTCTCGATCTATAGTTTTGCCTCGATGCCCATGTTTTTCTTGTCAGCCTCCTATTGTAACCATGAACCTATTTAACCACCCTACCTATGCAAACCATTGATTGGCTATACGTAGGCTCGCTTAGCCCCTCTTATAGCATTGCTAGTTGCAGGTGAAGATTGAAGATGCTTGCTTCATGTTGATGTTTGTTGGGTTATATCACACTATATAAATGCTTAAATGAAATCATCTATATATTGGTAATGGGTGGAAGGCTAAGCCTTTTGCTTGGTGATTTGTTCCACTCATGCCGCCTTAGGAACCGTATAAACCGGTGTTATGTTCCTTGATTATGCGTTCCTCACACGGTTGGGGTTATGGGACCCCCTCGATAAACCGCTAAGTGCTAAGTCTTTTCCAGCAAGTCCCAACATTGGTACTATTCGCCTAAACAACTAAAAACTTACCGAGGGAGTAATTAACCCGAGGATTAATTAATTCAACCCCCCTGGGCCAGTGCTCGATTTGAGTGTTGGTCCTAACTAGAGTCGTGTGCGGGGCCCCCCTTGGCAACTTGGGTTTTTGGTCACTGTACGCTGTGCTCATCCGGTCGTGGCATGAGATTAGATACGCGCGGCTACTATCAGGGTGTCGGCACGCCGGGAGGATTTGCTGGATTAGCCTTACCTTAGTCGGAGTATCTTGAACACGGGATTCCGAGGATACTCGGGCCTTCCCACCTTGGAGTTGCGACTCCGCGGATCGTGGGCTTGTCATGGGCCAAGTTGGAACACCCCTGTAGGGTTATGAACTTTCGAAAGCCGTGCCCGTGGTTATGTGGCACATGGGAGCTTGTTAATATCCGGTTGTAGAAAACTTGACACCATGTTACAATACACTACCAGCGTGAGTACCGTGACTGTCATTTTCCGAAAGGGATTCGGGAGATGAACACGGTGGGGTTATGTTTGACTTGCTTTAGTTTAGGATCACTTCGTGATCATCTCTCGACCGAGGCACCTTCTCTTCTCGCTCTCTTTTACGTAAGCTAGGCTAGTGCTGCAGCAGACTCTTGTTCTTTCTTCAGCCTTGTTCCTCACCCAAGGCTTAGATAGTCGTGTTACCCGGGAACGGGATTGCTGACTCCTCTGTGGCTCACAGTTACTTCAACACACCAGATGCAGGTACGATGGTGAGCTACACAGGCGATGGCACCGAGCTAGACTGGGAGTACGACGAGGAGCGTAGCCGTTACTATGTGAACTATCCGGTTGATTAGTAGAGCTACCCGGGAACGGGATTGCTGAGTCCTCCGTGGCTCACAAATTCTTCACAACACCAGATGCAGGTACCGTTAAGAACTACACAGCTGGTGGTTCAGAGTTGTATTGGGAGTTCGATGAAGAACGTGGGCGATACTACGTGTCTTACCCAGAGGATTAGTAGGGCTCTTACTAGGATGATCGGGACCTTGTGTTGTTTTATTTATGGTACCTTTCATTTGGATCTTCGTCCGTAGTCGGACTCTGATGTTATTTGGATGATGAATGTTTATGTAATGCATTGTGTGATGTGGCGAGTGTAAGCTAACTAATATTTTACATTTTCATCCCTCTTTTACATGTGTTGTGCAAAGATACCATTCTTGATATCATTCTAGTATGATATTATGCCTTTAAGTCGTTCCTCGACACGTGGGAGGTATAATCTCATACTGGGCATTACATAGGGTGCTTACCATTGTTGGTTTCACAAACAATCCTCAACCTCAAGGTCACAAAGATATTGGTTAACGGTGGGGCCGGGTTGAATCGGATGTCCCCAAAGGTTATCAGCAGACTCCAGATAGCAGATGAAGAGCTTGAGGTTACCGGCACATTTCAAGGAGTTAATCCCAGCAGGAGCCGTCCTGAGGGAAAGATCACGTTGCCGGTAACATTCGGGGGAGAGTTGCTACTGGACTGAGAAGGTTGTGTTTGATGTGGTTGACCTCCCCTGCCATACAATGGAATCCTTGTAGGCCCAGCTCTGGCCAAATTCATGGCGGCAGCCCACTATGCCTACAACACCTCGAAGATGCCAGGCCAATGGGGGTCATTTCCATTCCATCAGACGAGAAGGACACAATCATTGTGTGGATAAGATGTATAGGGATGTTGTTGCAGCAGAGGTCGCGGAGATCACTGGTCCCACCAAGGAGAGCAAGAAAAAGAAGAGAGTTGTTAAAAGCCTCGGTGACAAGCCCAGAAAGTGCACCTCTTTGGAATGCACTATGCATGTTGATGACTTGCCGGAGAGCTGCAACAACAAGGATCCAAAGATGATGCGCTTGCTATGAAGAAGGTCCCAACGGAGATGGATGGCGCTGATGGTATCTTTACTATCAGTGCCACCCTTGACGACAAATAGGAAAGCGTGCTTGTTGCCTTCCTGCGGGCGAATGTTGATGTGTTTGCCTGGCAACCATCTGACATCCCCGGTGTTCCTAAGGAGGTAAGCGAGCACCAACTTGTTATCTACCCACATGCCAGGCCCGTCAAGCACAAGGTCTGGAAGCAAGCTTTGGAGCAGCAACAGTTCATTGCTGAGGAGATCAAGAAGCTTGAGGCAGCTGGTTTGGTCAGAGGAGTGCTTCATCCAACATGGTTAGCAAACCCAGTGGTCGTACGGAAGGCTAATGGAAATTGGAGGATGTGCATAGATTTCACTGATCTGAAAAATGCCTTCCCAGAAGACCCATTTCCTTGGTCGCACATCGACAAGAACATGGACTCCACTTCAGGTTGTGATCTGCTCTCTTCTGACCTGAAAAAGAAAACTGGCAAACAGGCTAACGAACGAACGTTCGTTGTCGTTGACTAACGGGCGAACATCATTCGTTAAAACGAACGTAGGGACGAACGTCCGCTATCTAACTAAACAAAAAAAAACGAACCGATCTATTTAAAAACAGATCTAGGGTTACGAAACAAAACCGATCGGTTTTTTTAAACCGGCGGCTACCTCATGAATCAAGACGGCGGCGGCAGGCTCCGGCGGCGGCGGATGGCGGCGCGGGCGACGGCGGCTTAGGGTTTGGGGCGGGGCTAGTTGCTTCGCAGGCCTCGGGCCTCGCCTTTTAAAGGCTGGCTAGGGGAGTCCAAGTCGGGTACGGCCCGACTAGGTCGGAGCACCTTTTTTTAAACAGTCCTAACGCACTAAAACAAGTGAAACAAAATACTAAACGGACTCCAAAAATTCCGAAATAAATTTTCACCATCCTCTAATAATATTTAGGACAAAGTGAATATTTTTCCCGATCCTAAATGCAATATTGAAAAACGCGCATTTTTCCTATGAAAATAAAATCGCAAATAAATCCGAATAAAATCCAAAAGTGATTTTAATATTTTCCCCCAATATTTCTTTTATTTTGGAGAAGTCATATTATCTCCACTCATATATTTTACTAAGAAATAAATTTAGGAGAGAAAAACAATTAAAACCAAAGTGTTCACCGTACTGTGGGGACCCCGACTTAAGAGTCGAGATCACCGAATGCGCGTGTACAGTGATCCCAGATCAATGCTCACTGAACACACAGAAGCTGAATAACAAGAGTCTTACATCCATACATGCCGTCTTACACAAATTATGACCATTATGGCCAAGTCTTACATAGATAAAGCCTCATGGGCTGAATAGAAAATAAACACGAATAGCGGAAGTCTTCGCAGATTAGTAGAACCCATGCTATCTGCCTTAACCCTGCAGGCATTCTGACTGGGAAAGCTTCCTAGTTTGCATGTTCGTCTCCATAGAATTCTTCTTCAAATTCCCGCTCGTCCATGCCTGGCCAATTAAATAACCAGTGGCAAGCCAATGAGTACTTTGAATGTACTCGCAAGCAACCCATGTTTTTGGAACAAGTATGACAAGGTATGAAATAGTACTAAATAGGATATGTTTGCAGAAAGCAAATTTCTGAGTGTAATGCCATGAACTACCTGAAGCATGCATCATAGGAAAATAGGTTACAGATATCAATATAGCCAAGTTATGATCTCTTCCATCTTGTCAAGTCTTTTTGACTTAAATCAAACGGAGCTCCACACACACACACACACACACACACACACAAACACACACACACACACACACACACACACAGGGTTTCGCAAACATTGAACGTAGCCCAAGAGCGGTTACCCAACTGTCCTTGACTGTGGACACGGCTATTCGAATAGTTTTACACTCTGCAGAGGTCGCACACTTTACCCACTAGATCCGGGGAACTTCCGTGTCATCCATGACACGCGGTACTTCAAGTACCCAGGGTAAGCACCCGATCACTATCTTTCCCTAGACGACACTAACATGGAGTCCACTCAATTGGTAGCAACCCCCGTGCCCAACATTTCATGTCTTAAGATTTTTGGAGCCTCGCTCCCATTTTCATCACATACCACAAGCACGGGGTACCAACGGTGTGTTTGGTGCCCTATAAAGACAGTCATGGCCGCCTATCCAAGTGCGACCCCGTCCTGAGAGTGACCTCATGTCACCCCCGTCACTAGTAATGCGGGCACCATGCTAGTATCGGCCTAGGTAATCAATAATGCCCTTTCCCATATAAGGGTAGAGTGGTTGTGCATGTAAAGTTGGAATAATGGTCGCAACCTAAACCAATCCGTTTTGAAAACAGCACACACACTTGCCTCTGTACACCACTTCGTCATCAAGTTGTCCCCAACTCATCATCTCCCTCGGGCATAAGTGGCACCCGACGGGGTTTTCGGAAAGTCTTTGGAAAGTACTGTGCCTCCGTCCCCATGCATATTCCCGTCCCATTTGCGTAGCCACTACTATAGCAACCTGTCTACTCCCACCGGCATAACCCTCATAAGAAGGTAGGGTCATGCACAATGCAAGTATCAACAAGGAAGTACAATGGCAAACAATCAAAGTGTCTACCACCTCATCATGATTCCATTGCAACAACAATATGGTGCTACATGTCATCCATAAAAAAGGTTCCATAGACATGGTCAAAGGGTTGCTTGCCTTGGTTGCCTGGGTCTTCAAAACCTTCAAGTCCTTCTCCTTCTTCTTCTTCAGAAACCTCGGAAAACACGATATCTAACCGTCGCAATAAATAATGGAAAAATAAGACAATAATAAAAAAAGAAAAATCAAAGTGCTCAAAAAAATGTCAACTTATTTATATAAAATACTAGAGGGAAAACTAAGATGGCAAAACTTCTCAGTTTGGGATTTGGAGTGACAGAATGGGGTACATGGATTTTTGAACATAGGTTTTAGTGTTCAAATTTATATTTAAATTTGAACAGTACAAAAAAGGTTCATGAATATGTGCGTAAGTTATATCATTAAATAGGTTGGAATTTTACAAGTTTTTAGGAACTGGAATTATTTCATTTGGATAAATATTTTATCCTGTGGAATTTTTATAAAACAGACAGAAAAGGAAAAAGAAAAGTGGCACTGTGCCACTGGGCCAGAAAGGCCACAGTGCAGCAAGCCCAGAGGGAAATCAGCCCGCGCGAGGCTGCCACGTCGAAGGCGTAAAGGTGAAGTATGCCTTCGACCTGACGGCGAACCGGTACGCGCGCGCGTGCATTTTTAAACCTGACGGGGGGTCCCACCCGTCAGGGCGTGAGGCTGACGGACAGGGCCCACGGCCGTCGTCGTCTACCTCCGTCCAAAGGCGACGACCAGCTCGCCGGCGGTGATATAGAACATGGGAGGATGCGTGGGTGGTATCGTCGTGCTCAGGGAGGAGCCGCCGTTCGGATGGAGGTGGAGTTGGTTGCCGGGGTGGCCTGGTTCGCCGGCGACGAGGAGGCACGGCGGAGTTGCTTCGGGTGGTGGTGGTTCCGGCCGTTTCCGGCTGCTAAAGACAGGGGATACAAGGGGAAAATGGTCAGTGGGCTCCTGCTGTTCTAGATCGAGTGAGAGGAGCGGCGGAGAGGGATTATACCTCTGGATCGACGGCGACCCGAGGCGGCAGAGCTCGAGCTCGATCTCGAGCTCGGGCCCGTCTGGAGAGAGGAGTGAGTGGTGTAGGGGGAGGGTTAGGTGTGTGAGAGAGAGAGTGGTGAGGAGAGGGAGGCGCGGGGGTGTCCTTTTATAGGCGAACGGCAGGGTGCCGTGGACCCGTGCGCCGGCGAGCTTCTGCTCGTTGCCACAAGGCTCGGGAAGGGCTGGCGCCGTGTCTGGGGCGTTTCTGGATTCGTTTCAGAGCCAGGGGAGAGAAGAGAGAGAGCAAGGGGAGGCCAGGGCATCGCGCATGTGAGGAAGCTCATTGGAGCTCTTGGGTGGCCGTCGTGCATGCGAGCTGGGGCGAGAGCAGGGAGAAGAAGGAGGGGCCGACCGGCTGCCGTGTCGTGGACGTCAAAGCAGCCTCAAGAGACACCATCTCGCCGCCCTAGGTGGTCGGGCGCCTCGGGCAGGACGCGGCTACATTGCGGGAGCGCACTGTAGCGCGCTCCAGAGCGCCCATATGGCTGGCACGGCCGTGTCCCACGCGCTCTGGACGCGGCCACCATGTCCATTGGCTCTAGGGGGAGTAAACAATGTGGGAGGGACGTTGGATGCCAGGGAGAGCTTCTAGAAGGGGAGAGGGCTGAGAGGGAAGAGTGAAAATGGTTGTCCAGAATGTAAAATGGGGTTTTACCCCCTCTCAATCATTGAGCTGAGGCAAGGGAAGAGTTACTCGAGGTGCAAGGGGGCTTGGGGAAGCTGTGGTAAAAAGCCTAGCTCAAGGAGAACAAGGAAAGAGGCGAAAGTGGTAATTCTGGAAAATCACCAGAAGGTGTTTGATGTGGTTTTGTGCAATCAAATGATTTCCAATAGACATGAGACTTAACAGGATCAAATGGTATATAGAAATAGGGTGTTCCACCAAGTTTGGGCTTATTTGAAGAAACTTGCCAATGTAAATTTGGTATACCCTAGAAATCAACAGAAATGGATTTTCCAAGTTTAAGTTGAGCAAATCAACCCTCCTTGATGCACCACTTGGTGTAGTGTCATCATTTGGGGTTGTGATCATGCCCACAAAAATTGAGGTCACAAGTAAAAAGTTGGTAATGTAAAGTTGTTCAAATTTGAATCTGAACAAAAATGGTTTTGGGGTACTCTTATCAAGTTACCCTTCTCCAAAACTTGTGCCATTTGGTCTAGATGCATTATTAGACCATTCCAGCATGTGTACCAAGTTTGAGAGCATTTGGATAAGTTTGGCAATGTACAGTTGCTCAAACTTCAAAAATGGACAGAATGGTTTTGAGGGGTTTTGATGTTGTTTTGTTGCTTCCCAAGGCATGGGGCTTGGCAAGATCATCAAATATGTCATATCTATCATGATAGAATTTCCCTTGAATTTTTAGAGAATATTTCCTTTGTAAATATTTCAAAAGCTTGAAATATCCAAAAAGTGTTTCTGAGGGATTTGTCCAATATTTGAACATGACCAAGTGTTGAAACTCTTATATATAGACAATATATGTCCTAAGAGTCTCCCTGAATTTTGGCAAATATTTTTGAAATACTTAAATAATTTTTCCCTATTAAAGACCATTTATGGCCTTAAGAAAAAGCTTTTAAATAAAACAGGAAAATAACTTTTAAAATTATATTTTGGTGGTTTATTGGAGTCCAATATCTACTAGGTTTCAAATATACTCTTTGAAATATTTTTCTCACCCTAAATCAAGCACTTGTAGTGCAAACCTCAATTCAGGGGTTTTTGGAAAACTAATTTTTTAAAATACTTTTAGGCCAAATTAGTTTTGTAAGAAAATATTATACTGTTATATACACTTGGTATGATCATTGGGCAGAAGTTTGGGGTAAGGAGATGAAATATATAAGAGGGAGTAGTTGACTTTAAAGAGCACTTGAAAATCACAGAGAGAAAAACTTAATTCCAAATAAATGATGCCAAAAAAAATTGTTGGTCCCAATTTTCATGCTTTATTGATGCAAATGACATGTTACAAAATGCAGGGTGTGACAGACCTACCCCCCTTACAAGAATCTCGTCCCCGAGATTCCTAAACTAGGCTTTAGAAGAGGTCGGGATACTCGGATCTAAGATAGTCTTCACGTTCCCAAGTTGCTTCTGCTTCCGTTGTCATAACCCTAGACCAGCCCTTGCCTGTCTTGCTTGGTCTTCATGTGCATCATGTTTAATCTCCTCAGAAAACTGGAAATGGGGATATTCAAACCCTAGCACTAAATGAATTCAACTAGGGTCAAATTTAAATCTTTCTCAATGAACCCAAAATGCCCCTGGGTAAAGTTCATCTTTTTTGGATTGATTAAAAACCTCTGCCAAAAATGTTGCACCTATTTCTAGGACCATTCTGGATTTTTGAATAACCCATATTGCATTTGAATTGGGGCATCTAAATATTTTTAATATCTTTAAATGATCCAACAATTCTGAAAATAGTTGAGGGCCTCTGTAATAATTCATTTAATGCCCGCAATTATTTTTAGGATTTATTAAAATGATTTGGGCTATAAACTAAATCAAAACAAAATAACAAAAATAGAAAACATAAACAGAGAGAACTAGAAAAGAGAGGGAAAAGAAGGGACTTACCTGGCCCAGCGCTGTAGCGGCCCGGCCCACCAGGGGCAGCGCTGTCCTCTTCCTCCTGCCAGGAGGACAAGCAGCTGCGTGCGAGGCGCGCCGCCGAGCTGCGCCAGCTCCTCCCTGCCTGCATGCCTCCTCCTCCCCCTGGATGCCTCTGGACGACGCCAAGGAGACGCCAGAACCCCCTGCACCTCTCCCTCTCTCCCCCGAACGCTCTCCCCCCCTCCTTTGTTTCCCCCACCGAACACGACCGTCGCCGCCGTTCGCCGTTGCCGCGGCCACCAGCATCCCCACGCCCGGCCAATTAGCCCAGTAGCTCCGCCTCGTCCCTCTCTTCCTCCTCGGCAAGCCGCCCGACGCCGGAAGCCCCGAAACGCCACCGTCTTCGTCTTCTTCAACCTCCGGCCGCCGACGATCTCACCGTCGAATTCGCAATGGCTGGCGCCTCCCCGAGCCTCCTGAGACCCCCGTCGACCCCGCCGTGAGCTCCTACGCCATTTCCCCTTATCTTTGAACTTGTCCCCTCGCCTAGGCCGTGGTTCCGCCAGGAGCCGTGTGCTTCTCACCGCCGGCGATGTTGCAGCCGTGGCCACCTTCACCCAGGGCGGCTACCGAGCACACAGCCGTGCTCACCGCAACACCAGAGGCCCAAAAACCACTCCCGTTGCTCCTCCCGTGCCCCGTATCACCGAAACCACCGAGGCCCGATTCCGGCCGCCGCCCTTCAGCTCGCTGACGACGATTCCGGCCACCCCAGCACACACCGTCGCCTCCAATAGATGTGCACGAGTCCCAGCTCCACGTAGATGCCCTCCACCGGCCATTTGGTCGCCGGAGGAGGATTCCCGAGCCTCTCTGCCGTGCCTGGCCTCGCCGGCGTCGAGTCGCCGGCGGGTTTGACCCAACTTGACCAGGGTTTGACCACCCTGAGTCAATGACATGTGGGGCCAGCCCTGACTAGTTTTAGTTTAAGGTTTTAATTAAGTTTTAATTGCTGTCATTAACTTAATTAGACCCTGACATGTGGGGCCCGCCCGGCTACTAAACTAGGTTAGTGCTAATTAAGTTAGTTTAGTTAGTTGTGTCACTGACCTGTGGGACCCACAGGTCAGGTTTGACTGGACCAGCCCCTGTTGACTTGCTGATGTTAGCATGACCTAGTACTGACGCAATAAGTGTTTTCTGGAATTTTAAATAATTGAGAAATGATTTATTTATTTCAGAAAATAGCTAAAACTTCTAAAAATCACGAAAAATAGTCTATAACTCCAATGAAAATAATTTATATATGAAAAATGATCAGAAAAACTCAAGGAATCTATTTATGGCATTTTCATGCATGTTTGAACAAGTTAAACCTGCTGATCATATCAAATCAATTAAATGACACTTGAATAATCACATATGGAGTTTGAATTTGAACCTTTGGTTCAAACCAACTTCATTTAATATGGTTGCTAGTTGCATTAGCTCAATCAACAGCATACTGCCATGTCATGATCATGCATCATATTGTCGCATTGCATTGATTGTGTTTTCTCTGTGTTGCCGGTGTTTGTCCCCTCTCAGTAGACGACGTTCCGACGATGAGTTCGATGACACCGATGAAGACCCAATGTTATCTTCAGAAGTGCCAGGCAAGCAAAACCCCATTGAGCATTCCGATACAATCCCACTCTCTCGCTCATGCTCTCTTTTACTGCATTAGGACAACAAAGCTTCAAATGTTACCTGCTGCGGTAGTTGAACCCCTTTCCACTGCATGACCTATCATTGCCACAGTAAATAGTTGAAACCCACTAGTATGAGTAGGAGTTGTTTGAGCCATGTTGTGCCTACT
The DNA here is from genome assembly GCA_902687465.1 of Secale cereale. Classification (NCBI taxonomy): domain Eukaryota; kingdom Viridiplantae; phylum Streptophyta; class Magnoliopsida; order Poales; family Poaceae; genus Secale; species Secale cereale. Next base: position 287,400,828 of record LR738712.1, read on the forward strand.
CATTCATGCTTTCTGGTTATGCCTGCTATTGCTTAAAGTTCTGTCAGGTCTGATTCATCGGGGATGAATTGGAATGTGGTTAACATGTCCTGCTGTTGAGAGCTAAGTGTGTGAACACGATTTGGTAAAGGTAGCGATGAGAGGCCATGTAGGAGTACATGGTGGGTTGTCTCATTTGAGCCGTCCTCAGGAACTGAGTTCTGTGTTTGTGATCCATGAATCACCTACTACCACACATTGGGCCCTGAAATATGACCCCGCTCGACTTATTGACTACCCATGTTCTCTGTCTAGGAGTTGCAACTAGTTTCTGGTGTTTGTACTTTACTGGAGGTCGTGCGCAGCGCTGACCCTCGGGGTGGGCTGTGACGCGGCAGGTACGTGGCACGATGTACCGGTCGACCGTTTGGTGACGCGGGAACCCTGTACACATCGTTTGGGGCCATGAGCGACACCCCGGCCGGATCTCCCCACGGATGGAACCCAAATAGGCGATAAACCTGGACGAGAGACTTGAGTGGTTGGTTAGGTCGTGGTCTACACCCACGTCAGCTTTCGCTTGAAGTCTGCCGAGCACATGTCGTGTGCAGACGCTAAGTGGTGGAAACATGTGTGAAGAAGTACACCCCTGCAGGGTTATATATGATCTATTCGAATAGCCGTGTCCGCGGTAATGGACTTCTGGGTTGCCTAAAACAGTTCATAGACAAGTGAAAGTGGATACTCTAAAACGCGCAAGATAAGCGTGAGTGCTATGGATGGCCTGCTCGTAGGGAGACGGGAGCGGATCCATAGTGGTGTATTGATTGGTGAATATGTGGACTCGTGTGCGCCACCTCAAAAAGTTACTTGCAGTCGTAGTTTAGGATAGCCACCGAGTCAAAGCTGGCTTGCTGCAGTTAAACTCCACCACCCCCCTTTTGTTGATACCGATGCATATGTAGATAGTCTGATGTAAGTCTTGCTGAGTACCTTTGTACTCACGTTTTCTTAATTTATGTTTTTGCAGAGAGACTTCAGTCTCGCTAGTGATTCCGCGTGGACTTCGACGTTTATCTTGTTACCTCAGCCTCGATCTTGTAGCCTTGGGAGGGTCTTGTAGATAATCAGGCTTCTCAGCCTTTTCCATTTGTAGTTGTCTGTACTCAGACATGTTATGCTTCCATTCCCTGTATGCTCCGTATGTTGGGTCATGTGACCTCTGTTTGTAATAAATGCTATGATGGCTCTTCTAGGCCTTTATCTATATGAGTTGTTGAGTTATGTTGTGATGCCATGTTGTACAGCACATACTTGCATGTTATGCGTACGTGTAATGTGTATTTCTATGTGTGGGATTCGACACCTAGTTGTTTACATTTGGTAGCCTATCTTACAGGGAAATGTCTCCTAGTGCTTCCACCGAGCCTTGGTAGCTTGCTACTGCTCCGGAACACTTAGGCTGGCCGGCATGTGTCCTTCTTCTTTCCTGTGTCTGTCCCTTAGGGGAAATGTCACTCGTTGTTCCTTTAAGTACTTGTAGCTTGCTACGACTTGGGTTCATACGTAGATGACCGACACGTTCGTTGATGGGTCATGTATGCATGTCTCTGTAATTTAGTGCCACTTTTTGTTTATAACTAGTCATGTCGGCCCGGGTTCTCTGTCATATGGATGCTAGCGACACTATCATATACGTGTGCCAAAATGCGCAAACGGTCCCGGGCCAGGTAAGGTGGCACCCGTGGGGATATCGTGCGTGAGGCCGCAAAGTGATATGAGGTGTTACAGGCTAGACCTGTGTGACTTAGGATCGGGGTCCTGACAGCTTTGGTATCAGAGCCTGACTGCATGTAGGATTAGCAAGCCAAACTGGGCGAAGTCGTGTCTAGAAATTCTTTAGTTATAATAAGGGAATTGATTGTGGAAGGGAACGTAAGGCTCTTTTACTCCTTTACCTTATGACCTTCTTATCTGAGTCATCCTCTTCTTTTCTACGGGGATTAAGGAAATAGGCTTCCTCTTCTGTCTATCAGGATCACGTTAATTGTGGATTCAACCCTCAATTAGTTTCTTCTACTTCCGTTTGTTAAATTGTTGGTCTCAGAACCTTGACATTATGATGTTGAGTGGTTATGCTATCTTTTTGCATGAGTCTCAAAAGTATTTTCGAGCATTTGCAGCCGTTTTGCTGTCCGAGTCATCCCAGGTCTCTAAACAATCTGATGCATTTGCAAATCATTCCTACCTGTTCTTAATGTCCTTTTAGGCCAGATTAACCACACTAGTCGGTGTGTTGAGGTACTCTGTTACCTCGACATATATGTTGGACTTATTATTATGACCCTAGGTGTCTTAGAAGATCACCAGTAATCTAGCAATGCTTTATATTCCCAGTGTGATGATTCTTGCCATTATTCTCGAAAGCATCATGTGATGCCATTTAGTTAGTAGGCATTCTATTCCTGGTTCATGAACCCAAGATTCCTTCTACCCACTTCATGTTAGTAGTGTTTGCTTGTTCCTTTAGGATATTGGTAACTTTGTGATAGTCTTCGAGGTCCATGGTATATCATTCTTCCAATACCATGAACCATCCTTGGCAGAAGTTCTCCTGAACCAAAATATCACAATAAGAGTACTCTTGAGGAGTTCTTGATTCTATATTGTGACTCTGCCAGTCCTACCTTTCTGCATGGATTATCCGGAAGAAATATGTTGAACTAGTTCGACATACTAATATATGCACCCACAACTCAGAAAGTTATATGTTCCTTGAGTTGCCCCTTTTTGTTGTATTCTGACCATCGTCTATCAATTGATAGTTAGGAGTAGTTGTGCATTCGTGTTCATCGAGGTCTTTTACTCTTGCGGTCCGTCAATCCATTCTATTTCAGAATGACTAGGAGAAATAAACTCCAGCACCTCATCCATATTCAAGATTGGGTCAAAGCAGTTGTACTCCACAGATCAAAATGCAATTAAGCTTTTGATCCATTCTACCTTGGAGTGTTACCCCCTTTTATGTCAAGGATGTCATGGGAATTGCAACACCTCCTATGATCTTTTGATAAGGTGATACTTCTCGCCATCATCGTTTATTCCTCGGCCTCCGTGTTATTGTAACCAGAATACTGACAAGTGAATCGTGATGTGTGTAATCAATACTCCTAGCAACTCCGTTGCTTGGTAGTTAAATGGACAATAACCTCATCCTTAGCGAGTTGATTATTGAATCATCACCCTAAGGTTGATCATGCTACCTAGTCCACTTCCCTGGTGCACTCCTTGATTGATGAGTTAGGATTTTGATAAGTCCTCGCTCATTTGATCATATCGTCTTGCCCCGTAAAGCAACATTGTTCTCGAGCTTAGTAACATATCGGTGGATCGTGATTTTCCGAATATCTTCTCGGAAGTATTACCAGGTTGTTCCCTGACCGCTATGTTGAGTTCGTGATCAAGTTGGTTTCATATAAACCACCCCTTCTCCAAGAATCTGTGTTGCATACCCCTGAGTTGGTTGGTCAAGCTAAACAACAATTTGGAGAGTTGGAAGATGAAAGCTTGTCCCACTTAGTTCTTCGCCAAAGGGTTATCCTTGTGTTCGTGTGTTTGTTGAGGAAAGATGATATCCTCATCGATTGATCCTCGTGATCAATTGTTGGATCTATTGTCTTGCCCAAACTTTGATTTGGGTGTGGGCTATCCTCAAATCAAATCAGAACCAACGATGTTCTTAATGTTGCCTTACTCATGGGTGTTCCCCGAGCATACCTCATCATATCTCTTGGTCTGACAAATGCTACCATCTTGTTCATATAAATTGTGGAACTCCATCTTCATGGATATCTCGATGATCCGTTGTTGAGTCCATCAACATCTTTTATCTTGACCACGATTCATGTCGAACATTTAGGTTAGTATTGGAAACTTATTAGCATTATCTTCATGTCCCATTCATGAAGCATATGTGCGAATGAAAGAAGTGACTTCCTCTAATTCATGAGCATTTGATGCAAGTTGCCACCCTGAATTTGAGAAAGCTTGTTTCACCTCCTGTGGAATCATCCCAATTCAGTCATGCATATGTGCGAAGTATTCTATGGTCTGATAGACTGATCATCTCCACTCCATATGTATTCCTAGCACACCAAGCCACTGATTGATTTGTTCAAATAAAAGAAGTTCAAATGCTATTACCGAAGGGCTCGGACGGACATGCACAAGACTTCGTTATCTTCCATGATGATTCCCAATCTGAGCTCGGTAGTATTGTATTATAAGACTACTATGTGGTCATGCTTGTCTGGGACAACGTGTTCACAGGTACGTAGCAGAACTAGCTCATGTTTTGGAGCTTGCTATCGTAGTTCACCCCTCGAGAATCTCACAACACCGTCTCGTCGAATTGTGTTGCAAACTTTCATTTTTCTTTCTAGACTCGATGAGTCTGGCATATCCTGACACCAACCAGAACTGAATCTCAGGCAGATATGATGGTTGGAGCATTTTCCAAGAACTATAATATTGGTCTCTCGATTACCGGTAAGGTGGATGTCGTGGCCAACACACCCAGCCGGAAGACCTATTGTTGTAGTATCTTGATTGAAGAAGTTGGCCGCCTCCCCATAAGGACTTCGTAGGAATTACTCCCTAGTTGTACCTTATGGACTTTTGTGCTCCCGAAGTCCGACCTTTACTTGATGGCCATGTTGATGCTTTTAAGCATTGACCATGGTACCTAGTACACCAAGGAGAACATTAGAAGCGGAGTGCTAAATGTCTCTCGGTCGATCATTTAAATTTTGCACCTTGACTCCGCTAAGGTGAAATCTGAGAAGTGTTATCTTCCTTTGCATCTGCATCGTCCATCGCTATTCATCATGGCAGTATGTGGTGTTGCCAGGATCCTTGACAAGGATATTGGTAAAACCTTGATGAATATGGGAATACTCAAGTTATTGAGAGCACGCACAAGCACTAGGTGTTATCCTCGACACTAACCGGGATTGCTCCCAGTATTCTTGGTTATGCTATAACCACTCAAGAGTAGATTTACTCTCTACTGTTGGAATTCATCCCAATTACCAGAATCATTCCAAGCATTTGCATTTTGTTCCCAGCTTGCACCGCCAATGTGCCAATTTTCGATGGGTTGCCTCTCTCAGCCACTACTGTTCAGGATTATCTTCAGAAGTGGACTTGCCATGGGTCCTATCCATTTCCGATGGTAACCAAAATCATCCCTTGTGCTGTCTTCAACAAGGTAGTCCACGTAATCCATTCTGTCCCGAGAATGTCATTCTTTCGAACTCCGTCAAACGATCGATTGTGATTTGCCTCGGGCTGGTATAGAGAATTTCAATGACCTCTATATCAAAAGTAATTCTTTTTGTCACTTAAGGGAATAATTCTACGAGTCATCTTCTCTAAGGTGCCCCGTATGGTGACCTCGACCGCCATCTTCTTTAAGTGTGGATTTATTGCGTACCAAGTGAACCTTCATCAATTGTTTCACTCCATCCCTCCGAATGTGTGTTCCGTGTCTCAGCTCAAGAGATGGTTCAACGTCTCACTCCATGAGTTGATATTGAGTTGCTCGATCTTTCTGGAGATCAATTTTGTAGAGTTCTTTCATCGTCAACGTGTTGTACAAAGACCTCGAAAGCAAGGATGTCAAGATCAACATGATGCAAGCAATCAACATTCTTATGAAGGGCACTTGGATCATGAAGATTGTTTTAGTTAGTGTTCCCTCTGATTTCTTACCCTACGCTTGAATCTTGGGACGAGATTCTTGTTTAGTGGGGGAGAGTTGTCACAGCCCTAGACCAGCCCTTGCCTGTCTTGCTTGGTCTTCATGTGCATCCTGTTTAATCTCCTCAGGAAACTAGAAATGGGGATGTTCAAACCCTAGCATTAAATGAATTCAACTAGGGTCAAACTAAAATCTTTCTCAATGAACCCAAAATGCCCCTGGGAAAAGTTCATCATTTTTGGATTGATTAAAAACCTCTGCCAAAATGTTGCACCTATTTCTAGGACCATTCTGGATTTATGAATAACCCATATTGCATTTGAATTGGGTCATTTAAATATTTTTAATATCTTTAAATGCTCCAAAAATTCTGAAAATAGTTGAGGGCCTCTGTAATAATTCATTTAATGCCCACAATTATTTTCAGGATGTATTAAAATGATTTGGGCTATAAACTAAATCAAAACAAAATAACAAAAATAGAAAACATAAACAAAGAGAATTAGAAAAGAGAGGGAAAAGAAGGGACTTACCTGGCCCAGCGCTGTAGCGGCCCGACCCACCTGGGGCAGCGCTGTCTTCTTCCTCCTGCCAGGAGGAGAAGCAGCTGCGTGCCAGGCGCGCCGCCGAGCCGTGCCAGCTCCTCCCTGCCTGCATGCCTCCTCCTCCCCCTGGATGCCTCTGGACGACGCCACGGACACGCCATAACCCCCTGCACCTCTCCCTCTCTCCCCCGAACACTCTCCCCCCTCCTTTGTTTCCCCCACCGAACACGGCCGTCGCCGCCGTTCGCCGTTGCCGCGGCCACCAGCATCCCCACGCCCGGCCAATTAGCCTAGTAGCTCCGCCTCGTCCCTCTCTTCCTCCTCGCCAAGCCGCCCGACGCCGGAAGCCCCGAAACGCCGCTGTCTTCGCCTTCTTCAACCTCCGGCCGCCGACGATCTCACCGTCGAATTCACGATGGCTGGCGCCTCCCCGAGCCTCCTGAGAGCCCCGTCGACCCCCGCCGTGAGCTCCTACACCGTTTCCCCTTATCTTTGAACTCGCCTCCTCGCCTAGGCCGTGGTTCCGCCAGGAGCCGTGTGCTTCTCGCCGCCGGCGATGTTGCAGCCGTGGCCACCGTCACCCAGGGCGGCAACCGAGCACACAGACGTGCTCAGCGCAACACCAGAGGCCCAAAAATCCCTCCCGTTGCTCCTCCCGTGCCCCGTATCATCGAAACCACCGAGGCCCGATTCTGGCCGCCGCCCTTGAGCTCGCCGCCGCCGATTCCGGCAACCCCAGCACACACCGTCGCCTCCAATAGATGCGCACGAGTCCCAGCTCCACGTAGATGCCCTCCGTCGGCCATTTGGTCGCGGAGGAGGATTCCCGAGCCTCTCCGCCGTGTCTGGCCTCGCCGGCGTCGAGTCGCCGGCGGGTTTGACCCAACTTGACCAGGGTTTGACCACCCTGAGTCAATGACATGTGGGGCCAGCCCTGTCTAGTTTTAGTTTAAGGTTCTAATTAAGTTTTAATTGCTGTCATTAACTTAATTAGACACTGACATGTGGGCCCCGCCCGGCTACTAAACTAGGTTAGTGCTAATTAAGTTAGTTTAATTAGTTGTGTCACTGACCTGTGGGACCCACAGGTCAGGTTTGACTGGACCAGCCCCTGTTGACTTGCTGATGTCAGCATGTCCTAGTGCTGACGCAATAAGTGTTTTCTAGAATTTTAAATAAATCATAAATGATTTATTTATTTCAGAAAATAGCTAAAACTTCTAAAAATCACGGAAAATAGTCTATAACTCCAATGAAAATAATTTATATATGAAAAATGATCAGAAAAATTCAAGGAATCTGTTTATGGCATTTTCATGCATGTTTGAACAAGTTAAACCTGCTGATCAGGTCAAATCAATTAAATGACATTTGAATAATCACATATGGAGTTTGAATTTGAACCTTTGGTTCAAACCAACTTCATTTAATATGGTTTCTAGTTGCATTAGCTCAATCAACAGCATACTGCCATGTCATGATCATGCATCATATTGTCGCACTGCATTGATTGTGTTTTCTCTGTGTTGCCGGTGTTTGTCCCCTCTCAGTAGACGACGTTCCGACGATGAGTTCGATGACACCGATGAAGAACCAATGTTATCTTCAGAAGTGCCAAGCAAGCAAAACCCCATTGAGCATTCCGATACAATCCCACTCTCTCGCTCTTGCTCTCTTTTACTGCATTAGGACAACAACGCTTCAACTGTTACCTTCTGCGGTAGTTGAACCCCTTTCCACTGCATGACCTGTCATTGCCACAGTAAATAGTTGAAACCCACTAGTATGAGTAGGAGTTGTTTGAGCCATGTTGTGCCTACTCATTCATGCTTTCTGGTTATGCCTGCTATTGCTTAGAGTTCTGTCAGGTCTGATTCATCGGGGATGAATTGGAATGTGGTTAACATGTCCTGCTGTTGAGAGCTAAGTGTGTGAACACGATTTGGTAAAGGTAGCGATGAGAGGCCGTGTAGGAGTACATGGTGGGTTGTCTCATTTGAGCCGTCCTCAGGAACTGAGTTCTGTGTTTGTGATCCATGAATCACCTACTACCACACATTGGGCCCTGAAATATGACCCCGCTCGACTTATTGACTACCCATGTTCTCTGTCTAGGAGTTGCAACTAGTTTCTGGTGTTTGTACTTTACTGGAGGTCGTGCGCAGCACTGACCCTCGGGGTGGGCTGTGACGCGGCAGGTACGTGGCACGGTGTACCGGTCGCCCGTTTGGTGACGCGGGAACCCTGTACACATCGTTTGGGGCCGTGAGCAACACCCCGGCCGGATCTCCCCACGGATGGAACCCAAATAGGCGATAAACCTGGACGAGAGACTTGAGTGGTTGGTTAGGTCGTGGTCTACACCCACGTCGACTTTCGCTTGAAGTCTGCCGAGCACATGTCGTGTGCAGACGCTAAGTGGTGGAAACATGTGTGAAGAAGTACACCCCTGCAGGGTTATATAGGATCTATTCGAATAGCCGTGTCCGCGGTAATGGACTTTTGGGTTGCCTAAAACAGTTCATAGACAAGTGAAAGTGGATACTCTAAAACGCGCAAGATAAGCGTGAGTGCTATGGATGGCCTTCTCGTAGGGAGACGGGAGCGGATCCATAGTGGTGTATTGATTGGTGAATATGTGGACTCGTGTGCGCCACCTCAAAAAGTTACTTGCAGTCGTAGTTTAGGATAGCCACCGAGTCAAAGCTGGCTTGCTGCAGTTAAACTCCACCACCCCCTTTTGTTGATACCGATGCATATGTAGATAGTCTGATGTAAGTCTTGCTGAGTACCTTTGTACTCACGTTTGCTTAATTTATGTTTTTAAAGAGAGACTTCAATCTCGCTAGTGATTCCGCGTGGACTTCGACGTTTAGCTTGTTACCTCAGCTACGATCTTCTACCCTTGGGAGGGTCTTGTAGATAATTAGGCTTCTCAGCCTTTTCCATTTGTAGTTGTCTGTACTCAGACATGTTATGCTTCCGTTGCCTGTATGCTCTGTATGTTGGGTCATGTGACCTCTGTTTGTAATAAATGCTATGATGGCTCTTTTGGGCCTTTATCTATATGAGTTGTTGAGTTTTGTTGTGATGCCATGTTGTACAGCACATACTTGCATGTTATGCGTACGTGTAATGTGTATTGCTATGTGTGGGATCCGACACCTAGTTGTTTACCTTTGGTAGCCTATCTTACAGGGAAATGTCTCCTAGTGCTTCCACCGAGCCTTGGTAGCTTGCTACTGCTCCGGAACACTTAGGCTGGCCGGCATGTGTCCTTCTTCGTTCCTGTGTCTGTCCCTTAGGGGAAATGTCACGCGTTGTTCCTTTAAGTCCTTGTAGCTTGCTACGACTTGGGTTCATACGTTGATGACCGACTCGTTCGTTGCTGGGTCATGTATGCATGTCTCTGTAATTTAGTGCCACTTTTTGTTTATAACTAGTCATGTTGGCCCGGGTTCTCTGTCATATTGATGCTAGCGAAACTATCATATACGTGTGCCAAAATGCGCAAACGGTCCCGGTCCAGGTAAGGTGGCACCCATGGGGATACCGTGCGTGAGGCTGCAAAGTAATATGAGGTGTTACAGGCTAGACTTGTGTGACTTAGGATCGGGGTCCTGACATCCGTGTGGTTGCTCCACTGGACCTTGAAGTACTTGATGGTGCGGCTTCGCGTCCGTCGCTCTGCTTCAACCATAATGCGAATGGGCCTCTCACGGTAGGTCAAATCAGGCTGAAGATAAATGTCTTGGTGATCGACATCCTTGTAGAGATCAGGCTTGTCCGGAACTTGGAGACACTTTCGGAGTTGTGACACGTGGAATATGTTATGCACATCGGATAGCTCAGGTGGTAGTTCCAACTGGTAAGCCACCTCTCCTCGTCGATCGGTGATCTTGAAGGGGCCAATAAATCTTGGTGCAAGTTTCCCCTTAACGTGGAAACGCTTGGTTCCCTTTAGAGGAGTTACTCGCAGGTACACATGGTCTCCCACACGGAAACTCATGTCTCGGCGACGTGAATCGGCGTAGCTCTTCTGTCTCGATTTGGCGGCCTTCTAACGTTCTCTGACTAGTTGGAGTTGCTCTTCTGCTTCACGGAGAATATCTAGTCCAAAGACTAGCCCTTCTCTAGTCTCTGACCAGTTGAGGGGCGTGTGATACTTGCGTCCGTACAACACCTCAAATGGTGCCATCTGAAGGCTCGACTGATAACTGTTGTTATAGGAGAACTCAGCAAAAGGGAGGCAATTTTCCCACTTCGCTCCGTATGCTAAGACACAGACTCGGAGCATGTCTTCGAGTATTTGATTTAGTTGCTCCATCTGTCCTCCGGTTTGCGGGTGAAAAGCGGTGCTGAAAGACAACTTGGTTCCCAAGGCTTCTTGGAATCTTTTCCAGAACCTTGAAGTGAACTGGGTGCCTCGATCTAACAAAATCTCCTTTGGAACACCATGGAGGCTCACGATTCGATCAATATAGAGGCTGGCCAGCTAGTTTCTACTGTAGGTTGTTTTGACGGGAATGAAATGGCCTACTTTGGTCAAATGGTCGACTATGACCCAGATGGAGTCATGTCCTTTATTCGACCTTGGTAATCCCGTGATGAAGTCCATTCCGACTTTATCCCACTTCCACTCAGGAAATTTGAGTGGTTGGAGCAATCCAGCAGGTCGATGATTTTCAGCCTTGACCCTTTGGCACACATCACACTTTGCAACATAGGTGGCAATCTCTCTTTTCATCCCGTGCAACCAGAATCTTTCCTTCAAGTCTGGATACATCTTGGTTCCTCCGGGGTGGATGGAATACGGAGTGTCGTGGGCTTCTTGCAAGATCAAATTCTTCAACTCCATCTTGTTTGGTACGCAGATGCGTCCTTTGTACCAAACAATCCCGTGCACGTCCCCGGAGAATCCCCGGGCCTTGCCTAGCTTCATCTTCTTCTTGATACTTTCAATGCTCGCGTGCCCACCTTGTGCTTTCTTGACTTCGTCCATCAGGGTTGGTTTGACTTCCAGATGGTCTAGAAACCCATGGGTGACCAATTCCAAACTGAATTGTTCCAGCTCTTTAAAAAGGGCTGGCTGCCTTCTTTGAATTATGGCATTCATGGAGCAAGCCTTTCTGCTTAAGGCATCCCCCACCACGTTAGCCTTCCCGGGGTGATATTGAACAATGAGGTCATAATCCTTGATTAGTTCCAACCATCTTCGTTGCCTCATGTTCAATTCCTTCTGGGTGAAAATATACTTCAAACTTTTGTGGTCTGTGTATATCTCACACCGTTTCCCTAGGAGGTAATGCCGCCATGTCTTCAAGGCATGAACTACAGCTGCTAACTCAAGATCGTGAGTAGCGTAGTTCTCTTCATGAGGTCGTAGCTTCCTTGAGAGGTAAGCTATGACCCGTCCTTATTGCATCAGAACACTTCCCAATCCGGTTCGAGAGGCATCACAATATATCATGAACTCTTTGTGAATATCCGGTGTTGCCAGAACTGGGGCGGTGGTCAATCTCTTCTTGAGATCTGGGAAGCTTTCTTCGCATTTTGGCGTCCACTCGAACTTGTCCTTCTTCAGGAGCTGAGTCATTGGCCGGGCAATTCTAGAGAATCCTTCCACGAATTTGCGGTAATACCCCGCAAGTCCGAGGAAGCTTCTGACTTCCTTGACGGTCGTTGGGGATTGCCATTGGGTCACAGCTTCGATCTTCGCGGGAACAACTGACAATCCTTCCTCGGTCAAGACATGACCTAAGAATCCAACTTTATGCAGCGAAAACTCACATTTGCTGAATTTGGCATATAGCTGGTGCTGTCGAAGCTTGTCTAGGACTATCCTCAAATGTTGCTCGTGCTCTTCTTCCGTATTCGAGAAGACAAGAATGTCATCAATGAAGACAACAACAAACTTGTCCAGATATTCCATGAAGACTTTATTTATGAGATACATGAAGTAAGGTGGGGCATTGTTTAATCCAAAGGACATGACCGTGCATTCGTACAGGCCATATCTTGTTACAAATGTTGTCTTCGGAATATCTTGGGGTCTGATATTCAGCTGGTAGTACCCAGATCTGAGGTAGATCTTGGAGAACACCTTGGCTCTGCTAAGTTGATCAAACAGATCTTCAATCTTGGGAAGTGGATACTTGTTCTTGATTGTAACTTCATTGAGGAACAGTAGTCAATGCATAAGCGGATGGTATTGTCCCTTTTTGCCACAAACAGAACAGGTGATCCCCAAGGGGAGGCACTTGGGCGGATAAATCCCTTCCTCAGCTGCTCTTCTAGTTGCTTCTTCAAATCGGCTAATTCTTCCGTCCCCATTCTATTAGGCTTCCTATAGATGGGTCCTGCCCCGGGCATGAGCTCTATGATGAAGACAATGTCATTGTCAGGGGGCATTCCTGGTAGCTCATCTGGAAAGACATCGGGGTACTCGCATACTACCGACACTTGCTCTAGTCCAACTTCAGACAGACAGTTGACTTGAGTGGTTTGAGCAGAAGAGGAATTGGAGGAAAACTTAACCTCGACTCCTTGGTCATTGGTCACGGTGACAGTCCGATTGGCAGAGTCTAATAAGCCTTGGTGCTTGCTGAGCCAATTCATGCCTAGGATCAGATCCAAGCCTTGTGATCTCAGGATGATAAGGTCTGCTAGGAAATCTACCCCATTAATGACGATACTGACTCCCTTACATCCTATCTTGGCTCTCATCTCTGCTCTAGGGGTTTGTACCACCATGGGGTTATTCAGGGGTGTAGGGGTCATGCCACTTTTTAATGCAAATCTTTGAGTCAAAAAAGAATGCGTGGCTCCAGAATCAAACAAGACAGTTGCAGGTGCTGATTTGACAAGGAATGTACCAAACACGATGTTCGGGTCTTCCTAGGCTTCTTCAGAAGTGACGTGATTCACACGCCCCATCCCATGGTTGGGCGGGTTGCGAGGAGCTTGGTTCCTTGGTGGCATCCCGTGGCCTTGTCCTGGGTTCTGCGCATTGGGGCACGGGGCATCGGGATTCTTGTTGGGGCACACCTTAGAGATATGTCCCGACTGGCCACAACCAAAGCAAGTGACTTGGTTTGGGTTGTTGATCTTGTTGCCACCACTGTTATTGGGGTTGAATGCTGGCCTTGGATTGGCATACTGCTGAGGTTGATAGTTGGTGCGAGGTGCAGGAGCTCTTGGCTGCTGATAGGTTGGCTTGACCGGGGCTGGCTGCCATGGGCGAGGCTTCTGGTTGCTGTAACTTCCCTTGCTGATCATCTTGCGCTTGTGAGTTTCTTCCAGAGCACGCCGCTTGTCTTCAAGCATGAGTGCTTTGTTCAACAGGTCAGCAAAGGTTGGGCAGTCACACACGACAAGCGAGTACTGCAGAGTCTGATTGAGGCCTTCCATGAAGTGCTCCCTTTTTGTAGCATCTGTGTTGACATCTTCAGGGGCATACCTTGACAGAACACTGAACTTCTGCATGTACTCCTTGACAGTGCCACTTCCTTGCTTCAGGGCTCGAAACTCACGCTTCTTGATAGCCATGATTCCAGAAGGAATATGGGCCTTGTGGAATTCTGCCTTGAAGTTATTCCAAGTGATGTGTTTCCCAGCATGCATGACCTTGAATCCATCCCACCAAGCTCTTGCAGTCCCCCCGAGGTAGTGCACAGCGTAAGCCACCTTTTCGCGGTCTTCGGTGCAGCCGACTAGTTCCACCAAGTCCTCAATGTTGCGGACCCAGTTGTCTGCATCCAGGGGTTCAGCAGTCTCGATGAAGGTTGGCGGTGCATGTTTCTTGAACTCTGCCAACGTGGAACGTCCATTGCCATTCCCCGCCGACTGGCGGTTGTTGGTGACAGCTTGAGCAATCATCTGGAGGGATGCGGTGTTGGCTTCGCGTTCCTCTCGGAAGGCTTGGAGAAGCTGAGCCATGTCCATGATCGGGGGAGGTGGTGGTGGAGCTTGGTCGTGGGTTTGGTCTTGGCCGGCCTCTGCTTGGGCAGATGCTCCGGCTTCGGGCTGCTGGGTAGAGGTACCAGTACGAGTTACAACAGGCATCCTGTTGGAGCGGTAAAGGTCTCATGATTTGGAATGAAGAGGGAAAGCAATAAAGATGGGTGCCTAGTAAGGGGGTCCGTGTGACACTATTATTTTCATGCAAGGGCCAAAAGGGCCAAACACATTCATTAAAATTCCAAATGGGTGATGTAGTCGTTTACACATCCCCGAAGGGAAAATACGACATACATCCAAACACAACAAAAGCAAACACTAGATGGCTTCATATGAACCATACAAGGACTCGACTTCGCATAGGGGTTACACGACCTATCCTACCATAGAGGTCACGAGCTGGCATATTCGAGTTGCGAATAATGAATAAGCGGTGGAATGCTCGGTCGCGTATTTTGGCTCTTCTGGGTCTTCCTCCCTGTCTTCATCTGTCTGGCCCCCCCTATCACTTGCGGGTGTGGGGGAGTGGAGGAGTTGAATACGGCGGTGTTTTGTCAGTGGTGCAGGGAAAAGCTTGCGATATTCCCTTGCCGTCATATGGCGTCGCTGGGGTGGTTCTTCATCCTTGGAAGATACATCTCCTGAGGGCCTTTCGCCTCGATATGCAATAGCGGGTTACCCGGGAGGCGCACCTTCCTTCTTGATCCTATTCGTCTTCTCTTGTGCACGTCAAAGAAGTGCCTTGATCTTATGGATTTCTTCTCGGAGATTCATCGATTCCGAGGCCAAATCTTGTGCCAAGCTGTCGGCACATAGGCTGAAGTAGGTATAGAATCGAAGTGGAAGTCCTTCCTTCAGTGGAGGGGCTTGCGCGTTGCTTTGATCTTCACCTTCCTTCCGGTAAGGCAAGAAGCGGGTTGTCATCTTGGCTGCCATCTCTGGAAGAAGTTCTCGGAGGCGGGTTAGTGCCTTGAGTGCAGCAGCCTCGACAGCGAGGGGCAATGTTGCCATCTGGGGTTCCTCAAAGAACCAACTTGTGGGACGATCGTTTTCCTTCATGATTACTTCCACATGGTACTCCACCTTAGTGTCGCTAACCCAATCCTCATGGTAGGTGAGGATGGGTGCTCGGTGGAACTGGCACTCCTGGAGGCTATCCTCGAGAAGCAAGGGGAACCCTGTGGTCAGGAGCTCTTCAGGTACAGTGGCCATCTACAAAGGTTTAATGGGAGAGGTTAATAAGCTAATTATATCTAAGGTTCGGTAAGGTTTAGAAAAGAAGAGAGGTTCAGAAGGTTTATGAAAAGGGTCTCATCCTAATTAACGCCCATGCTAACTAAGGCTTCCTACAGCCAGGATGTCTCTGATACCAGCTCTGTGGGGACCCCGACTTAAGAGTCGAGATCACCGAATGCACGTGTACAGTGATCCCAGAGATCAATGTTCACTGAGCACACAGAAGCTGAATAACAAGAGTCTTACATCCATACATACCGTCTTACACAAATTATGACCATTATGGCCAAGTCTTACATAGATAAAGCCTCATGGGCTGAATAGCAAATAAACTCGAATAGCGGAAGTCTTCACAGATAAGTAGAACCCATGCCATCTGCCTTAACCCTACAGGCATTCTGACTGGTTAAGCGTCCTAGTTCGCATGTTCGTCTCCATAGAATTCTTCTTCAAATTCCTGCTCTTCCATGCCTGGCCAATTAAATAACCAGTGGCAAGCCAATGAGTACTTTGAATGTACTCGCAAGCAACCCATGTTTTTGGAACAAGTATGACAAGGTATGAAATAGTACTAAATAGGATATGTCTGCAGAAAGCAAATTTGTGAGTGTAATGACATGAACTACCTGAGGCATGCATCATAGGAAAATAGGTTACAGATATCAATATAGCCAAGTTATGATCTCTTCCATCTTGTCAAGTCTTTTTGACTTAAATCAAACGGAGCTTCACACACACACACACACACACACAGGGTTTCGCGAACATTGGACGTATCCCAAGAGCGGTTACCCAACTATCCTTGACCGTGGACACGGCTATTCGAATAGTTTTACACTCTGCAGAGGTTGCACACTTTACCCACTAGATCCGGGGAACTTCCGTGTCATCCACGACCCGCGGTACTTCAAGTACCCGGGGTAAGCATCCGATCACTATCTTTCCCTAGACGGCACTAACATGGAGTCCACTCAATTGGTAGCAACCCCCGTGCCCAACATTTCATGTCTTAAGATTTTTGGAGCCTCGCTCCCATTTTCATCACATACCACAAGTACGGGGTACCAATGGTGTGTCCGGTGCCCTGTAAAGACAGTCATGGCCGCCTATCCAAGCGCAACCCCGTCCCGAGAGTGACCTCATGTCACCCCCGTCACTAGTAATGCGGGCACCATGCTAGTATCGGCCTAGGTAATCAATAATGCCCTTTCCCATATAAGGGTAGAGTGGTTGCGCATGTAAAGTTGGAATAACGATCGCAACTTAAAGCAATCCATTTTGAAAACAACACACACACTTGCCTCAGTACACCATTTCGTCATCAAGTGGTTCACAACTCATCATCTCCCTCGGGCATAAGTGGCACCCGATGGGGTTTTCGAAAAGTGTTTGGAAAGTACTCTGCCGCCGTCACCATGCATATTCCCGTCCCATTTGCGTAGCCAGTACTGTAGCAACCTATCTACTCCCACCGGCATAACCCTCATAAGAAGGTAGGGTCATGCACAATGCAAGTATCAGTGAGGAAGTACAATGGTAAACCATCAAAGTGGCTACCACCTCATCATGATTCCGTTGCAACAACAATATGGTGCTATATGTCATGCATAAAAAGGGTTCCATAGACATGGTCAAAGGGCTGCTTGCCTTGGTTGGCTGGGTCTTCAAAACCTTCAAGTCCTTCTCCTTCTTCTTCTTCAGCAACCTCGTCAAACACGGTATCTAATCGTCGCAATAAATAACGGAAAATAAGACAATAATAAAAACGAAAAAATCTAAGTTCTCAGAAAAATGTCAACTTATTTTTATAACATACAAGAGGGAAAACTAAGATGGAAAAAATTCTTAGTTTGGGATTTGGAGTGACAGAATGGGGTACATGGATTTTTGAACAGAGGTTTTAGTGTTCAAATTTAGATTTAAATTTGAACAGTACAGAAAAGGTTCATGAATATGTGTGGAAGTTATATTATTAAATAGGTTGGAATTTTACAAGTTTTTAGGAACTGGGATTATTTCCTTTGGATAAATATTTTATCTTGTGGAATTTTTATAAAATAGACAGAAAAGGAAAAAGAAAAGTGGCACTGTGCCACTGGGCCAGAAAGGCCACAGTGCAGCAGGCTCAGAGGGAAATCAGCCCGCGCGAGGCTGGCACGTCGAAGGCGTAAACGCGAAGTACGCCTTCGACCTGACGGCGAACCGGTGCGCGCGCATGCATTTTTAAACCTGACGGGGGGGTCCCACCCGTCAGGGCGTGAGGCTGACGGACAGGGCCCACGGCCATTGTTGTCTACCTCCATCTAGAGGCGACGGCGAGCTCGCCGGCGGCGATATAGAGCACGGGAGGATGCGTGGGTGGTATCGTCGTGCTCAGGGAGGAGCCGCTGTTCGTATGGAGGTGGAGTTGGTCGCCGGGGTGGCCTGGTTCGCCGGCGACGAGGAGGCACGACGGAGTTGCTTCGGGTGGTGGTGGTTCTGGCCGTTTCCGGTAGCTAAAGAGAGGGGAAACAGGGGGAAAATGGTCACTGGGCTCCTGCGGTTCTAGATCGAGTGAGAGGAGCGGCGGAGAGGGCTTATACCTCCAGATCGACGGCGACCCGAGGCGGCGGAGCTCGAGCTCGATCTCGAGCTCGGGCCCGTCTGGAGAGGAGTGAGTGGTGTAGGGGGAGGGTTGGGTGTGTGAGAGAGCGAGTGGTGAGGAGAGGGAGGCGCGATGGTGTCCTTTTATAGGCGAACGGCGGGGTGCCTTGGACCCGTGCGCCGGCGAGCTTCTGCTCGTTGCCACAAGGCTCGGGAAGGGCTGGCGCCGTGTCTGGGGCGTTCCTGGATTCGGTCCAGAGCCAGGGGAGAGAAGAGAGAGAGCAGGGGGAGGCCAGGGCATCGCGCGTGTGAGGAAGCTCATTGGAGCTCTCGGGAGGCCGTCGCGCGTGCGAGCTGGGGCGAGAGGAGGGAGAAGAAGTAGGGGGCCGACCGGCTGCCGTGTCTTGGACTTCGAGGTGGCCTCGGGAGACACCATCCCGACGCCCTAGGTGGTCGGGCGCCTCGGGCAGGACATGGCTACAGTGCGGGAGCACACTGTAGCGCGCTCCAGAGCCCCCATATGGCCGGCATGGCCGTGTCCCACGCGCTCTGGACGCGGCCACCATGTCCATTGGCTCTAGGGGGAGTAAACAATGTGGGAGGGACGTTGGATGCCAGGGAGAGCTTCTAGAAGGGGAGATGGCTGAGAGGGAAGAGTGAAAATGGTTGTCCAGAATGTAAAATTGGGTTTTACCCCCTCTCAATCATTGAGCTGAGGCCAGGGAAGAGTTACTCGAGGTGCAAGGGGGCTTGGGGAAGCTGTGGTAAAGAGCCTAGCTCAAGGAGAACAAGGAAAGAGGTGAATGTGGTAATTCTGGAAAATCACCAGAAGGTGTTTGATGTGGTTTTGAGCAATCAAATGATTTCCAATAGACATGAGACTTAACTGGATCAAATGGTATATATAAATAGGGTGTTCCACCAAGTTTGGGCTTATTTGAAGAAACTTGCCAATGTAACTTTGGTGAACCCTAGAAATCAACAGAAATGGATTTTCCAAGTTAAAGTTGAGCAAATCATCCATCCTTGATGCACCACTTGGTGTAGTGTCAACATTTGGGGTTGTGATCATGCCCACAAAAATTGAGGTCACAAGTAAAAACTTGGTCATGTAAAGTTGTTCAAATTTGAATCTGAACAGAAATGGTTTTGGGGTACTCTGATCAAGTTACCCTTCTCCAAAACTTGTGCCATTTGGTCTAGATGCATTATTAGACCATTCTAGCATGTGTACCAAGTTTGAGAGCATTTGGATAAGTTTGTCAATGTAAAGTTGCTCAAACTTCAAAAATGGACAGAATGGTTTTGAGGGGTTTTGGTGATGTTTTCTTACTTCCCAAGGCATGGGGCTTGGCAAGATCATCAAATATGTCATGTCTGATATGATAGAATTTCCCTGGAATTTTTAGTGAATATTTCCTTTGTAAATATTTCAAAAGCTTGAAATATCCAAAAAGGGTTTCTGAGGGATTTTCCAATATTTTGAACATGACCCAGTGTTGAAACTCTTATATATGGACAATATATGTCCTAAGAGTCTCCCTGAATTTTTGCAAATATTTTTGAAATATTTAAATAATTTTTCCCTATTAAAGACCATTTCTGGCCTTAAGAAAAAGCTTTTAAGTAAAATAGGAAAATAACTTTTAAAATTATATTTTTGTGGTTTATGGGAGTCCTATATCTAGTAGGTTTCAAATATACTCTTTGAAATATTTTTCTCACACTAAACCAAGCACTTGCAGTGCAAACCTCAATTCAGGGGTTTTTGGAAAACTAATTTAAAATACTTTTTGGCCAAATTACTTTTGTAAGAAAATACTATACTGTTATATACACTTGGTATGATCATTGGGGAGAAGTTTGGAGTAAGGAGATGAAATATATAAGAGGGAGTAGTTGACTTTAAAGAGAACTTGAAAATCATAGAGAGAAAAACTTAATTCCAAATAAAAGCCAAATGATGCCAAAAAAATTTGTTTGTCCAAATTTGCATCCTTTATTGATGCAAATGACATGTTACAAAATGCTGGGTGTGACACGGTATTTGAGAAAATTCAAATACAAAAACGGTAAAATCCCCAACTCTCTCCGAGGGCCCTTGAGTTTCTTAGAATTTTCAAGGATCGCGAGCACACAAATGCAATAAAATATGCAATGCATTATGATCTATGTATGACATTCCAAATTGAAATTTTGGGATGTTACAAACTTACCCCCCTTAGAATGAATCTCTCCCTCGAGATTCGGTTGGGCTAGAGAATAGGTGTGGGTGGTCCTTGCGTAGATCGTCCTCTCATTCCCAGGTGGCTTCATCCTCCGTATGGTGACTCCATTGAACTTTCCAAAACATGATAACTTTATTGCGGGTGACTCTGCTCGCAAACTCGAGGATCTTGATGGGTTTCTCCTCGTAGGTCAGATCACTATCCAACTGAATTGCTTCTAGGGGCACGGTGTCTCTTAAAGGAATATCGGCCATCTCCGCATGGCACTTCTTAAGCTGAGAAACGTGAAACACGTTGTGAACTCCTGACAATCCTTCGGGTAACTCCAACTTTTAGGCAACCTCTCCCATGCATTCCAAAACATGGTATGGTCCCATAAATCTCGGGGCTAACTTTCCCTTAACTCCGAAACAATTAACTCCTCGCAGAGGCGACACTCTCAGGTACGCTATGTCTCCGATTTCATAGACTACTTCCTTGCACTTCGAGTCTGCATAACTCTTCTTCCTGGATTGAGCTACCTTCAGTCTATCTCGAATCAGCTTAACCTTCTCTTCTGATTCTTTAATCAGATCTGGTCCAAATAACTGACGATCTCCGACTTCATCCCACATTAACGGCGTCCGGCATCTCCTTCCATACAATGCTTCAAACGGTGCCATCTTAAATCTGGCCTGGTAACTGTTGTTGTATGAGAACTCCGCGTAAGGCAAGTTGTCATCCCAACTGGATCCATAATCTAGCACACAAGCTCTCAACATGTCCTCCAGAATCTGATTGACTCTCTCGGTCTGTCCATCGGTCTACGGGTGAAAAGTTGTACTAAATTATAGCCTACTTCCCAAAGTCTGGTGTAGCTGATGCCAAAACTTTGAGGTGAACTGTGTTCCTCTATCTGATACAATGGTCCTGGGAACTCCGTGCAGACATATGATCCTGGTCATGTATATCTTGGCCAACTTCGCACTGGTATTAGTGGTTTTCACTCGGATAAAGTGGGCCACTTTGGTCAAGCGATCCACTACTACCCAGATATAGTCATATCCCAATCTCATCCTGGGAAATCCGGTCATAAAGTCCATGCCAACTTATCCCACTTCCATTCGCGTATTGGCATAGGCTGTAGTAATACTGCTGCCTTCTAATGTTCCGCCTTCACTCTCTAGCATACATCACATACTGTTACATACTCGGCAACGTCCTTCTTCATTCCCATCCACCAGACACGTTCCTTCAAATCCAAATACATCTTAGCGTTTCCGGGGTCTATCGAGTATGGTGAATCATGTGCTTCCTGTAATATCAACTTTCTGACCTCGGCGTTGTTGGGCACATAGACTCGATCCTCAAACCACAAGGTGTCGTGTTCGTCCTCACGAAATCCCTTGGCTTTTCCTTCACTCATCTTCTCCTTTACTTCGGCGATCTCTTTGTCGTCCTTCTGGGCTTCTCGTATATTTCCCAACAATATTGACTGAACCTCCAATGTTGCAACAAAACCTTTAGGAACTATCTCCAAACGAAGCTCCCTGAGTTCTTCTCCTAACTCCTTTGGCAATCCTCCCTTCACTAGGGTATTTGCATAACTATCCCGGCTCAAAGCATCCGCAACGACATTAGCCTTGCCTGGATGATAGTGCAGCTTCATATCATAATCCTTTATAAGCTCCAACCATCTCCTCTGTCTGAGGTTCTACTCCTTCTGAGTGAAAATGTACTTCAAACTCTTGTGATCACATGCACTACTGCTGCTAGCTCCAAATCATGTGTAGCATAATTCAACTTGTGCGGTCGAAGTTGATGAGATGCATAAGAAACAACTCTTATGTCCTGCATCAGTACTCTTCCAAGTCCTAAGCGTGAAGCGTCGCAATATACTTGGAAATCCTTGCGTATCGGCAAGATAAGCACTGGGCCTGTCGTCAACCGTTTCTTCAACTCCTGGAAACTTTCTTCGCACTCTTCGGTCCAATGAAACTTTGTGTCTTTCTTCAACAATGTCATCATAGGATTTGCAATCTTGGAGAAATTCACTATGAATCTCCGGTAGTATCCCGCGAGTCCAAGAAAACTGCGGCTCTCTCCAACTGAAGTAGGTGCCAACCACTCAGTGATTGCCTGCACCTTGACAGGATCCACTTCTATACCTTCTCCTGATATAACATGTCCTAGGAATCCAACATCCTTCAACCAAAACTCACATTTGCTAAACTTGTCGTACAACTGATGTTCTCTGAGCTTCTCCAGAACCAAACGCAAATGCTCCGCGTGTTCCTCTTCGTTCTTTGAGTACACCAAAATATCATGAATGAATACCCTGACAAACTTATCCAAGAACTCCATGAACACCTTATTCATCATACTCATGAAATAGGCAGGGCGTTAGTCAATCCAAATGACATAACAATATACTCATATAGCTCGTACCTTGTGGTGAAGGCTGTCTTAGGTATATCCTTCGCTCGGATCTTCAACTGGTGTTATCCTGATCATAGATCGATCTTGGAGAATACTTTAGCTCCTTGGAGTTGGTCAAATAAATCATAGATCATCGGCAGTGGGTACTTATTCTTAATCATCACTTCATTCAATGCTCAATAATCAACTACCATCCTTAAAGATACATCCTTCTTCTCGACCAAAAGCACTGGGGCTCCCCAAGGTGATGAACTTCGTCGCATAAATCATTTCTCCAATAACTCCTTAATATGCTTCTTGATTCTCCTCCATATCATTTCCTGGCATCCGGTATGGTCTTTTCGATATTGGTCCGGTGCCAGGCAATAGCTCTATCAAAAACTCAATATCCCTATCTGGCGGCATGCCTGGTAGCTCCTCTGGAAATACATCCGGATAATCCCTTACTACGGGCACTTCCTCCTGAACAACTAACGAGAGAGAATTTACTTGTTTCCTTCTAGGCGAATGCCTAGACACATCCTTGATCCTTTTTCCCTCCGGGGTGGTAAGAAAAATAGACCTACTGGCACAATCGATGTTTCCTCCATACTTCCATACCCAATCCATACCTAGTATCACATCCAATCCTTGTGACTCCAAAACTATCAGGTCTGAGGGGAAAACATGTCGTCCTATGATCAATGGCATCTAAAAGCATCCTTGGTGTGCCATATACTCTACTCCTGGGGAACTTAATAACATGGGGGTCTTAAGGACTTGGGTGGGAAACTTATATCTATTCACGAATCCCATTTAAATGTATGAATGCGATGCACCAGTATCGAAAAGAACTATTACGGTAAATGACTTAACCAAAAACTTACCGACAACTGCATCTGGTTGCTCTTCAACCTCCTCCACGGTAACATGGTTCACTTGTCCTTTGTTGAAAGGGTTGGGCTTCTTCCCGGCGCTTCCATTGTCACTCCTATTCTTAGCTTCAGGGCACTCCGTGGCATAGTGTCCATTCTTCCCGCACTTGAAACATGTAACGTGACTTAAATCCCTCTTGGCGGGTGTGGATGGAGTGGAGCGGTTCTGATTAGTGCTTGCTCCATTCACATTCCCATTCTTAGTGCTATTGTCGTTATGTGAACTCCCTCCATTATGGTTGTGGCTTCCATGGTTATGGGTGTATCCTCCCGAGTTTGGGGTGAAACGGGGCTTCTGCTGGGCTCCAGAATTATTCCTTCCTTGTCCATACTTCCTCTTGCGGCTTTCAATCTGCTGGTGCTTCCCTTCAATCATAAGAGCCTTATCTACCAGCTCCTGGTAGTTATTGAAGGTTGCCACTATCAACTATATTCTCATCTCATCATTCAGCCCTTCCATAAACTTCTCTTGCTTCGCAACATTTGTGGCCACATTATCAGGGGCATAACGAGATAGAGTACTAAACTCATCTACGTACTGAGCCATAGTACGATTTCCTTGGCGCGAGTTGCGAAACTCTTGCTTCTTCATGCTCATGGCTCCAGTTGAGACATGGCCAGTGCGAAAAGCTTGCTGAAACTGATCCCAAGTGACATTGGCTACAGGGAAAGTGGCCGTGTAGTTCTACCACCATGCTGCTGCTAGTCCAGACAACTGATGTGCGGCAAAATGCTCCTTCTCAACATCCGTGCAGTTGGCGGTGGTCAACTCCCTTCCAATCTTGCACAGCCAGTCATCAGCAACTATGG
The DNA here is from genome assembly GCA_902687465.1 of Secale cereale. Lineage (NCBI taxonomy): Eukaryota > Viridiplantae > Streptophyta > Magnoliopsida > Poales > Poaceae > Secale > Secale cereale. Next base: position 287,425,261 of record LR738712.1, read on the forward strand.
ATTCAATGCTACTAGAAAACACCGGTGGTTGCAACCTTAGGAAACGTGTCAGGTTGTCCACAGGTGCTGATGGTCGAGGGTTGTTGTTGTTGTTGTTGTTGTTGTTGTTGTTCTGATTGTTCTGATTGTTCTGGACAAGAAGTTCCATCAAAGTGTTCTGCTGCTGGATCAACTGAGTGAGCTCAGGGGGAAACTGAAATCCGGGCTCACGTCTCAGAGGCATCTGATGGGTGTAGGGGGGAGAGATTAGAATAGAACTGAGGTCTAAGGGAAATTTCACTACCCATATGCATATGAGACAAACACAATCATATCACACCAATCAATTTCAAGCAAGGGCATACAACGATTCTAACTAAGGTTACAAAAGTGCTCTAAATTCTACAATATGGGGGAAAACTACTAGTCATAGGGTGGTCATCTAGAAATTTTGATCGCTGGAAGATTCCATGGTGTCTGCTCCAGCTTCATCTTCATAGTCATTATCACTATGATCGGGGTCTGAGTCCGTGTCGTTGATGATGATGTAGTCCTCAGAAGGAATCTCCTTGGGTTCTTCTTCTTCTTCTCCTCCTCCTAGGGATGGATCTCACATGAATACTCCTAGCTTCCTTGTCAAGTGATCATTCTTCTGCACAATTATTGTCATCTCCTCTTCGTATCCGTCGCATGTAGTCTTGAGTTCTTCTTCTAGCTCCATGTTCCTGGTTAACGCCTTCTTTAACACTATCATCCCTGCGCTTATCTGGTGTTCCTATCGTCGAATGTGCTGGTTTAGCTCCTGGATGAACGCTGCAATGGATCTCTCCTTCCGGTTACTGATCATGTCCCATTGCTCATCTCGGCGTCCGCATATCTGGTAGATTCTGTCCTTCAGCTCCTGCTTGTAGACTTCTCCAATACGTCCCATGGTACTGTGGGCTGCCATAGTCTGGCCTAGGCTCCAGGTTGGTGCATCAAAAGAAAACTCTATTGGCTCAGTGGACGGTGCAAATCTCCTCTTGGGAATTTGAACTTGAATACTCCATCGCTCCCCATCTAGTAAAGTGGCGGTGTAGGTCTCGGTGAAGCTTGGTATTCCGATGTACAGGTACCTAGTGACTTCCTTCAAGTGTCGTCCAAAAGGTGTCTCTTCATCTGGTTGAGTGAACTTCTTCCTTGGGTCCACCATCCTAAAGAGTAGAGAATGGAGAGGAGTCAGAAATGAGTAGGGAAGAGTGACCTAGGGTTTATCTTAGTGGTCGTGTCCTACAGTCAGCGCGTGCTCTGATACCATCTTGTAGCGACCACGATCCGAATGGACCGAAGTCTCTGTGTTTCTGTGTCATCCCTGGATCTGTAATGCTGACACACACAGTACTTGAAGGATTTATAACAGAGTGGCAATGATACACTTACTACATCGAATGTCTCAAAAGAGAACTTATTACAAAATTCTATGGCATAAGGCTATCTAACAAAATAACAGGTGAAGGCTTGGATGATAAGTGAGTCCATCAACTCCAACGGCATAGCTGAGTGCATGACAAACGACCTACAGCGTCTAACTCTTCTTCTGAAAAGTCTGCAACATAACATGTTGCTGCCCGAAACGGGTTAGCACATGGAATATGCTGGCAAGATAACACAGTAAAGCAAGTAACAGAATAAAGACTAACACTATATGCATATTTGGCTGGTGGAGGCTCTAACGTTAAGGTTTTTGCATAAAGCCAATTTTTCCCTACAATAAAGGAATGTATTTTATTTTAACTATCATTGTAGTTGAAACATCATAGAGAAGGTTCATCCAACTCAATCCCAATTAGAGTAGTCATTAATAACCCAACAAATTAATTTTAGAGTGATGAGATCAACCAATAATTCAAGTACCAGATACTGAAGATGTCCATAACCGGGGACACAGCTAATCATGATTAGTTTGTACACCCTGCAGAGGTTTGTGCACTTTTCCCCACAAGACTCGATCTCATCTGTAGGATTTCTCGCACTTCTTGGTATGTGAGAAACGGATGACCGAGACACAGTCTTTCAGAAGCATTTACTCTTTACCCCGGGTGGACCGGTACACCTACTTTCCCCTACATCTGCTAGTCCACTACTGAAAGAGCTCACAACACTTACTCGTACTATGCCAGAGCGCATAATGGCATTGTGGCTGCACACGGAAGTTTCTAACATGAATAGTTTTATGATCCCTTTGAGCCTGGATGGCATTCCATAGGAAAAATCACACGGTTCCTCCGAGATTTCCTAGGACAACACTGGATTCTCCAGGGGCCCTGCAACCAATCCACCCAGATGTGTATTCAAGTAGCCACCTTAAGTTGAACCATTAATTAACAACTCACATCTGTCATGGATACACTCAAACCCAATCCACGTCTACGAGCATAGCATGGCAACCTAAGCATAGCGTAGAAGTAACTCCCAAGGGTTTGAAAATAATGCAGGTAATAGGTTCTACCTCAATCTACTTCCCAGACCCACAAGTTAAGAGATCCTACTCATGCAATGTGTGAGGGTTTATCTAATGCATAAAAAACTGGGTAATAAAGGGTATGATCAAAGTGTTACTTGCCTTGCTGATGATTGCCAAAACCTAGGGACTCGTACTTGCACGCTTCGCACTCCGGGAATTCTATCGCAATCAAACAATAGCTTACATAAGCAAACAAGCTAAGATGCATAGATAAAACTCCAAATAAGCATATCTAACCAGAAATTTCAACTTAAGAACTCCGGTTTGCAAAAAGAATCAAATCAAACAGAGCAATGAAACTCAAACTGCGAAAGAAACAAGATCCGTTTACTAGATTGAACTAAAGTCAAATTTTACAGTAGCAAAACCTTTGTTCAAGTTGGTTAAATGGAAAGAAGGCTTCGAGACGAAGATCTGGGCGCTTGAATCGCGTAATGCTGACTCTCGAGCGAAAAGAAATCTAAAGACAAGATCAGGGTAGAAATCGTGATCGAAAATTATTGCGGAAAAAAGCCCTGAAAAAGAAAACTGTCGAACAGGCTAACGAATGAACGTTCGTTGCCTGTGACTAACGGGCGAACAGCGTTCGTTAAAACGAACGTGCGGACGAACTTCCGCTAACTAACTAAACCGGAAAAAGAACGAACCGATCTATTGAAAAAACAGATATAGGGTTACGAAACAAAACCAATCGTTTTTTTAAAACAGGCGGCCACCTCGTAAATCGAGACGGTGGCGGCGACGGCGGCGGTCTCCGACGACGGCGTCGGTGGGCTCCGGCGGCGGCGGGTGGCGGCGCGGCTTGCGGCAGTGGCAGTTGGTAGCGGCGCGGCTTGCGGCGGCGGCGGTTGGCGACGGCGGCGCGACTTAGGGTTTGGGGCGGGGGTGGTTGCTTCACGGGCCTCGGGCCTCGCCTTTTAAAGGCTGGCTAGGGGTGTCCGAGTCGGGTACGGCCCGACTAGGTCGGTGCGCCTTTTTTTTCTTAACAGTCCTCACGCACTAAAACATGATAAAAAAAATACTAAACGGACTCCAAAAATTTCGAAATAAATTTTCACCGTCCTCTAATAATATTTAAGACAACGTGACATTTTTCCGAGACCTAAATGCAATTTCGAAAAACGCACATTTTTCCTATGCAAATAAAATCGCAAATAAATCCGAATAAAATCCAAAAGTGATTTTAATATTTTTCCTCCACTTGTAAACGTGCACGCGCAACGCACATCTCAACTAATATTACAATCATATATGTGAAAACCTGCGTCATTTGTTATAATTAGGCCCTGTTCTGATATCCACCAGATCCTTGGAATTAGAGGAGTTACGGAGCATCTAATTTCCAGCTCCAGTATTTTAGGCTACAACTCCGCCGGCTCCATGGAGTCTGGGAGCGGAGGGACTCCGAACACCCCCTTAGTACCCTCAACCTGAACATATGCTACTACCGTACATCCATTTTTTATTTTATACGGAGTATATAATTAAGAGACATTTAAATGCCAAATTTGATATTATAAACAATATTGATCAGTTTCAAATCTTACATATACACACTGACGGAGCTACGGCAAGACCAATTTGGTCGTGGCCCGCCAAGGATTAGGGAAAAATATTTATATAAAGCCAAGACTCGCATAGCACGCAGCAAACCCGATATAGACTAGCAATGAAGATACAGAGCACGCACACATGCAACACCACATCAGCCTTGCATATCACTCGTTCCTCGAAAAGAAAAAGCGTGTAGTTGTGGCCTGTGGAGCTCTCTGTGTCTGGCCCCTGCCTCAAAGTGCCGCAGACCGCAGTTAGCATAATGCAGACCGCAGTTACCATAAATCTGGCGCCGGCTAACGTGGTGCTCGCCGCCTGCCACCAGCGCACCGCACACAGCAACCCAGCAGCGAGCCGGTGAGGCGGCGACTTAGCTAGCCAGCTCCAGATCTCTGAATCCCTCAGAATCACTTGATGCGAAGGTTGTTAGATCAGAATCCCTACAAGCTGCATAGATGACTGGACTGAAGAAAACAAAAACATTTATGCTCTCCGGAGTTCCGGCCCGCCCAACTATCTTAACGTAGCTCCGCCACTGGATATACACCTAATTAAACAAACATCCAGATATGACATTCATTGCCAAAGCAACACTGGAAGAATTATTAACTCTCAAGATTGAAGGCTCTGTTGTATTTTCAGGGATGTGTATGCAAACTTGTTTAGTCATCAATCCACAATAATATATGCATTTCTATTGTAAAATAATTATTTTCAGTGTACAGCTGTGTAGCTAACATGCATTTGTACATCACATTATTACTAAATTCTCTTACTTCCTCTCCATTTCTCATTAGAACATGACACATATGAAGGAGTAGAGAAGGAAACCGAGATTGTTACCAAACTGGTGAAGAAGATGCCAACGAATCAGAGAAGAATCTACAATGACAGCCATAAGGCCAACCTTAAGCAGCACCAAAACCATACACCCCTCAAACATTAATGAAAAACTTGGTCAACCGCAAAAAAAGAAAAAGAAAAACTTGGTCATTATTTTTGCTCCGGCCAATAGGTTAGCCCCACTTACCTTCCCTGCCTCATCACCAAGGTATATAGTAAACATAGTAGCATACAAAAACCTAGACATTAGCAGGGCAGGTTGCACACTTTGTAAACTGATGACATCATGATAATGAAAGGTTATTTTACTGCTAACATGAAGTCAATCACCCTATGCCTTTCGAAAATGATTTTCAATGTGCCGAGTCATTATGTGTTTTGTCTGTAGTAAAATTATCAGTCCAACTAAAACAACTAACTTCAAATATATCGGTGGCATATCAAGAACAAGTACTTGCTCGATGATATACATAACATGCCAAATTCTACATTTATTACAAAAATAACCAGTGAGAGAATTATCTGACCATAAACAACTATGCGGCAATAATCCTATTGATTTACTGCCCACCAAACTCAGAGAAGTAGTTTAGTTGCATTACTTCTTGCCATGGATTGATAGCAAGGACAACCGATAATCCAAAATAATGAAGTTGGAAAAAAATAAGTTGGGGCATACTGCGCTTATGGGTGACTTTATCCGGTTAAATAATGGTGGGCGAGCACAGAGATGTTCGTCTTGTCCGGTAGTTGAACGACAACGGAGAACTAATGCATGAGGTGTCCTAGAGCATCATCGACACTGTACTGCAAATAAATTAACCCATCAGAAGTTCTTAAATGACCCAAAGAATCAGAGAATGAGGAAATGGGGAGGGCTACATACATATGTCAAGTTGATACCTGAAACCAGTCATTTGGATCACAAATACTAGTCACTTGGCTTGAACCTAAAGTAAGAACCAAGATGAGGGAAATTATCGACCTTGAAATAGAATCAATAGTAATGAGTAAAGATAAGAAGAAACTCACGTGCACAGTCCACAGATACAACAAAAGTAATGCAAAAAGGCATTATACATAGTCTTGGTTTGATGTGCTTTTGGTCAGAAGCAGCAAAACAAGACTGGAGGGCGGCGCAACATCCAGGGCGGTGGCCGGTTCATCGGCTCAGGTAGAAGGTGCACGTCACGTAGTTGACTGATGATATCGAGGCTACAGATATTTAAGGATGTACTACACATACAACTTACTAAAAGATGAGAACTAAACCAAATAGGGATCGGAAAAGAGATTCTTACCCTAACCAGCATGCTATTATCATGTCCTATATTAAAATTATCAAGTATGTGAATCATTCTCAGCTAAATCAACCCATGTACCATTAAAAACAGTGAACCTCACAATCAGTAACCATTGCATGTAGAGAACTTCCTATTTCCAAATATAGCGATGCAGGCAAACTCACTCACAAATCGCTAATTATAATGCTACTGAATATCAGGAAACAAGACAAACAACAAAAAATGATCCCATCAACAGCCTCTTCTGCTGAAGGAGAAGAATATTGATACCTTGTCAATCGTCTAAAACAGAAGTACTTACTAAAGCCTGTAAAGTAAGGATTACGGGTCAATGCACGTCTTGACTAATATGAAATGTGCATATCCAAACAAAACTTTGGAGTCTGACTTTGACAAATAAGATATCTGACAAAAGCAATAACAGTGAAGGCAAAAAACAAAAGAGATGGTTAAAACCCAAATATGTCAAGCTGGAAGTTGTGTCCCTGACCATTATGAAGATGACACCTTTGTCCCCTATGAAGAAACAAGTCAGACCTACATATATATGTCCCATTTTCATATATCTCCAGAGCAAAACAAACAAAATGACACACTGTACTTCTGAAATCATCATGTTGCAAAGAGAATAGTACAATCTAATAGCAGATGGTAACACACAAAAGAATGCTTATTACCTCATGTCGCACGTCCTTGCTGACGCCTTTGCCATTTCAAAAATCTTCCTCCAGCTTTCCATTTGATTGTACTTCTAAAATCATCATGCTGCAAAAAGAAACACCAAGCTCAGCAAGCCAAAAGTTCATTTCTTCTATATATATATATTACCAAACTATAAATTTGTAAGTTAGGCCTCAAAACTTCAGCGAGCCAAAAGTTTATTCCAGACAAGTTTTTTGTTGGACATCATATATCGCTTGGACGCAGAAATCCAGCGATGGACTTGCACTGTCCATCCTATAATACTGTCTATGTCCACACATCAAGTAGTTCATGTCTTGCTATCTTGTAATTTGCATCTATTAATTAAGTAGGATCAGTTTCACTTTTATCTAAAAATTGATGCATCTGTCGTCATGTAATATGAATTTCACTGAGATTAGCTGATGTATTGTTGTTCAATTCCTTCTCCCACATATTGCATTGGGAATGGAAATGGCTTCTTCTCATATTACAATTGGGAATGGAAATGGCTTCTTCTCGAAAATTTGTGAACAGTAAAATGTTGATTGAATAAAGGAAGAGTCAGTATATTACCGTGGGTGTGTGTTGAACAGCTTGTTGGCTAGGGCTCGACTTCATCCTCTGCTTGGGCAGACATGGCGGATGCGTGAGGAGTGGAGAGAACCCGCATTCGGCGAAAGCAAGGAGGGGGGAGGGGGGTCAGATCGAACCATGGTGCCCTGCTCACGTCACCATTAAACCAGGCAGTAACTCACGCCGGCAACGCAAAACCCGCATCCGGCGAAAGCAATGCGGGGGGAGGGGGTGTCAGATCGAACCATGGTGACTTGCCCGCCTCACTGTTAAGCCAATCAGTAACTCGCGCCGGCAAGACTCTTGCGCAACATAGCCAGTGTCTCAGCGCCGCCGCACCAAGCGCTCGCGGCGCGCCTGCGCCAAGCCAACAGGAACAAGATTCCCCGTCGTCGGCCTCCTTGGGGCTGGCCCTAGATTCGCCCCGGGGCGCCCTCCATCGGCGGCGAGACGGGGATGAGGTTGGGGAGGGAAGGAGTGACGGCTAGGGTTCTACCCCGAGACGCCTCCCTGGTGACATGGTAAGTGCGATTTGTTTTTTCTTTTGAGTTGGACATGGTAGTTGCGATTTGGAAAGGCCTTTTGCGTTGATGAAGCATCGTACGCGGAGGCGCGTGGAATATTCCTATGCGGTGGAGTGCGTTCAGTCCTACTAAATTGCTAATTGCACACATAGCTTGGGATTAAAATTAATTGTAACCATTAGATTTTATTCAGTGGGGCTAATCTGACGGTGGTAATTAGGCTGTGTACATATGCAGGGTGGCTTTAGAAAAGAATCAGTTTGATTGTTTAATAGTAGTATAGAATATTTCTTTTATTTTAGAGAAGTCATATTATCTCCGCTCATATATTTTACTAAGAAGTAATTTTAGGAGAGAAAAAAAATTAAAACCAAAGTGATCCCCGTACTGGTATTTGAGAAAACTCAAATACGAAATCGGTAAAATCCCTAACTCTCTCCGAGGGTCCTTGAGTTGCTTAGAATTTTGGAGGATCGCGAGCACACAAATGCAATAAAATATGCAATGCAATTTGATCTATGTATAACATCCCAAATTGAAAATTTGGGATGTTACAAACCTACTATTGGGGAACGTAGCAGAAATCAAAAAAATTCTACGCTTCACCAAGATCAATCTATGGAGTCATCTAGCAACGAGGGAGAGGGGAGTGCATCTACATACCCTTGTAGATCGCGAGCAGAAGCGTTCAAGAGAACATGGATGATGGAGTCGTACTCGTCATGATCCAAATTACCAATGATCCTAGCGCCGAATGGACGGCACCTCCGCGTTCAACACACGTACGGTGCAGCAACGTCTCCTCCTTCTTGATCCAGCAAGGGGGGAGGAGAGGTTGATGGAGATCCAGCAGCACGACGGCGTGGTGGTGGATGCATTGGTATTCGAGTAGGGCTTCGCCAAGCAACACTGGAGGAGGGAGAGGTGTCACGGGAAGGAGAGGGAGGCGCTAGGGCATAGGGTGCGGCTGCCCTCCCTTGCCCCCAATATATATAGGGGGCCTAGGGGGCTGCGCCGGCCCTAGAGATGGCATCTCTAGGGCGGGCGGCGACCTACGGGGGGGGGGGCGGCTTGCCCCCCAAGTCATGTGGGGCGCCCCCCACCCCTAGGGTTCCCAACCCTAGCCGCAGGGGGAAGGCCCAAGGGGGGCACACCAACCCACTATGGGTTGGTTCCCTTCCCCTTTCAGCCCATGGGGCACTCCGGGATAGGTGGCCCCACCCGGTGGACCCCCGGTACCCTTCCGGTGGTCCCGGTACAATACCGGTGACCCCCGAAACTCTCCCGATGGCAGAAACTCGACTTCCTATATATAAATATTTACCTCCGGACCATTCCGGAACTCCTCGTGACGTCCGGGATCTCATCCGGGACTCCAAACAACATTCGGGTTACTGCATGCATATATCTCTACAACTCTAGCGTCACCGAACCTTAAGTGTGTAGACCCTATGGGTTCGGGAGACACGTAGACATGACCGAGACGACTCTCCGGTCAATAACCAACAACGGGACCTGGATACCCATGTTGGTTCCCACATGTTCCTCGATGATCTCATCGGATGAGCCAGGATGTCAAGGATTCAATCAACCCCGTATACAATTCCCTTTGTCTATCGGTATAGTACTTGCCCGAGATTCGATCGTCGGTATACCGATACCTTGTTCAATCTCATCATGGCAAGTCTCTTTACTCGTTCCGAAATACATCATCCCATGACCAACACCTTAGTCACATTGAGCTCATTATGATGATGTCTTACCGAGTGGGCCCAGAGATACCTCTCTGTGGAGTGACAAATCCCAGTCTCGGTTGGTGCCAACCCAACAGATACTTTCGGAGATACCCGTTGTGTACCTTTATAGCCACCCAGTTACATTGTGGTGTTTGGCACACCCAAAGTATCCCTATGGTATTCGGGAGTTGCACAACCTCATGGTCTAAGAAAAATACACTTGACATTGGGAAAGCTTTAGCATTACGAACTACATGATCTTGTGCTAGGCTTAGGATTGGGTCTTGTCCATCACATCATTCTCCTAATGATGTGATCTTGTTATCAATGACATCCAATGTCCATGGTCAGGAAACCTTAACCATCTGTTGATCAACGAGCTAGTAACTAGAGCTTTACCAGGGACACGTTGTGGTCTATGTATTCACACATGTATCACTTGTCGGGACCCCGATCCTAAGTCACACAGGTCTCGCATGTAACACATCATATCACTTTGCGGCCTCACGCACGGTATCCCCACGGGTGCCACCTTACCTGGCCCGGGACCGTTTGCGCATTTTGGCACATGTATATGATAGTGTCGCTAGCATCCATATGACAGAGAACCCGGGCCGACATGACTAGTTATAAACCAAAACTGGCGCTAAATTACAGAGACTGGCATACATGACCCAGCAACGAACGTGTCAGTCATCAACGTATGAACCCAAGTCGTAGCAAGATACAAGGACTTAAAGGAACAACGCGTGACATTTCCCCTAAGGGACAGACACAGGAACAAAGAAGGACACATGCCGGCCAGCCTGAGTGTTCCGGAGCAGTAGCAAGCTACCAAGGCTCAGTGGAAGCACTAGGAGACATTTCCCTATAAGATAGGCTACCAATGCTAAACAAATAGGTGTCGGATCCCACACATAGCAATACACATTACACGTACGCATAACATGCAAGTATGTGTTGTACAACATGGCATCACAACATTACTCGACAACTCATATAGATAAGGCCCAGAAGAGCCATCATAGCATTTATTACAAACAGAGGTCACATGACCCAACATACAGAGCATACAGGCAACGGAAGCATAACATGTCTGAGTACAGACAACTACAAATGAAAAAGGCTGAGAAGCCTGACTATCTACAAGACCCTCCCAAGGCACAAGATCGTAGCTGAGGTAAGAAGCTAAACGTCGAAGTCCACGCGGAACCACTAGTGAGACTGAAGTCTCTGTGCAAAACATAAATTAAACAAACGTGAGTACAAAGGTACTCAGCAAGACTTACATCAGAACTAACTACATATGCAGTAGTATCAACAAAGGGGTGGTGGAGTTTGACTGCAGCAAGCCAACTTTGACTCGGTGGCTATCCTGAACTATGACTGCAAGAAACTCTTTGAGGTGGCGCACCCGAGTCCACATATTCACCAATCAAATACACCACTATCGATCCATTCCCGTCTACCTACGAGAAGGCCATCCATAGCACTCACACTTGTCTTGAGTATTTTAGAGTATCCACTTTCACTTGTCTATGTACCACGTAAGCATCCAAGAAGTCCATAACCGCGGACCCGGCTATTCGAATAGATCATGTTAACACTGCAGGGGTGTACTTCTTCACACACGCTCTCGCCACTAACTACATCGTGTATCTCGGCCACGACCTGACTAACCACACAAGACTCTAGTCCAGGTTTATCGTCTATTCGGGTTCCATCCGTAAGGAGATCCGGCCGGGGTGTCGCTCACGGCCCCAAATGATGTGCGCAGGGTTCCAAAGCCCACCTCGACGGATGGATCTATGCTTGGTACTCTGTGCCACGGTGCCTAGTCTGTCCCAAGCCCACGTGTACCGGGTGCCACTTGGTAGACTACTAACACTACCTACAAACACCAGAAACTAGTTGCAACTCCTGGACAGAGATTGAGTTGATTAATAAGTCGAGAGGGGCACTTAAGCATTCCAATGCATGGTAGTAGCTAGTCATTGGACAACTTACACAGAACTTAGTTCTTAAGGACGGTTCCAGTGAGACAACCCACCATGTACTCCTACATGGCCTCTCACCGCAACCTTTACCAAAACGTGTTCACACACTTAGCTCTCAACAATAGGACATGTTCATAACTTCCCAATTCATCCCCGATGAATCAGACCTGAGACAACTCTAAGCAATAGCAGGCATAACCAGAAAGCATGAATGAGTAGGCACAACATGGCTCAAACAACTCCTACTCATGCTAGTGGGTTTCAACTATTTACTGTGGCAATGACAGGTCATGCAGAGGAAAGGGGTTCATCTACCGCAGCATGTAGCAGTTGGAACGTTGTTGTCCTAATGCAATAAAAGAGGGCAGGAGCGAGAGAGTGGAATTGTATCGGAATGAACAAGGGGGTTCTGCTTGCCTGGCTCTTCTGAAGATAGTAATAGTTCTTCATTGGTGTCATCGAACTCATCGTCGGAACGTCGTCTACTGATAGGGGACAAATATTGGCAACAGAGAAGGAACACAATCAATGCAATGCAACAATATGATGCATGAACATGACATGGCAATATGATGTGATTTGGCCTAATGCAACTAGCAACACAATTAAGTGTAGTTGGTTTGAACCCAAGGTTCAAATTCAAACTCCACATATGGTTATTTAAATGCCATTCATTTGATTTGTCCAAACAGTAGCTATAAGTTGTTCTAACATGCATGAAAATGGTACAGATGGATAGATTGGATTTTTCTGATCATTTTTCATAATAAATTATTTTCATCTGAGCTACGGTTGATTTTATATGATTTTTAGAAGTTTAAAGCATTTTCTGAAAATAAATAAATCATTTAGATTTATATAAATTCCAGAAAAGGCTTTACTGCGTCAGCATGACGTCTCTGTGACGTCAGCAAGTCAACAGGGCAGCCAGGGTCAAACCTGACCAGTGGGTCCCGCCTGTCAGTGTCTCAACTAATTAACTAAGTTAATTAACACTAACTTAAACCTAACACTAATTAGTCAGGGGTCTGGGCCCACACGTTAGTGAGCCACGGGCTAATCCCACTTTAATTAAACCTAAACTAGCTAATTAGCAGGGACTGGCCCCACACGTCAGTGACTCAGCTGAGTCTGTTAGTGGTCCAAACAGTCAAACCCGCCGGCGTTTAGCCGCCGGCGAGGTCGAACGCGGCGGAGGGCTGCGGAAACGGGCTGTGGTGCCCCGTTCACAGCGTAGCTAGGCTCATTCGAGAGCCCAGACCAGCGCGCGTCGGGTGGGGGCGCCAGCCGGGCCTGGGGTGGCCGGAGGCGAGAGCAACGAGCTCGGCCGCGGCGGCCAGAGCTCGGGCGAGGTTGGAAAGGGTGCTATGGGGCACGGCGGGGCAAATGGCTGGGTGCTACGGCCTCCAGGTGAGGTGCTGAGCATGGTGACACGCTCGGTTTCGAGCTTACGCGTCTGTGGCCACGTCGGCGACATGGCCGGTGGAGCTGAGCTTCAGTCGGAGGTGGAGCCGCGGCTAGGGAATGTGGAGAGGCAGGGGAAGAGCGTTAAACGACGGCGGAGCTCACAGTGATCACGAGGAGGGTCTCAGCTTGCTTGTGGACGGCCTGGGGCAGACGAATCGACCGGCGGCATCTCGGATGCCTGAGGTTGAAGACGACGACGTAGACGACGAAGCGGAGCCCTCCGGCTCGTTTCCTTCGGCTTGGGGATGTGGTGCTCGATTGCGGAGCTTCTGGACACGGTCACGGGACGAGGGGTGGCCGGTTGTCAAGGCTACGGCGAGCGGCGGCGACAGTGGCGTTCGGCCATGTCTGGAAGGGAGTGAGGGAGAGGCAAGGGGGAGGACTGGAGAGGCCGGCTCGATCCAGACGACAGCGGCAAGATGTTTCGTGGCGTCTCGCTGTCCTCGGGCGACCAGGCAGGCAGGTGGCGTGGCGGCACGGCTGTGCACGCGCGGCGGCCACACGACTGGCCGACTGGCACTAGGAGGACGACGGCAATGGTGGGCTGGGCCTGTGGGCCGCACAGGAGCTGGGCCGCCTCTGCTGCTGGTAAGCGCCAGGTAAGTTACCCTCTCTCTCTCTCTCTGCGTTTCTCATTTTTGTTTCTGTTTTCTATTTTTTTGCTTTTGTTTGAATTTGGTTTACTAACCAAATTATTTTTGCAGCTTCTGGAAACTTTTGTGGATGTAAAATTATTAATTCCAAAGCTCCACAAGAAGTCTCAGAATTATTGGGGCAATAAAAATATTTATAAGATTTATTTGCTCCAACTCAAATACATTAGTGAATTAAATCAAAGCCCAAACAATTCCCCAAAAAAGTTCAATATTTTTGGATTGGATCAAAACCCTTGCCAAAATTATCAAACATTGATGAAGGCATTTTTGGGTTTATTGAAAAAGATTTTAGTTTGAAACTAGTTGAGTTCATTTGGTGCTAGGGTTTGATCATTCCCCAATTCAAGTTTAGCAAAAGTTTAAACATGATGACATGATGATCAGGCAAAGACCACAGGGGACCTAGGGCTGTGACAACTCACCCCCACTAAACAAGAATCTCGTCCCGAGATTCAAGACATGAGGTAATAAGACAGAGGGGACACAAAGCCATCAGAAACTTCTCGTTTCAACTGTCCTCCTCGAAGCTGTTGATTCATTGCATCATGTTGATCTTGGCATCCTTGCTTTCGAGGTCTTTGTCCAACACGGTGACGACGAAAGAAACTCTACAAAATTGATCTCGAGAAAGATCGAGCAACTCAAGATCAACTCACGGAGTGAGACGTTGAAACATCTCTTGAGCTGAGACATGGAACACACATCCAAAGGAATGGAGTGAAACAAACGATGAAGGTTCACTTGGCAGGCAATAACTCCACACCTAAGAAGATGGCGATCAACGTCACCAGACGGGCACCTTAGAGAAAGTGACACATAGAATTATTCCCATTTAGTGGCAAAAAGAATTACTTTTGATATAGAGATCATTGAAATTCGCTATACCAGCCTGAGGCAAATCACAATCGATAGGTTGAAGGAGTTCGAAGGAATGACATACTCCATTTAGAATAGATGATGTGGACTACCTTGTTGAAGACAACACAACGGATGATTTTTCTTATCATCGGAAATGGATGGAACCCATGGTAAAATGGCACATTGGCGGTGCAAGCTGGGAACAAAATGCAAATGTTGGGAATGATTCTGGTAACTAGGAAGAAACCCAACAGTAGAGAGTGACTCTACTCTTTGAGAGGTTATAGCATAACCAAGAACACTGGGAGCAATCTCGGTTAGTGCCGGTGATAACACCTAGTGCTTGTGCGTGCTCTCACGAACTTGAGCATTTCCGTAATCATCAAGGTTTTACCAATATCCGGGTCAAGGATCCTGGCAACACCACATACTACCATGATGAATAATGATGGATGGTGCGGAGCCAAAGGAAGATAACACCTTCTCGGATTTCAGCTTAGCGAGGTCAAGGGGCAAAATCTGGATGATCAACCGAGAGACATTTAGCACTCCGCTTCTAATGTTCTCCTTGATGTGTTAGCGAATCCATTCATAGATATGTTTGGTATCTTAAACATCAAGTAGAGGTCGGACTTTGGGAGCAGAAGAATTCATAAGGAACAACTAGGCAGTAAATCCTACGAAATCCTTATGGGGAGGTGGCCAACTTCCTCAATCAAGATATTACAATAATAGGTCTTCCGGCTGGTGTGTTGGGCACAACATCGACTTACAGGGTTACCAAGAGACCACTATTATAGTTCTTGGGAAACGTTCAACCATGAGATTCAGATCTGGTTGGTGTGAGGATATTCCAGACTCATCAAGTCTAGGAAGAAAGAATGAAAGTTTGCAACACAAATCGATGAGATGACGTTGCGAGATTCTCGGGGAATGAGCTGCGATAGTAAGCTCCAAAACATGAGCTGGTTCTGCTACACACATGTGAAAACGCTGTCGCAGACAAGCATGACCACATAGTAGTCTTATAATAAAACACTACCGAGTTCAGGTGGAGAATCATCATCGAGGATATCAAAGTCCTTTCATAAGTCCGGATTAGCTCTTATGAAGGAACTTCCTCTCCTTGAACAAATCAATCAGTGGCTTGGTGTGCTAGGGAATACATATGGAGTGGAGGTAATTAAAATGCCAAACCATAGTATACATTCGCACATGCATAACTGACTTGGGATGATTCCAGAAGAAGCAAAACAATCTTTGCTCAAATTCATGGTGGCAACTTGCATCAAATGCACATGAATTGGAGGAAGTCACTTCTTCCATCCAAGCATAAGCTTCATGACGGAACACGAAGACATTGCTTACAAAGTTTCCAACACAAGCTTAATGTCAACAAAATCATGGAGAAGATAAGGATGTTGTCGATGGGCTCAACAATAATTCATCCAGGTTTCCATATAGATGGAATTCCATGACAATGTGAACAAGTGATAGCATTGGTCAGACCAAGAGATATAACGGTGTATGCTCAAGGAATCAACCACAAGTAAGACAACGTTACGAATATCATTGGTTCTAATTTGACTTGGCGATAACCCATACTCAAGTCAAACTTTGAACAAGACAATAGATCCACAATAATCATGGAGATCAATTGAAAAAGATATCATCTATCTTCAATATACACACAAGATATCCCTTTGAAGTGAGCTATGTGGATTAAACTTTTATCTTCCAACTCTCCAAGTTGTTGTTTAGCTTAACCAACTAGTTCAGGGTATCCAACACAGATTCTTGGAGAAGGGGTGGTTTATATGAAACCAACTTGATCATGAGCTCGACGCATTGGTCAGGGGACATCCCGGTGATACTTTCGGGAAGATAACCGGAAAATCACGAACCACCGATATGTTACTAAGCTCGAGAACAATCTTGCTTTTCAGGGCAAGACAATATGACCAAATGAGCGAGGACTTAACAAAATCCTAACTCATCAATCAAGGAGTGCACCAGGAAAGTGGACTAGGTAATACGATCATTCTTAGCGTGTTGATTATTGAATCATCACCCTAAGGTTGAGAGTGAAATTATCGTCCATCAACTACCAAGCAACGGAGTTGCTAGGAGTACCGATTTCACACATCACGGTTCACTTGTCGGTATTATGGTTACAATAACACGGAGACCGGGGAATGAACGATGATGGTGAGAAGTATCACTGTATCAAGAGTTCATAGGATGGTGTGCAATTCCCATGACATTCTTGATATAAAGATGGTAATACTCCAAGTTAGAACAGAACAAAAGTTGAAATGTCATTTTGATCTGCGGAGTACAACTGCTTTGACCCAATCCTAGACATGGATAAGGTACTGGAGTTTATTTCTCCTAGTCATTCCAGAATAGAATGGCTTGACGGACCACAAGAGTAAAAGGCATCGATGAACACGAATGCACAACTACTCCTGACTATCAACTGATAGACGAGATCATAATACGACTAATAAGGGGCAACTGAAAGGAACACACAACTTTCTGAGTTGTTGATGCGTAGATTAGAATGTCGAACAAGTTCAACATATTTCTTCCGGATAACCCATGCAGAGAGGTAGAGTTGGCAGAGTCACAAGGTGGAATCGAGAACTCATCAAGAGCACTCTGATTGTGATCCTTTGGTTCAAAAGAACTTCTGCCATACCGGTTCATGGTATTGGAAGAACGATTCACCACGGACCTCGAGGACTATCACAAGGTACAAATATCCTAAAGGAACTAGCAAACACTATCAACATGAAGCAAGTAGGGTGAATCTCGGCTTCACGAACCCAGGAGTAGAATGCCTACTAACTATATGGCATCATGGGATGCTTTCGAGGATAATGGCCAGAATCATCACACCGGAAATATAAGAGCTGCTAGATTACTGGGTGATCCTCTAAGATACCTAGGATCATAATAATAACTCTAAGATATGTGTCGAGGTAACAGAGTACCTCAACACACTGGTTAGTGTGGTTAATCTGGCCCAAAGGAGCATCGGGAACAGGAAGAAGGGATTTGCAAATGCATTAGACCATTTAGGAACCTGGGATGACTCGGACAGCATAACAACTGTAAATGCTCGAAAATACTTTTGAGACTCATGCACAAGATAGCATAACCACTCAACATCATAATGTCAAGGTTCTGAGATCAACAGTTGAACACACAGAAGTAGAATAAACTGAACTGAGAGTTGAATCCACAATTAACGTGATCCTGATAGACAGAATAGAAAGCCTAGTTCTTAATCCCCGTAGAATAGAAGAAGGTGAATCAAATCAGAAGGTCATAAGGTAAAGGAGTAAAAAGAGCCTTACGTTCCCTTCCACAATCAATTCCCTTATATAACTAAAGAATTTCTAGACACGACTTCGACCAGTTTGGCTTGCTAATCCTACAGGCAGTCAGGCTCTGAAACCAAAGCTGTCGGGACCCCGATCCTAAGTCACACAGGTCTAGCATGTAACACATCATATCACTTTGTGGCGTCACGCACGGTATCCCCACGGGTGCCACCTTACCTGGCCCTGGACCTTTTGCGCATTTTGGCACACGTATATGATAGTGTCGCTAGCATCCATATGACAGAGAACCCGGGCCGACATGACTAGTTATAAACCAAAAGTGGCGCTAAATTACAGAGACATGCATACATGACCCAGCAACGAACGTGTCGGTCATCAAAGTCTGAACCCAAGTCGTAGCAAGTTACAAGGACTTAAAGGAACAACGCGTGACATTTCCCCTAAGGGACAAACACAGGAACGAAGAAGGACACATGCCGGCTAGCCTGAGTGTTCCGGAGCAGTAGCAAGCTACCAAGGCTCAGTGGAAGCACTAGGAGACATTTCCCTGTAAGATAGGCTACCAAGGGTAAACAACTAGGTGTCGGATCCCACACATAGCAATACACATTACACGTACGCATAACATGCAAGTATGTGATGTACAACATGGCATCACAACATAACTCAACAACTCATATAGATAAGGCCCAAAAGAGCCATCATAGCATTTATTACAAACAGAGGTCACATGACCCAACATACAGAGCATACAGGCAACGGAAGCATAACATGTCTGAGTACAGACAACTACAAATGAAAAAGGCTGAGAAGCCTGACTATCTACAAGACCCTCCCAAGGCACAAGATCATAGCTTAGGTAACAAGCTAAACGTCGAAGTCCACGCGGAACCACTAGTGAGACTGAAGTCTCTCTTCAGAACATAAATTAAGCAAACGTGAGTACAAAGGTACTCAGCAAGACTTACATCAGAACTAACTACATATGCAATAGTATCAACAAAGGGGTGGTGGAGTTTGACTGCAGCAAGCCAGCTTTGACTCGGTGGCTATCCTGAACTATGACTGCAAGTAACTCTTTGAGGTGGCGCACACGAGTCCACATATTCACCAATCAAATACACCACTATGGATCCATTCCCGTCTACCTACGAGAAGGCCATCCATAGCACTCACACTTGTCTTGAGTATTTTAGAGTATCCACTTTCACTTGTTTATGTACCACGTAAGCATCCAAGAAGTCCATAACCGCGGACCCGGCTATTCGAATAGATCATGTTAACCCTGCAGGGGTGCACTTCTTGACACACGCTCTCGCCACTTACCGCCCCATACACGTCGTGTATCTCGGCAATCTTCAAGCGGAAGCCTGGCGAGGGTGTCGGCAAGGACCTGACTAACCACACAAGACTCTAGTCTAGGTTTATCGCCTATTCGGGTTCCATCCGTAAGGAGATCCGGCCGGGGTGTCGCTCACGGCCCCAAATGATGTGCGCAGGGTTCCCAAGCCCACCTCGACGGATGGATCTACGCTTGGTACACTGTGCCACGGTGCCTAGTCTGTCCCAAGCCCACCTGTACCAGGTGCCACTTGGCAGACTACTAACACTACCTACAAACACCAGAAACTAGTTGCAACTCCTGGACAGATATCGAGTTGATTAATAAGTCGAGAGGGGCACTTAAGCATTCCAATGCGTGATAGTAGCTAGTCATTGGACAACTTACACAGAACTCAGTTCTTAAGGACGGTTCCAGCGAGACAACCCACCATGTACTCCTACATGGCCTCTCACTGCTACCTTTACCAAAACGTGTTCACACACTTAGCTCTCAACAGTAGGACATGTTCATAACTTCCCAATTCATCCTCGATGAATCAGACCTGACACAACTCTAGGCAATAGCAGGCATAACCAGAAAGCATGAATGAGTAGGCACAACATGGCCCAAACAACTCCTACTCATGCTAGTGGGTTTCAACTATTTACCGTGGCAATGACAGGTCATGCAGAGGAAAGGGGTTCATCTACCGCAGCATGTAGCAGTTGAAACGTTGTTGTCCTAATGCAATAAAAGAGGGCTGGAGCGAGAGAGTGGGATTGTATCGGAATGAACAAGGGGGTTCTGCTTGCCTGGCATTCTGAAGATAGTAATAGTTCTTCATTGGTGTCATCGAACTCATCGTCGGAACGTCGTCTACTGAGAGGGGACAAATACCGGCAACAGAGAAGGAACACAATCAATGCAATGCAACAATATGATGCATGAACATGAAATGGCAATATGATGTGATTTGGCCTAATGCAACTAGCAACACAATTAAGTGTAGTTGGTTTGAACCCACACTACAGGAATCAGCTTCTTTGCCGACTGCCATGGCAGTCGGCAAAGGCATGAATGGCAGTCGGCAAACAGTCCGGCTGAATTAACGGCGGTAAAGGCCTTCTTTGCCGTCTGCTTCATAGAAGCAGTCGGCAAAGCTCTTTGCCGTCAGCCGTTTGCGGCCAGCAGACGGCAAAGAGCGTAGACGGCAGTGAGGTGAGGTGGGAGCCGTTAGGGGTTAACAGCGTGGTTTGCCGTCAGCCGGCAGACGGCAAAGAGGCTAAGGTCTTTGCCGTCTGCTGGCAGACGGCAAAGAGGCCAAATAGGAGTCACTGGGAAGCTGCCACGTGGCCTTTTTTGCCGTCTGCTGGCCGTCGGCAAAGACCTTAGCCTCTTTGCCGACTGCCGGCAGTCGGCAAAGACCTTAGCCTCTTTGCCGACTGCCGGCAGTCGGCAAAGAGCTGAGCCTCTTTGCCGTCTGCCGGCAGTCGGCAAAATGCCCAAATAGGCAACCAGTGTTCCCAGGTTGAACAGGGAGCTGCCACGTGGCATTCTTTGCCGACTGCTTGCTGTCGTCAAAGAGCTTTGCCGTCTGCTAGCAGTCGGCAAAGCTCTTTACCGACTGCTGGTAGACGGCAAAGAGCCTATATAACCCCTGTTTTTAATTGAATTCATTCAATTTGACAGAAATTCATAGATATACACAGATAATACATATATACTCAACAAGCATATCCAACAATATATTTACTCAAGTCCAACATATATCCATATGACATAAGAAGTTTCCAACAATATATTTCCTCAAGTCCAACATATATCCATATGGCATAAGAAGTTTCCAACAATATATTTCCTCAAGTCCAACATATATCCATATGACATAAGAAGTTTCCAACAATATATTTCCTCAAGTCCAACATATATCCATATGACATAAGAAGTTTCCAACAATATATTTTCTCAAGTCCAACATATATCCATATGACATAAGAAGTTTCCAACAACATATCCAACAATAAGAAGTTCCCAAACATGTTTTCATAAACAAAAAGGAAGCACAAGGAGAATATATGAGTCCATCAATGCAAGCTTCCTCATCTCAAGCAAATCTGCAAATTGGGAAAGATGAAAGTTAGAAGAAGAAGAATAGCTAGAAGAGGAAAAGAAGAAGAAGAAGAAGAGGAAAATAAGAAGAAGATTTTATCTTCTCTTTCTTTCTCTCCTCCCCCTCTTCTTTATCTTCTTCTTTTCCAACAAATGTAGTTAAAAAAGCCAATTTAGAGCTAAGCTAGGTAAATAGGTCATTTTGGACATAAGATAAGTTCAATGTATCATATTGGAGCTAACCTAGGTAAACTTGGTCATTTTGGAGCTAAGCTAAGTTAAATGGATCATATTGAAGCTAACCTAGGTAAACTTGGTCATTTTTTAGCTAACCTAGGTAAAAATGTCATTTTTTGCTAAGCTAGGTAAAAATGCTAAGTGTGTAGGTCAATTTAGAGCTAGCTTAGGTAAATAGGTCATTTTGGAGCTAACGCGGGTAAAATGGATCATATTGTAGCTAACTTAGGTAAACTTGGTCTTTTTGGAGCTAACGTAGGTTAAATGGATCATATTGGAGCTAACATAGGTAAACTTGGTCATTTTGGAGCTAACCTGGCTAATTAGGCCATTTTTGACATAACTAAGCTTATTGTGTCATTTGTGGACTAAATAGGCTAAATTATGTTATAAATGGACTAAATAGGCTAAATAAGAGGAGGAAAAGAAGAAGAAGAAGAAGAAGAAGAAGAAGAAGAAGAATAAGAAAAGAAGAAGAAGAAGAAGAAGAACTTCTTCTTCTTTTCTTCCCTTCCTATTCCTTCTTTTCTTCCTATTCATTGATTTTCTTCATCTTATTATGTCATTTGTGGACTAAATAGGCTAAATTATGTCATAAATGGACTAAATAGGTTAAATAAGAGGAGGAAAAGAAGAAGAAGAAGAAGAAGAAGAATAAGAAAAGAAGAAGAAGATTTTCTTATTCTTCTTCTTCTTTTCTTCTTCTTCTTCTTCTTCTTCTTCTTCTTCTCTTCCTATTCCTTCTTTTCTTCCTATTCCTTGATTTTCTTCATCTTATTATGTCATTTGTGGACTAAATAGGCTAAATTATGTCATAAATGGACTAAATAGGCTAAATAAGAGGAGGAAAAGAAGAAGAAGAAGAAGAATAAGAAGAAGAAGAAGAAGAAGAATAAGAAAAGAAGAAGAATAAGAAAAGAAGAAGAAGATTTTCTTATTCTTCTTCTTCTTTTCTTCTTCTTCTTCTTCTTCTTCTTCTTCTCTTCCTATTCCTTCTTTTCTTCCTATTCCTTGATTTTCTTCATCTTATTATGTCATTTGTGGACTAAATAGGCTAAATTATGTCATAAATGGACTAAATAGGCTAAATAAGAGGAGGAAAAGAAGAAGAAGAAGAATAAGAAGAAGAAGAAGAAGAAGAAGAATAAGAAAAGAAGAAGAATAAGAAAAGAAGAAGAAATGTTCTTCTTCTTCTTCTTCTTTTCTTATTCTTCTTCTTCTTCTTCTTCTTCTTCTCTTCCTATTCCTTCTTTTCTTCCTATTCCTTGATTTTCTTCATCTTATTATGTCATTTGTGGACTAAATAGGCTAAATTATGTCATAAATGGACTAAATAGGCTAAATAAGAGGAGGAAAAGAAGAAGAAGAAGAAGAAGAAGAAGAAGAAGAAGAAGAATAAGAAAAGAAGAAGAATAAGAAAAGCTAGAAGAAATGTTCTTCTTCTTCTTCTTCTTTTCTTATTCTTCTTCTTCTTCTTCTTCTTCTTCTTCTTCTTCTTCTTCTCTTCCTATTCCTTCTTTTCTTCCTATTCCTTGATTTTCTTCATCTTATTATGTCATTTGTGGACTAAATAGGCTAAATTATGTCATAAATGGACTAACTAGGCTAAATAAGAAGAAAAATACCGTTATGACGGAGGTGAAGGACCGGTCTAGGCTGCGCCAGTGCCAGACTGAGGTGAAGGGCCGGTCGGGGTTCCACCAAGGGCAGACCGAGAAGGATCGGTTGATGCTTGTCGGGAAGCATTCTACACCAAAGATCATTTGCAATGTCTCGTTAGCATGATGCAACATAAATGTGAATACTAGTAACTAACGACCATTCAAATCAAACTCACCGTGGTCGCCGGAGCAATCTGGGGCATCGGCGGAGGGGTCTGACCGCTTTTCTCACACATGCTCTACACATTTGGTTCTCACGAGTTAGTCATATTAGTTAGTAATGGAACAAACATTATGTGCATGATTTGGCTAATATGCAGGAGAAACATACCACCAAGATGTCATATAGGGCCCGGTTTTGAGCATCGTTCCGGTTCCTCTCCTCCTCCAACAGCTTAGCCGTCCTCTCCTCCGCCTGCCGACTTGCCGCCTCCAAAAGCGTCTGCGTGTTTGCTCTCTCTTTCTCAAGAGCAGCCTGCAACACACCACTCCTCGTTAGCATTGTAATCATCGACGGACGCACACACAATGTAATGGATAGGAAAGGTATCCGAGTCCGTATAACTAACCGCCAAGGCGAGCTCCGATGGCCGTGCACGAGGCATTATCTCAGGATCAGAGCTACTCTGGCGCTTCTTGATCTGCGTGAGAGTCTTAGGACAACGTATCAGTCCATCACCAATGGCTGTCGAGCCATGGGACCTCCCGCCACCAGATATCATAACCAGCTCTGTATCAAAAGGATCCTGGCTCGGGTTAAAGTCCTCCCCTTTCCTTGCCTTCCCCTCGTCTCTGTACCTCACGAGCTTGTTGTGGGAGGAGATGTTGGTGAAGGTCTCTGGATGATCTAGGTCAGACTCCGAGAATGCCTTGGCCTTCTTGTACGGGGCACTATGGGCCATGCCATAGAGGTCGAACAGACCTGGCACGGGCTTCTTGTTGTGGTGCGACTGAGAGAGAGGAACAAAATATTAGTCAAGGGCTCAAGCTAGCATGAAGAATGAAATTGCTATGTAAATAAGGTCATTTTGGAGCTAAGTAAGGTTATTATGTCATTTTTGAGGAAAAAAAGCTAAGTTTAGGTCATTTTGGAGGTAACCAAGATTATTATGCCAATTTTGACTAAACTATGCTAATTATGTCATTATTGAGCTATCCAAGGTAGTTATGCCTTTTTTTAGCTAACTAAAGCATATTATGTCATTTTAGAGCTAATTATGTCATAAATGAACGAGCTAAAATTATTTTAGGTCATTATTGAGCTATCAAAGGTAGTTATGCAATTTTTTAGCTAACTAAAGCATATTATGTCATTTTAGAGCTAATTATGTCATAAATGAACGAGCTAAACTAAGTTTAGGTCATTATTGAGCTATCCAAGGTAGTGATGCCATTTTTTAACTAAGTAAGCATTATTGAGCTATCCAAGGAAAAATGCTATCATGTAGAATGAAATTGCATGAATCATGAAGCAAACCACATACCCAGTGACCCCCGAACTCAAACAGGTCGCAGCTCCCTTGATGGTGTGGCACACCAACCATTTGGGCACGCTTATCCTTGGCCCTTTGGTGTTCGACTAGCCATTTGGGAGAGCACCACTCATCCACCAACGCCTCCCAACAGTCCATCATATCCGCACACCATCTCGGGGGCACCTAAGGTAGTCAAGAGAAATTTCAGCGCTACGCCTACGAATCAAATCAAGAGAACTAAGTTCAAGGCCTTAAGAATAGGTAATTACCAACATGTACTTCTCCTTAGTCAGAAACTTGCCGCGACACTTCTTCTTCGCCCTCCTAATACCCTTCGAGGCGTAGTAGTCTCGAACGGCCTGCACCCGAGCCTCGTGCCGTAAGTTCTTAAGTAGGCGCTTGCACTCGACTTCGACAACTGAAGCCGCAGCCTCCTGCTCTCCATCTGAAATCCTGTAGAAGGTCTGCAGTCAAACAAGACAACGCTGATTAGTAAAATCACTACGTAGTGTTGATCTTTAATTCTGTAAAGGAGAAATTACCCAGAACCGACGGAACACAATTTCGGCCACCGTCTCGCACTCGACACCGGCGACCATCTCCCCCGGCGGGGCCGGGGCAGCCTCGTACAGCTCCCAGCTAAGTGCTAGCTGTGGAACCTGACCCTCACCGGGCAACGTGACCCACCCAGGGAAGTGCTGCCGGCAAAGCACACCAAGGACCTGGTTGGGCCTGCGGACACCACGGGGGTGTACCCAGCCCCTGCAGTATGTCAAGGCCAATGCATTAGATATTAATTTGAAGAAACATGAAGGCACAAGGTTAAAAAAGAGTAAATTCACTTACTTCAACCCATTAGGCTGTATCAACCACCTCTGGTCGGGGGTCGTCGGCACGGGCGGGAGCTTTGTACCGCCACGCTGGTAGACCTTCTTGCCCTTGTCAACCATCTCGCCCTCGGTGTAGCTATCATCAGATAAGGTGTCCTCGCTATCATCAATAGGGCCACTAGCATCCGGAGTCTCGTGCGAAGAAGACTCCGGGACCGGAGTCTTCCGGGACGAAGACTCTGGGACCGGACTCACGTGTGGCGAAGGAGAGGTGCCCCGAGTCTGGTGGCGCGAAGGATCGGCGACCCCAGTCTGGTGGGGCGAAGGATCCGCGACCCGTGTCTGGTGGGCCGAAGGATCCGCGACCCGAGTCTGGTGGCGCGAAGGATCGGCGACCCCAGTCTGGTGGGGCGAAGGATCCGCGACCCGAGTCTGGTGGGCCGAAGGATCCGCGACCCGAGTCTGGTGGCGCGAAGGATCGGCAACCCCAGTCTGGTGGGGCGAAGGATCCGCGACCCGAGTCTGGTGGGCCGAAGAATCGACGACCGGAGGCTCATGGACCGGAGTCCGAGACGGGTCCACGTCAGACGGAGCGGTCCTGTGGTCGGGTGAATCAGCTGGGGGTGGCGGCGAGGAAGGCGTAGCAGCCTTCCTACCTCTCCCGCTGCCACGTCCACCTCTAGCAGCCTTCTTCGTCCTCCCTCGACCTCTGCCGGCCGAAGAAGAAGGGCCCGCCGGTGCTGACTGCATACTGTCTAGCAGCGCTCTCCGGAGGGGCTGGGCTGGAATAATGGAACCACCCCTCCCAGGAGCGCTCGCACGAGGCTCGGAGCGCTCTGGACCCTTGCCCACCATCCTGTCAACACCTGCAATGACAAAAAGTAAACGAAATTAGTATAACATAAAAAAAATTGAATAACTGACATGAATACTATGTATATAATTTAAGAGTATCATCATCATGAACATAATAAAAAATTGAATACCTGACATTACTAATATTACTCTGAATCGTCTATATATGCTCCGGGATCATTAAATGCATCATCATCATCACTATCAGTGATGAGCTCATCATCATCATTAATAAATGCATCAACATGTGGAAGGCCTCCTTTACGTAATTGTTCAAGCATTGAAAGGTCATCTGCAACAGTAACTTCTTCTTGTTCCGGCTCTTCTTGTTCCGGCTCAGGGGTGAAGTCGGATTCACTATCGCTGTCTACTTCAATGTTCAGGGGTACAGTTGAGCGGTTCTTGAAACGTTTTTTGGAAAGACGTGTTTCTTGGAAGAATTCTCCTTCGTCATATGTGTCTTGGTCATAATCCTCTTCATTGGGGGGAGGTGGTCTAACACGTGGCGGCACTTCATAAACAACATCCCAACCACTGAGATTTGAATCACTTTGACAGGCCCACGGTAGATAGAAAACTTGGGTTGCCTGTTGAGCCGTAATATAGACATCGGGAACATCCAAATGGGTGCTTTGTTTGATTTCGACTAGCCCTATATGTTCATGAGTCCTTCTAGTATCCTTCGGCTGGAACCAATAACATCTGAAGACTACGACGTTTGGTGGGTTTTCACCATAGAATTGAAGTTCATAAATTGCTTCAACTCTTCCATAATACTCGATACCTCCTTCGCCGATAGCAGAGACACAACAATTTGTAGACTTTCGGTCGGCCATAGATAGCTCTTTGCCATAGGTACGAAAGCGATACCCGTTGATGTCGTATTTGTCAAATGAACGGACCTTAAAGTCAAAACCATTAGCTACTTGTCTCAATTCAGCATCCATAATCTCTGAATTAGCCTACAAGTTTAATATGAAAGGATTGTTGCATTAGTCGCAAATTAGCCAAAGAAATGAAATGGTCTAACGGAAATTACCGTTTGTTTGAACCAAGAGATGAAACCGGGATAGGCGCCTCCTTGCTTTGCGAGAAGCTCATACTCTTCGACGGAATCCTTTTGTATCACCGCTCCATACGAGAATATGGCGACGTATCGACTGCATCAAATATACCGGAATAAGAGCAGTTCAAAGGAATTAGAAATTGCGAAACAATGTACGGAGATCTTACTCGATGTACGGCCGCACTTCTGTTAGGTTGTTGAAGAGATACAGCGAAATGGTCCGCCATTCTTCGACACCCAACGGTACTGGTTTCGAACCACTGGCTGGTGCGAGATCCCCTTTGAATAGGCTGAGGTTGGATCGACCCTTTTTAGGGTCGTCAGCATTGTACCGAGGCTTCGGATTATGCAAATGACGATTTTTGGCTTCGTAGTGTGCTGTCACGAAGTTTGCCGCCTCCTCAGTGATGAATGCCTCGGCCATCGATGCTTCAATTCTACGTTTGTTTTTACATTTTGCTCGAAGCGTCTTCTGCATTCTCTCAGTTGAGTAGCACCAACGATTTTGCACGGGCCCTCCCAATCTTGCCTCGGTCGGGAGATGCAAAATCAAGTGCTGCATTGGATTAAACATGCTCGGCGGAAAGATTTTCTCTAACTTGCAGATCAACTCCGGTGCCAACTGTTCCATTTCTTCGAGGAGACCAGGCGATAGTTCTTTCGCACAAAGAACACGGAAGAAATAGCTCAGCTCTGCCAGTACTAGCCATTCATCCTCAGGGATGAAGCCACGCAACATCATCGGCATTATCCGCTCAATCCATATGTGCCAATCATGACTTTTTAGACCAAATATTTTCAATTTTTCAAGACTCGCTCCCCTCTTTAGATTTGCTGCATACCCATTGGGGAACATTAACTGCATTTTCACCCACAGAATAATTTCCCTCATAGCTGGCCTTCCAAGATTGAACCATGCCTTTGGCTTCGTGAAGTTCCGCTTTCCTTTCGGATCTTGCATGTTTTGTAACGGTCTATCACATAGCTCCTCTTGATCGACTCTAGCCTCAGGATTATCCTTTGACTTCCCCTCTATGCCGAACAATGTGCCAAAAATGGCTTCGGCAATGTTCTTTTCGGTGTGCATCACGTCGATGTTGTGTGGGCAAAGGAGGTCTTTAAAGTAAGGCAGATCCCATAAGCATGTCTTGTGAGTCCAGGCGTGTTTCTTATTATACCCCTTGAAAAACCCTGGACGCTCTGGATCTGGCTCGAGAGCGTTTAACTGATCTAGGGTTTGTTGGCCTGTCAATGCAGGTGGTGCAGAGTGTTTGACAAGTCTACCTTTCATGAAGTTCTTCTTGTCTTTCCTGAACTTATGGTGAGGATCCAGAAACTGTCTATGCAAGTCGAAGCAACTATACTTGTGCCCTGCCGTCAGCCAACGAAACTCAAGAGCTCCCTTGCATGTGGGGCACGGGAACCTTCCATGCACACACCAGCCAACGAATAGCGCATACGCCGGCAAGTCATGCGTCGAGTACATGTACCAGGCACGCATTATGAAGTTCTGTTTGCTAAAGGCGTCATATGTCTTGAACCCATTAACCCAAGCTTCTTGCAATTCGTCCTTAAGCGGCTGCATGTACACATTCATATTCTTCCCCGGATAGTTGGGCCCTGGAATTATCAACGTCAGGAAAATGTTCTTTCTTTGCATAATCTGTCCGGGGGGGAGATTGAGTGGAATGACAAACACGGGCCAACAACTGTATTGGGTTGCCGTCTGACCATACACACTGAACCCATCCGTGCTGACGGCGACTCGAGGATGCCTTGGATCTGCCGTTTTTTCCTTATGTAATGCATCGAAGCGCTTCCACGCTTCACCATCCGATGTGTGCACCATCATCACATTCCCATCTGCATCACGTTCGGTTCTTTTGCCCGTTTTGTGCCATGTCATCTGTCTGGCCGTCTCTTTGACCATGAAAAGACGTTGAAGTCTTGGTACAATTGGCAAATACCGAAGAACATTAACGGGTATTTTGGTCTGCGTCTTCTCACCCATACCATTGTCTACCACAACATACCTGGATGACTCGCAAATGGGACAATAGTTCAAGTCCTCATACTGGTGCCTAAATAAGACACATCCTTTCTCACAGGCATGTATCTTCTCATAGGGCATCTTAAGAGCACGAAGGATTTTGTCTGACTGGTACAGGTTTGCAGGTAGCACATGACCTTTGGGTAGAAATCGTCCGAATACTGTCATCATCGCGTCGTAGCATTCTCTACCCAAGTTGAACTGAGCCTTCAAAGCCATGATTTGTGAGATGGCATCCAGCTGACAAAGCTCAGTGTGCTCGTGGAGAGGACGTTTTGAGGACTCCAACATTTCAGTGAAGGCCTTTGCAGATTCCTCCATCTCCTCGTCCGAGTCCCGAGCATCGTCAAAGTCTTGCACCATGTCTTCCATCCCGGTACCATGCTCGTCGGTGCGACGACGAACCACTTCAGGTCTGGCACGTTGGGCAGACTCACCATGAAATGTCCAGACCGCGTAACCAGGCGTAAAACCAAACTTCTGCAGGTGTTTACTCATTTCAAGCTCGTCCCTCTTATTAAAGTTGTCGCACCGGACACAGGGGCACCAGCTTAATCTCTGGCCATTAGCAAATGCGGCTCTAACAAACTCTTTGGTTTTTGTTAACCATTCGCCGGTCCAAACTTTCTGACTAGTGTAACCGGTGTACATCCACGCACGATCACTCATATTGACTTCCTACTGGACAGACAATAAATATATACATCATTAAGCAAACCATATCCATCAGTTAATGGAGTTTGTCAGTTTTATTACGTCCATGCAACCTACATGCTAATAGGTAAAGATAGGTCCTAATCCCACCCCAGTATGTGTAGATTGAGTTCGTTTTCCCATGCTCTGCTCCGGATCCGACGCAAAATTTCGGCAGCACCTCCCCGCTGTTCTCCTGATACACGTCTCGGCAATAAGCAGAGAGGATGTGTACCCGGAGAACAACAGGGAGGCACTGACGAAATTCTGCATCGGATCCGGAGCAGAGCATATAGGAAAACGAACCCAATCTACACATACTCGGACTGTCCATGGATAACGTTGGACAATTCGAAAGAATCATGATTATAAATATGCAAATGCATGCATATTTATAGATGTAACCCTTTCGAACGGGAGACGCATAGTGGTTACGCATACTGATGACTGACACCTATAGCTAGCCAGTTTCATTGGCACGAAGACCAGAACAGAGCAAATGTAGGGGGGAGGAGATGTTATTTATGCTCACCAAGGAAAGCAGGGGCGGAGCTCGTCGAACGCACGGGGAGGTCGTCGAACACCGCACCCTCGCAGCGACGAAACAACTGCACATTTTAAATCCACCCGATTAACACAAATATATATGATGTTTTGCATAACAAAATCGAAAAATATACGACCTAACTCATAATTCACAAATATATGACCCCGTCGGCCTCTGGAAGGCCGAAAAGCACCTTTTCGATCAACAGGAGGCCGAAGAGGTGTCGGGGGTCGGGGGTGTCGTGTCTGGGTGTCGTGGTGTCAAAAGGACAAAGATAAATTCTATCCGGCAAAAGTGGACTGTAAAGAAAAGCCTGCTACATGATCCTCAAAACATCTATAAGCATATCCTAAATCTATAAGCAACGAAATATCAGAAACAGTACAAAGTATAATTCATGGCTCAAATTGTTTCCACATGACCAAAAGAAAACTGGCAGTGGATCCACCAATGACAATCATTGTGCCTACTGATAGGCTTCAATTATTTGTGTGGCAGCTAGCTAGCTAAGCCAGGAGAAATGGTACTGAAGTATAATCTCAAGCACATACTTGCATGCATTCATCAAGACTGACATCACCTACTTGAGTTTGAAAACTGTGCTAAGATAGAAGGAACATCCTATAGTTTACCTTCGATCGCTTCCCTTGGGGTCTTGAAACCAAGGCCAACACTCTCGGTCTGCAGAACAGATCAGGTTTAAACCATCAGAACAATTACAACCACAAAATATAATCTTATCATACAATGGAATAGAACAAACTAGAAAATCAATCTAGACTTCAGTCAGCACTTGCCAAACTCCAAATAAACCATACAATAGTCTTATCATACAATGGAATAGCGCGGTGGACTGGGGCGGCGGCGGGGGGCGCGGTGGTCAGGGGCGGCGGCGGGGGGCGCGGTGGGCTGGGGCGGCGGCGGGGGGCGCGGTGGGTCGGGAAGGAGCATCAATATAACAACATTTCAGCTGCATTTTGACACTCGCGTACACTCGTTTGCCGTCTACAATCGTCAAATAAGACTGAACATCTATTTCTACTTTGTAATCGCCCATCGAATCGTCTATGAAATACATGGACAATAATACAACTCTAATGCTGTGTTCGGATGTCTATATTCGAGACCTCTGTATTGAATTGGTTTCATTTCCAATTCGGAGCGGAAACTGTAATGGACATGAATACAATTTCACGTGTTCGGTTGCTCATGGAATTGGGCCATGGAATCTCAATACCAAATCATGTTCGGATGACATACTATAGAATTGTATATGCTTTGTGTTTTATGCATCAAATCAAATTCTGTACAATTTGTGAGTATAATTGAATGATTATATAGCAATAAAAATGAACAAATATATATTCTAGATAGAAAGGCACGAGGACACCAAATAATATTCACACATGACTAGCACACAACTTTTAGTCACATAACCATGCAGCTCATACCTTAACTCAACCTCCCGGGGTTCCACTTATCAGCAACACCTACAAAAAATGAACATGGGCTTTAGTAATTCATGGGAGCAGAACAAGGGAAGAACAGAACATGGAAGGGGAAGGGGAAGAAGAAGATGGAAGGGAAAGGGGAAGGGGAAGAAGATGGCAGAGGAGAAGGGGATGAAGAAGATAGGCGGGATGGAGGGGCTGCACCGGAGCAAGATGGCCGGGATGGAAGGCGCTCCGGCCAGCGAGCTGGAAGGGATGGAGGCTGTGTCGGCCAGTGACGAAACAGGCCAGATCCAGGGGCTGCGCCTGTTCGGGCGGCAGAAGAAGGAGTGCTGCAGGGGAGGGAAAGGGCGGCAGCCGCGGGGGCTTGAAGCTCCGCCGCCGCCGGAGAGAGGAGGGGGAGGAGGGCCATGGCGTGGGGCTGCGCCGCTCGGCTCCTGAAGCTTCTTGCGCCGGCTCGTTCGGCAGAGGAAGGAGTGCTGCAGGGGAGGGAAAGGGCGGCAGCCGCGGGGGCTTGAAGCTCCGCCGCCGCCGGAGAGAGGAGGGGGAGGAGGGCCATGGCGTGGGGCTGCGCCGCCCGGCTCCTGAAGCTTCTTGCGCCGGCTCGGGCGGCAGAGGAAGGAGTGCTGCAGGGGAGGGAAAGGGCGGCAGCCGCGGGGGCTTGAAGCTCCGCCGCCGCCGGAGAGAGGAGGGGGAGGAGGGCCATGGCGTGGGGGTGGGGATGAATACCTGCGCCGCCGCCGGCTCCTGAGGCCTTGTTTGGTACTAGTGTATTTTAGAGAATTGGTGGGGATTATCCCGGTCAAATCCCTAAATCCCCACATTTCCCGAAACACCATTTGGTTCTAGTGTATTTGACATGTTTTATCCCCATATTTTCCCATAAACCCCCAAGCTTTAATGCAATTTTCTCAATACCCAATACACTACCCCTACCTAGTGTATTGGGGATAAATGGGGATTCGAAGGGATTGGGTGAAGGTTGGGGTTTCACCCAATCCCTGTGGGGATTATCCCCACCAATCCCCTCAAAAACCCTAGTACCAAACAAGGCCTGAAGCTTCTTGTGTCTCGCGCGGGGAAGAAAGGGGCAGGTCGGGAGCGAGCCTGTCTCCAAAAAAAAACTGTTAGATCTAAAAAAAAAAACTGTTAGATCTCAAAAAAAAGGTTGCCCCACCCACCTCTTTGCTGACTGCCAGCAGATGGCAAAGAATCTTTGCCGTCTGCTGGCAGTCGGCAAAGAATTCTTTGCCGACTGCCAGCAGATGGCAAAGAATTCTTTGCCGACTGCCAGCAGTCGGCAAAGAGGATAACCGTTATCCCTCCCACCCCGTTACACTGTGGGCCCCTCTTACCTCTTTGCTGTCTGCTGACAGATGGCAAAGAAATCTTTGCCATCTGCCAGCAGACGGCAAAGAAGTGGCCGGTGTGACCTAGCCAGTGCAGTACCCCCATGGGGCCCACTTTGGTCTTTGCCGTCTGCAGGCAGATGGCAAAGACCTCTTTGCCGTCTCCCAGCAGACGGCAAAGATCTGGCAGATGGCAAAGACCCTCTTTGCCATCAGCTGGTTCTTTGCCGTCTGCTTTGACAAGACAGACGGCAAACAGCCTCTTTGCCATCAGCTGGCAGACGGCAAAGAGCTGGCAGATGGCAAAGACTCAGATTCCAGTAGTGCCAAGGTTCAAATTCAAACTCCACATATGGTTATTTAAATGCCATTCATTTGATTTGTCCAAACAGTAGCTATAAGTTGTTCTAACATGCATGAAAATTGTACAGATGGATAGATTGGATTTTTTTGATCATTTTTCATATATAAATTATTTTCATCTGAGATATGGTTGATTTTATATGATTTTTAGAAGTTTAAAGCATTTTCTGAAAATAAATAAATCATTTAGATTTATATAAATTCCAGAAAAGGCTTTACTGCGTCAGCACGACGTCAGTGTGACATCAGCAAGTCAACAGGGCAGCCAGGGTCAAACCTGACCAGTGGGTCCCACCTGTCAGTGTCTCAATTAATTAACTAAGTTAATTAACACTAACTTAAACCTAACACAAATTAGTCAGGGGTCTGGACCCACACGTCAGTGAGCCCACGGGCTAATCCCACTTTAATTAAACCAAAACTAGCTAATTAGCAGGGACTGGCCCCACACGTCTGTGACTCAGCTGAGTCTGTTAGTGGTCAAAACGGTCAAACCCTCCGGCGCTTAGCCGCCGGCGAGGTCGAACACGGCGGAGGGCTGCGGAAACGGGCTGTGGTGCCCCGTTCGCAGCGTGGCTGGACTCATTCGATAGCCCAGACCAGCGCGCATCGGGTGGGGGCGCTAGCCAGGCATGGGGTGGCCGGAGGCGTGAGCGATGAGCTCTGCCGCGGCGGCCGGAGCTCGGGCGAGGTTGGAAAGGGTGCTATGGGGCACGGCGGGGCGAATGGCTGGGTGCTATGGCCTCCTGGTGAGGTGCTGAGCACAGTGACGCGCTCGGTTTTGAGCTTACGCGTCTGTGGCCACGACGAAGACATGGCCGGCAGAGCTGAGCTTCGGTCGGAGGTGGAGCCGTGGCTAGGGAACGTGGAGAGGCAGGGGAAGAGCGTTAAATGACGGCGGAGCTCACAGTGATCACGAGGAGGGTCTCGGCTTGCTTGTGGATGGCCTGGGGTTGACGAATCGACCGGCGGCATCTCGGATGCCCGAGGTTGAAGACGGCGACGTAGACGATGAAGCGGAGCCCTCGGGCTCGTTTCCTTCAGCTTGGGGATGTGGTGCTCGATTGCGGAACTTCTGGACACGGTCACGGGACGAGGGGTGGCCGGTGGTCATGGCTACGGCGAGCGGGGGCGACGGTTGCATTCGGACATGTCTGGAAGGGGGTGAGGGAGAGGCAAGGGGGAGGACTGGAAAGGCCGGCTCGATCCAGACGACAGCGGCGAGATGTTTCGCGGCGTCGCGCTGTCCTCGGGCGACCAGGCAGGTGGCGTGGCGGCACGGCCGTGCGTGCGCGGCGGCCACACGCCTGGCCGACTAGCGCCAGGAGGACGACGGCGGTGGTGGGCTGGGCCTGTGGGCCGCACAGGAGCTGGGCTGCCTCTGTAGCTGGTAAGCGCCAGGTAAGTTACCCTCTCACTCTCTGCTTTTCTCATTTTTGTTTCTGTTTTCTATTTTTTTGCTTTTGTTTGAATTTGGTTTACTAACCAAATTATTTTTGCAGCTTCTTGAAACTTTTGTGGATTTAAAGTGATTAATTCCAAAGCTCCACAAGAAGTCTCAGAATTATTGGGGCGATAAAAATATTTATAAGATTTATTTGCTCCAACTCAAATACATTAGTGAATTAAATCAAATCCCAAACAATTCCCCAAAAATGTTCAATATTTTTGGTTTGGATCAAAACCCTTGCCAAAATTATCAAACATTGATGATAGCATTTTTGGGTTTATTGAAAAAGATTTTAGTTTGAAACTAGTTGAGTTCATTTGGTGCTAGGGTTTGATCATTCCCCAATTCAACTTTAGCAAAAGTTTAAACATGATGAAATGATGATCAGGCAAAGACCAGAGGGGAGCTAGGGCTATGACATCACTGTTTCCGGATAATACAATTCAAGCATGAATAATAGACAATTATTATGAACAAGGAAATATAATAATAACCATTTTATTATTGCCTCTAGGGCATATTTCCAACAGTCTCCCACTTGCACTAGAGTAAATAATCTAGTTACATTGTGATGAATCGAACACCCATAGAGTTCTGGTGTTGATCATGTTTTGCTCGTGGAAGAGGTTTAGACAACGGATCTGCGACATTCAGATCCGTATGCACTTTACAAATATCTATGTCCCCATCTTGAATATAATTCCGGATGGAGTTGAAACGGCGTTTGATGTGCTTGGTCTTCTTGTGAAACCTGGGCTCCTTGGCAATGGCAATAGCTCCAGCGTTGTCACAGAAGAGAGTCATTGGGCCCGACGTGCTTGGAATGACTCCTAGGTCGGTGATGAACTCCTTCATCCAGACTCCTTCCTGCGCTGCTTTGCAAGCAGCTTTGTACTCCGCTTCACATGTAGAATGTGCCACGATGCTTTGCTTGCAACTGCACTAGCTGACTGCCCCACCATACAAAATATACACGTATCCGGTTTGTGACTTGGAGTCATCCATATCTGTGTCGAAGCTAGCATCGACGTAACCCTTTACGACGAGCTCTTCGTCACCTCCATAATTGGGAAACATATCCTTAGTCCTTTTCAGGTACTTCAGGATGTTCTTGACCGTTGTCCAGTGTTCCATACCGGGATCACTTTGGTACCTCCCTACCAAACTTATGGCAAGTTTTACATCAGGTTTGGTACACAGCATGGCATACATAATAGAACCTATTGCTGATACATAGGGGATGACACTCATCTTTTCTCTATCTTCTGCCGTGCTCGGGGATTGAGTCGTGCTCAATCTCATACCTTGCAATACAGGCAAGAACCTTTTCTTGGACTGATCCATATTGAAATTCTTCAATATCTTATCAAGGTAGGTGCTTTGTGACAGACCAATGAGGCGTCTCGATCTATGTCTATAGATTTTGATGCCTAATATGTAAGCAGCTTCTCCAAGGTCCTTCATTGAAAAACTCTTATTCAAGTTGGCCTTTATGCTTTCCAAGAATTCTACACCATTTCCCATCAGCAATATATCATCCACATATAATATGAGAAATGCTACAGAGCTCCCACTCACTTTCTTGTAAATACAGGCTTCTCCCCAAGACTGTATAAACCCAAATGCTTTGATCAGATCATTAAAGCGAATGTTCCAACTCCGAGATGCTTGCACCAGCCCATAGATTGAGCGCTGGAGCTTGCATACCTTGTTAGCATTCTCAGGATCGACAAAACCTTCCGGCTGCATCATATACAGTTCTTCCTCGAGGAAGCCATTAAGGACTGCCGCTTTGACATCCATTTGCCATATCTCATAATCATAGAATGCGGCAATTTCTAACATGATTCGGATGGACTTCAGCATCGCTACGGGAGAGAAAGTCTTATCGTAGTCAATCCCTTGAACTTGTCGATAACCTTTAGCGACAAGTCAAGCCTTATAGATGGTCACTATTACCATCCGCGTCAGTCTTCTTCTTAAAGATCCATTTGTTTTCTATGGGATGCCGATCACCGGGCAAGTCCACCAAAGTCCATACTTTGTTTTCATACATGGATCCTATCTCGGATTTCATGGCTTCAAGCCATTTGTAGGAATCCGGGCCCGCCATCGTTTCTTCAGAGTTCGAAGGTTCAACGTTGTCTAACAACATGATTTCCATGACAGGGTTGCCGTACCACTCTAGTGCGGAACGTGTCCTTGTGGACCTTCGAAGTTCAATAGTAACTTGATATGAAGCTTCATGATCATAATCATTAACTTCCTCCCTATTCGGTGCAGACACCATAGGAACATCTTCCTGCGCTGCGCTACTTTCCTGTTCGGAAGGGGTGACTGTCACCTCATCAAGTTCCACTTTCCTCCCACTCACTTCTTTCGAGAGAAACTCTTTCTCCAGAAAGGATCGATTCTTGGTAACGAAGACCTTGCCTTCGGATCTGATGTAGAAGGTATACCCAATAGTTTCCTTAGGGTATCCTATGAAGACGCATTTTTCTGATTTGGGTTCGAGCTTTTTAGGTTGAAGTTTCTTGACATAAGCATCGCAACCCCAAACTTTCAAAAACGACAGCTTAGGTTTCTTGCCAAACCAAAGTTCATACAGTGTCGTCTCAACGGATTTAGACGGAGCCCTATTTAAAGTGAATGTGGCAGTCTCTAAAGCATAACCCCAAAAAGATAGCGGTAAGTCGATAAGAGACATCATAGATCGCACCATGTCCAACAGAGTACGATTACGACGTTCGGACACACCATTACGCTGAGGTGTTCCAGGCGGTGTCAATTGTGAAACATTCCACAGTTCCTTAGGTGCGTGCCAAATTCGTGACTTAAATATTCTCCTCCGCGATCGGATCGTAAGAACTTTATTTTTCTGTCATGTTGATTCTCAACCTCATTCTGAAATTCCTTGAACTTTTCAAAGGTCTTAGACTTGTGTTTCATCAAGTAGACATACCCATATCTACTTAAGTCATATGTGAGGGTGAGAACAAAACGATAGCCTCCGCGAGCTTCAACACTCATCGGACTGCACACATCGGTATGTATGATTTCCAGCAAGTTGGTTGCTCGCTCCATTGTTCCGAAGAACGGAGTCTTGGTCATCTTGCCCAAGAGGCATGGTTTGCACATGTCAAATGATTCATAATCAAGAGACTCCAAAAGTCCATCTGCATGGAGCTTCTTCATACGTTTTACACCAATATGACCAAGGCGGCAATGCCACAAGTATGTGGGACTATCATTAGCAACCTTACATCTCTTGGCATTCACACTATGAATATGTGTAACATCACATTCGAGATTCATTAAGAATAAACCATTGACCAGCGGGGCATGACCATAAAACATTTCTCTCATATAAATAGAACAACCATTATTCTTAGATTTAAATGAGTAGCCATCTCGCACTAAACGAGATCCAGATACAATGTTCATGCTCAAAGCTGGTACTAAATAACAATTATTGAAGTTTAAAAGAAATACCGAAGGTAGATGTAGAGGTAGCGTGCCGACGGCGATCACATCGACCTTGGAACCATTCCCGATGTGCATCGTCACCTCGTCCTTTGCCAGTCTCCGCTTATTCCACAGCTCCTGCTTTGAGTTACAAATGTGAGCAACTGCACCGGTATCAAATACCCAGGAGCTACTACGAGCGCTGGTAAGGTACACATCAATAACATGTATATCACATATACCTTTGATGTTGCCAGCCTTCTTATCTGCTAAGTATTTGGGGCAGTTCCACTTCCAGTGACCCGTTCCCTTGCTATAAAAGCACTCAGTCTCAGGCTTGGGTCCATTCTTTGGCTTCTTCCCGGCAACTGGCTTACCGGGCGCGGCAACTCCTTTGCCGTCCTTCTTGAAGTTCTTCTTACCCTTGCCTTTCTTGAACTTAGTGGTTTTATTCACCATCAACACTTGATGCTCTTTCTTGATCTCCTCCTCCGCTGATTTCAGCATTGAATACACCTCGGGAATGGACTTCTCCATCCCTTGCATATTGAAGTTTATCACGAAGCTCTTGTAGCTAGGTGGGAGCGGCTGAAGTATTCTGTCAACGACCGCTTCATTTGGGAGATTCATTCCCAACTAAGACAAGCAATTGTGCAACCCTGACAATTTGAGTATGTGCTTGCTAACAGAACTATTCTCCTCCGTCTTAAAACTGTAGAATGCGTCGGAGACGTCATATCTCTCAACTCGGGCATGATCTTGGAAAACCATTTTCAGCTCTTGGAACATCTCATATGCTCCGTGGTGCTCAAAACGCTTTTGGAGCCCCGATTCTAAGATGTAAAGCATGCCGCACTGAACCAGGGAGTAATCATCACAACGCGACTGCCAAGCGTTCATAACATCTTGGTTCGCTAGGGAGGGAGCATCACCTAGCGGTGCTTCAAGGACATATGTTTTCTTGGCAGCTATGAGGATGATCCTCAAGTTACGGACCCAGTCCGTATAGTTGCTACCATCGTCTTTCAGCTAGGTTTTCTCTAGGAACACGTTGAAGTTGAGGGTAACATGAGCGTGGGCCATTGGATCTACAAGACATATTGTAAAGCTTTTAGACTAAGTTCATGACAATTAAGTTCATCTAAACAAATTTAATGAACTCCCACTCAGATAGACATCTCTCTAGTCATCTAAGTGATACATGATCCGAATCGACTAGGCCGTGTCCGATCGTCACGTGAGACGGACTAGTCATCAACGGTGAACATCTTCGTGTTGATTGTATCTTCTATACGACTCATGTTTGACCTTTCGGTCTTCCTTGTTCCTAGGCCATGTCTGTGCATGCTTGGCTCGTCAAGTGAACCTGAGTGTATTGTGTGTGTAAATCTGGCTTACACCCGTCTTATGCGAACGTTAGAGCCTATCACACCCGATCATCACGTGGTGCTTCGGAACAACAGACCTTAGCAACGGTGCACAGTTAGTGGGAACACAATTTTTGAAATTTTGGTGAGAGATCATCTTATTTACTACTGTCGTTCTAAGCAAATAAGATGTATAAACATGATAAACATCACATGCAATCAAATATTGACATGATATGGCAAATATCATTTTGCTCCTTTTGATCTTCACCTTCGGGGCTCCATGATCATCATCGTCACCGGCATGACACCATGATCTCCATCATCGTGTCTTCATGAAGTCGTCTCGCTAAACATTACCTCTACTACTATAGCTAACGTTTAGCAAAAACTAAAGTAATTACATGGTGTTATTCAGTGACACGCAGGTCATACAATAAATAAGACAACTCCTATGGCTCCTGCCGGTTGTCATACTCATCGACATGCAAGTCGTGATTCCTATTACATGAACATGATCAATCTCATACATCACATATGTCATTCATCACATCCTTTTGGCCATATCACATCACAAGGCACATGCTGCAATAACAAGTTAGACGTCCTCTAATTGTTGTTGCAAGTTTTTATGTGGCTGCTATAGGTTTGTAGCAAGAACGTTTCTTACCTACTCCAAAACCACAACGTGATATGCCAATTTCTATTTACCCTTCATAAGGACCCTTTTCATCGAATCCGATCCGAATAAAGTGGGAGAGACTGTCACCCGCTAGCCACCTTATGCAACTAGTGCATGTTAGTCGGTGGAACCTGTCTCACGTAAGCGTACGTGTAAGGTCGGTCCGGGCCGCTTCATCCCACGATGCCGCCGAATAAAGATAAGACTAGTAGCGGCAAGAGAATTGAACAAATCTACGCCCACAACTGCTTTGTGTTCTACTCATGCAAGATACTACGCATAGACCTATCTCAGATGCCACTGTTGAGGAACGTAGCAGAAATCAAAAAAAATTCTACG
Organism: Secale cereale; assembly: GCA_902687465.1. Classification (NCBI taxonomy): domain Eukaryota; kingdom Viridiplantae; phylum Streptophyta; class Magnoliopsida; order Poales; family Poaceae; genus Secale; species Secale cereale. Next base: position 287,466,602 of record LR738712.1, read on the forward strand.
CTTCACCAAGATCAATCTATGGAGTCGTCTAGCAACGAGGGAGAGGGGAGTGCATCTACATACCATTGTAGATCGCGAGCGGAAGCGTTCAAGAGAACGTGGATGATGGAGTCGTACTCGTCGTGATCCAAATCACCGATGATCCTAACGCCGAACGGACGGCACCTCCGCGTTCAACACACGTACAGTGCAGCGATGTCTCTTCCTTCTTGATCCAGCAAGGAGGGAGGAGAGGTTGATGGAGATCCAGCAGCACGACGGCGTGGTGGTGGATGCAGCGGTATTCCAGCAGGGCTCCGTCAAGCAACACTGGAGGAGGGAGAGGTGTCACGGGAGGGAGAGAGAGGCGCCAGGGCATAGGGTGTGGCTGCCCTCCCTCCCCCCCACTATATATAGGGGGCCTAGGGGGGTGCGCTGGCCCTAGAGATGGGATCTCTAGGGGGTGGCGGCCTAGGGGGGGCTTGCCCCCCAAGTCATGTGGGGCGCCCCCACCCCTAGGGTTCCCAACCCTAGGCGTAGGGGGAAGGCCCAAGGGGGGCGCACCAGCCCAGTATGTGCTGGTTCCCTTCCGCTTTCAGCCCATGGGGCCCTCCGGGATAGGTGGCCCCACCCGGTGGACCCCCGGGACCATTCTGGTGGTCCCGGTACAATACCGGTGACCCCCGAAACTCTCCCGATGGCCGAAACTCGACTTCCTATATATAAATCTTTACCTCCGGACCATTCCGGAACTCCTCGTGACGTCCGAGTTCTCATCCGGGACTTCGAACAACATTCGGGTTACCGCATGCATATATCTCTACAACCCTAGCGTCACCGAACCTTAAGTGTGTAGACCCTACGGGTTCGGGAGACACGTAGACATGACCGAGACGACTTTCCAGTCAATAACCAATAGTGGGGCCTGGATACCCATGTTGGTTCCCACATGTTCCTCGATCATCTCATCGAATGAACCACGATGTCAAGGATTCAATCAATCCCATATACAATTCCCTTTGTCTATCGGTATAGTACATGCCCGAGATTCGATCGTCGGTATACCGATACCTTGTTCAATCTCGTCATGGCAAGTCTCTTTACTCGTTCCGTAATATATCATCCCATGACCAACACCTTAGTCACATTGAGCTCATTAAGATGATGTCTTACCGAGTGGGCCCAGAGATACCTCTCCGTCATACGGAGTGAAAAATCCCCGTCTTAGTTCGTGCCAACCCAACAGATGCTTTCGGATATACCCATTGTGTACCTTTATAGCCACCCAGTTACGTTGTGACGTTTGGCATACCCAAAGTATCCCTACGGTATTCGGGAGTTGCACAACCTCATGGTCTAAGGAAAAGACACTTGACATAGGAAAAGCTTTAGCATTACGAACTACACGATCTTGTGCTAGGCTTTGGATTGGGTTTTGTCCATCACATCATTCTCCTAATGATGTGATCTCGTTGTCAATGACATCCAATGTCCATGGTCAGGAAACCGTAACCATCTGTTGATCAACGAGCTAGTAACTAGAGGTTTACCAGGGACACGTTGTGGTCTATGTATTGACACATGTATCACTGTTTCCGGATAATACAATTCAAGCATGAATAACAGACAATTATCATGAACAAGGAAATATAATAATAACCATTTTATTATTGCCTCTAGGTCATATTTCCAACACCTACTCCCCTTAGAATGAATCTTGCCCTCGAGATTCGGTTGGGCTAGAGAATATGTGTGGGTGGTCCTTGCGTAGATCGTCCTCTCGTTCCTAGGTGGCTTCATCCTCGGTATGGTGACTCCACTGAACTTTGCAAAACTTCATAACTTTGTTGCGGGTGACTCTGCTCACAAACTCAAGGATCTTGACGGGTTTCTCCTCATATGTCAGATCACTATCCAACTAAATTGCTTCTAGCGGCAATTTGTCTCTTAAAGGAATATCGGCCATCTCCGCATGGCACTTCTTAAGTTGAGAAACGTGAAACACGTCGTGAACTCCTGACAATCCTTCGGGTAACTCCAACTTGTAGGCAACCTCTCCCGTGCGTTCCAAAACACGTTATGGTCCCACAAATCTCGGGGCTAACTTTCCCTTAACTCCGAAACGTTTAACACCTTGCAGAGGCGACACTCTCAGGTACGCTCTGTCTCTGATTTCATAGACTACTTCCTTGCGCTTCGAGTCTGCATAACTCTTCTACCTGAATTGAGCTACCTTCAGTCTATCTCGAATCAGCTTAACCTTCTCTTTTGACTCTTTAATCAGATCTGGTCCAAATAATTGAAGGTCTCCAACTTCATCCCACATTAACGGCGTCCGGCATCTCCTCCCGTACAATGCTTCAAACGGTTCCATCTTCAAACTGGTCTGGTAACTTTGCTGTACGAGAACTCCGTGTAAGGCAAGTTGTCATCCCAACTGGATCCATAATCTAGTGCACAAGCTCTCAACATGTCCTCTAGAATCTGATTGACTCACACGGTCTGTCCGTCAGTCTGCGGGTGAAAAGTTGTATTGAATTCTAGCCTAGTTCCCAAAGTCTGGTGTAGCTCATACCAAAACTTTCAGGTGAACTGTGTTCCTCTATCTGATACAAAGGTCCTCAGAACTCCGTGCAGACATACGATCCTGGTCATGTATATCTTGGCCAACTTCGCACTAGTATAAGTGGTTTTCACTGGGATAAAGTGGGCTACTTTGGTCAAGCGATCCACTACTACCCAGATTGAGTTATATCCCGATCTGGTCCTGGGCAATCCGGTGATAAAGTCCATGTCAAGCATATCCCACTTCCATTCGGGTATAGTAATCCTGTTGGCTTCTGATGTTCCGCCTTCACTCTCTGGCATACATCACATACTGCTACATACTCGGCAATTTCCTTCTTCATTCCCGTCCACCAAAAACGTTCGTTCAAATCCAAATACATCTTAGTGTTTCCGGGTTGTATCGAGTATGGTGAATGATGTGCTTCATGTAATATCAACTTTCGTATCTCGGCGTTGTTGGGCACATAGACTCGATCCTCAAACCACAAGGTGTCGTGTTCGTCCTCACGAAAACCCATGGCTTTTCCCTCACTCATCTTCTCCTTTATTTCGGCGATCTCTTTGTCGTCCTTCTGGGCTTCTCATATATTTCCCAACAATGTTGACTGAACCTCCAATGTTGCAACAAATCCTTTAGGAACTATCTCCAAACGAAGTTCCCTGAGATCTTCTCCTAAGTCCTTTGGCAATCCTCCCTTCACTAGGGTATTTGCATAACTCTTCCGGCTCAAAGCGTCTGCAACGACATTGCCTTGCCTGGATGATAGTGTAGCTTCATATCATAATCCTTTATAAGCTCCAACCATCTCCTCTGTATGAGGTTCAACTCCTTCTGAGTGAAAATGTAATTCAAACTCTTGTGATCCGTGTACAGATCACAATGGTTTCCAATAAGGAAATTTCTCTAGGTTATGAGCGCATAGCATAATTCAACTCGTGCGGTCGAAGTTGACGAGATGCATAAGAAACAACGCTTTCATCCTGCATGATTACTTCTCCAAGTCCTAAGCTTGAAGCATCGCAATATACTTGGAAATCCTTGCATATATCTGGCAAGATCAGCACTGGGGCTGTCGTCAACCGTTTCTTTAACTCCTCGAAACTTTCTTCGCACTCTTCAGTCCAATGAAACTTTGTGTCTTTCTTCAACAATTTCTTCATAGGCTTTGCAATCTTGGAGAAATTCTCTATGAATCTCCGGTAGTATCCCACGAGTGCAAGAAAACTACGGATCTCTCCAACAGAAGTGGGTGCCAACCACTCAATGACTGCCTGCGCCTTGACAGGATCCACTGCTATACCTTCTACTAATATAACATGTCCTAGGAATCCAACTTCCTTCAATCAAAACTCACATTTTCTAAACTTGGCCTACAACTGATGTTCTCTGAGCTTCTCCACAACCAAACGCAAATGCTCCGCGTGTTCCTCTTCGTTCTTCGAGTACACCAAAATATCATCAATGAATACCACGACAAACTTATACAATAACTCCATGAACACCTTATTCATCTTACTCATGAAATAGGCAGGGGCATTAGTCAATCCAAATGACATAACTGAAAACTCATACAGCCCGTACCTTGTGGTGAAGGCTGTCTTAGCTATATCCTTCTCTCAGATCTTCAACTGGTGGTATCCTGATCGTAGATCGATCTTGGAGAATACTTTAGCTCCTTGTAGTTGGTCAAACAAATCATCGATCATCGGCTGTGGGTACTTATTCTTAATCGTCACATCATTCAATGCTCGATAATCAACGACCATCCTTAAAGATCCATCCCTCTTCTCGACCAAAAGCACTGGGGCTCCCCAAGTTGATGAACTTCATCGAATAAATCATATCTCCAATAACTCCTTAATATGCTTCTTGATTCTCCTCCAGATCATTTGCTGGCATCCGGTATGGTTTCTTCGATATTGGTCCGGTGCCAGGCAATAGCTCTATCGAAAACTCAATATCCCTATCCGGCGGCATGCCTGGTAGCTCCTCTGGAAATACATCTGGATAATCCCTTACTACGGCCACTTCCTCCTGAACAACTACCAAGAGAGAATTTACTTGTGTCCTTCTGGGCGAATGCCTAGATACATACTTGATCTTTTTTCCCTCCGGGGTGGTTGCACAATCGATGTTTCCTCCATACTTCGATAGCCATCCATACCTATTATCACATCCAATCCTTGTGACTCCAAAACTATCAGGTCTGAGGGGAAAACATGTCGTCCTTTGATCAATGGCATCTGAAAGCATCCTTGGTGTGCCATATACTCTGCTCCTGGGGAACTTACTAACATAGGTGTCTTAAGGAGTTGGGTGGGAAACTTATATCTATTCATGTATCCCCTTGAAATGTATGAATGCAACGCACCTGTATCGAAAAGAAGTACTGTGGTACATGACTTCACCAAAAACTTACCGACAACTGCATCTGGTTGCTCTTCAACCTCCTCCACGGTCACGTGGTTCACTTGTCATTCGTTTAAAAGGGTTGGGCTTCTTCCCGGTGCTTCCATTGCCGTTCCCATTCTTAGCTTCAGGGCACTCCGTGGCATAGTGTCTATTCTTCCCGCACTTGAAACAGGTAACGTGACTTAAATCCCTCTTGGCGGGTGTGGATGGAATGGAGCGGTTCTGATTATTGCTTGCCCCATTCCCATTCCCATTCTTAGTGTCATTGTCATTATGTGAACTCCCTCCATTATGGTTGTGGCTTCCATATTTATGGGTGTATCCTCCGGAGTTCTGGGTGAAACGGGGCTTCTGCTGGGATCCAGAATTATTCCTTCCTTGTCCATACATCCTCTTGTGGCTTTCAATCTACTGCTGCTTCCCTTCAATCATAAGAGCCTTATCTACCAACTCCTGGTAGTTGTTGAAGGTTGCCACCATCAACTGTATGCTCATCTCATCATTCAGCCCTTGCATAAACTTCTCTTGCTTCGCGGCATCTATGGCCACATAATCAGGGGCATAACGAGATAGAGTACTAAAGTCATCTACGTACTGAGCCACAGTATGATTTCCTTGGCGCAAGTTGCGAAACTCTCGCTTCTTCATGCTCATGGCTCTAGTTGAGAGATGGGCAGGGCGAAAAGCTTGCTGAAACTGATCCCATGTGACATTGGCTACAGGGAAAGTGGCTGTGTAGTTCTCCCACAATGCAGCTACTGGTCCAGCCAACTATTGTGCGGCAAAACGCACATTCTCGGCATTCGCGCAGTTGGCGGTGGTCAACACCCTTCCAATCTTGTGCAGCCAGTCATCAGCAACTAGGGGTTCAATGCTACTAGAAAACACCGGTGGTTGCAACCTTCGGAAACGTGTCAGGTTGTCCACGAGTGGTGGTGCTGGAGGGTTGTTGTTGTTGTTGTTGTTGTTCTGATTGTTCTGATTGTTTTGGACAAGAAGTACCATCAAAGTGTTCTGCTGCTAGATCTACTGAATGAGCTCAGGGGGAAATTGAAATCCAGTCTCACGTCTCAGTGGCATCTGATGGGTGTAGAGGGAAGAGATTAGAATAGAACTGAGGTCTAAGGGAAAATTCAATACCCATATGCATATGAGACAAACACAATCATATCACACCAATCAATTTCAAGCAAGGGCATACAACGATTCTAACTAACGTTACAAAAGTGCTCTAAATTCTACTATATGGGGGAAAACTACTAGTCATAGGGTGGTCATCTAGAAATTTTGATCGGCGAAGATTCCATGATGTCTGCTCCTACTTCATCCTCATAGTCATCATCACTATCATCGGGATCTGAGTCCGTATCGTCGATGATGATGTAGTCCTCAGAACGAATCACCTTGGGTTCTTCTTCTTCTTCTTCTTCTTCTTCTCCTGGGATTGGATCTCACATGAATACTCCTTGCTTCCTTGTGAAGTCATCATTCTTCTACACAATTATTGTCATCTCCTCTTCGTATCCGTCGCGTGTAGACTTGAGTTCTTCTTCTAGCTCCAAGTTCCTGGTTAATGCCTTTTTCAACTCTATCATCCCTGCGGACATCTGGTGTTCCTATCGTCGAATGTGCTGGTTTAGCTCCTGGATGAACGCTGCAATGGATCTGTCCTTCCGGGTACTTATCATGTCCCATTGCTCATATCGGCGTCCGAATATCTGGTAGATTGTGTCCTTCAGCTCCTGCTTGTAGACTTCTCCAATACGTCCTATGGTAATGTGGGCTGCCATACTCTTGCCTAGGCTCCAGGTTGGTGCATCAAAAGAAAACTCTATTGGCTCAGTGGATGGTGCAAATGTCCTCCCGGGAATTTGAACTTGAATACTCCATCGCTCCTCTTCTGCTAAAGTGGCGGTGTATGTCCCGGTGAAGCTTGGTATTCCAATGTTCAGGTACCTAGTGACTTCCTTGAAGTGTTGTCCAAAAGGTGTGTCTTCATCCGGTTGAGTGAACTTGTTCCTTGGGTTCACCATCCTAAAGAGTAGAGAATGGAGAGGAGTCAGAAATGAGTAGACAAGAGTGACCTAGGGTTTATCTTAGTGGTCGTGTCCTATAGTCAGCGTGTGCTCTGATAACATCTTTTAGCGACCACGATCCGTATGGACCGAAGTCTCTGTGTTTCTGTGTCATCCCTGAATCGGTAATGCTGACACAAACATTACTTGAAGGATTTATAACAGAGTGGCAATGACACACTTACTACATTGAATGTCTTAAAAGAGAACTTATTACAAAATTCTATGGCATAAGGCCATCTAACAAAATAACAGCAGAAGGATTGGATGATAAGTGAGTCCATCAACTCCAACGGCATAGCTGAGTGCGTGACAAACGACCTAGCGTGTCTTAATCTTCTTCTGAACAGTCTGCAGCATAACATGTCGCAGCCCGAAACGGGTCAGCACATGGAATATGCTGGCAAGATAACACAGTAAAGCAAGTAACAGAATAAAGGCTAACACTATATACATATTTGGCTGGTGGAGGCTCTAAGGTTAAGGTTTTTGCATAAAGCCAATTTTTCCCTACAACAAAGGAATGCATTTTATTTTAACTATCATGGTAGTTGAAACATCATTGAGAAGGTTCCTCCAACTCAATCTCAATTAAAGTAGTCATTAATAACCCAACAAATTAATTTTAGAGTGATGAGATCAACCAATAATTCAAGTACCAGATACTCAAGATGTCCATAACCGGGGACACGGCTAATCATGATTAGTTTGCACACCCTGCAGAGGTTTGTGCACTTTTCCCCACAAGAGTCGATCTCCTCCATTGGATTTCTCGCACTGCATGGTGTGTGAGAAACGGATGACCGAGACATAGTCTTTCAGAAGCATTTACTCTTTACCCCAGGTGGACCGGTACACCTACTTTCCCCTACATCTGCTAGTCCACCACTGAAAGAGCTCACACAACTTACTCATACTATGCCAGAGCGCATAATGGAATTGTGGCTGCACACGGAAGTTTCTAGCATGAATAGTTTTATGATCCCTTTGAGCGTGGGTGGCATTCCATTGGAAAAATCACACGGTTCCTCCGGGATTTGCTAGGACAACACTGGATTCTCCAGGTGCTCTGCAACCAATCCACCCAGATGTGTATTCAAGTAGCCACCTTAAGTTGAACCATCAATTAACAACTCACATCTGTCTTGGATACACTCAAACCCAATCCACGTCTATGAGCATAGAATGGCAACCTAAGCATAGCGTAGAAGTAACTCCCAAGGGTTTGAAAATAATGCAGGTAATAGGTTCTACCTCAATCTACTTACCAGACCAACAAGTTAAGAGATCCTACTCATGCAATGTGTGAGGGTTTATCTATTGCATAAAAAACTGGGTAATAAATTGTATGATCAATGTGTTACTTGCCTTGCTGATGATTCGCAAAACCTAGGGACTCGTAGTAGCACGCTTCGCACTCGGGAAATTATATCGCAAGCAAACAATAGCATACATAAGCAAACAAGCTAAGATGCACAGATAAAACTCCAAATAAGCATATCTAACCAGAAAGTTCAACTTAAGAACTCTGGTTTGCAAAAAGAATCAAATCAAACGGAGCAACGAAACTCAAACTGCAAAAGAAACAAGATCCATTTACTAGATTGAACTAAAGTCAAATTTTACAGTAGCAAAACCTTGTTCAAGTTGGTTAAACGGAAAGAGGGCTTTGAGATGAAGATCTGGGCACTTGAATCGCCTGATTCCGACTCTCGAGCGAAAAGAAAACTAAAGACATGATCAGGGCAGATAACACGATCGAAAATAATCGTGGAAAAGCCCTGAAAAAGAAAACTGACGAACAAACTAACGAACAAACGTTCGTTGTCCATGACTAACGGGCGAACAGCGATCGTTAAAACGAACGTACGGACGAACGTCCGCTAAATAACTAAACCGAAAAAACCGAACCGATCTATTTAAAAAAACACATCTAGGGTTACGAAACAAAACCGATCGATTTTTTTTAAAAAAAACAACGGCTACCTCGTGAATCGAGACGGCGGCAACGGCGGTGGCGGGCTCCGGCGGCGGCGGGCGGCACCGCGGGCAGCGGCGGCGGCGGGTGGCGGCGACGGTGGGTGGCAGCGGCGCGGCGTGCGGTGGCGGCCGCAGCTGGCCGCGGCGGCGCGACTTAGGGTTTGGGGCGGGGCAGGTTGCTTCACAGGCCTCGGGCCTCGCCTTTTAAATGCTGGCTAGGGGAGTCCGGGTCTGGTACGGCCCGACTAGGTCGGTGCACCTTTTTTTTTAAAACAGTCCCGACGCACTAAAACAGGCGAAAAAAATACTAAACGGACTCCAAAAATTCCGAAATGAATTTTCTCCGTCCTCTAATAATATTTAGGACAAAGTGAACATTTTTCCCAGACCTAAATGCAAATTTGAAAAATGCACATTTTTCCTATGCAAATAAAATCGCAAATAAATCCGAATAAAATACAAAAGTGATTTTTAATATTTTTCCTCCAATATTTCTTTTATTTTGGAGAAGTCATATTATCTCCGCTCATATATTTTACTAAGAAATAATTTTAGGAGAGAAAAACAATTAAAACCAAAGTGATCCCGTACTGGTATTTGAGAAAATTCGGATACGAAAACGGTAAAATCCCCAACTCTTTCCGAGGGTCCTTGAGTTGCTTAGAATTTTCGAGGATCGCGAGCACACAAATGCAATAAAATACGCAATGCAATATGATCTATGTATAACATTCCAAATTGAAAATTTGGGATGTTAAAGAGCTGACAGCGGGGGGAACGTTTTTTTTCGCGAAATACGGTGGCCCGTCCGGTTGGTCCCAGCAGTCAGGGGGGACGTTTTATTCACCAAATATGGTGGCCCATCCGGTGGGTCCCTGCTGTCAAGTGGATGAATAATTATTTTCCGCGTAATAAGGATGCATTTCCTTGTGGCTTCCGTGGACCCAGCTACGAACCTCTCCACCTACAGTACTCTTCCGATGGAAGTCATTCCTTGACCACGTTGACCATGCCGCGCCGAGAGCAAGGGCGGTGGACGACGGTGAGGCCTAGGAAGGGGACGACACGGAGGCAGGGAAGACACGGAGGCCTCCGCGGCAGCACAGCCGGTGCTTGTTTGCGCGGTTGGAGCAGGAAGAGCAGAGATTGAAGAAGCACGACGGTCGTTGGATGGACATCCAACAGTCACTGCTTGTGCGTGAACCTTTTTTTAGGAAAGCCTCAAATCTATGGAAAACATCATACAGCCCATCTGCCATTATTTCTAATAATTTACAGCCCATTTGCTAATTCTCAAGGTTTTTATTGGATCCCATATTCTTTTTGTTAGCATTACAGCCCATATTGTGGCCATGGTAAAAAATTATACAATATTTTGCATATTTCGATGCGGTCCGAACTGTTTTTAATCCTGAAATTTTGAGTCACATTCAAACTGATTTTAAAAATAAATGTATATCGATATAAAATCCAACAAATTGTCCACGCATAAAAATCAATCGAATTTAAAATCTCAAAACGAAAAAAAAAGAAATATGAAACTAATTGCCGGTTTGATGTGTTTTAAAAATGTAAAACCCATTTCTAATTACGGATAGGCCATTTTCTCGGCTAGCCGAATGAAGCTCTCCTCGTCTTGAAAGATTTGTAGCCCAACATGCCTGACAAAGCGACTTACTTGGCAAATCACAAAAAAACTGGGCAGTGGCCGTGGACCCAGCTGTCAGCCTCTCCACGTACAGTACTCTTCCAATGGAAGTCGGTCGTTGACCACATTGACCACGCCGCGCCGAGAGCACCAAGGCTGTGGACGACGGCGAGGCCTAGGAAGGGGACGACGCGTTGCCAAGGAAGACGCGGCAGTGGATACCCACGCGGAGAGGAGTACGAGGGTTCACTGGCTCGTCTGCGGTGTGAGGCTGCCGTCGCCGCAGAATAACAGGGGGTGTGGGTGAGTACAGGGATGGCCTAGCTAGCGGTGGGAGTAGTAGGGAGCGGTGAGGCCTCCGTGGCATCATAGCCGACCACGGTAGGCAGGAGCATGGGGCACGACCGGCACTAGTTTGGGCGGTTGGAGCAAGAAGACCAGAGGTTGAAGAAGCACTACGGTCGTTGGATGGACATCGTACGGTCACTGGAGCTAGAATCGTTCATATTGACTAAGTTGACAAAGCCCTCCGTCCCCGTCAACTTAGTAGGCCCACAAGTCAGCCTCCCACGAAGGTGGGTCCCAGCTAGCAGGGGGTGTATTCATTTTTTTATGCGTAATAAGGAGGCACTTCCGGTGGGTCTAAGCTGATAGCGGGGGTACATTTTTTTGCGAAATACGGTGACCTATCCGGTGGGCCCCAACTGTCAGGGGGCAAACGTTTTTTTTCGCAAAATACGGTGGCCCGTCCAGTGGTTCCTACCACTAGGTGGAGGAATCATTATTTTCCATGTAATAAGGAGGCACTTCCTTGCTGCGGCCGTGGACCCAGCTGTCAGCCTCTCCATGTACATTACACTTCCGATGGAAGTCATTCCTTGACCACGTTACCCACGTCGCATTCTGTTGCATGCATGCGTCCAAGGGCATGGTGCGTCCCCATTGTCAGCCTCTCACATACAGTCATCTTCCGATGACTCTTGGTTGTTCACCACGTTGACCACACCATGCCGAGCGCACCAAAGGCCGGTGGACAACGGCGAGGCCCCAGACTAGAATGACCCAGAGATGGGGAAGACGGGGCAGTGGAGTCGTAGATGGAGAGGAGTGGGAAACTTGACTAGTTCGGGTGCGCGGCAGCACAGCTGCGGTGCCGCCCACGGGAGACAAGAGCAAGAATAGAGGTTGAAGAAGGAGCATGGTTGTTGGATTAACATCCAACGGTCCAGCTGCTTGAATCATTTGTTGATTGAGTTGACAAAGCCCTGCGTACACGTCCGCTTAGTAGGCCCATAAGTCAGCCACCAAATCTGACGGGTCCCAGCTGTCAATGGGAGGAATAATTTTTTTGCATAACAAGATGGCACTTCCTTCCGTGCGAAGATACAGCCGATGGGTCCCAAATGTCAGGTGGAGGAAACATTTGTTTTCAGCTTAATAAGGAGGAACATTCCTTGCGTGCGACCATGGACCTCGTGGGTCCCAGCCGTCAGGCTCTCCACGTATAGTCCTCTTCCGACGACTCTCGTTTGTTGACCATGCCGCACCGAGTGTAGCGAGGGGATGGACGATGGCGAGGCCCCGGACGGGAACGACTCGGAGATGGGAAGACGCGGCAATGGAGTCGCATATTGAGTGGAGGAGAAAAGTTATTACTGGTTATGGTGCGGCGTGGGGCTGCAGTCGGTGGAGAATAACAGGAGGTGTGGAGGGGTGGAGGGATAGCGTGGCCGGCTAGCCGCCCGAGGCCGGACCAGGCTGTCGGTGTACAAAAAGGGGGGGTACACTTTTTGTACCCCTATGACTGTGCATGGGCAGTCTGAGCCACGGGCACCGCCGCACCAAGCAAGGCAAGGGAGGTAAGCCAGGGTAAGACCGAAGTTCAAGAGAACCAAAGCCGAGACCACAAAGAGCAAAGGGACGAAGCAGGTTCCGCCGGCAAGATCCTTGCCGGGAGCCAGTTTTAGCATCCCCGGCAAGATCCTTGCCGGGGCCGACTTTAGCATCCCCGGCAAGACCCTTGCCGGGGCAACTCGCCCCATGCCTACGGAGCGGACCACCCTTGAGTCCACTGCCCCCATGGGGCAAGTATTCGGGAGACATCCCCGTAGTGGCATGCAAATCTTTGTGAAGACATTCAAGATAAGATACGCACTAAGAAGACGACGACCCTTGGCGGGATCCCAGCCAAGGAAGACCACAAGACCTCCGGCAAGCACCTTGCCGGGGATGACAGCAGGCGCCGCGGCAAGACCCTTGCCGGGGCACCGGCAAGGCCCTTGCCAAGGACATCCGCGGGGCCACCATCAGGCCCGCGCCGATTAAACTACCACCGCCTTATGCAGCTGCCGACCCAACCAGTTGGGCAGGCACCTGCGTGGCAACATGCCGATCTTCGTGAAGACCCACCATTGCGCCACCTCAGCTGCCTGCCTGCCTACATGGCATCTCAGGCATCGCTGGCCAAGGGCGCGTGTCGACACAAGAAGGAGCGGCGACGGACAAGACAGATCTCTCCCCCGTCCCCGATAAAGCAAGGACACCTAAGCAAGACGCATTAAATGCACCTTGTCATGTAATGCGAGGGATAAACCTCGCATCACTGTACCCTTTCCATCTCCTTTGTGCCACTATGGCGACCCCTTTCTCTATAAAAGGAGGCCCGAGTCGACCAGGAGGAGGATTCGGCTTTTTGGAGCTCCTCACGCCCCATAGCTTGCTAAAGAACACAGATATACAACCCACAAAAGCAGGAGTAGGGTTTTACGCATCCTCACGGCCCGAACCTGGATAAACGAGCCGTCGATTATCTGTTTGATCCGCTCTTCTCTCAACCCCGCACCCCGCAACCGTAGTAGGGATTCTTGTGATCCCATAGGTGTCGTTCCCAATACACCGACATCTTTGGCGCGCCAGGTAGGGGGAGCAGTTGTGAGAATCGGCTTTAGAAGTTAGTTCGACGCTTCTTCATCATCATGGCACCCAAGAAGAAGACGACGGTAGTAGTTGGCCAGTCGGGAGCCGGACAACCCGTCCCGACGTGGGCGAGCAGCGGACCGGTCACGGAAAGGACCCGGGGCGCTGCTCGCGAAAACCAACGCCGTCCCAGCAGCCAGAGTTTGGGAGGCGGCGATGTTCGTGCGCCTGGTAATGGGCCACACACCGCCAAATCCAACGATGGAGCCAGGCCCTCCGCGGGTGGCACGGGGCCTTCCAGGATCGCTGCCGCATCACCCAAAGGAGACGCAAGGTCCTCCAGGACTCCCACCCCGGCGCCAACAGCACGCTCCTCCCAAGCAGCGCACGACGAACGGCGTCATCATGCCGAAGATCCCGGGCGTCGCCGCGGGAAGAGCCCCGAGCGCCACTCCCGAGATGTAGAAGACCTGCCCGCCCGTCGGGATGCGACCGCGGGATTGTGATGGAGCTCCTCCTGACATGGTCAAGAGTCGAAGCGCGTCGCGGTCCGTGCAGGTTTTGCTACCACCAACCCCAGCGGAAGCCCTGGCGCGCGCGCAGTTGCTCCTTGACTTTCCTCCCGTTACGGGGAAACTCGAAGAATGGAGAGCCACCATCCGAAGCCTTGTCGCAGTCGCCAACAAGGATGAACCAAGTCCAGCGAAGCCCCCGAGTCGACGCTCCGATGGGGTCCCACGCACCGGCGGCGGGAGGACCGGCAGCGCCGTGGCCACGGTGCATTCGCCTCCTCCTCGCCCGGTACCGCGTGTGTCGACTCGTCGAGACGTCGCCGGTGACGGCATCTTCATAGCATCGTCGGACCCACGGAACCACGACGACCAACGTCAAGTTCTTCAGGAGCGAGCTCATGAAGACGCTCGGACCACCATCGAGCGCCGGCGCGGAGCGCGCCACCAGTCAGACAGGCAAGCAGGGCCTGCTATGAACCGCCCAGCACCGGAGAGCCCTGGAGGTCTACCTTACGAGGTAGGCTGTCCGACTTTTACTCGTGAGCTGCGGCAGTTCCAGTGCCCCACTCACCGCACCTTCAAGCCTGATGTTAGCGAGAAGTACAATGGCAAGACCCACCCGTCGGAGTTCCTCAGCATCTACACCATCACGATGCAAGCTGCCGGAGCCCGTGACGATAAGGTGCTTGCGAATTACTTTCCGTTGGCTCTTAAACCCAATGTCATGTCGTGGTTGATGCACTTGCCGGTAGACTCTATTTCCTCCTAGTCGGATTTGTGCCATGAGTTTGTTGGCGCCTTTATTGGAGGCCACCAATCCCATGGCCAAGCAAGTGACCTGCACGTCATTCCCCAGAAGGAAGGCGAGAGTCTGCGCAAGTATATACAGAGGTTCAGCCGGGTACAGTACAATAACCCTGATGTTCACCCTGCCGCCATCATCAGCGCGTTTCATCAGAACGTGTGTAACCGCAAGATGCGCGGAGAGCTGGCTATGACCAAGGTGAAAGACGTGGCAAAACTCTATGTTCTTGCTGACAGATGTGCCCGGGCTGAGGAGGGAAGGAAGTACCCCGGCGAAGATGCCGGTGCGGAAACCGACTCTTCAGATGAGGATACTGTCGCCCCGGCGAAGAAAGGTCGGCACCGCAATAGGAAGCACAAGGGTAAAGCCGTGCTTGCCGTCGAGGGATCTGATGACGCCGGCTCCGCCAAGAAAACCAAGGCAGATGACCCCGGCAAGGAAATTGCCGGGTGTGTCGCCTGCCGGGCCTTGGCGGCTGCTGAGAAGCCAGAAAATTCCGACAAGCAATACTACAAGATCCATCGCACCAAAGGCCATGATCTCCAGAACTGCCGACAGGTTGAGCTCCTTGCTGAGAAGCAGAGGGATGAATTTGAGAGGCAGGACAAGGAGAAGGGCCAGGACAATGCTGGGGGGGTCCGGCAAAAAGCATGATGGCCAAGCAGGCCGTCGCGGCAAGGATAAACAGCAGGAGAGGCCCGCCCGGGGCCATGACAGAAAGCCAGAAGAAGACGATCACGGAGAGGATGACGAGTCTGGCGACCAAGAGTTTCAGAAAGCCAGGGAGGCCATGTGCGTCGATGGCGCCGCCTCGCTGCATACTTCTCACCACCAGCTTAAATAGTGGGCGCGTGAGATTACAGCGGCGGAGCCGTCGTTTTGTGCCCAATAGCCGCTGAAATGGTCCGGCACGCCTATCATTTTTGACACTGAGTATCACCCTGATCGAACTACTGCGGTCGGGTGCTTGCCGTTGTTGGTTTCACCGACAATACGCAACCTCAAGGTGACGAAGATGCTAGTCGATGGTGGGGCCGGTCTGAATTTAATCTCGCCTACCGTGATCGATAAGCTGTAGATTCCTGATGGAGACCTCGAAGAGATGGGCACGTTTCAGGGGGTCAACCCGGGGAGAAGTCAACCAAAGGGGAAGGTCACGCTGCCCATGACTTTTGGAAGTGACCTGAACTATAGGACAGAAAGGATCGTGTTCGGTGTCGCCAAGATCCCCTTGCCCTACAACAGGATCGTTGGCCGCCCAGCGCTGGCCAAGTTCATGGCAGCGTCACACTATGCCTACAACACCCTGAAGATGCCAGGACCTGTGGCGATCATCACCATCCGATCTGATAAGAAAGACGCGCTAATTTGCGCTAACCAACTATACCAACAAGCAGTTGCAGAAGCTGCCGCCACTAGGGCACTTGCTCTTACCACTGGAGCCCCGGGGGGGAAGAAGAAGAAGAAGACCGGTGAGACCTCGGGCACCCACTCCGGCAAGCGCACCTCTTCGGAGTGTCGTGCCCCCGTCGAGGACGTGCCACAGAGCTCCACCGGTAGAAACAAGAAGTCCAGGGCCGCACCGCCGGGAAACAAGAAGGTTTCTGTCAAGGAGGACGGCACAGGAGGGGCTTTCACCATAAGCTCCACCCTTGACGACAAATAGGAAGACGCGCTCGTCACCTTCCTGCGGGAAAATGTCTATGTGTTTGCATGGCAAGCATCCGACATCCCCGGCGTTCCCATGGAGGTGATCGAGCAGCACCTTGCTGTCTGTCCTCATGCGCGGCCCGTCAAGCAGAAGGTCAGGAAGCAAGCTTTGGAACGACAAGAGTTCATCACAGAGGAGATCCGGAAATTGGAAGCAGCGGGTTTGGTAAGAGGAGTGCTCCATCCAACATGGTTGGCCAATCCGGTGGTAGTGCGCAAGGCAAATGGGAAGTGGAGGATGTGTATTGATTACACAGATATCAATAAGGCTTGTCCTAAAGACCCCTTCCCATTGCCGCGCATCGACCAGATTGTTGACTCCACGGCTGGGTGTGACCTGCTGTCATTCCTCGATGCCTACTCCGGCTACCATCAGATCTTCATGACAAGAGAAGACGAAGAGAAGACAACATTCATCACCCCATGTGGTACGTATTGTTTCGAACGAATGCCTTTTGGGTTGAGGAGTGCTGGCTCAACGTTTGCAAGGGCAGTCCAGATTGGTTTTGAACCCCAGCTCCATAGAAATATGGAGGCTTATATGGATGATATAGTGGTCAAAACCAAGAACAGGGCAACCCTTATACCGGATTTACAAGAAACATTTGCAAACCTACGGAAAATCAATCTCAAGCTGAACCCTGAGAAGTGCGTCTTCGGTGTCCCGTCCGGCAAGCTTCTCGGGTTCTTTTTGTCACAGCGTGGGATAGAGGCCAATCCGGACAAGATCAAAGCTATAGAACAGATTGAAGCACCCAAACGGGTCAAGGATGTGCGTCGTCTTGCCGGCTGCGTTGCCGCCATGAGCAGATTCATTTCCAAGTCTGCCGAGCGTGCCCTTCCCTTCTTCAAGATTTTGAAAAAGGCGGGCCCAATGGAGTGGACGCCAGAAGCCGAAGCAGCATTGCAAGACTTGAAGAGGTATCTTTCCTCCACGCCAGTACTAGTTGCGCCTAGGCCACAAGAACCATTGCTGCTATACCTGGCAGCAACGAACCAGGTGGTCAGCGCCGCACTAGTTGCACAGAGAGAAATTGATGATGAGGTGATAGCAGCGACAGAGCCTGATGCCGTTGCTGCAGAGATGACACGGCCGGTTGGAGTGCCGCCAAGGAAGAAAATGATGCAGCACCCGGTCTACTTTGTTAGCTCCCTCTTGCAGGGGGCTAGATCAAGGTACTCCGGTGTGCAGAAATTGCTCTTCGGCCTTCTTATGGCCTCGAGGAAGCTGCATCACTACTTCCAGGCGCAAGAGATCATTGTCTTCACTCGCCTCCTTCTGCAACGGATATTACACAACCCAGATGCAACGGGAAGAATTGTAGAGTGGGCACTGGAGCTGTCTAGCTTTGGCCTCAAGTTTGAAAGTACCTCGAAGATTCAAAGCCGAGCCCTGGCGGAGTTCGTTGCAGAATGGACCGCGACGCCTGATGAAGAAGCCCAGGAAACTGCTCTCCTCGGCAAAGAGGCGAGTTGCAACTGGATCATGTACTTTGATGGATCTTTCTCCTTACAGGACGCCGGGGCTGGCGTACTGCTTGTCGCGCCCACCGGAGAGCACCTCAAGTACGTGGTCCAGATGCACTTCCCGAGGGAGGTATCAACGAACAATACTGCCGAATATGAGGGGTTTCTTGCTGGTCTTAGGATCGCAGCACACCTCGGAATCAAGAAACTCATTGTTAGGGGCAATTCGCAGCTTGTCGTCAAACAAGTCAACAAAGATTACTAGAGCCCGATGATGAAGGCCTACGTCGATGAAGTGAGAAAGCTGGAAGAGCGCTTTGATGGTATACAGGCGGAGCACGTTCCCCGAGCAGAGAATGACATCGCCGAGTACCTGTCAAAGCGCGCCGCCCTCAAGTTACCTGTGGAACCAGGTGCATTTCTGCTTCAGCTTTCTCAGCCATCCATTGGTCCATCAATAGAGCAAAACAAGAGGAGGAAATCAGGGCCCGGCAAGTACTTTCCCGCCGAGCTCCCCAGAGCCACCGCCAAGGATGTTGCCGGGGACACTGAGCCCGCCACGGGACGGCTAGCTCCGGCGGAGCGTCAAGCTCTTGCCGTCGAGACAACCGCTCCTATAGCGGAGGAAATGACTTTAGTCCCCGCCGTCGAGCCCCAGACTCCAGCGTGGGCAGAACATACCGTCCGATTCCTCCAAACTGGGGAACTTCCTGAGGAGCAGGAAGAAGCGGAAAAAGTAGCCCGTCGATCTACTATGTACCAGTTCGTCGATGACGTCATGTAAAGAAAAAGACCGAACGACGTGAAATTGAAGTGTATCCCTCGAGAGGAAGGACTGGGGCTGTTGGCAGAGATACATGGAGGCATATGTGGAGCCCACATAGGGTCGAGAGCCCTTGCCGGCAAGGCATTTTGGCAAGGCTTCTTCTGGCCCACTGCCCTCCAGGATGCGACGACACTGGTTACCAGGTGTGAAGCGTGTCAGTTCCATTCAAAGAAACTTCATCAACCAGCTCAAGCCCTTCAAACCATTCCTCTCTCCTGGCCCTTCTCGGTCTCGGGGCTCGACATACTGGGCCCTTTCCCCCGCGCTGTCGGGGTCTTTGAGTACTTGTACGTCGCAATCGACAAGTTCACAAAGTGGCCAGAGGTGGAGGTAGTGAGGAAGGTCACAGCCCAGTCAGCCGTCAAATTCTTCAAGGGACTAGTGTGCCGTTTTGGTGTACCCAATAGGGTCATCACCGACAACGGCACACAGTTCACAAGCCGCACCTTCATGCAGTATACCCAATACCTCGGCAGCAAAGTCTGTTTCGCTTCCGTTGCTCATCCATGCATCAATGGTCAAGCTGAGAGGGCAAACGCTGAAGTACTGCGAGGCTTAAGGACAAAGACCTTTGACAGGCTGCGCAAGAGTGGAAGGCGCTGGATCGATAAGTTGCCGACGGTTCTTTGGTCGATCAGAACGACGCCAAATCGACCCACCGGCTAGACACCCTTTGCCCTAGTATACGGGGCAGAAGCAGTTCTCCCCACTGAACTCATATACGGGTCACCTCAAGTGCTCGCTTATGATGAGCTTGAGCAAGAGCAACTGCGGCAAGACGACGCAGCGCTCCTTGAGGAAGATTGTCTTCGGGCGGCTGTGAGAGCACGCTACCAGCAAGCCTTGCGCCGCTAACATAGCCGCAAGGTCCGTGCCCGAAGGTTTGAGGAAGGCGACCTTGTTCTTCGGCGCGTTCAATCGGCCAAGAATACCAACAAGTTGACGCCGAAGTGGGAATGCCCTTATCGGGTAATACGAGTCACCAGGCCTGTCGCAGTCCGCCTAGAGACCGAAAATGCCATTCCGGTGAGCAATTCCTGGAACATTGAGCATCTTCGCAAGTTTTACCCATAAGGCGCGGCTTGCCGGGCCACCCAGCAAGCCACCTTTTGTACACGCCTTGCCGGTAAGGCATGTAACCCTTTGTACAAAGCCAGACGCAGACCCTGAGCATAAATAAATGAAGCACTGGCGCCCTAAGTTATAGCATGCATGCTAGGTCGAGTGTCGTCCTTGGTTAGGGTTGATAGTGCTTAGCGGCGGCTAACCCGTAGCTTAGAGGTCGAGTTTGCATCTTGTGTCTTTCTTTTATCTTCTTTGGTTCATAGGACACACATATATCCTTGCTGAAACCACTTGGGGAGAAAAGAAAGGGGACAAACCAGCATCTAGGCCCCGGCAAGCCAGTATCGCCGGGGGCTACAAGAGCAAAGATTCGCCCACGGCAAACCAGGGTTGCCGGGGGCTGCAGCTTCAGATAAGTTCTTCATCCCTTATCATGCATTCCATTATGGACTGAGGTATGTGAAACCTCGTTTTTTCCTTAAACTACCGTGCTCCCATAACTCTAGGCCCTAGGGCTCGTTCGTGGGACCAAGTTTGGTCGTAGTCGTGGCGGCGAAAGGATGAAACAAGGAGCCTGAACCAGTCTCATCCCTGCCTGTCAGGACCGGTTTTCCAGGATATTAATTTCCCAGTAAACGGCCCTTGTGCTCACCAGCCCCAGGATTACTGTTAGCTGATGAGACACAAACTTGATACAGAAATTCCAAGCAAAACACAAAATATGCAGTACAAGACCATTCTGGTCCATGAGTACAGCAAAAGGTTTCTAGAGGTTGATGGCGGAAGCGGTTTGCGATACGTCAGCGTCTGTGGGACTCCATTTCCCACAGGAACAGCTGACCTGGATAATTCCTATCTTCGCGAGGCTGCTATCACCGTTGCCTAGGTTCCGGGGCTGCCATCGTGGCACTCCTCTCCAAGCAAGAAATCTGGCCAAGACAATAACCAGGGACAAGCCAGTGAGTACTTTGAATGTACTCGCAAACATTATGAACACAGGCACAATATAACAAATGACATTCATGCTCTGAAATATTCCATGATCACTTCGTTAGTCGCGAAATAAAATTCATGATGCAAGCATGTTATTCTAATAAGCCATGAATGAGCAATCAAAGAATAAAAATAAAATGCACCGATCGGGTGTCTGAAGCGACGCCTCGAAAGGATAATAAAATAAGCATGCCTCAGTCGGACGTCTGAGCGACGTCACCAAAAAGGGCTTATAAAGAAAATAAAAACAAACATGCCACAGTCGGGCGTCTGAGCGACACCACATAAAGGGCTTATATGAAAAATAAAACACAAGCATGCCACAGTCGGGCGTCTGAGCGACACCACATAAAGGGCTTATATGAAAAATAAAACACATGCATGCCACAGTCGGGCGTCTGAGCGACACCACATAAAGGGCTTATATGAAAATAATCCCAGGGAATATCCAGGAGGTAGAACCGTCCCAGGGATATTCAATAATTCAAATAATACAAATGGTTAGTCCAAAATAATAATAATCATAATCATATATCACATGTTATGACCAGTGATCTGGCTTAGCAGTTTTCCTCCGAAGACCGACACTAAGACCGACACTTGACCCATCCCAGACTGTAATCCTTAACCGCGGACACGGCTATTCGAATAGGTATAATCTCTGCAGAGGGTGTACTCTTTACCCACGTGTAACGGATTCCTTCAGCCCATCGGGACTAATTCCATTTACGGTCTTTTAGTTGAAAACACACCTGACCCGCACACACCAGCTTAACTTACTGGTGACTGGAATCACCCACGACACCTGTTAAGCAAAACTCTAAGTGGGGAGGCTACAACCTCGAGTAGCATGGGATCACAGAATTTATAATGCGCGCAAACTAGGGGAGCTACCCCCTCGGTCCCAACCGGAAACACCCATGCCCCCGGACCAGGTGGCCTGCCTACCGGATGCAGCCGGTATCTTCCACCATGACCTCTCTGTACGGTGTGTGCCAAGAAAGGGGTTGACAACTTACTGGACTGTACCCTACCTGCGGCAGGGACAAGTGGTAGTACGAAGCAAGTATGGGAGTTACCGGAACAAGACTCGATCTATGGTCGACTCAGGAGGTTAAAGCATCACTTGCATGATTAGTATAGCAATTATATTTCACACCAACAAACAGAATCACTACTCATCATACCTCAATATGCCTTACTGACAATACTCGTCTCAACGAAATATCAGTAACAAGCTCGTGTCTACCCAAGACAGAGGCTTTCCTGGATTCCTTCCAGTAGGCATGAGAGGTAGACGAGGGTGATTACTGTCACGAGTATAACAATTTCCAACAGCAAGGAAACTTCATCATGCACTCATGAGTATGATCATATCCACACATAAAATAACGAATACTTCGTGCCAAGGTGGTGTTGTAAACGTGTCCAACAACACACAACAATATTATGCCGGGGTTCAGAATGCTTGCCTTCAAGGTGCAGAGAGGGGAGGTACACTCCAAAACTTTTGAAAGTTTTGATCTTCTCTCCAAATTCCTATTTTTGAAAGTATTCAAATTAACACATACCTTAAAGACAGTACAAAAAGTTGTCCTAATTATTTTTGAAATATATCTTAAAATAAACTAGGTGAAATTTGAGAGTGGTAGGAAAAAGAATCAACTCATTTGGAGTTTTATTTAAAAAGATATGCCCAGTCAAAGTTTAGTCAAAATTCTGTTTTAATAAAAACCAGAAAAGGGAAAACGCATCGGCTCGGAATACGCTTTAGAGAGGGAGAGACGTACTTCGGGCTTTACGCTTTCACTTAAGCGCCTCGGCGGGACGACTAGAGCCACTGACGGTGGGTCCGCGGGTCCACCCGTCAGGTTTGACTGGTCCAACCAGTCTTCTTCCTTCTCTGGCCGAAAGGAGGCGGAGCTCCGGCGTTCAACGCCGGCGAACGGTGGCGCCTCGAGGGCGTTCGAGTGCGGGGATGGATCCGCCGGACTGGGGTGGTTCTTTCGGTGGTCGAGAAGGAGACGGAGGTGGAGGAATGCGTCGGCGACGAGCTTCGCGGCGGACGGCGGTCTCGGTTGGAAAAGGGGTTCCGCCCTACGGTGGTTCTCGATCAAGTTTGAGCGGTTGGGTGGCTCTGCTAGGTCGAGGGGAAGTGGATGGTGGTGACAGGAGGACTAGGGGGGCTCTGCTCGCGACGCACGGTACAAGAATGCGGCGGCGGCCGAAGCTACCGGAGATGAGGAAGACGGCCTCCCTCCCTCGATCTCTGGCTACGGGAGCTCCAGGGAGATGGCCTGAGGCTGCTTGGGGGTCTGGACGAACTCGGGGTTCCTTAAATAGGCGGGGGAGGTCGGTTCCCGCGGCTGCGGATAGGAACGCCGGCGAACCGCCTCTCTGTTGCGGCAGGGCGACGTGGCGAAAGCTAGCGGTGCACGGTGTGGCTGCGGGAGCTAGGGGATGAGAATGGCCTGCTCACGAGGGCAGCTGGCAAACGGAGGAGGCTTGGGCGGCGCCGTCCATGGCAGAGCCGGTCACGGGCGCCGGTGTGCCGCCAAAGCGCCAACGCTGCTGCTCTGAGAGGAGCAGGGCGAGTAGGGGCCGCACTAGGGGACAGGGGAGAGGATTAGGACGAGCTCGGGAGGCTTATCCAGGGGCGTGTCGGTTCGGGCGCGAGCACGTGCAAAACGCGCGCTCTGCTCGCGCTCCGGGCATGCACGGCAGGTGCTCGGTGAAATGCCAAATCGTGCTAGAGGTTTAGGGTGAGGCTGCCAATTAACAGGAGGGTTAGGGTGAAGGCAAAAGGTCTAATAGACATGGTTGTTGGGTCAGGGAATCAAGTTCACAAAGTAATCACAAAACTATGCCAAATCTAGCCAGACACATAAAGTGCTCGACAGAATGCCATGGGCATCTAGGCATTTCTTCTGGTGGCCAAAAACTCCAGGTTGGGGTCTCTTTAGATGATAAAGAGGGTGGTAAGGTTAGTTTGTCAAAAGCCAAAACTTCCTAGTGCAAGTTTTTGAGAAAACCAAATATGGACAGAAGAGAAAAGCTATCCTTGCATGGACCAATAATATTCCAATGGGTCCAATCTCCTGGACTTAAGAGTTTGGTAGGGTATACTAATAGCAGGAGAAAAATTTAGAGGTAAAAGGGCAAGCAAAGATGGAGCTGTAGTACAAACCACTAAACTGGACCAGAACACAAATGAGGATGGTTTGCTCAAATTTTCCAAAGAACACCATTGGGCTTTTGCATAGAAATGAATTATATACTTCTACCAATATCTCCAAATTTTGGTGGAATTTTTAGATGAATTTTCCAAACGGCTGCAGTGCAAAAGAGATTCCAAACTTATGAGAAATCAATTAAAAGCAATAAAGCTTTAGGGAAATATTTACAGAAATATTTCCACTGATAAAAGAAATGTTCTTGAGAAGGTATACAAGTCCAGCAATATTCTTGAAAGGTTCCCCTTGAGGGAAACATTCCACAATTCAAAGGAAAATAATGGTACTGAAATCAAAATAAAATCCAGGAAAGAAAATTTTAAGTTCCTGGCAAAATTTTAATAAATAAATCATGGTTAAAATTTTTGGGGTGTTACACTGCCTCCGCCAAAGGTGTGAGAAAGGTAGAGCGAAGTGGGGAGACGGCAAGGCCTGTTGCCGGGCAAGGAAGTGTTTGTCTTAAAGATATCAAGGATTTATTCCTTGTCATGGGTTTCACCCACAAACAAATGACCCGGCAAACATCCCTTTTTCATTAAAAACATTCCACTCAGGTACAGTCCATAGGGAATGAAAAACGTGAACAAGGGGATTACAAGTTTTAAATTTAACAGACGCCCGAAGGCTTACAAACTAAAAAGAGATAAGATGCCCGTAATCCCTTTCTTGTCCCTCTCCTCAGGAGGCAGGTCAAGGAGGCGAGAAGGGCAAAAGGAGCGCCTAGGCGAGCTACGGGTGGCAGAAGACACCGAGAGAACATCTTCGTGGTTGCCCAAAGGCTGGATGGTGATGGCAGCGCCGGAAGCAGAGCTCGAAGACGAGGCGGCAGGATGTCAGTACGCGTCGAAGGCGTCGATGCCCGCGTACTCCGACATGACGACCTTGCTGCCCGCCTTCTTCCTCTTCCGCAGCCTCCCAACGTCAGCCGCCAAGGAGACGGCCCCGAGAAGTTCAAGGAGTCGGCGACACGGATGATGGGGTCGCCAGTGCCACCAGGAGCGGCGCCCGACACCTAGTCGGACCCATCATCCTGCCGCCTACCGCCCTCATCGTCGCTGCCGCTGTCCTCCTCGTCACTCTTGCTCGAGGAGGAATCTTAGTCATCAGAAGAGCTCTCCACGCAGCACCTTGCACGAGTCCCGAAGTGCCCGAAGACCGTGACGGAAAGAAGGCCACCCTCCATCAACTTAAAATGAAGAGTGAGCCCATCCATCAAGCTATCGATACGAGCAAACGTCTTCCATCCCTGACGAAGATACGTCAGATGAGGAGCAGGGACGTCGATGGGGACCCGCGTGCCACTGATCCCGCATCCCCTCATGTGCAGCCGCAATGACTCCGGCGGATCCAGCTCCATCTCCTGAGCAAATGGAGTCGGGAAACGAAGGCGACGACGCGGCGGCCGGTGCAACCCGAGGAAGAACTCGCAAGGGTCATCCCCAACATGGCCCTCCGTTGGAGGGGGAGCTGCTGGCGGGGGCGAGGCCGGCGGGCCACCCCGTCCTCCTCTTCCACGAGCACCCCGGCCTCGCCCACGGCCTCGCCCCCTCCCCCTTCCCCTCGCGGCCGGCTCTCCCACCGCAGGCGCAGGAGAAGGAGGGACGCGTTGTCGAGCGGCGACCCTCGCCGCCACCGTTGAAGGGCCGGGATTTCCTCTCTCCATGATGAATGGAAGAGAGGAGCAGAAGCTGAAGGAGGAAGAAGATGGAAGAATGCGGGGCGCCGTCCCTCCCCTCCCGCTCTTTATAAAGGAACGGGGCTGGGGCTCGACCGCCCCGCTCGACCAATCAAGACACAGAAGGCGCAGGGAGCCAGGACCGACCCGCCGCCCCAACCAGCGACGGCCCGGTTTCCCGCCTCCACCGTTTGCCACCCCAAGCGCATGGGAGACACGTGGCAGGCGTGCAGAACCGAGGGGACGGGTGAGGCGGCCTCTCCCCACCCTGTGATCAGGGGAGTAGACGCTTTGAGGACCGCGCCTCGGCCCCATTCAGTAAATGGGCAGCGCCTCCACGCCTTCCCCCGTTTATGGGGAAGGCGCGAAGCCGCCTCTTTACATCGATGTGACGCATGCCTGCGGGAACCGACCCCACGCATGCCGCCCATGTCACGCATGCCCCTCCACAACATGCTACGCGCGCGGATCGTGGGAGGCGCAGCGCGCGGAAAATCTTACCGCGGTAACAACCGTCCCGCCTGCCCGCGCACCATTCTGGGCCTAGCCCAACAACGCATCACGCTTATGTGTGGCCCAGGCCTGGGGGCTCCTGTCGGTGTACAAAAAGGGGAAAACTTTGTTTTTGCCACTCTAGTTTTTGCCTACATTGCTTATGCCACTCTAGATTTTGACATATCACTTTTGCCACTCTTAGTTTTTGACAATACATCACAAATGCCATTCTGTGGCAAAAGCGATAACTTTTCATTTCACTTTTGCCACTCTTCGATTTTGACAATGTATCACAATTGCCACTCTAAAATGATTGCTTTTGCCACGGAATGGCAATTCTGATGTATTGTCAAAAACTAAGAGTGGCAAAAGTGAAATGTCAAATTCTAGAGTGGCATAAGCAAAGTGGTCAAAAACTAGAGTGGCAAAAACAAAGTTTTCCCTACAAAAAGGGGGGTACACTTTTTGTACCCCTATGACTGTGCATGGGTAGTCTGAGCCACGGGCACCGCCGCACCAAGCAAGGCAAGGGAGGTAAGCCAGGGTAAGACCGAAGCTCAAGAGAACCAAAGCCGAGACCACATAGAGCAAAGGGACGAAGCAGGTTCCCTCGGCAAGATCCTTGCCGGGAGCCAGTTTTACCAGCCCCGGCAAGATCCTTGCCGAGGCCGGCTTTAGCAGCCCCGGCAAGACCCTTGCCGCGGCAACTCGCCCCACGCCTACGGAGCGGATCATCCTTGAGTCCACTGCCCCCATGGGGTAACGATTCGGGAGACATCCCCGTAGTGGCATGCAGATCTTTGTGAAGACATTCAAGATCAGATACGCACTAAGAAGACGACGACCCTTGGCGGGATCCCAGCCAAGGAAGACCACAAGACCTCCGGCAAGCACCTTGCCGGGGATGACAGCAGGCACCACGGCAAGACCCTTGCCGGGGCCCCAGCAAGGCCCTTGCCGAGGACATCTGCGGGGCCACCATCAGGCCCGCGCCGATTAAACTACCACCGCCTTATGCAGCTGCCGACCCAACCAGCTGGGCAGGCACCTGCGCGGCAACATGCAGATCTTCGTGAAGACCCACCATTGCGCCAGCTCAGCTGCCTGCCTGCCTATGTGGCATCCCAGGCATCGCTGGCCAAGGGCGCGTGTCGACTCAAGAAGGAGCGGCGACGGACAAGACAGATCTCTCCCCCGTCCCTGATAAAACAAGGACACCTAAGCAAGACGCATTAAATGCGCCTTGTCATGTAATGCGAGGGATAAACTCGCATCACTGTACCCTTTCCACCTCCTGTGTGCCACTGTGGCGACCCCTTTCTCTATAAAAGGAGGCCCGAGGCGACCAGGAGGGGGATTCAGCTTCTTGGAGCTCCTGACGCCCCATAGCTAGGTAAAGAACACAGATATACAACCCACCAAAGGAGGAGTAGGGTTTTACGCATCCTCGCGGCCCGAACCTGGATAAACGAACCGTGTGCTATCTGTTTGATCCGCTCTTCTCTCAACCCCGCGCCTCGCAACCATAGTAGGGATTCTTGTGATCCCATAGGTGCCGTTCCCAATACACCGACACAGGCGGTCCTGTCGACGCTGGCGGAAGAAGACGAGAGGTTGAAGGTGCATGCCGACCAAGTTGACAACGCCCTGCGTAGGCTTCGACCTATTGGCCCACATGTCAGCCTGCAAAAATGTGGCATATATTTAACCCATGTTTTCTAGAATGTACAGTCCATTTGCTGGGCTGGGTGAACAAATAATTTCGCGTCAATGCGGCCCATTTATATTATCTAAGAAATCCCAGCCCATTTGCACTTCCTTCAAATACATGAATTAGCTGGGCACATTTTTTACATACATAATTAACAAATTAGCGAGTTATTGCTTAAAATAAAAATGAGCGCATTTTTATTACATTGGTCCTTAAAATCTTCGCAAGCTTTGGTACGCAATCACCAGGATTTTCCTTGCCGGTGAGTCAAAAACAACCAGGATTTTCCTTGCCATCTTCTGTTAAACGTTTACTTTTATAAGTTTATAACACATGCGATGTTTTGATAATGTATATATAAGTCTCTATAAAATATACGATAATAGTAATAATATAAATATATATAATGTGGTTAAAAATTACATTGGGCTGCCGATCTTTAAGAAAAAGCCCATAGGCCGGTATTTTTTTAGAAGAAAAGCGAGGCCTCTCCTCGGTTCCATTAACCAGAATGAAACCATACAGCGTCTCTTTGTCGAAGTAACTACTGAAACAAAGGTTCGCCAGTTCATACTAAAACAGAAAATTACAGCCCTACTAGACAAGAGCCAAATGACAAGAACAAAACATACTGAAGGGAAAACAGGCGCCTGTCAACCAGTGATCACCCCACACAACTCGCCCGCTCCCCTCCACTTGAATGGTGGCGCCATAGCCGCCTGGGGCAACCAGCAGATTGCGAGGGTAGACACGGGGTTGTTCACCATGGTCTTGCCGTCAGTGTCACGCTTCTTGGCCGGAGAAAAGAAACCGCCGTCTTCAGAGATATTGAGATTGTCCCAGCATACCCCAACATCCAATCCAGGGTTCTTCTTCAGCCACATGAGATCATCAAGGGTTGCTGGAGTAGCTTTGCCAGCGTACTCAAGAACTCCTCCACACGGGTTTTGCTTGTTTCTGGGATCAGAATCACCCAAAACTTGATCATCATGTGTATTAGTCTCCACACCTGATTAATATATGTCCAAATGGTGCTATTAAAAATCATAGAGTTCCTATATTTCCATAAACACCAAAGGACAGCATAACTAACTACGCTCAAGGCTAAATTCTTTTTATTAGAGATCCAAAGTCGGGCCACAGATTCAAAGTTTGCACCCAAGTTCTTTTGAAAAAAGAGATTGACAAATGACCAAATATTTTTGGATACAACACAGTCAAAAAATAAATGAAGGTTTGTCTCTTGCTCAGCACAGAAGACACAATCAAGCAGCTTGATTATATGTCTTTTCCTAAGGTTGTCTCTCGTCATCAGCTTGTTTTGGGAAAACAACCAAAGGAAGACATGAATCTTTAGAGGCACTGCCAGTTTCCAAACAGCTGGCAGAAACAGGGGTTGCACCCCTCTAAAGTTAATCACATGGTACAAGGAGCTAGAGGAGTAGACACCCTTATTCTCAAGTTGCTAGATCAGAACATCAGAGTCACCATCGAAGATGATTTCTTTAGCTATCTCCACTAGCTGGTACCATTGTTCCATCAATAGACTATCAAAGTTCCTCCTAAAGGTTAAGTTTAGTGTTTCACCATCCCAGACATCTTTGACACTTTTGTTTTGCTCATTGCAAATCATATAGACGCGCCAGAATTGTACTGCTAGGGGGGAGGTGCCAAACCAAGTATCTTCCTAAAACCTAATCTTGTCTCCTGTCCCTATTTTCCATCTATACCCAAATTTCAAAGTTTGGATGATAGATTTCACTCCTTTCTAGAACCTAGAGGTACTGGTGGAGGTGCTAGGGGCAAAAACATTGGTTTTGCCTCTCATATATTTCTGGTCTATCATCATCTTCCAGGGTTTCCCTTCACCTTCATAGTATCTTTTAACCCAAGACCCTAAGAGGCAGATGTTGACCTCATGAAGATTTGGAGGATCAAATGGACCCATTTATCTCCAAAGCTTCTCTTTCTAAGCAGCTCTTTGAGGAATTCCAAATCTACTTTATCAAAAGCCTTTCCATGGTCTAGCTTAAGCACTAGGCCTTGCCTTTTAGTAGAGTGTATGGAGTGCATAATCTCATGAGTTGTAACCACACTTTCTAAGATATATCTACCCTTAAGGAAAGCTGACTAGTTACTAGCTATAAGCCTTTGCAGGATCCTATCTACTCTATTCGTGAGGACCTTGGTGAAGATCTTGAAACTACAATTTAGCAAACTAATGGGCCTAAACTTTTTCATGCTGGAAGCATCAGCTTCTTTTGGAATTAAAGTCAGCATAGCAAAGTTAAGTCTATGAATAGCCAACGCCCCCTGATGAAAAACTTCAAACATGGCTATCAGAGTGGTAGGCTGAGTAAGTTTGGGTGTCTTCTTCCATGCCCTCTGTAAGCTGTAGTCCGCGATCCACATCCTGAAATTCTGCAATCGCCGCATCCAGCCAAAATGCCTTGCCCACTCGTGACACTTGGGTCCAATTTCACCACTGTTGCAGGATGCCCCAATACTCAATCCATGGCCTAGGCAAGGGAGAGGTACGGCCAAGGGTCGACCTCTTCATACGCTGAAGGCGGCGCCGACGACATCTTCCCCTCGATGCACTCACATCTCGCCCGTCGCCACGGATCTGTGCTCCTCGCCTCTGCTCGTGCCCAGTTGACGAAATCATTCGGCGAGGCGGTCGGGTATGGGATCCTCCTCTTCTCGTCCCAATTGCCATCTAAATAGATCCTCCGCGCCATATTGAGGAGCTCGTAATCTGCGTTGGCACCATAGGTCTCGATTCCCCATGATGCCCACACCTTCATCTCCGGATCTGGCTCCGCCTCCGCCTTTTGCTGCAGCGCCCTCCACTCCTTCACGCACAGGAGGTAGGAGGATCCGTCATCGCGGATCCATGTGGCTCACTCCGTCCACCTCCGCATCCTTGTCGCCCGCAGCGTCTCCGGTGACACCGACCCAATCGGGCGCAGCATCTCCGGGAAGGTCCGGTACACGAAGGGGGAGGCATGTACGGGATTGTCGAGCCCGGGCGAGGAGGCGAGCATGTGGATCTGTCGACTCTCGGCATGGGGGCGGGGTGTAGGGCAGGGAGGTTTGCCATCGCGAGGAAGTCGGTGGCGAGGTGGGGTGGGTGGGCTGTCATCTCCTCTGCTCTGTCCCATAGGCCGGTATGGACCTCAAAAAAGTTGAAACCACTGTCACCGTATGTCGTGGGCTACACATGTTAAAATACAAAACCTAGGCCTAGCTAATACTTGTTCGCCCTTTGAAAAAAATGATACCAGATCCCCAAGAGAACTAGATTATAGAGAGGGCCCGTGTCACGACTTAAGAAGCACATCATGAGCGACAGTTTTCTTCAGTAGATGGCTCTCGATGGCGTTTTTTACTTGCTTCTGCACCATACAACTTGTATTTGTAGCCTCCCAGTCTGTGGTGGACCAGCAGCCCATTTGCTGGGCGGGCCAACCTACAGAAACCAGCACTCGATTTTTCATCAAGCCCCAAAAACAACGCAGTACTATGTTTGTTTTGAGGCCGAAAACATTACGGCAGTGGTTTAGCGGGGGAGGGGCAAGACAGAGCAAAAAGATTAAAAAGAGTTGATGCGCCATTGCTACCCTAACAAAGCAGGTGCAATTCTTCTCGGGAAGAAGGTGTGCCATTGACACCCACACATCACATACTCCATAGTAGGCATACTAACAAGTTCACACACAAGCACAACAAAAAAGGGAAACATTCGTATCAAACTCTGGTTCACAGGACATGTTCATATTCATAGCCAACATTCACTATCAACAACTCAAAAGATTCATATATACACAAGTTCAGCATGTCTATGGATCCAGATTATTGATAGATCACACAACAATATTCATAGATAATTCACGAAAAGATGCAGATATACACATGTTCAGTATGTTTATGCATCCAAATGATTGAGATCATAGCCAATATGATCCATGGACGAACTTTAATTACCTAGGGTACAGACTGGTAAATGGTGTTCAGTCGAAGGTACTTCTTGCTAAAATTAATGCTTGTACGATTAACCTTTCGAGTACATAAGAGGCACCACATACAATCTGAAGTTTGCTTGTATGTTTATCCTCCAATAGTGGCCTCGTGCCGAGAGAGGTTTGAGCAACTTGGCCACTACTTTCATCCAACTAGTTTACTGGCTCATCTTGGTCCTGTAGCTCGCCAAAATTCTACATTGCAGACTGGTAAATGGTGTTCAGTTGAAGGTAATTCTTGCTAAAATTAATGCTTGTACGAGTAAACTTTCAAGTACATAAGAGGCAGCATAGACAATCTGAACTTTGCTTGTAGGTTTATCCTCAAATAGTGGCCTCGTGCGAGAGAGGTTTGAGAAACTTGGCCACTACTTTCATCCAACTAGTTTACTGGCTCATCTTGGTCCTATAGCTCGCCAAAATTCTACATTGGAGACGAGAAAGGAGGTGGTTGAGAAAATGAACCACCCAATTTTTTTGTGCAGTTCAACTGAAATGGAGCATCCCTAGCATGCAGACTGATTAAGTGCCAGATGAATATACACGTCAACCAACTTGTTTGGAATCTTTAGACTCCATGCCATACAGTTCGCTACCATATCTGCCGATAACCAAAAGGCACAAGTTGGGACCAAAGACTAGACTGTGTTTTTCTGGGCTATGCGCCAAGCAATATTTTTAGCGTTCGCTCTCCTAATACTTGGAGTTTGACAACTAGTTGACTCCGGTTGATACTCGAATGAATATAGGCACTTCTTGTCAACATCGATGCTTGTCTGAGTGAACTTTGGAGTACATATCAGCAGCATAAGTATCTGTCCATCTGATATTTTTGTGTAGTTCTACTGAAATCACCCAATGCAATGATTTGCCTGCGAGTTCAGGCGCCAAGTTACTCCTTTATAAAATCGGCAAACAGTAGCACAATACCAAATTACCAATACATGACAAGCACAATAATCAGGATAAAGACCAGTACCAACCTACGTGAGGTAGCATATCAATTACTTTTTCCTTTGACTAGAAGCCGAGATAAGCGAAGCGATTGACAGCAAAGGAAGAAATCAGGCCTAGATTAGCGACTGACAAGAAAGGACGGAAGCTGCCGAGGCAATGAAGCACCCAAAGTTTTTGTGCAGTTCCACCAAAATCGAGCATCCCTGTTGGCACATATATTGAGAGAGTGAGATTACTGTAATAGTGGGACTAGTTGATGAAACATACACTAACAAATAGAAGCACCCTTATTATCTTAATGCATAAAGTTAGCAACATAGTAGTCTTCCTTAAAGAGAGCTTTTAGTTTATTTAATCAGTGCCAATTAGCTCAACACTCAAAGCATTGCGATGTATCATAGGTTGCTAAACTTTAACGTGGAAAGATAAAGGAGTTTCTCATGACAGTAGCACAATACAAATAGAGATGACAACAAACTAATATGGATGAAGACCTTAGGCCCGTACCAACCTGAGGAAAAAAGCTTATTCATGCAGTCCCACAAGAGATGATAAAGCACTCACTAGAATCACTCAATAGTACATATTTTTGTGCAATTCAAATGTATGTTTGAAATCACTCTTGTTTACAAGTGCTGAGATTATATCGAAAGATTATCAAGAACTTCCAGCAGAATTAAAGCACAAGCTGGGATATAGTTCATTGTATTGTCTTGTGTAGTTCCACTAAAATGTATGATTGGCACAACATGATCCCTGTTTGCACAAGTAGGAACAAGGTGAAACCTTCATTATCTTAGTGAGAAAGGATAGAAAGACATTAGCATCTTACTCTAACAGTAGCATCAAATTCATGATGGACAATACGAAAAACATTGCCTCCTTGAACCAATGGCAATAAATTGACATCCAAAACAATAGCACTATTATGTCATGAAACTAATAATATTCCCTCTCTGCTCCACCACGTGATTCACCTCCATAGACAAACATACACATGTACATGATTCAGCATAGGGTGCTACTAAAGATTTATTTAACTCCGACAGGAAAATGAGGCAGCAATAAATTAGTGGTACTTAAGTACTCCTAATTAATTAAGTGAGATAGCAGAAGTGGAAGGGCTCCCTGGAGGATCGTCTCACATGTAAGGTAGTCGTTGCCGGAGCCCTTGAATGGCCTCGATTGAGGCCTCTGGCTTCAACAATATCGCCTTGGCACTGTTTATTCTTCTTCTTCTTTCTGTCCATGCTCTGTTTCTCATTCTCCTCACCAGTTGGTGAAACCAAGTACATGATTGGCCTTCTATTTCAGAATTGGTTTTGTCAGTGAGGGAGTACAAGTGTACTAGTAAAAAATAGCATTATTTTCTCATGGCAGTCACAAAATAGAGATGAACACATGCATTAAATATCATTCTTACCTAAAGGAAGGTTATGGTGCCAATATGGATGATGATGATTGGAACACAGATCTCCCTTTGTGCAGTTCCACCAAAATGAACCAATTGTTCCATTCTTTGAATGTGGCCGAGAGCTGGCTTGATGAAACACCTCGCTTCCTACTTCTTTTTTAGCGGGGTACCTCGCTTCCTAGTGACCAGTGTCTTGGCTGATCGTCCTAAGAATGCTTATATATGAATAACGTTCTCTCATTTACCCGCAAAAACAAGATTAACCCATATTAACCGGAAAGGAGGGAGTATGGACTAGCACTACTTGTTGGTGTGTCTCGTCAACTCGCAGAACGAGGAGAAGCTTGCAGTACAAGGTGAAGCTCGCTTACGCCTTTCGACTAATGCAATGTACCCTCGCCCAGGCGGTGGACATGCATCAGTTCATTCGGTGTTAGATTGCCAGAGGCATACGCTGTAGTACCGAACATGCGGAGTACCATCATTGTTCGACTTCACGAAGAGGCGAAGAGCCAAATGCAAGGTTTAGTAGTACGAGTAGTACTATGACTGGAACCGCATGGTGGAGCCTCTGTACCCTTATTTTTCTTTAATCTCTGATAAAGTACACATTTATTCCGAAGAAGGGCGGAAAACGGAAGCCCAACATGTAATGATGATATCGATCAACCATGCTCTAATATATCTTGGCCTCCGTGTGAGCCCGTATGTGTGTTCTCGCTCCTTGTCTCTCTCAAGGAACGGCGGGTTGGCCATTTTGCCGTCAATTGAGATCGGTTTGCTCACACACCGGTCCCACATGTCAGTGATATGCCAAGAGGAGGTGCATTGACCGACTTGCCGTACGCGTACTTGGTTTTGCACCTTCATACTACTCCTCCCTCCGTCACAGTTTACAGGGCGCGCTTCATTATGATGCATTTCTCTCAATGCATTTCCACCACCAGAGAGACTTTAGACGCGTTTGGTTTAATGCTCAATTAATTAGGGCGTGGTAACCGCAATTTTCTCTCGATGTAGTACTACGGAGTGGAGTAAGTGCATGCATGTGTGTACCCGGGGCGGAAGCACTGCATGCATGTAGTATGCTTTATTTCTTCTAGTAATAGACGCCATGCTATAACTACCAATGCTATTTTTCAGGTTGTTCGCTAGTCACCTTGGTCCCAGAGATTTTCTCTTTTTCTGAAGCATGCTCTATAAACAGTGACGGATGGAGTAGTATGAGCGGATTCAAAGAAGAGCATATTGATGGTTGCTTCTTCCGAGCAACTTATAGTGGGAAAGGTGGGGCTTATGATTTGACTTCTTATTACTCACTATTAATGCGGCGCATCGACCGGTCTGAGTCTCCCATGCGGCTGTGCACTACCCCCTCCGTTCTTAAATATACTTCGGAATATTTGTCTTTCTAGAGATTTCAACGAGTTACTACTCAAATATTTGTCTTTTAGAGATTCAAATGTACTACTACATACGGATGTATATAGACATATTTTAGAGTGTAGATTCACTCATTTTGCTCCGTGTGTAGTCACTTGTTGAAATCTCTAGAAAGACAAATATTTAGGAACAGAGCGAGTACACATACGAAGCAAAATGAGTGAATCTACACTCTAAAATATGCCCATTTGAAATTTGTAAAAAGACAAATATTTAGGTATGAAGGAGTATAATTTTGTGCATGGCACATGGACCCGGATGCCGAAGAGGCTTCTGGCAATGCTATCAAGCTACCAGCATTTGTTTACATAATTGATGTACTATACAAATAATTTTCTAGCGACATGAAATTGTACAATGGTGTGAGCTTTAAGCTTTGTTTCGTGTGTCTTTCCATCGACGCTCTTTCGAAAACAACAAAAAACTAACTTCCTTGCTAATCAGAGCTAATATTTACATCACAACTGAAGACAAAGTTGTGAGAAGGTGTTAAATTAAAATTGATCCATGCTTTCATTGGCAGCAACGTCCCCCGGCTCTGTCTAAATCAACAAGGCATGTTGGGAAAAAAGTAGCTATCTGGAGCATGCAACATTCCGATCATTTTGTGTAGTTCCACTAAAATAGAGCTGAGCGTCCCTGTTCCAAAGATATTAAGTGTGATTATGATAATAGAGGACTATTGATGAAACAATAAACACACAAATAGAAGCCGGTCACCTTTGCGGTCTCTCTTAAGACTAACTAGTTGGAGAACATTAGGCTAGGAGTTGGATGAGGAGGATAGAGCAAAACCAGTCTCCCTTTGTGAAGTCGCACTGAAATGTAGAGACGTTGCCCGTGTGACATTTTGCTAGAACTACACAAAACACTCTTAAGAAAAAAGTCATTTGTGCAGTTCACCAAAAGGTCGCAATATCAACGAGGTGAAATGGATAGCCCTGTTTGCAAAAAAGAGGTAGAAAGGAAACAATTACTGGCCAATAACAGTTGATGACACATGCGACGACAAAAAGAAGCATATTCCTTGTCCTAAGCGAAGATAACAACACGGTTGTGTTTGTCTAAAATGGTGTGAGCATGATATTGCAATATGGAAAGTACGCCGGACGAGCTACGTTTTGGGCAAAGAACTAAGGAAGATCCACATGCAGCAACGTGGGAAGACGTGCAGTGGAGCAAGGTCGGAGGGGATACCTGGAGGTCGTCGGGATGTGACTAGGTGAGCGGCGGCGGGCGGAATCTGCCCATACTGCGGCATCAAGCAGGAGGCGTAGGCCCTACCACGCCGGAGCTTGGTCACAGAGAACGGCGCGTACTGCAGATCGGGACGTGCTGCCTCGGCGCCGTCGAACGGAGAAGCGATGCATGTCCTCCCTTTCCGCCAGCGGACGGGATGCAGTCGGATCAGTGACCAATGGTGAGGGGGAGAGAGAGGCCACCGCAGCCTTGTGTGAGATACTCCGAAGAGAGACAAACCAGGCACGCAGGCAGGCTCCATTGTATACAGTGGAGCGGACTACCTTTTTCTCCATGAAAATCGTTTTATATTTTGTGTACGTGCCATTGAGCGATATAACTTTATTTAAAAATAACGCACCAACGCATGAAGTCGAACTTTGTTTCGTGCACGCGTGGTACACGACCTCCGTAGGTAAACAACCGCTACACACATTCAAATTAGCACGTGGGCTACCATTTCATACAGAAATGAGCTCAACCGTGTTCCCGCGTGGGTGTGGCTGGGCACGAAGCGTGAGTATGTGCACGGTGCACCTATTCTCTTATTGTATACGTACACTACCTACGTGGGGTTGTGTGAGAGAGGTACAAACGTAGAGAGATATAGTGTGTGGGTTCATGAGAGATTTTTTGGGAGGGAGTGGGGTCAATCAAAAAATGTAACATATGCAAGTGTGTGAAAGAGAGTCCTGGATATGTCATATATATAGAGGGGGCGATCCACGAGAAGAGAGTGGAGGTATCATCGGCTTGAGGTGTCCATAGAATCGAAGAGAGGGATGTTGTGTGTGTGTGTTTGCGCGCGCGATCGATAAAGGGTGCCATCAAATTTGTGTGTACCCACGTCAAAGATATAGAGTGGCTGGCCTACTTGAACATGAGAGGGGACATGTGCAGTTTGTCTCTGTGGCAAGGATACCTACCTACAGCACTCGACTATCGATCTGTGGTGGGTGGGGAGGGAGACCTAATTAACTATAGAGGTACAATGGCTGGTATATGTGTGGAGGAGGAGAGAGGCCTACCTCATGTATTAAGGGAGATCAATCTACCTCTTGTATTAAGGGAGATCGATCGTCATCCATGCATATGTGTAGGAGAGGAATAAGGTTGGGAGAGAGACAGAGCTAGAGTGTTGGAGGGGGTGGTAGTGGAGTTGCTTCTAACAAATGGTGGGATAGGCTTGCTAGACAACTGGAGGCCACACCTGCAATATCAATAAGAGAGGGGATGGCTGCTGCCTGCCTGTCTGTGCATGTGTGTGTGAGAGACGGGTCAGGAGGCATGCATGAATG
The DNA here is from genome assembly GCA_902687465.1 of Secale cereale. Lineage (NCBI taxonomy): Eukaryota > Viridiplantae > Streptophyta > Magnoliopsida > Poales > Poaceae > Secale > Secale cereale. The sequence continues at coordinate 287,505,046 of LR738712.1, forward strand.
ATGAGGGGGGCGATATGGTTTTGGTAATCATACATAACTACATAGGAAGATCAATCGTCCTTTGTCAGAGAAAGGAGAGACATAACTTGTGACTTGTGAGGTACGTCGATCGATGGGGGGGAATAGTTAAAGTCGACCTTGGTATATGTTGGGAGATCGACCGGTATACATGCATGTGCATGTTAGAAGCAAATGAGGCACGGGGAGAATGATAGATAGAGAGAGAGAGAGAGAGAGAGAGAGAGAGAGAGAGAGATGCATCTAGGAGGACGTGCGAGAGTCATACTATATCGAGGGGGGAGGAGTGTGCGAGTACGAGATCGATGAAGAGAGTGGTGGGAGTGAGGAATGGATGGTGATAAGAGAAGAGGGGAAGCTTTTGTTTTGTGCTAGGCACACCTGGCTAGAGAGGCATATCGATCGATGTGTGCCGTAAAGAAGGAGCTGGGGGGCCTACACACATCGTGGGTGAACGACCTAAAGTGAAAAGACGAATTTGCGCGATGGAGCTTGAGAATGCTGAGGGAGGGTGAGAGGGATGCGGGCGTATGCATGCAGGAGAGAAAGTTAGCTTTAGCTAACTACAAAGATAAGAGGATTGTGTGGGTGTAAAAGACGAATAGAGATCATACTTCATTATAAAAAGCGAATTCGGATATTTGAACAATTTATCATAGTGCTTTAAACCGACACATGTGTGAATATATATAACGGTGATACACATGGTGTGGTTATGAACATGTTATACTAAATATAATATATTTTCTCTCTACTCTTATAAAAAACGGAGTTGTTGATGATGGTGCCATCCTGCAATATAGGCCGTCCGATTTATATCTGGCGGATAGGAGGGAAACTATGGCAATTTTGAAAAAAGATACCCACACCCCTCTCCATATTTGCAAATAAGGCCTCCCCTTGATCATGTTGATGATCTGTGGAATGCATGGGCATCTTGCTAGTACTACGTTTAACATATAGAACATTGATCATAATTCGAGCTAATGTGTGGCTTTTGCAGCTCAGGTGTAAATACTTGTCATAATGTAGGGGGCGGGGCACTATACTATGTGTGATAAACACGGTGTACACGTATAGAACATGGTTTTGATTATGAATATATAGTTAGTACATCAAATATACTATTATTTGGAATCAACATCAAGTGTATTCAGAAAATAGAATTCGAGTTCATGTAGTACACATAGTTGAGATCTATCTCTGTAGTAATCATGTGGTGTGTTATTAAGGTAATACACGAATGATGGTTGAAGTTGGCAACAATCATGATTGTAGATTGTTATTGAAATAGAGAAACGAATTCAAATTCAGTTCGAATTGCAGCGGTAGTATAGACATTTGGAATGCACTAAAATGTTGTTATGAGTAGGTTACATGCATTATACAGCAAGCGAAAAAAAATTAATTGGACATAACATGGATTCATACTACCGAATAGCATTTAATTGCACTAAATTGTTGGTATGAGTAGCTTTAAATAGCATTTTTATAGTAAAAGGGGGCAAGACTCTCTCTTTGTGTGGTGTGAATAGTTTTATTTTTTTCGTTTTCTTTTTGGTTGAGGGAAGTGCGAATTGATTTGGTACGTACAAGTACAATATTACACGTTAGGCTTGTCCCTAAAATTCAACCCGCGCCCCGAAAATTCAGATATTGTGCTCCCAAAACTGGCGCCTTCACAACCCGCGTCTTGCTAACCCGAAACTACAACGCTCGCGAAAACTCCCTCCAGCTGCCAAATCCCGACACGTGAAATCCCCCTTTTAACCCTGAGCCGAAAGGTCCGCTAGTTCAAATCGGTGGGGGGGGGGGTACTTTTGTAACACACCCTACATTTTGGACAAGCGCATCTCCATCGCCTCCTTTTTGCCATTCGAAATCCCAGGCCGCCATAACCTCTCCGCTCCAGCCGCGAAACCCCACCCTCCTCCGTCCGCCACCTCACTGCTGCCCTGCTGGAGCCTCTTCCCCGACGACGTCGTCCACCGCAATAGCTCGACGTCCCTCATCCACCTCCCCGGATGAGGATTCGTCGTTCATCTCGTCGTCCCGCCGGTTCAGCCACCCAATCCTCCACCTCCAAGGAGTTGCTCCGACGATCACCTCGTCTATCGCGGCTGCTCCATCCCCACAGCGCCGCCTTAACCTACTCCACCCGAAACCGCATCATCCTCACCGACTCCTAGGACAAAGCCGAGGCCTACTCGGCGCCACCAAAGAGGTTGTACACTCATCGCATCGCACCTTCTCCTTAGCTTGACCTCCCGGCGCCGACGGTGCTCCATCCCGCGCCCCCATGGAGCGGCTACCTTGAAGCCGGCACCGCGGGTGACATCTCCACGACGGCTCTCCCCCAGTGTGAGGCCTCTTCGGCGGCGGCATGCATACCAGCCGGATCTGCTGCTGCTGCCCCGGCTCTCGCTCGCTCGCTCGTGTTGCTACTGCTGCTCCGGCTCTCGCTCGATCGCTCGCTCGCCCAGCTGCTGCTGCTCCAACTCTCGCTCACTTGCTCGCGCTACTGCTCTCCCCCTCGCTCGTTCTACTGTTCTGCTCTGATTTAGCTACACTTCAGTCGAATGAATCGACTTTTGGGTCAGACGATTTTCAGGGGGTGGGCGGTCTAGCCAGAGTGAAGGAAGAACCACCCGCAACGGGGACGGGGGAGGTACTCCACTATCTATCTTAGGGTTCAGGGTGGGGGCGGGGGCCTATAGGGCTGGCCAGGGCGGCGGCGGACCGGCGGTGGGGAGTTGTTTTGGGGCGGCGAGGTGGCGCTGGGGCCGGCTGTTCGACCGGTGGTGGCTGGCAGCTCAGGGGGGTGCAGGTTTAAGATGACCTGCAGGCCCTCCCTAAACTACATGTCAAATGCCTCTCTGCTACCACTGCGTTCAATTTCGACAGTAACATTCAGATTCAACAGTAAATTTCAGTTTTGACAGTTAAGTTCAGAGTCAACAATTTTTACCTCATCTGTTGTAGTCAGGTGGTTTTTGGTGATGTAAATTTTACATCTATTTTACATCATCTATTGGAGATGCTATAAGAATCCCACTTGAGATTGACGATGTCTGTCTTGTGCTGCTTCAGCCTTGACGTCTTACGTCTTGCCGGGGCTGCTCCAACAACAGAACGAACCATCACAACAGAGCAGTGCCCTGGACGCCGTCTACAGATTCCTCAGATCTTCCTCCACACCTCCGACAGCCACCTCTGCCTCAACTGCTTCAGCGACCAACCCAATGATGATGAGGTCGACACGGCTACGGCAAAGAGGTTGTACACTTGTTGCATCACTTATTACTATACATTCATGTCGATCCATTAGGGTTATTTTGGTTCGACGGAAAAACATAGGAATAGGGAATTTTCCAATGGCACTCTACTATTCAATTATTCATGCATTTTCTTGAAAGGAATGAAGCAAAACATCCACCTGGACCAACTTTTCAAAATCATATGCATGAAAACAAGACCAAGTGCATTAGTGGTAGAATAACATTCTAACTGTACACGCTTTCATATGGTTTCACTTTATTTTGGCCATGTTTCTTTGCATTCCTCTGCGCTTCCAATTCCTGTAAACCAAACACCCAAGTTGACAAAAATTCTCTGTTTTCAAATGCTCTGTTTACCATGTGCATTCCTATCATATTCCGGTGTTTTTCCTATCCCTGTGTTTTTAGAATCATGCAAGCCAAATGAGCCATTACAGAATTACTTCAATTACAGGTAGGTGTCGAAGGGAACTTTGTGTGGTTTGTCCTTCTCCTGTCGCGATGTCGTCCGCCTCACATGAGGTGCTCCATCTACAAAAACATCCACCAAACCAGACATCACGACTCCTGACTGTCTTTCGCCGCCTCAGATCTTCTTCCCTGCCACCAGCACCCACCGCAACGGCATCACCATCATCGACTCAGCAGATGAACCTGAGGAGTACACGGGTCCACAAGAGAGTTCGCACTCTTTTGATTCTGCTTATGTTATGCATTGCTTAAAATTACCTGCTACTTTATCGTCATGTTCACCTCTTGGACTCTAAGTCAGATCCAAATTAATGTTCAAACTTGAGTTCTAAATTTGTTGTGGGGAACATATCGAGGAAGCAATGAATAGTATCTCTGTCTAATATCTGGTTCACCTAGGGTATGCCTATGTTGTTCATCTTGGGTGGGAAACAAATAGTAAAGCAATCATCATCTGTCTTTTTATTAAATTAAAGGAATCATCAGCCTGCTATCATTTTTGTTGGATCCATCCACTGGTTGTTACCATCACTCTAAATTTCTGCATGCTCTCCTTACATAATCTCACCATATTTTTTTCGTATGCACGTCAGATATTGTACGCAGTCATGCTTAACATGTAGAGAAAAAGAGAAGAGTTTTGCGCGGCAATACAGTGTCATGCAGACATCGCTCCATGGTGTGTTCAATGGCAAACCCTCCCCACCCCTCTCCAGATTGTAATCCAGAGGAAGATATCTGTTCTGAGGCGGATTCAGACGCCGCTGACCACTCCTATTTACACCCCAAGGTGTTTGCTCTACCTCATGCATATGTTGCCTTGCAGTGCCAACTTTTGACATCATATATGCCATCTACTTAGTTTAGACATGTTCTGTCACCACCTATTTAGTTTCTATATCATATATGGGAATTATGCAGTCTCATGTCTTTTAGCCAGCCATAATATATGTGTTTTGGATCCATCCACTGGTTGTTACCAGGCATCATATATTTGAATGATATCTTTCCCATCCATTTCTTCATTACATTTCCATTTGTCGACAATGTTTGTACATTAAACTACTCTTCCTGTGAATCAGCCATTTGGGTGGGAGATTGAAAAATCTGGAGTGAACACAAGGCCTTCAGAGCAGACAGTGCTACCTGTCGAAGCAGATCTCTTGTTGGGTCCCGATAGCTCCTCGGTGATGGATTCAGAGACAGATGACCAGTCCTATCCCCCCACCGAGGTGTATGCTCTAACTTGGCATGGCGTTTTAGTTATTCATCATATCTTTGAATTATGTTATGCTATTCTATCCAGTTTAGATAGACATCATATATGTGAAATTATGTCATGCTATCCGTTTTAGTTAAACAATATACATGTCAACTATTTCATGTCCACTTTTTTCCACACTATCTATTGCATCTGTCTCTAATACAATGTCTGCACATTCAACTATGTTTCCTGTTTATCAGCCATTTGAGTTGGAGCGGGTGATGTCAGCATCTAGCAGACTAAAAACACGGCCTTCAAATAAAACAGTGCTACCTCTTGGTGGAGATAGCACCCCGGTTGTACATGCACGAGAACCAGCCCTACCACACATAACCCAAACTCTCACAGATTGTACCCCTACTGCGATGGACAGAGAACCAGCTTCACCCAATCTAACCCCAACCCCAACAGATAGTAACCCAGTTCCTGTTGACACAACACCATCTCCACCACAGAGGTCCCAAACAAGAGCAGTTAGTAAGGCAGCTCCAGTGCCCAAAGGGCCAGTACTACCACGGCGAACCCCAACTCCACCAGTTAGTACGCCTATTCCTGTGGTGGAAGCACAACCAGCTAGTCGTACTTTAGCATCTATCGCATTTGATGTTGTTAAATCGTATGTGCGTATCTTCCCATCTTGGAAATATTATACTGAAGATGAAGGAAAATGCCAGTTGCAGGTGTTTGTCCAGGAGTTATGTGTAAGTAATGTTATTCATGGCAATTACTTTGCTTTGTCCCATACATCCTACCTCCATGATGGTTATAATACATCAAATCTTCCCATTTTTCTCTATAGAGAAGGACTGATTTGGAGACTCAAGATGAGGTAACCTGTGCTAATACCTCTGCTATCTTCAAGAATGCTTGGTGGCAGTATCGGAATTACCTGAAGAAAACGTACTTCACCGGCAAAGAAACTCATCAAATTCCCTTACGTTCTCCTGAGACACATTTACTAGACGATGATTGGGAACGCCTTGTTCTGTACTAGTCCCGAACCAAGAATGTGGTAAGATCTATGAGCTCATTGTCTATTTTTAAGTACTATATTCTTGCGTCTTACTGTACTCTGTTCACATAGAGCAAGTGCCTAAACCTGAAGAACAACTGTTCTAATTTAAGATTCCATTGCTATCATAGTTCCAAAAAGCGCTAGGCATTAATTGTGCGTTTTGCCACCGCCTTGCGCTTTACTGACCAAAGTGCGTGCTTATGCGCAGTTATGCACAGATTAAGCGTAGTTATGCGCAATGCGTTTCGCCAACGCCTCGAGCCTAGGCGCGCTTAAGCGCTAGCTTAGGCGTGCCTTATTTAACTATGATTGCTATCGTGCATACTGCTCTGCTCTCGTATCACTGAATTTACTCATACAAACTTATTATCAAATTGAAGGATCCAATCGAAACTCCAATGGCACAGTAGGTATGTTCACGCATGTTTCTTTAGCAGGCTTGCTTTATCAATAGCTCTATTGATTTCAATTCCAATTCTTCTCATATCATGCACATTACTAGCATCACAACAAAGCAAATAGTGTTGTTGTACATGTAGACCCGTGGTACCCATCTGAAATCTTGTTGTGCCGTGTAGTTTCCCATGCTTTATATTATTTCACTGCTGCTTTGTCTTGAACTGATATGATTTGAAATGTGTCTCTATTTTGATTTGGAAAGACAATGCACTGACCATAGGACACAGATATATGTTTGTTTGATGCTTTTATTATGTACTAGTACTTGGCAATAGAAGACTTGGTAGTTTAACCCTGTCCACCTTACTAATGAAGTGGTTCACCGAAATGAGTTTCATATACTAGTACATGCTAAACTATTATGTGTCTGCTTGTTTCTTCTTTTAGAATGCTGGCAGAATATTGGGGAAGAGTGCCTTATTAAGCAATGGTAAAGGAAGTAATGCAGATAAGGTTCAGGATAGTGACAAATCCTTGTTGGTCTCCAACAAAGCTGATAAAACAGCTAAGGAAGACTATCTCGAAGACAGTGAGACAACCCCAAAGTCCTGTCTTGGTTTAGTGTTGGAGTTATTGCCCACTACAGCTTGCACAAGCTATTCAAACTCACTGTGTGAATCAGTTTGGTTTCTTGAGTCTCAACTACAAGCTGAAAGACATCGATCAGCCGTGCTGCGACAAGAAGCGGAAGGACTGCGGAAGTCCCAGGAGCATTCAGATGCATACTTTCAGGTGCAACAGCAAGCATTGGAGGATTTTAGCGCCAGACTGGACAAAGCTAATAAGCTTGCTAAGCTAATGGCCAGCATGGTGGATACCATGTTTCTTGAGCTCTTCTGAAGTTGTTTTAGTTATGCTCATGTTTTGTTGCCGTGTTTATTTGCACTGGTGGCCAATTTTGACGGCCAGTGTATGTAATATGCTGCTTTGTTCCCTATATTTGAACTGGTGGCGAACTTTGATGCCCAATGGATGTAATATGTGTAATAGCGGTAATAGGGTAGCGTTAATTGCTTGCTTATTTATTTCCTTATTGTCTTGTTTATTTGTTTTCTTGTAGTCAGTGCAGTTCTTTTTCCGCGGTTTGCTAGTGGCCGAAATAACCTATTTTTTAAAACTAGGCCACATTAACAATGGGCAACATATTTACTGTAGTTAACGTGGGCCTCCTACGGGCCGTAGAAACAATGGGCCTTCTAAGGGTCGTAGAAACAAAGGGCCTTCTATGGGTCGTTGACACAATGGGCCTTCTACGGGCCGTATCATCAATGGGCCTTCTACGGGTTGTATCATCAATGGGCCTTCTATAGGCCGTATCATCAATGGGCCTTCTACGGGCCGTATGATCGCTTGGCCAAACATGGGCCAATAATAGACCACATATGGCCGTAAATGGGCTAGAGTTGAAATCGTCTGTTCATGGGCCGACCATAACGGGCCGTCGTTATTAGGCCATATTTGATGACGCTATGAAAATGGGCCAACGTATGAACGGGCCACAAACGGGTTGACTGTACCCACAGGCTGAATTTGGCCCACAAGCAGAAAATGACAGTAACGGGCCGAAAGTAAACGAATGCTGGAAATGAGCCCAAGAATAAATGGGCCCTATCTGATGACGCTCTGAAAACGACCCAACGTATTAACGGGCCACAAATGGGCCGACTGTAACCACAGGTTGTATTTGGCCCAAAAGCAGAAAATGACAATAACGGGCCGAAAGTAACCAAATGCTGGAAATGAGCCCAAGAATAAAAGGGCCCTCAGAAGGCCGAAAGATAACATGGGCTGGAAACGTCTCAATGGAATAATGGGCCGTTAATGGGTATAAGTGATACACTGTTCATTACGGGCTAGTTTTACCACGGGCCATTAATGGGCCGAGAGTAATAAGGGCCTCATATGGGCCGGAAGACGTCATGGGCCATACATGGGCCGGAAGTTAAAACGGGCTGGAATTATATTGGACGGCCCAGATGACGCTACTGGGCCTAATTCGGATAGGCCGTAAACGGGCCCTGGGTTAGCCGGCTATAAATGGGCTATATGCGAACATGTCATTAATAGGCTTGCCGTGGGCCGACCCGCCACCTTTTGACCGAGCCAAACGGGCCGGCCTTTTCATATGAATGGGCCTCTGTTGGGCCATGCCATGTGTCGACGTATCATTGGCGCTTTGTGTTCAATGAGTGGGTGACATCTGTCCCAACGGTGAGCCGACACGTGTTTCCCATAGCCAATGATGATTTAACACGTGGAAAATCCCCATTGGTCGGGGCTGTTAACGGGTTATCGGATCCAAAACCGGACCCGATAGCTTAACGGCATTCCGTTACGTTGGATGCCATGTGTCGGTCACCCTTGATGAAAGCACTTCTATGACGCGTGATTTATCGTCATGGAAGTGGACACTTTCGTGATGATCCTTTTGGTAATGTCATGGAACACTTATACGACAGTATAGGTATGACTATCTTCATTCTATCATAAATTTGTCATGGATGTACATGCGTGACAAAAAACGTGACCTACTGTGACAAACACATATCATCACGGATGTGTATTTTTTCGTAGTGCTCGATCTCTTGACGAGCAGTGTGCGCCTCGCCTCGCGCGTCCTGGGCAGACTTTACTACCGCAGACAGCTCGGTCGCCTGTTCTAGAGCCTTCTTCTCCAATGCCTCACACTTACGGATAGCATCTTGAAGCTCGACCTCGACTTCGGACAACCGAGACTTGTGCTTCTCGCACTCCGCCTTTTTGGCCTCTAAATCATCAGCCTCTTTATCAGCGACCGCCTTGTTCGCCCTGGCCTCCTCCTTGGCCTTGGCAATCTCGCTGTTGAGGGCCTCGAGCTCAGCGGCGCCAACTCTGTAATACAGAAAACACTGTTAGAGTTTGTACTCATACTCAATCAATTAAGTCTTATTGACATTTGAATAAAAATCCGCATACCTTGCATTTCATCAAAACACCGGATGATGTGGTCGAGGTCCGCATTGGCCACCTCAAGCTTTCGATTTAGTTCGGTGACCTCTACGTCTCGCACAGTCGCCGTAACTAAAGAACCCTGCAAGATAGTTCAGCTCTGTAAATATGATACTGTCACACCCTAATTTTCATGCCACTACACTTAAGCTAATAATCATAATAAAATATGCTTTAACAAAAACTTTTTGAGTGTTTTGGACTTTGCTTGATTTGATTTTTGTCTGCTGTTTACAAGTGCTCTAAAAATCAAATAAATCCTCCAACTCTTATACTTCATCCCCTTGCTCCAAACTTCTGCCCAATGACCATACCATGTGTATAGAATAGGATAGTATTTGCTTACAAAAATATTTTGGCCAAATAGTATTTTCTAAATTTAGTTTTCCAAAAACCCCTGAATTGAGGATTGCACAGCAAGTACCTTATTTGGGGTGTGAAAAATCTTTCAAAAGGTATATTTGAATCCTATTAGGTATAGGACTCCCTTAAACCACAAAATTATAATTTTAAAGTTATTTTTATATTTTATTTAAATGTTTTTTCTTTAGGCCGGAAATGGTCTTTAATAGGTTAAAATTATTTAACTGTTTCAAAAATATTTTTCAAAATTCAGGGAAACTCATAGGACAGATATTGTCTGTATATAAGAGTTTCAACACATGGTCATGTTCAAAATATTGGACAAATCCTTCAAAACCCCTTTCTGGATATTTCAAGCTTTTGAAATATTTACAATGGAAATATTCTCTAAAAATTCCAGGGAAATTCTATCATGTCAGATATGACATATTTGATGATCTTACAAAGCCTCATGCCTTGAAGATCAAAAAAACATCATCTAATCCCCTCAAAACCATTTCTGTCCATTTTGAAGTTTGAGCAACTTTACATTGCCAAACTTGTCCAAATGCTCTGAAACTTGGTGCACATGCTAAAATGGTCTAATTAAGCATCTAGACCAAATGGCACATGTTTTGGAGAAGGATAACTTGATCTAAGTGCCCCAAAACCCTTTCTGACCAGATCCAAATTTGAACAACTCTACATTGCCAACTTTTTACTTGGGGCCTCAAATTTTGTGGACATGTTCACAACCCCAAATGATGACACTACACCAAGTGGTGCATCAAGGAGAGATGATTTGCTTAACTTAATCTTGGAAAATCCATTTCTGTTGATTTCTAGGGTTCACCAAAGTTACATTGGCAAGTTTTTTCAAATGAGCTCAAACTTGGTGGAATACCCTATTTCTATACACAATTTGATCATGTTAAGTCTCATGTCAAGTGGAGTTAATTTGCTTGCCCAAATTTGCATCAAACACCTTCTGTCACTTTTCAAAAATCACCATTTTGACTACATCCACTATTCTCCTTGAGCTCAACTTTGTACCACAGCATCTCCTAGTCACCTTCTACCTCCACTAACTCTCTCATGACCAGAGCTCAATGATTGAGGGGTGAAAACCCTCATTTTACCTCTCTGGACTACACTGTTCCCTCTCCCTCTCCCTCCTCTCCTCTCACAAGAGATCATCCAGAGTATCCAATGTCTCATCCCTATATTTTACTACTCCATCTACCTCCTAGACAGTAGTGGCCACGCACGGGACGCCAGCTGCATACCATGGCATGCAATGGTCACGCTCTGGAGTGCGCTACAGTGCTCTGGCGCACTGTAGCCGCCCCCCATCCCGATGCCCCGACCACCCCTGCTGTCCCCCGCACGCCAGCAGGACCACCTCGACGTCCGGGACACGCCTCACTAGTCAGCCCCTCCTCCTTCTCCCTCCTGCTGCTGCTCTCGCACGCGCGCCGGCCGCCCGCAAGCTCCAGTGAGTTGCTTCACACGCGCGTCCCCTCTGGCACCTCGCCGCTCCTCCTCTCTCTTCCTGGCGCCCTACTCAACTCCCACGAACACCGTAGACAGCCCCTCGCCCTCTCTCCTGGCCTCTCGAGCCGTTGTCGCGGCCACCCATGCGTCGCGTCCGCGGTGAGCCGCGGGTCGGCTACATAAGGCCGTTCCAGACCCTCCTCGCTCCTCCATTTGCCCCCTCTCCCTCCAGTGTACCTCCCTGACCTCTCCTTGACCTGGTCCTCCCCGGCAGGCGTGCTACCCATGGATGGAAGCACCACTCCGCGCTGGTCATTTCGGTGACCGAGGCGTCGCCGGGGACGGCCCGAGTCGACGGGGCAACGCCGGCGAGCACTTGGCCCTGCCTCCCCTGCCTCGCCTCTGTTCGAGCGGGAGGAGGAAGACAAGCCTGCCAGGCGGGGCCCGCTTGTAAGCGACCCATAGGCCGGGCCCGCGCATAAGTGGAGGCGGCATCTGTCGAAGCCGCGTCCCTGCGGTGAAGACGCCTGGCCCAAAGGCGCCTTCGACATCGCATGGCCCTCTGCGCGTGGCCGTGCTGCTGGGCCGGCCCTAGGCGCTGCGGCGCTATACTGCGCCCAAAACGCAGTATAGGTATAGCCCCCCCCTTTCCCTTTTCTTTTTCTTTGTCTAGATAAATTATAAAATCTCCCAAATATTCAAATGAATTCCAAATTTGATGATTCAAATTTCTAATAGTTTCTAAAATCATGATCTACCTGTTGGTGCAACATGCACATTTTCCAGAGAATTTTTCTTCACAAACATTTATCAAATCCCATTTTTCTATTTCTGTGATAAACTTTAGAAATTCACAGAGAGCTCAAAGTTTATCCAAATGAATGGTTCAAATTCCTAGATGCTTGTAATATCAAAACTAAGTTTTGGAACATTTTTCCTAATAATTTCTGTACCCCACAAAATAATGAGCCATTTCTTCATATTTGTCAACTTTGCAAAATCCTAGGAAATTCATTTGAACTCCAAATCAAGTGAAACTAACTCCAAGCTGCTTCTAAAATTATTCCTTGTTAGATCGGTGCCTCTTCTTGTAAATCCACAAATCCCCTGATTACCTCATATTGAAATGTTCCAAACCATCCATTGATCATACTCCAATGGAACCACCTTGGTCATTTTTCATATGACCAGAGGTATCCTAGAAAAGTCCAACTCCTATTTTTTAGAGCACTTTTATTGTTGCCTTGTTGTGTTGCTTATTATGATTATTTCCATTGTTAGTTGACGAAATAAACGGAGTACTTGGAGATGGACCAGAGGGTTTGAAGACTCTAAAGGACAAGGCAAGCAACCCTTTGACCATGTTCGAGAAACCTTTTTATGCATGCCACATAGCACCTTATTATCAATGCATCGGAATCATGTAAAGGTGGTGACCACTTTGGTTGGGACCTTTGTTACTTTACCATTGAAACTTGCATCAAGCATGACCCTACCTTCTTATGAGGGTTATGCCGGTGGGAGTAGATAGATGTATGCTATAGTAATTGGCTACGCAAAATGGGTCAGGGTTATGCATTGAGAGAAACAAGTGTGGTATGACATACTTGCAAATAACCCATTTGGTGCCACTAATGCCCCTGGGAGGTGATGAGGAACTAGGGCATTACTTGGTGGAGAAGTAGTGTACCGAGGCTTGATGAAAGTGTTGTTTACAAAGATGGATTAGATTTATGTGTGATTACCGTCCCAACCAAACATGCGCAACCACTCTACCCTTATATGGGAAAGGGCATTATTGATTACCTATGTCGATACTAGCATGGTGCCCGCATTACTAGTGACGGGGGTGACATGAGGTCACTCTCGGGACGGGGTCGTGCTTGGATAGGCGGCCATGACTGTTTTTACAGGGCACCGAACACACCGTTGGTACCCCGTGTCAGTGGTTTGTGATGAATATGGGAGCGAGTCTCCACAATTTTTTAAGATGTGAAATATTGGGCACGGGGGTTACTACCAATCGAGTGGACTCTGTGTTAGTGTCGTCTAGGGAAAGATAGTGATCGGGTGCTTACCCCGGGTACTTGAGGTACTGCGGGTCGTGGATGACATGAAAGTTCCCCGGATCTAGTGGGTAATGTGTGCAACCTCTGCAGAGTGTCAAACTATTCGAATAGCCGTGTCCACGGTCAAGGACAGTTGGGTGGTGCTGCTTAGACTATGTCCATAAGTTTCTGGAAAACAACACGGTTTGGGTAAATCTGTTGATGTTATTGTGAGAAAGTCACGATGAGCGTGAGCAAGAGTTGTTCATGACTCTTTCCCGATGTTGATGTCTGTAACCTCCTGATACTTGTTGTAGACGCATGAATGCCCTTGTTATATGTTGATCATACTTGCATATGAAAGACTAGCTTTCCGAAAAATTGCCAATTTAGCAGTCGAGCCATGCATAATTATTCTGTCATCACACTTGGGTTGCTTGCGAGTACATTCAAAGGACTCATTGGCTTGCCACTTGTTATATTATTGGCTAGGCATGAAAGAACAAGATATGTTGAAGAACTCTTGGTGATGAACATGCGAGCTAGGACGCTTCCAGTCAGAATGCCTGTAGGGTTAAGGCAGATGGCATCGGTCCAAGTTGTTATTGAAGATTTCCGCTGCAATGATATACTCAAGACTTGACCATAATGGTCCTATTTGTGTAATACGATATGTATGGATGTAAGAATCTTGTTATTCAGCTTCTGTGTGTTCAGTGAGCATTGATCTCTGGGATCACTGTACACGTGCATTCGGTGATCACGACTTATGAGCCGGTGTCCCCACAGAGTTGGTATCAGAGCCATCCTGACTATAGAAATCCATAGTTAGCACGGTTGTTAGTTACGGTAAAACTATTTCCAAAACTATTACTAGTTTTCAAAACTATCTATACTTCTCTTCCCCTCTCAGTTTTTCGAAAACTAGGCTATACTTTCCTTATTAATCTCTTCCCCTTCAAAATTGTTGGTCGCTAGAACCCTTATGGCCATGACCACTGGATTTCCTGAAATCCTCGTGAATAATCTAGAAGGAGTACACCTTGCCAAACACTCACCCACCTCTTCTAAACACAAGATTAGCGACACCACAACAAGATGATGCCAACAGAAGATACATCCTCGAGGAATGAAGACATGAAGACCCAGGAGATGGTGACATCCTTGGCACTGCCCAAGATGATGCGACCTTGGCCTACGATGAACATGGCATAAGTTATGCAAGATCATGATATACATCGCTAATAGAGTAATCATGTCACTACCGTTGTTGTATCGACAACCGCCGGTGGATGAGAACCTCGCCATTTGGTCCGCCTCACTATAGTGAGCAGCAAAACGGTTCTCTTTGTTCCCTGCTGTCGGTGTCGATGTTTTCATCAACATAACCGACATGTTGGACCTCTATTATGCCTTGTTATTGTCATTGCATAAGGATTACCTACTCAGTACCGTCGACGCCTTAGAAGACAAAAAGGGGTTGTTATGATTAAGAAGACCAAGTCAACGCCAGCTACAAGGAGACACCTTCACCGCATCACCTCATCAGGCGAGAAGTTGTTGATGATTCTTCAGGCTCAACCCGGATAGTTCATCAAACGACTACAAGGGACATAGCAACACCTGAGGAAACTCAGAAGACTGCACGAGCCACAAGGCGCGACTACTAGTCCGAGAACCCCTAGGGTAGGATGAGTCGTGTACCCCCTATGCGCAGTCGAGTCCGTATGATGGTTCGAATAGAACCGTCATTGTGTGTTGCTTGATTTTATTTGTTTGTGTTTTGATATAAGTCGTACATTGCCCTAGGCAACAAGTACATGGCTATATCATCTTCCTTGCCTTGTTTCCTTTGTTTCGCCATTTTTGCACCTGTTTGATTGCACTTGCACTATAGCACCCCCTTTAGGCATTCTCCCCCTCTATGATGCATTTTCCCTCTCTTCTAGCTCCTCAACTGAAGACCGGCAAGACAAGAAGTACCAAGGATTCCAACTCGGCAACCAACTAACAATGAAGACTTCTGTTACAACCTCCACGACCAAGTGCAACCCCGTGAAGTTATGTTTACCCCTCCACACTAAAAACCCATTCCTAGACCCTTTAAGACTTCACGAGATACTCCAGCATGAATCCTTAACCATGTGCCTAACCCATAGAATTACAAGAGAACCAGTTAGGCCTCTACAACCTTGCACAACACTGGGTTCGTAATGGAACTAGTGGACACAGTGAGTGAGCACATTTTCGTCCTAATATAGCACAACAACTGATGATGCCATATATAGACCAATTTGAGGATATAGGATAGACGATATGATGACTTTATATCAGTGACTTCGAGGAATTATCTAAGGCCTTGATGGATTGTGAGGTTTTCATGTTGGTGGCATCATGATTAATAGAGTAGCGTAACTATCACCACCCTGGAGTAACTTGGATTTGCAAGGCAATTGTGATTGCAAGATGAAATTCTTGGAAGTATAAGGTTTTGACTTCATCAGAGGATATTGATTGGAGATAGTTGACATTTTGAGAATGACTTGGGGGAAAATGTAGGAATACTCGGCGGACATGAGATTTAGATTTATGTAGGTGATTCTGGTTGGGTATAGATGCTAAGTATGTCTAGATGGTTCGGAGTAAACTGGATTTTGACTGATGATCCCGATCATGATTCCATGTTTCTCGGTGGACGATAAACTAGGAGATTAGATTAATTATCGAAGCTTATCTAGGAATCTGTATGAGCTTGATCTTGGAGTTTACTTGATCATGATAATCGAATTGGATGAACTTACTATAGAATGCATAGCCCTTCCAAGTGTTTGGATATTATAGGGACTTGAGATCTTGTGGAACACCGTAGACATCGGATATGTAGAATTGTTGGATTATGTGGTAATTGATGGAAGAAAATGGCCTATTAGAGTTGATCCATAGGAAGGAAACAAGATCTTGGAGTGGCATATGACGTGTTTCCTTAGAATAGTGATGCATTATCTTGAACCTTGCAAGAATAGGTTGAGTGCTTGGATTGTGGTGTTTAATTCAAGCTTAGCAGCATGTATGATCTACCCATGGATTTGAGGGGTAGACATACATATGGATTTGGGGATCGTAGACAAGTACAATTTTGTTAGATCTCCTTTTGGGAGTCATGAGGATATGTATGGCATGAGTGGTGATTGGAGTTAGCCTATGCGAGAGGATGCTTTTAGTGGTATAAAGTTATTCGTTTGGAGTACTAGATAGAGCTATTGGCATCTCAGAAACCGTGCTTAAGGATAAGATAATAAACGTTCACTCACACGCTAGAATCCTTGAAACCCTTAAGCCCCACCAAGCCACGACATGGTCAGACCCTAACCATGGGCCTTGACTCTAAGTCAAGAAGACCATTGCCAATATTCAACGGAGACCACCACCAATACCCCAGCCTACCTTGCTACCCCATAGACTCCATAGATTACTTGGACAAGTTAGTTGTCATCTTTATTTGGCAACGTACTTGACTACCTGAAGATGGGAAAAGAGTTGTGCAGCTGGTTAGAAGACATTTGAAGACCGACATGTCAAGAAGGAAGAACTACACCGACCACTGTCATCAAGAAATAAAACTTCCACGTCGAAGACCGGGCGTATCTACAAACCACTCCTCTCGAAGGAACCAAGCATTTCCATGTCCAAGGGACGCTCACACCAAGATTTATCGACTTTCTTCAAGACCACTGCAAGACAAATAGTAGACGGCTACCAGCTAGATTTACCATCGGAGTTACCCCCCCCCCCCGTGCACCAAATTTTCCACGAGTCACAACTCTGGAAATACTTTTGACTTCCTAACTAGCCCGGTCTCTGCAAGGACATCGATCACCGATCCTTTGACGTATTGCCCAACCTAACCTATGCAAGAGACCCCTCAGCAACTTGCATCAAAAAGGGCAACGCACAAGAAGCCACACCACCAAGTACTTCAAGGTTCCATGGAGCACCACTCGGAAGCAGAACCAGCAAGAAGAAGTGAAGAGTACCCCATATCCAAGTCTCCGTATTCCTTTCCACGCCTAGTCTGGGAATCTCGGGGATGAGATTCTTGTAAGGGGGGTAGGTCTGTCACACCCTGATTTTCATGCCACTACACTTAAGCTAATAATCATGATAAAATATGGTTTAACAAAAAAATTGAATGTTTTGGACTTTGCTTGATTTGATTTTTGTCTGCTGTTTACAAGTGCTCTAAAAATCAAATAAATCCTCCAACTCTTATACTTCATCCCCTTGCTCCAAACTTCTGCCCAATGACCATACCATGTGTATAGAACAGTATAGTATTTGCTTACAAAAATATTTTGGCCAAATAGTATTTTCTAAATTTAGTTTTCCAAAAAACCCTGAATTGAGGATTGCACTTCAAGTACCTTATTTGGGTTGTGAAAAATCTTTCAAAAGGTATATTTGAATCCTATTAGGTATAGGAATCCCTTAAACCACAAAATTATAATTTTAAAAGTTATTTTTATATTTTATTTAAATGCTTTTTCTTTAGGCCGGAAATGGTCTTTAATAGGTTAAAATTATTTAACTGTTTCAAAATATTTTTCAAAATTCAGGGAAACTCATAGGACATATATTGTCCGTATATAAGAGTTTCAACACATGGTCATGTTCAAAATATTGGACAAATCATTCAAAAATCCTTTCTGGATATTTCAAGCTTTTGAAATATTTACAAAGGAAATATTCTCTAAAAATTCCAGGGAAATTCTATCATGTCAGATATAACATATTTGATGATCTTACAAAGCCTCATGCCTTGAAGATCAAGAAAACATCATCTAATCCCCTCAAAACCATTTCTGCCCATTTTGAAGTTTGAGCAACTTTACATTGCCAAACTTGTCCAAATGCTCTCAAACTTGGTGCACATGCTAAAATGGTCTAATTAAGCATCTAGACCAAAAGGCACAAGTTTTGGAGAAGGATAACTTGATCTAAGTGCCCCAAAACCCTTTCTAACCAGATCCAAATTAGAACAACTCTACATTGCCAACTTTTTACTTGGGGCCTAAAATTTTGTGGACATGTTCACAACCCCAAATGATGACACTACACCAAGTGGTGCATCAACAAGAGATGATTTGCTTAACTTAATCTTGGAAAATCCATTTCTGTTGATTTCTAGGGTTCACCAAAGTTACATTGGCAAGTTTCTTCAAATGAGCTCAAACTTGGTGGAATACCCTATTTCTATACACCATTTGATCCTGTTAAGTCTCATGTCAAGTGGAGTTAATTTGCTTGCCCAAATTTGCATCAAACACCTTCTGTCACTTTTCAAAAATCACCATTTTGACTACATCCACTGTTCTCCTTGAGCTCAACTTTGTACCACAGCATCTCCTAGTCACCTTCTACCTCCACTAACTCTCCCATGACCAGAGCTCAATGATTGAGGGGTGAAAACCCTCATTTTACCTCTCTGGACTACACTGTTCCCTCTCCCTCTCACTCCTCTCCTCTCACAAGAGATCATCCAGAGTATCCAATGTCTCATCCCTATATTTTACTACTCCATCTACCTCCTAGACAGTAGTGGCCACGCGCGGGACGCCAGCTGCATACCATGGCATGCAATGGTCACGCTCTGGAGCGCGCTACAGTGCTCTGGCGCACTGTAGCCGCCCCCCATCCCGATGCCCCGACCACCCCTGCTGTCCCCCGCATGCCAGCAGGACCACCTAGACGTCCGGGACATGCCTCGCTAGTCGGCCCCTCCTCCTTCTCCCTCATGCCGCTGCTCTCGCACGCGCGCCGGCCGCCCGCAAGCTCCAGTGAGTGGCTTCACACGCGCGTCCCCTCTGGCACCTCCCCGCTCCTCCTCTCTCTTCCTGGCGCCCTACTCAACTCCCACGAACGCCGTAGACAGCCCCTCGCCCTCTCTCCTGGCCTCTCGAGCCGTTGTCGCGGCCACCCATGCGTCGCGTCCATGGTGAGCCGCGGGTCGGCTACATAAGGCCGTTCCAGAACCTCCTCGCTGCTCCATTTGCCCCCTCTCCCTCAGCAACCTGCATCAAAAAGGGCAACGCGCGAGAAGTCACGCCACCAAGTACTTCAAGGTTCCATGGAGCACCACTCGGAAGCAGTACCAACAAGAAGAAGTGAAGACTACCCCGTATCCAAGTCTCCGTATTCCTTTCCACGCCTAGTCTGGGAATCTCGGGGACAAGATTCTTGTAAGGGGGGTAGGTCTGTCACACCCTGATTTTCATGCCACTACACTTAAGTTAATAATCATGATAAAATATGGTTTAACAAAAAAAATTGAGTGTTTTGGACTTTGCTTGATTTGATTTTTGTCTGTTGTTTGCAAGTGCTCTAAAAATCAAATAAATCCTCCAACTCTTATACTTCATCCCCTTGCTCCAAACTTCTGCTCAGTGACCATACCATGTGTATAGAGCAGTATAGTATTTTCTTACAAAAATATTTTGGGCAAATAGTATTTTCTAATTTTAATTTTCCAAAACCCCTGAATTGAGGATTGCACTGCAAGTACCTTATTTGGGGTGTGAAAAATCTTTCAAAAGGTATATTTGAATCCTATTAGGTATAGGACTCCCTTAAACCACAAAATTATAATTTTAAAAGTTATTATTATATTTTATTTAAATGCTTTTTCTTTAGGTGAGAAATAGTCTTTAATAGGTTAAAATTATTTAACTATTTGAAAAATATTTTTCAAAATTCAGGGAAACTCATAGGACATATATTTTCCATATATAAGAGTTTCAACACATGGTCATGTTCAAAATATTGGACAAATCCTTCAAAAACCCTTTTTGAATATTTCAAGATTTTGAAATATTTACAAAGGAAATATTCTCTAAACATTCCAGGGAAATTCTAACATGTCAGATATGACATATTTGATGATCTTACAAAGCCTCATGCCTTGAAGATCAAGAAAACATCATCTAATCCCCTCAAAACCATTTCTGTCCATTTTGAAGTTTGAGCAACTTTACATTGCCAAACTTGTCCAAATGCTCTCAACCTTGGTGCACATGCTAAAATGGTCTAATTAAGCATCTAGACCAAATGGCACAAGTTTTGGAGAAGGATAACTTGATCTAAGTGCCCCAAAACCCTTTCTGACCAGATCCAAATTTGAACAACTCAACATTGCCAACTTTTTACTTGGGGCCTCAAATTTTGTGGACATGTTCACAACCCCAAATTATGACACTACACCAAGTGGTGCATTAAGGAGAGATGATTTGCTTAACTTAATCTTGGAAAATCCATTTCTGTTGATTTCTAGGGTTCACCAAAGTTACATTGGAGAGTTTCTTCAAATGAGCTCAAACTTGGTGGAATACCCTATTTCTATACACCATTTGATCCTGTTAAGTCTCATGTCAAGTGGAGTTAATTTGCTTGCCCAAATTTGCATCGAACACCTTCTATCACTTTTCAAAAACCACCATTTTGACTACTTCCACTATTCTCCTTGAGCTCAACTTTTTACCACAGCATCTCCTAGTCACCTTCTACCTCCAGTAACTCTCCCATGACCAGAGCTCAATGATTGAGGGGTGAAAATCCTCATTTTACCTCTCTAGACTACACTGTCCCTCTTCCGCTCACCCCTCTCCTCTCACAAGAGCTCATCCAGTGTATCCAATGTCTCTTCCCTATATTTTACTACTCCCTCTACCTCCTAGACACTAGTGGCCACGCGCGGGACGCCAGCTGCATGCCATGGCATGCAATGGTCGCGCTATGGAGCGCGCTACAGTGCTATGGCGCACTGTAGCCGCCACCCCATCCCGATGCCTCGACCACCCCAGCTATCCCCCGCACGCCAGCCGGACCACCTCGACGTCCAGGACACGCCTAGCTGGTCGGCCCCTCCTCCTTCTACCTCCTGCTGCTACTCTCGCACGCGCACCGGCCACCAGCAAGCTCTAGTGAGTGGCTTCACACGCGCGGCCCCTCTGGCACCTCCCCGCTCCTCCTCTCTCTTCCTGGCGCCCTACTCAACTACCACGAACGCCGTAGATAGCCCCTCGCCCTCTCTCCTGGCCTCCCGAGCCGTTGTCGCGGCCACCCATGCACCGCGTCCACGGTGAGCCGCGGGTCGGCTACATAAGGCCGTTCCAGACCCTCCTTGCTGCTCCATTTGCCCCCTCTCCCTCCAGTGTACCTCCCCGACCTGCCCACTGCCCTTCCCGTGCCCTCCTTGCCCCTCCATGGCTGAAGCCGAGCCGCCAGCATGCTCTCAAATCCCTGCGAATGAGGCCTCCTCCTCCCCTCCTTTCTTCACATGGCGAACCCCATGGCCACCACGGAGCTTCCCCGCTCTCCTGTTACTCTCCTCGGGGGCCTGAGCGTCGTGCTGACCTTCACCGTCATCTACATCTGCCGCGGACGGCGCTCTCCATTACCTGGTCCTCCCCGGCAGGCTTGTTACTCATGGCTGGAAGCGCCACTCCACGCTGGTCATTTCGGTGGCCGAGGCGTCGCCGGGGACGACCCGAGTCGACGGGGCAACGCCGGCGAGCACTCGGCCCTGCCTCCCCTACCTCGCCTTTGTTCGAGCGGGAGGAGGAAGACAAGCCTGCCAGGCGGGGCCCGCTTGTAAGCGACCCAGAGGCCGGGCCCGCGCATAAGTGGAGGCAGCATATGTGGAAGCCGCGTCCCTGCCACTACTAGGAAAAGGGCTATAGATGGAATTGATACTAATGGCGCACCAGACAAGCAGTGCACCATTAGTATATACTAATGGCGCACCAACATCTGATACACCATTAGAGTTCAAAGTACTAATGGCGCACCTGGCCCAGGGTGCGCCATTAGTATCAAAAAGTTTTTTTTGGACTAGTGCGCCTGTCCAAACATACTAATGGCGCATCCTGACAAAGTGCTCCATTACTAGTTGTAACTAGTAATGGCGCACCAGCAGTAAAGTGCGCCATTAATGTTCTTTTTTTTGCAAAACTACTAATGGCGCACTGTTCCTAGTTTAAACTAGTAATGGCGCACTGTGGGACAGTGCGCCATTAGTATTGTTTTTGTTTTGTTTCAAAACTAGTAATGGCGCACTAACTGAAGATGCGCCATTAGTAACCTTGATTAATAATGGCGCATTTATAGTGGGTGCGCCATTAGTAAGTGGGCAGCAACTAGATATTTTGGACAGCCTCTCCTACCCACACTCACTTTCTCCCCACTTCATTCTCTCCACCTCCTCCTTGTCTCGGGTCCCTCCTCTTTTTCACCTCATTTCCACCATAGATTCATTCAAATTAAGTGGTTAAATTACCTTGTTTTGATAGGTAAGTAAGGGGGGAAGCTATATTTATGTTGTTCTCCATACAACAATGTGCACATGCACTTTTTATGGCCTAGCTAGATCTATGTATGTTCGTGGTGTTGCATATGTTTGTTGTGTTGCATATGTGTTTGTGTTTGGAGGTGTACCGATATTTGAAATGCGATAGTTGCCAATATTTTCCCGGAATGTTGATTCATTTCCGTTTCGGTGAGAATTTTGGCATTAAGCATTATTTTTTGTCCTATTTTTAGGGAAAGTCATGGCAAATTTTTTCTTGGTTCTAAAATATCGTTTTGCTCTACCCCGCAGGCGACCATGGTGCGCACGTGTAATGCCCCGGATGTAATACTTTCCCTTTTGGGCTTATAATAAATCTCCGGCTTCATCTATTTTCCATTTCGGGTTCTTTATCTTTCGGGCTTTCGTCGTTTTGTTGTGTGAGTGTGTGGCATTCATTCATATCATGTAGGCATGTGCATTGCATTTTGTTTGTGTTGTGGGTTGTTTCCGGTTCGTGGCGTTTCTTCCCGTTGTCCGTTTCGTGTTCCGGAGCTCCCTCACGTGTCCGTGACGTCCCGTAGGCCTTCTTTGTTGTTCGGGCGTTTTTCGTTACCGGTGTGCCGTGAGGTTGTGTTGTGTGTTGTTGTTTTGTTGTGTGCAACCCGCCTCTCAAATCTCGTCTCGTTTGGACTCCGTTGACTTTTCCCTCCGTTGTCCGTGTGGGTCCGAAGTGCCCTTACTTCGTGTCCCGGAAATACCCCTGTGGTATTCTTTTATCTCCGTCTGGTCCTTTTAAAATCGTCCCCGCGTTTGGGTCCGTTGGATCCAGATCGGAGGGCTCCTAGCGCCCTAAAACTCCCCCTAACCCTAAATCACTGCTATATAATAGACCCTAGTCTATTGTGGTTTCCCCTTCTTCTTCCCCTCTCCACCACTTCGTTTTTTTTT